>CM070663.1:8807768-9407768 GCA_036346575.1 Dendrocalamus sinicus
GGAAGCTTGGTGCCCAGACACTATGGTGCCCCATTTCAGCGTCCTAGTATAAATAACAATGACACTATGGTGTCTGGGCACCATAATCTAAAATAGGTATGTATCGTGTGCGAAAAATTATAAAATTTCTTGGATGTCAAGTTCAAATAACTTTGAGCTAAATTTCGAATTGTAGTTGCCTTTTTTTATGATAGTTTGATTGTAAGTATATGCAGCAAAGTATGTGATCTAAATTCGTTCAAAACCTTGAATTTGAGTGTATTTTTTTTCAAACTTATACGTTTCATTTGAATTGTTATAGATGAGTATATACCCTAAAACTGATATTTTCAAATAATATACCCGAATTTAGATGGAATTGATGCATTTGAAATTGTGGTGCTCGGACACCATAATGCCCATTTCAGCGTCCTAGTATAAATAACAAGGATACTATGGTGTCTGGGCACCAAGCCTCGCTGCCTTTGGATTGCTTTTAGATGCGTGCTAGTGTGATTGAGACTTTCCATCCATGATTAAGACTTTCCATCCATGATTGATTTAGTATGCCAGATATATTATATACCATTACACTAGCACGCATCTAAAAGCAATCCAAATGCAAGGAGGCTTGGTGCCTAGACACCATAGTGCCCTATTTCAGTGTCCTGTTTATAGCTCGAAAGATTTAAATGGAAAGAAGAAGGTGTGAGACTATGTGGAGGTTGTTTCTCTGTTGGGATGAGTATTTGACATATTTGTGAATGTTTGAGAGGAGTTTGAGTTGACAGATTTTCAGTTCCAGAAAATGGGAGTTGGGTTTAGGCGTAAGCGGTTAGACCGGCTTGTGTATTGTGGTCTAACTAGCCATGGTACTGGCGGTCTAACTGCTATTGCTATTGACTAAGCAGTCAGACCGGCATTGGGCAATTTGGAAAAGGGCAAAAATCACATATTCCTATAGGCATAAGGTTTTAGTTGCACTAGGTTTCATTGCATTTGGAGAATAGACTTGAAAATTGATAGAGTTTGAAGTTTCAAGTAGCATTGCATTTTGGTGTATTGCAGTTAGAGTGCTAGCGGTCTGAGTTTAAAGTATGTGATTGATTTTGAGAATTGATCTAGGGCATTGCTAATGTTGTATGTGTGTTGCATGGTGTGTTTTATGGACTGATTTGGATCAAGTTAGAAGGAACTTGTATCCAAAAATGGTTTACTTAGTCTATTATTGTGTAGGTGCTTTGGAATTAACTATGATCAATAGATAGAAGATTGGAACTTAGGAAAACTAGGACATAGAGACCAGGTGAGATGTTTGGACTCAAACAATACATAAGATGAACAAGGAACATGAAAAGCATAAGTGGTCAAGATCAAATAAGTTACGTGGTACGCCAAGTGACTTAATCCGTTTGCAAAATGAGGATGGTTTAGTGGGATCTCAACATGTGGAAAGCTCGGTGGGAATTCATCAGGGTCATATGGAAGGTTACGAAATGTTTCTTGCAAGAAGGGCGATGGGTAACGAGATGCTTTTCTTGTATCTTCCTTGATCCATTTCATGTAATGCTGAAGGTCCCGGCCAGCCTAGGTACCAGGAGTACGTGTCCTTTGGGTAAGAATGTATAAACTGTTTTACATCTTGATCAGTATAGCATTTGATCAGTATAGCATTTGATGGTGTATACTCTGACCAGCGTTAAATTTATTGGAGAGTAGCAATAGAACCGGCGACCGACATTTACCAGATTTGTTTTTGGACAAAATTTTGAAATTTTGTTTTTTGAATTTTTATATGAAAATTAAGTGAATCCAAATTTTTTTTACCGATTTAAAATTTTACTAGGACCTACCGGTGAAATTTCGGCTATGGATTTTTCCGCGATTCTGATGATAGTAGTATTATAGTAGCCCAGTCGTACACATAGAGAACATCACTAGTGGGAGAAACAATTCATGTACAACCTCTGCAAAGCGCGAAACAGGTAAACCCAAACAAATGGGAGGGGAGATGGTAATTACATGGTTGAAGACGCTGAAGGCCCAAATGATCAGTATGGTGACGACGTCAACTTTAGAAGGAACTGGCCTAGTGACATTACAGCGTTGTGGATGCAGAAGAAACTCTAGTAGGCAGTAGCTGAAGATGGAATATATAGGAAAATCTGAGGCTGAAATTTCTCCTCAGCATTGCACGGCCGTGCCTGCCTGTGCATGTGTATATATAATCAGGAGGATAATTAACTACATGAAAATTCAGGCCATACCGCCGTATTAAGATTTGTCCATTAATTGCTGGCGGAAACTCGATCGATCTGAATGGATAGTAGTAGTACTAAATCCTTTTCCTCGAAGCACCGGGAAAGAATGAATGATGCTACGACTACCTTCGAGCCCATGTCTCTGTTGCATTCTTGCAGGAGCAGAGGAGTAAATTAGCTGGAGATACATTTCCCTCGAGCAACAAGGGTATCTTTCCGTCCCCTCGATTTGTTCCTTTGCGAAGCTGAACGTACCTACCTGCCTGGCTGCCTCTCTTCTCTGCTGTAAGTCCGGAAACCTCTTAATGATATTTTCTACCGATCTCAAGCTGCAATGGGGCATGCTGTTTCGTGCCTTTTGCTCACCGATCTCTCCAGCACATCGGCTGCACGTAAAGCCTCTTGCTGATATTTTCTGTGTCATGTGCACATTTTAGAGCTATAGATGTTACACTCACAGATAGCTTAACTACAGAGGCATGAAGGAAAAACTTGGTGCATGTGCTTAGCAGCTTAGGAATTACAATCCCATATATATTGAGTTGCAAAGAATTAATAATTACATTGAGAACCTGCATGCGTGCGTTCATCGGATTAATGATAATGATTGCCGTGTGTATGCCTGCATGGTACCAATGGAATGCTGAACGCAAACAGAAGACGAGAAAAATGCACTGGTAGATCCACATGAAAGTTATCAGCGGATGCCATATAGCCACACATGCTCATCAGGGATCGCAGCTCCCTCCACATGAAAGATCTGAGCAAGGTCGGGGATCCTGTCGCCGACGTCCCCGAGCAGATGGTGGGCCATGAGCAGCCAGACGAAGGTGAGGAGCTCCCCTCCTCTGGCCAGCTGCGCCGCGTGCGCCTCCGGCCGCGACTTGCCGGCGGCGTACAGGAGGAGCATCATCCACGCCTCTTGGATCTCCGACACTAGTGCTTCTGTGCAGTACGCTAGGGGCTCCGGTAATCCTTGCCTTTTCAGTTTCTCAATTACTTGAGGCCGGATGGCGTCGTCCATGCCACCGTTGTTGCTGAGGTTCTCCATGGTCCTAAAATCATCAAGCCAAAATGCCAGGCGATTTTCGGAGTCCTTTTTGACCGGCAACATTTCAGGGTGCGTGGCCAAAAGGTAGAGCATGTAGTCGGATATCTTCCGGCACACGCTGGCCGAACCACCGCCATCCACGCTCAACAGCAACTCTGTGTATACATGGAGGAAGAAAATGACGAATATAAACTCCGCGTTAAACCTCTGTAATATCGCTCCCAGCAGAGGACCAACAGTTTGCCATGGCTGGTCCATTTTTGCTCGATCCAAACGGTAGTGAACAACCCTCTGGACGACACACCTCATGATCTCCTCATCCGCAACCACGAACTTGGTGTCCAACAGCTTACTGATCCAGAGCTTTTGCTTTCCTCCGCAAACTTTATTCACCACCTTCCTGATCACGCCCATCACTCGTCGCTTCCACAAACCAGATTGCCGGTCATTCTGTCCCAAAAAGTTCAGCAAATTGTACTGACCCATGTAGTTTGACCATAGCGGCCTTTTTCTCTGCCACCCAATACCAGTGGAGAGAACAAACCTGGAGAGCCCATGGCACTCTCGAGCCTCCAGCCACGCCCAAATCCAAGGTGACCTCATGGTGATAGATATTGCACAAACCTCAAGAGAAAAACCTCCGATAAATAGTGCATAGGTGATTGCATTGTCGACAGAATTGTACCTTTGTTTGTTGCTTGCAAAGAAGAGCGCAAAAGCAACTAGAAACGATATCTGTGAGATGCACCGAAGTATGATGCCACCTCTTGTCCGCAGCACCATCGCCTTTGTGTAGATATCATCGTACATCAGCCCAAGTTCAACCTCCAATAACTTGGGCACTTTGTCTGCATCTACTCTTTGTCCTTCCCCCCTGTGATCGAGAGTCATATAGTACAATGCAGAATCAGCGAAGACATCACGGACACCTTGTATTGAATCCAGAGCCTTGGAGACAATAATGTCAATCCGTCCATCCAAGCGTGAATCATAGTCGGGGACAGTGGAGCTCGCGAGGTTGTTTAGGCTCCCACACCACAGGGCCCAAGTCCTCTCCCCATACTTGATTGTTCCAGTAACAAATAGAAGGATACTCGGAACAAGAAGCTGCATACTGGGGCCACTGGTTGATTTCCAAAAGATGTATAAGGCTAGGGTGACTTGGACTACCAAATTCACCAAATGCCTTAGCCAAAGGTTGTTGTCCTCAATGGCGAAAGCAGTGATGGTATCTTGTCCACCCAGATGTATAAGGAGGAAAGGTGCCCAAAAGAAAGCCAGCTGATGGGTTCCCATTAATGTATCTTTTTTGGTGGTCGCATCCTCATGTCGAGAGAGGAAGCCTAGGGTGTAAACAGCTACCAAGTCTGCTCCCAAATAAGCCATCCAAATTACAAATTTGAGGAGCTTGCTGGTGGTTCGCCGTCGGAGGCCGCCGGTAAAGAAGAGGAAAAACTGTAGCATGAAGCTAAAGAGCACTAACAGCTGGATTTCCCACTTATTGAATAGTCGCAACAATTTCTCCATTGCTAATCGGTTTTCATGTGTCGTTATCTCCCTGCAATTAGTCGTTATAAAACGTCAGTGTGGCATTTGCATAATAATAAACTCTCTTCTTCGCATATAAATGACAATGCTATGTAGTATCATGACAAGTGCTGCCTTTTTCCAACCCCGCTACTTAAGAGTCGCCCACTTAAAACATCCCTTACTGAGCATCACTTTTGTACTTTCAATAAACAAGTCATAACAAGTGTATTGTAATTTTTTTGCATGAACTACCATAGTTCAACAAAATAGATAAGAAATAAAATTGAACTGTGGAAATCTGAAATTGTTATTCAAGAAGTGCAAATACACTTGAAACATGAAATATTTATCATTTGAACTCATAATATAAATTTATCTCCAATTTTAGTTTACGTAATTCCAATTCACACGATTCAATTCAGAAGGTTGAAAACAAAAAATATATTTGTTGAAAAATTTTGCACCGACATGCCTGATTTATATTGTAGCAAATTAAACTTTCAAACATAACAGAACTCTAGTTTTAAAAAGCTAAATCTGAACCTTGAAATTAAAAAAACACACTACAAATGTAAAACATGAAATATGGTAAGTACTGCAAAACATAAATATGATACTCCATACGTTGTGAGATGTGGTATAAGGAATAACTACATCTAATAGTAGGAAAAGGTTTCCTTTATAATATTTCAAAAGTTCTAAAAATACTAGAATATGAAAGATCTCAACAACACATATCATAATTTTTAAAACTGTCAAATCAATATTTTAGCTAGAAGAAATAAAATTTGAACATAGTATAATCAGAATTTTTAATTCATAAAGTAATGAAAAATTTAATACCGGATGTTTTTACATTTCAGTAATACTAAAAATAAATATGACAAAATGCTTGATGGTATAATAGTAACAATTCCGAGTTAACTTTTTTTTTCCAAAAGGTTAACCATTTTAAGTAAAGTTAGGATGTAAGGCTACCTAAGCTACTAGGATAGATGACTAGCTAGGACCACAAATTTAAGAAATGCTATAGCCACAAGTTGTTCTCAATGGCAAAACAGTTATTGTCTTTTCTGCCACGATGTACAAGGAGGAATTCTTTAAAGGAAACAAATTAACTAAGCCTCTATGAAAAATAAACTGTAGGTAAGAAATGTCCCAAAAGTAATTGACAGACATAATTGAAACCGAAGAGAAATAATCATTGCCTGCTAGCTTGCTTGTGGACGGTTGGTTACTGCATGCGAATAAGGGTATCTCCAATAGTATTATTTTAACTATTTCTTAACTATATAAAATAAGCAAAATTCTATGTGGAGAAGAGAAGCGTGATAAAAGATAGTGTGCTCTCCTATGTAAGAGATGACTTGATCCTATCAATCAACGCAAATAGTGAGAGATGTGAGAGAGGAAGTAATGGTGAAAATAATTAGAGAAATAATTTATTGTTAGAGAAGTTATCTCATGTGCTGTCTTTAGATAAGATAAAAAATTTAAAGATAATATCAAGAGATAAACTATTGTACGTATCTTAATCCTAATGACCTTGATTGAGCTAGGCGATTGGGTGCCATGCATCCTGTACGTGCGCCTCCTTTTCTTGGTTGCATGAAATGAATACAGTACACGTACGTGCCTGAAAATATTATTTAGCACCACTGATATGCAGTACACTACATTGTTTTATGATCCTTTTTATTTCTTTACACAGCATACATAAACAAGATGTCTGAAATTTAAAAAAATATTAACCACAAGAAGACTAGAAGTTAATGTTTCTTTGGTGCAATCATCGAACTGAGATAAACTAATCTAAGATATTTGTGCATACCTTAGAGTAGACGGACGCTTCCTTTGCTTTGAGCCAACTGCTGCAAGATTTTTCTGACTTATTGTGGCGTGTGGAGCCCCGGGCGTCAGCTTGAACTCAAGCTTAGAAATAGCCCCAACTCTGTATTCCTTACCTGTATAGTAGGGCTGTAGGAGAAGAGGAGTAAAGAAGCACTGGATCTCGATCGAAATACTGTCCTCCTTTTATGCGTTTCTTGCAAGAAGAGCAAAGGGTAAAGATACATATATGCTTTGCTTAGTGCCTCCCAGTCACTTGATTCATCATTACGCATTATAAAGCTGAAGTTCCTGCAGGCCTGTAGGTTGATTACCATTAATTTTTCCTTTGGGTAATTAGTAACCAAGTTGTTTTACATCTCGCTAGCTCAACCACTTGAGCATGCCATGCACAGTGTGATCTAATGTAACAATTAACGCAGATGGTACATGCATATAGTCATACATAGACACTAACACCACGAGGCAGCCTGATCAATTCTATATTAAATGGTACCAGCTTGGTGCCCTGAACCACTGTTGAGAAGTGTTGGTATGGGAAAAGTGTTGATATGGCAGGGGGTAAAATCATATCACAGGATGGACAGAAGATTCCTGATCAAACCATACTCCCACCGCATACTGCATGCACATCTCATTTGGGATTTGATACTCGTCTCGTCCAAAATGATTAACTGACAGCTGCCATGTTTGGTTCCTTCGCATATATAACCTAAATTATCCATATAATCCCAGAACTACTACACAAAGAGGCTGTTAAGCTAGCTAGGCCACCACTAATTGTGTGGGGTGTTTCATTTGTGCGCATAATACTAGTATCTTCAAACATGTACATTAAAGTACAGGCCCATAAACAGAACCAAACCAGCACTAGTACTAGGGAAGTAGCCGATGGGGTGCCATCCTCAGGCGCTGCATCATTTCCTTGGTAGCATAAAGAAAAGGTATTTCGTTAGATTGTTTAGCATCACTGCAATGTTACTAGATCGATGTATATGATTTCACCCAAAAAAAGATTTCAGGTGTAAAAAAATATTAATCTCTTCTATCGCCCTGTTTTTCACTCCTCTATTCCTAGACTGCACTGAGAAGAGTTTCGGAGTGCAGTTAAGGAATTGAGATCAATTTATTCAAAATACTTTCCCAGTCCAAAAAAAAAACATTCCCTCCTCATACCTGTTCTAGAATTTTTTTAAAAAAAATACTTGACGCATACCTTAGAATGTAT
This sequence comes from Dendrocalamus sinicus, assembly GCA_036346575.1. NCBI lineage: Eukaryota > Viridiplantae > Streptophyta > Magnoliopsida > Poales > Poaceae > Dendrocalamus > Dendrocalamus sinicus. Next base: position 8,815,666 of record CM070663.1, read on the forward strand.
GGAGCCTTCGATTACTTATAGCCAAGGAAGAAAACCAAGGATGTTAATCGTATCAAGTGTTTTGTGTGGAACGTGTCGCTTCTACAAATGCTTGGAAATTAACAATGCTCACCCTCCCGCTACCTTTTTGCTTCTACAAATATTTTGCCTCCCTCTCCCTCCCCCTCCCCCTGTCTTTCGTTTCCTAACTCTTTGCTACTCTTTCTACCTTTGAATTAATATATATATAAGGCAACCCTCTTGCTCACCCTCCATTCCTCCCTCTTGTATACAGCAGCAGAAAGGGTCGTAAAGAAGTAGCCTTCGCCGAGATGCTGTCCTTTTAATTATCCATTTCTTGCAAGAAGAGCAAAGGGTAACGAGATGCTGTCCTTTTAATTATGTACTAGAACATTGGGCGCGCTTCGCGCGCCTTGCCATGACTTCAATTGCCATGAACATAATCCATTTTCCCCACTCGACATGATTAAGAATGTACAAATATATAGATGGTTGCTTCAGTGTATAGTGGAGCCTTTTGAGGGACAGGCTAATCTGGTGAATGACCCTTGTTTTTTGAAAGAGGCACTAACACAATAGCTAAGAGCTCAAGAGGTCTATCCTTGGAACTTCTATAAACTATGTTCGGTGAAAGTTCAACAGTTATGCCGATTTAGCAGACAAGTCATGCTGAAGAAAGATCTGTTAATGTTTCATACCTTCAATCGCTTGCTTACGGCGCTGTATTTGGCTCTCAAGCATGTGAATCAATGTGGCTCAAGCCTAAAAGATATATAAAAAGCAAGTTATTTTAGTGAATTATAGAGATATTCACCACATGGAATAAAAACTTAGGATCGTACCTGATGAGGTCGAAGGAAATTAAGAAGATGATGCAAGTTCTTGAAAATGAGTGGAGCATCTTCTACCCTGCGAGCATGCTGAGATGGTCTCTCCACTAAAATGTCTGCTAGCTCCAAAATATTTGTTCCCGTCCCACAGGCGCCAAAAACAATAGAGCATGCACAGAATTCTGCACAGAGACTCCACCTCTTCCAGACTGGACAAAGGCGCCAAAAAAACTGAAGTATACGCGCCAAAAAAAACATCAAGTATATGATTCACAGAGCACTCATATCTGCCAAAACAAGAGAACATTCCATTCACATCTTGCACCTTTTTGTTCTTGGTTCCAAGCAGAGCTTCACACAGCTCATTTCAGCCAAAAAAAGAGAAGATTCACAGAGAAGCTCAGCCTCACATAGCTCATATCAGCCAAAAAAAAAGGAGAAGATTCACAGAGCACTCATCAACCAAAACAAGAGAACATTCACAGCATGCACTTTTTTCTTCTTCTTGGTTCCAAGCTCAGCTTGAGGTTCATTCGGCTCCACCAGCTTGAGGTAAGCATGTCATACTTGACCTCCATCAGCTTCAGGTTTCTTAGTTCTTATGATCAGACTTATGGAAGTATTTTCAAGTAACCTCCTTTTGCAAAGGCAGCTGACCACTTCTATGCTGGAAATCAAAATAGTGCTTGTATCAGAGTCATTTGGAGATTCCCAATAACCAAAATTTCATACACGTATCAGAGTACAATGCAGCTGTAGATGCTTCAACAAATCAAGGATTGCAACACGACAAGCCAATTCAACCATTTCATGCAGATTTCTACAATATGTTCATTTAGTTTGCTTGCAACCTCCATTTCCTATTAGTATGAACCTACTGTATATTTCTATTTTCTGGTTTGTAGACACCTCATGCTATATATAAGAACTCGTGGTCAGTTTGAGGACAATCTCTAATACATGTTCTCATAGATCAGTGAGTACCTGTTTCATATGTTCCAACTCGCAAATTGGGCACCAGGAGGCGAACAGGACGTGAGACGAAGCGAGTACCTATTCCATATGTCCCATAGATTAGTCTAGGCATCTTTCAACAAATCAATGTTGCTAAGTAACTAAATATTTGCCAAATTTAAATCAGAAGTTAGCAATGATTAAATGCAAGACTCCCTTAAATTTTGATCTCTCAGTCATATTAGGTGTTCAGCAACAAAAACCACACATAGGCTCATAAAAGTCCAGTGTGTATTGCCACCAGCAAAAACTCGGACAAACAAGATGCATCTGATCCACAGGCAAATAACACATTCTTGCTGTGAACTTCACGACTTGGAATGATCCACAGGCTTATCGGGGATTGAAAGTTCATCTTTGAGCATAAAGGATAGACATGCATCTGAGACAACAATTTCTTTACATTTGCATCAACAGGTTCTGGTTTTGAAATGGAGCGGTTATCATGACTCGTAGTTGCCCATATTGCAGATAGTGCATCAACGTCACTCGTCTGCTGCATTTCGTTCGTCCTGCAGGAGGCGCCCGCCCCGCTGCAGAGTTGGTGACGAAGCAGTCAACCATGCGAATGATCCAAACAATAAACAAAGAAATTAAGAACAAATGATTCACACACGCGTACACCATTCCGACGAACACCCAACATAAAGCCAAAATAAAAAAAAGCCCAAAACTCCCAAAACAAGTGGCCATATAAACCAAATTAAACGCACAGCAAGCACATACTAAACACAAATCAGTAGTACCTCAAATCACATAGGCGCATAGCAGGCAACCAACATTCCATTGTCCGTTGCATTTGCATGCAGACACTGCGCGGCTCAGGCGTGATGAGGAGGTCGACGGCGACAGCGTTCTTGGCGCTCGTCGTGGCCGCGCCGTTGCTGGCCGCGTCGCAGCTGGCGCCGAGCATGCCGCCGATGAACAACTCGCAGCTGGAGAAGGCGTACGTGGCGCTGCAGGCGCTGAAGGTGCTGAAGCGCGCCATCACGGACGACCCCAAGAAGCTGACGCCCAACTGGCGTGGGCAAGCTCCGCTCACATCGGGGAGGAGGACGGGGATCAAGCGATTTGGTCGTGGGCGAGCTCCGCTCAGATCGGGGAGGAGGACGGGGATTGGGCGATTTGGTCCCACGACCTCCACTCAGATCGGGGAGGAGGACGGGGATCGAGAGCCGCATCGATTTGGTGGACGGGATCTGGGAGGAGGACGGGGATCGGGCGATTTGGTGGACGGGGTCTGGGAGGAGGACGACGGGGATCGGGAGCCGCATTCGAGGCGAGGGGAAAGGCTTCATCCGATTTGATCTGGGAGGAGGGGGAACGTTCGGGAAGGGCACAGGGATCGGAAAAGGTGGAACAAATATTACGCCGACACGTGGAAAGGGGGGGGGGGGGACAGGGAGGGGGATACGCTGGGGAAACAGGGAAGCTCCATTCGCGCGAGAGGGAGCAGGGCACCAGCGGAAGCCTCGGCCACGCGTCGCCGCCAGGGCCCTCTCGCGCGCCGTGGCACGCTGTGGTGCGAGGAAAACACAGCAGGTTTTAATACTTTAGATTTCTTGCAAGAAGAGCAAGGGTAACGAGATGCTTTTTCTCGCATCTCCCTTGATCCATTTCTTGTAATGCTGAAGGTCCCGGCCAGCCTAGGTACCAAGACTACGTGTCCTTTTGGTAAAATTGGATAAACTGTTTAACATCTTGATATAGCATTTGACGGTGTGTAGTCTCATCAGTGATAAATTTAACGGTTTGCAAATTTTATCGGAAAGTAGCGATAGAACCAGTAACCGATGGCTACCAGATTTTTTTTGTTTTTTGGGTGAAAATTTTGTTTTTTGAATTTTTAGATGGAAATTAAGTGAATCCGAAATTTTTATTATCGATTTAAAATTTTACTAGGACCTACTGGTAAACTGCGGTTACCGGTAAAATTTCGGCTATGGATTTTTCCGTGACTCTGATGGTAGTATTATAGCAGCCCAGTCATATATATAGAGAACATCACTAGTGGGAGAATCAGTTAATGTACAGTCTCTGCAAAGCGCGAAACAGGTAACCCCCAAACGAATAGGGAGGGGAGATGGTAGTAACAGGGTTGAAGACGCTGATTTTTTTTTAGAAAATGGAATAATTCTGGCCTCTGCAACCGCACACAGCCAATTCTTACAATGTCGTCAGCTTATTTGCGTACAAAGTAAAGAAAAAGAGTGTACTCAATAGGAGAAAATCATATGCAAAGTCTATTATTACTTTGCCATCCATTATTAGCAAACACATCTAAAGCGATAACCTCCAAAGCTTTGCTTGCCAATCGAAACGTCTCCCTGTTATCTTCACGCAGCAATAGTGTACTGTAACCGCAACCAATATGCTCTCTCGAAAATAGCTCGCATAATGAAATATTTTGTTTTTCTCAAAAACAATATCATTATGAGTACACCAAATTGCCCAAATAATAGCAGCAGCCCCCACAAAAATATGTTTTTTAGTCTTTGTCCCAATGCCTGTGAGCCAGCCTCCAAGCATGTGAGAAATAGATCTAGGTGGGGTTAACCCAGTAGCAATATGAACAATGTTCCAAATAGTTTTAGCGTGGCGGCAAGCAAAAAAAAGGTGCTTTATTGTTTCATTGCGATCACAGAAACAACACGTTTGACTGCCACTCCAGTTCCTCTTAGCTAAATTGTCCTTTGTTAAGATAACCCCTCTTTGGAGGTACCAAAGGAATATTTTTATCTTAAGAGGGAGTTTCAATTTCCAAATGAATTTATTAATGAAAGGGGTATCCTGGTTTAACAAGTACACATACATTGACTGTACAGAGAATTGACCATGATTATGTAGACCCCAGTTAAAAACATCCCTCTCATTTGAAAGTTGAACATTGGCTATTTGAGCTACTAGGTTAAGCCAAGATACCAATTTATCCTCAGTTAAAGCTCTGCGAAAAGAGATATTAATAGGCACTTGATTCATAACCGTCTCCACAGTTACATGAGGATAATTAGCTATGTTGTACAGACTGGGAAATTGCTCTTTTAGGGGTGAAGAGTCTACCCATATGTCTTCTCAAAATCTAGTTTGTGAACCATCTCTTATTTTGAAGACGCTGATTGAAGGCCCAAATGGTCAGTAGTCAACTTTGGAAGGAACTGGCCTAGTGACATTACTGTTAGAATGATCTCAGCAGGGCATTTGGCCCAACGGCCAAATACCCTCCCCTTGCTCGCGCTACGATCGGGCGCCACTAATAGGTGGTGGGCCCTGTCGCGCCGCCATACAAAGAGGTGGGGCCGGGCGGCACATATGACGAGGTTCACCGTGCGCGCGCACCAACCGACAAACCCTAATCCGACCGAGAGGGCTCGGCGACGGAAGTTCCACCACCGCCGGGAGATCGCCGTCACCGTCACCGGACCTACGCCGCCGCCACCGACCTCCTCTTCCCCGGCCGGCGCCCGCGCCGCGCCACCGCCACGCGATGGCCGCTCCTCCTCCACGCAATCGGACGGTAACCTAATCCTCTCTCTATCTCCCTTCACTCCCGAACCGAACAAGAACACCCCACTGATCCAAACCTAGATGATCCCAAGGATCTAACAATGGTATCAGAGCCTATCTAGGCGTAGATCTAGATGGGGAAAGAACGACGACCGCCGTCGGTTGACCGGCGTCGCGGAAAAGAAAAGCAGAGAGAATCCCGCCCCAACCCTAGAAAGCGGCAAAAGAAAGAGAAAAGAGGGGATCGGGACTCACGGGTGCGGTCGCGCGCGCCGTCGCAGGAGCCGCCGCTCGCCGCCGACCGGCTCGTCGCGCGCCGCTCTGCGGGAGCGAGCGCCGCCGCTCGCGCGAGCGAGCGCGCGCTCCGCGTGGCCGCCGCATCCGAGCCGCTCGCCGCCTCGCGCTCGTCGCCTTGCGCTGCCGCCGCCTCGCGGGTCGCCCGCAACCCTGCCGTCGCCGCTGTGCGCGCGCGCGCCGCCGCGCGCGCGCGCTGGGCGGCTGGGCAACGCCGTGGCGCTGTCGCCATCGCCTGTAGAGCCGCCGCCGTGTTTTTCGGTGGAGGCAGGCGCAATGGGGCTAGGGTTAGGGTTTTCGTGGGGGCGGCGGTTTTGTCCTGGCGGTTTTCACTCCTGGCCGTCCGATGTTGATCCGACGGCCGAGATCGCTGAGCTGCGGTATGTAATAGAGATGGGCGCGCGTGGAAGAAGCGGGCCGCTGGGCGCGAGCTGCAGATAGGCGAAATGGCCATATGGGCCAAAGGAGTCTTGGTGTGGGCCGGGTGGGCACATGTGGTTGGGCCAAAAATGGCCATTTACACAGAATTTTGCTAAATGAATTTTATTGTGTTTTTCAGAAGCAATTATGAATGAATTTGAATGAAATTTGATTCAAATCTCTGTAAAATTTTGCACCAACGTGTTAATTTTTCAGAGATTAAATGTGTACAGTATAATGCTTCTGAATAATGAATTATTTTTTAGAATAATTACAGTTTCCGCTGCAAAAGTTAATGTTGATTAATTTTCATTATTAAATTCGAACCAACGGGAGAATTTAATTTTGGAAAAATAGATATGATTTCCAGATAATTATGATATTGTTATTTTCTGACCAACGTTGATGATAACAGTATTATAATTTTTAATAGATGATTTTATGCATTATTTCTATTTCTGCCCAACGGTGATGTAGATTTAATGTATAAATAAAAGTATGATTTAATGTAGAAGGGGAAACCTTTTACTGTTAAAAGTATGATGTTTTTAATTGATAGTTTTTATGCATTATCTCTATTTCTGCCCAACGGTGATATAGATTTAATGTAAAACAACTGTATGTTTAATTTTAACCAACGTTGAAACCAAGGCATGCAGTTGTTGTTATTATGTTTAATTGTTCTCATTGTATATGAATTGTGTTTCCACACCGTGTCCCACAGAGCCTGTGGCACCGGTGAGGGATGAAAATGAGGCTGATGCTGTTTGGCAGACCAGACAGAGGGACTATGCTCCCATAAAAATGTCATATGATCTTGATCATAAAAGTGGGTCACTGCCAACAAGAAATGTTTGACTGTGATAAAGAACACGATTAAGCCTGCAATTGTGGGCTCAATTGCAGAGTGTGACACTGTCACGGAGTACCTTGAGAAAATAAAGAGTCAGTTTACTGGCTCTTCAAAGACTTATACTACACAGCTGATTAAGCAGCTTGTGAAAGAAAGGTACTCTGGTAGTGGCAGTGGCATAAGAGAGCACATACTAAGGATGAGCAACTTGGCATCCAAGCTTAAACCAATGGATTTGGCTCTCAAGCATGAGTTCCTTATTCATTTGATTTTTTGCTTCCTTGCCGAAAGAGTTTGACACCTTTGTTGTCAACTACAACATTGATAGCCCGAAAAATGGGACTTAGAAAAGTGCATAGCTATGTGTGTGCAAGAGGAGGAAAGAATTAAAACCTCACATGGTGGTTCTATCAACTATGTGAAGGACAACAAGAAACGAACTTCAACAGTAACTCCTTCTCAAAGAACAAGGGAAAAGCCCCTGTCTATCAGTCTCAACAGAATAAGTTTGCAGTAGACAAAGATCAGTGTCTTCACTGTAAAAAGACGGGACACTACAAGAAGAACTGTCCTGATTACTTAAAGATGATAATGGCAAAGAAAGGTGAGAACATTAATGTGAATGTCGTATGCGATAATGGGAACGTCGCGTGCGAGAAAGTGAATGAATCCTCGTCTACGAATGTAAACAGGAAACGAAAGAGAACTCATAATGAATCGTCGAAATTATGGCACTTTCGTTTAGGCCATATTTCGAGGGGGAGAATAGAAAGACTAGTTAAGAATGAAATTCTTCCTCTATTAGAGTTCTCAGACTTAGAACAATGCAGAGAATGCATTAAAGGAAAATATGTAAAGAAAATTAAGAAAGACGCTAAAAGAAGCACAGGAGTTCTACAAATTATTCACACAGATATTTGTGGTCCTTTTCCTGTGAAAAGTGTGGATGGATATGACTCGTTCATAACATTCACAGATGATTACTCCCGTTATGGATATATTTATCCAATCAAAGAAAGAAATGAAGCCTTGGATAAATTCAAGATATTTAAGGCTGAAATTGAAAACCAACACGATTTAAAGATTAAGATAGTCCGATCTGATCGTGGGGGGTATTTGTGGTCCTTTTCCTGTGAAAAGTGTGGATGGATATGACTCGTTCATAACATTCACAGATGATTACTCCCGTTATGGATATATTTATCCAATCAAAGAAAGAAATGAAGCCTTGGATAAATTCAAGATATTTAAGGTGAAATTGAAAACCAACACGATTTAAAGATTAAGATAGTCCGATCGATCGTGGGGAGTACTACGTTGACATACCCCATATGGACAAGTTCTGGACCTTTTGCAAGGTTTTTACAGAAAATGGCATAGTGGCCCGATATTCCATGCCGGCGAACCTCAAAAAATGAAGTAGTGAAAGACGCAACCGTACCCTGATGGATATGGTGCGAAGTATGATGAGCTACTCCACACTCCCATTGAGTTTATGGATGGAGGCGTTGAAAACCGCCATTCATATTCTCAACAGAGTGCCTAGTAAGTCGGTGCCCAAAACACCGTACGAGTTGTGGACAGGAAAAGTTCCCTCACTAAACCACTTACGTGTGTGGGGGAGTCCTGCTGAGGCTAAAGTATTTAACCCAAACCTTGGGAAACTTGATCCCAAAACAGTAAGTTGACATTTCATTGGCTACCCTGAAAAGTCAAAAGGTTATCGTTTCTACAGTCCAGACAGATATACAAAGTTTGTAGAAACGAGACACGCTGTCTTCTTAGAGGATGAAATGATGAGGGGGAGCATGGTAGCTCGAGAGATTGATCTTGAAGAGAAGCGGGTGTATGCGCCCACTCCGATGATTCAAGAGCCATTCTTCACACTACCTGCTGTCGCTACACCGACGGTGCAAGACACTGTGGTGCAAGCACCTGTTATTGTTCCTCCCGTGGCAACAATGAATGAGAATGAAGAACCTGTTCTTCAGGATCATATAGAACCAATTGCCACAGATGAGGGGGAGCAGCAGCAGCCTCAAACAGTAGATGTACCAAATGAGGAGGCCCCGAGGAGGTCTCAAAGAGTAAGAAGATCAGCTATTTCTGATGATTATCAGATTTATCATACAGAGGAATTTCAAATGGAGGATGATCCCACCTCATTTGAAGAAGCCATGAGAAGCGAAAATTCCTCAAAATGGCTTGAGGCCATGGAAGAGGAGATGAGGTCCATGAAGACTAATAAAGTCTGGGACTTGGAACTTATTCCTAAAGGAGCCAAAACAGTAGGCTGTAAATGGGTCTACAAGACTAAACATGACTCCCAAGGGAATATAGAAAGATACAAAGCGCGACTTGTGGCAAAAGGTTTTACGCAAAGAGAAGGGATTGATTACAATGAGACATTTTCTCCAGTCTCATGTAAAGATTCCTTCAGAATCATAATGGCATTAGTAGCACATTATGATTTAGAGTTACATCAGATGGATGTAAAGACGGCATTTCTTAATGGGGATTTGGAGGAAAATGTTTACATGGCACAACCGAAAGGTTTTGTTGTGGAAGGAAATGAAAGAATGGGATGCCGCCTAAAGAAATCGATTTATGGGTTAAAGCAAGCTTCGAGACAATGGTACTTGAAGTTTGACAGTACAATAAGAAAATTTGGGTTTAAAGAAGATGTAGATGACAACTGTGTTTATGCAAAATTTAAAGATGGGAAGTTTATCTTCCTAATCCTGTATGTGGATGATATCCTACTAGCTAGTAGTGATGTTAGTCTACTCGGAGACAAAGAAGTTTTGTCCTCAAACTTCGATATGAAAGACCTTGGTGAAGCTTCATTCGTTCTAGGGATCAAATTCACCGAGATAGAAACAAAGGGTATTGGGACTGTCACAAAAGGCATACATAGAGAAAGTCTTAAAGAAATTTGGTATGCATAAATGTAGTCCATCACCTGCACCTATAGTCAAGGGCGACATGATATGGGGATTTTCAATGCCCCAGAACGATATGAGATCGATCAAATGAAAGCGGTTCCATATGCTTCATTGTCGGAAGCTTACGGTATGCTCAAGTGTGCACATACGACTTAGCATTTGTTACTGGGTTACTTGGCGATTCGAGCAATCTCGGAATAGAACATTGAAATTGATAAAGAAAGTCTTGCGTTATTTGCAAGGGACAAAAGGCCTCATGATGACATACGTAAGATCGACTCACTCCATATAGTGGGGTATACATATTCTGATTTTGCGGGAGATGATAGAAAGTCTACATCCGGATATGTATTCACTCTCGCTAAAGGAGCTATATCGTGGAAAAGCTCAAAACAAACCGTCACTACATCGTCCACAATGTATGCCGAGTTTGTAGCATGTTATGAGGCTACGGGCGGGTGAACGGCTAAAGAAGTTCATACCCGGTTTAAAAGTGGTTGACGACATCAATAGACCACTTAAGTTGTACTGCGATAATGAACCCGCAGTAAGTATGCCCACAACAATAAGTCAAGTGGTGCTGCCAAACACATTGACATAAAGTATTATGTTGTGAAAGATAAAGTTCGGGATCAAATTATAAGTCTTGAGCACATAAGTACCGCAAAGATGTTAGCGGATCCGCTTACTAAAGGCTTACCACCCAACGTGTTCAGAGAACATGTAGCCGGCATGGGTTTAAGGGAAAGCCTATGATTCCTGGACTAAAAGATGGCCCAAAAGATTAAAGTAACTATTTCAGAACAGAGAGGTGCATTGTAGCTGTTGAATCTATCGGCGATTGACCGTGACGATGAGATATGTTCTATGCACTAATCTGTGATGGAATGTGTAAAGTCAAAAGTAATTAAAGATAAAGTATAGATTGAGATCAAGGGGGAGAATGTTAGAATGATCTCAGCAGGGCATTTGGCCCAACGGCCAAATACCCTCCTGCTCGCGCTACGATCGGGGCGCCCACTAATAGGTGGTGGGCCTGTCGCCAGCGCCATACAAAAGAGGTGGGGGCCGGGGCGGCACATATGACGAGGTTCACCGTGCCGCCGCCAGACCAACCGACAAACCCTAATCCGATCTGAGAGGGGGGCGCTCCAGCGACGGGAAGTTCCACCACCGCCAGGGAGATCGCCGTCACCGTCACCGGACCTACGCCGCCGCCACCGACCTCCTCTTCCCCGGCCGCCGCCGCGCCACCGCCACGCGATGGCCAGCTCCTCCTCCACGCAATCGGACGGTAACCCTAATCCTCTCTCTCTATCTCCCCTTCACTCCCGAACCCGAACAAGAACACCCCACTGATCCAAACCTAGATGATCCCAAGGATCTAACAATTACAACGTTGTGGATGCAGAAGAAACTCCAGTAGGCAGTAGCTGAAGATGGAATATATAGGAAAAACTGAGGCTGAGTTTTCTCCCGGCCAGCCTATGTACCAGCAGTACGTGTCCTTTGGGTAAGAATGGATAAACTGTTTTACATCTTGATCAGTATAGCATTTGACGGTGTACCGGCCAGCCTATGTACCAGCAGTACGGTTGTTTTGTCAAGCCTATTGCTGATATTATCTGTCTCACGTACACATTTTAGAGCAGATGTCTGTCACGTACTGGTCCATGAGTGGCATTGGGCTCGGCTTCGGCAAGGAACAGGGGCTCATTGGCTGGTCGTGTCCCACGTTGAACAAGGGGCTGGCAGTTTACAACTTCTTTTATTGTGATTTATAGCTTTTAGTTATGATTTATATTTTTTATATGTGATTTTTAAGATAATAGTGGACGATAGAGACATTGACATAAATAAATCCTTTGTCTACCTGTATCTTCTTCGTTCTTGTTGCCTACCCTGGATTTCCTGCTTCTCCCTGTCTAAACCCTATCTAATCCCCTCCGATTACTCCTCAATTACCAGTGTAATTTGTATTAGCTGGGCAGAACCGTGACATTTGGTATCAGAGCTGGTTGTCCACCACGTGTTTGGCGAAATGCTGAGCAAGCAAGAGGCAGCCATGGGAGGTGTTCTTCGTGTCATCGTGCGCTATTTGCTCCATCACGGCCAGGTGACTGAGGATGCTCTGCATCAAGTCTTCAGTTGATGTGGGGTGGTGAAGGACGTGCATGTGCACGAGGCCATGGACGGACTGGTGGCTCTAGTCGTGTTCCCATCATGGCATGAGGCAGCGCAAGCTCGAGAAGCTTTCCATGGCCGCTGCATTTGGGTTAGGAGCTGCTGGATGGACATCCAGTACATGCAATAGCTCCCAACCGACACGCCCATCGTGACGCCCGTCAACCGTTCGACATTAGGCCTTGTAGACGAGTCACAACGCCAACGAGCCGACGGCTACATCTATTCCTGTTGGTGCTTCGGGCACACCCACGAACACCGTCGCAACCACGGCTACCTCTTTGCCTGTCGACGCAACAAGCATGCACAGTTCACTGGTGCGATGGCACTGCAACAGCCTTGGCTGCCACCGGTTCAAACTGGTGTCGTTACACTGTTTATAAAGGTAATCTCGCCAAAGGTGCTGCGCCAACCCTGCACTACTACAGAAAACCGTATTACAGACGGTTTTCTAAACCGTCTGAATTTATGGATCAGTGGTAATCGAAGGTTATCACAGACGGTTTTCGAACCGTCTGCTGATAATCATTTCACTAAAAACCGTCTGTGATAGGTGATAATCACAGACGGTTTTTAACTAAAAATCATCTGTGATGATCAGCTATCACAGATGGTTTTTAGTGAAAAAACGTCTGTGATATTCTTTTATACCCCTAAATCTATTTCTGTTTATTTGCTAGCCTCAGGAAATGCTAGCCATGCCCTCTGAAACAAGCAGATCAATATGTACATGTATACATCCAATTCGCATCTCAATTCATTTCACAAACATAAAACATTCATTTCGTAAATCAATTAATTGAAATGAAAACAAGCAAATATAGTATGAAACACAATACACATTTTATTTTTATTAAGATTAGAGCCTGCCATTACAATATCTCTAAACAACAAACATGTTTCCCATCTAGCTAACACAACAAGAACATAGAAAAGCAAAGATCCTCTATGCCTAAGCCTTCTCGCCCTTGATGCAGCGCACGAGCTAGATGTCTTTGACGCCCAGCCACCATCGTCGGGGTTGATTGAGCGCTGTCTTGTACAGCGTCTGCTTCATGGGGCTATTATGGTATGGGTCAAGGAGGCGGAGGAGAACAGCAAGGAGGAGGAGAATAGCAAAGGGGAGAACAGCAAGGAGGAGGAAAACAGCAAAGAGGAGGAGAACAGCAAGGAGGAGAACAGAAAGGAGGCTGGGTTCTGGTGATTATTTATAGGGGAGGGAGTGCGAAATTTTTTGGCGTGGGGACGGAGAGGCGGAGCTACGATCCGTGGGGTGAGGATTGGTGGATTTCTATTGGCTAGGATTGGGTTGAGGAGGATCGATGGGCCCAGCGGTCAGATTATCACAGATGGTTCTAGTTTAGAACCGTCTGTGATATCATTATTATCACAGACGATTCTAGTTTAGAACCGTCTGTGATAATGCAAAGTCAGAATGCATATATCACTCGTGTTTCGTCTAACGTATCTCAATCGTTATATGAAGCGTCTATATATATCATTAATGTTTGGTATGCGAACCGTCTGTGATAATGCAAAGTCAGAACGTATCTCTCGTGTTTCGATTGTCTAACATATCTCGATCATTATACGAAGCGTCTATATCATTAATGTTTGGTATACGAACCGTCTGTGCTAAAGGTTAAATATGCGCGCTTAATCCAAGTCTCTTCTACGTACGTACAATATGGCTTTTACTATTTTTGTGATCATCTCCTTCCTCTCATCTGTTCATCAAGAGTTGTTCGGCCGGAACCTTACACAGGCGGCCAGCAATTTACATCTGGAGCAGCTTCTCCGCACACGCCTTGCTCTCCTCCCCCGACTTTCTTGCATCCGTCAGTTCGACCTGATCATCCGCCGTCGACGTAGGCGTCTCGCTGCCGCTCAAGAAAGGGAAACATCCCTCACCCTGATTCTTCTCCACAATGTGCACAAAGCAAAAGAAGCTCTACAGGCATTGGAGAGACTGATGGATAGCATTGCCGATCAAGCAAAAACAGCAGATTCTGAGGAATCTTATAATGCTATCCTCTACGAGATTATGGGCTATGCTACTGATCATTTGCCCAGGCTAGAGGAGGAAGTGTTAAGGACAAGGACAATTTTAACGGCGTTCGAGAACTCAGTGGCTGATCCTCCAAATCCCAAAGTCGAAGAAGAAGCGTACGAAGCCCAGAAGATTAGAATCTGGAAAGCTCTTTATCTGTGCGACTTTTGTAATAAATTTGCCTCGAATTGAAATTAATAAATTTGCCTTTAATTTGTGATCTCTTGTCTCAGTAGTTCTGTAGTTAAGTTATTAGAAGCAATGTGTACTTATATATTAACCTCTGATCATGTACAGAATATCACAGACAGTTGTTACGAACGGGATATCACAGACGGTTTGTGTTAAGAATCGTCTGTGAAAGTCACATAGACGGTTCCTAGTATAAACCATCTGTGATGTAGCCGTCTAGTATAGCCTGTTTTGTAGTAGTGCTGGCCACCACCTCCTTGTGCAAGTTTCAGGGCCCTAGTGCAGAGTACTTAGCTTAAGCCATGGCCACCACCGATTCAGAAGCACATGATCAAGTTCAATCTGTTTGCTAAGTGTGACCAGTGCAAGGTGAGATCAGTCAGTTCTCTAATTCTCTACATATTTGGTGAGGCACAGAAATTCTTCATCTACGTGACAACAATTTATGAGTGGTTCGAGCTATTGGGTGTTGTTGAGGAGTCGTGGGATGCTACACCTTGTGAGTGTAGCTTAGCTGAGATGTTACACCTTGGGAGTGCTATACCACTGCCAAGCTAACAAAGCTTGGGGATTAAATGATTCGAGGCATTGGTTTGATGTGAAATGGAAGAATCCAAATGACTGTGAAGGAACAAGGCCCATTGTCGAGACTCTAGAAATGACTGTAGAAACATACTTACATGTGATTGTTCTGAAAATACAAAGCAGAATGGCAGTGGTCTTGTCAAACGCTGCATGGTGTGCAACACTATATTTTGCAGTCCACAAGGAGCAGATTTTAGTTGCAGAAAAGATGATTCCCTTGGCATATGTCCCGCTGGTAGTTATATCTAGTCACAAGGGATAGCTCGGGAACTTGGAAGTGTATTGTTGAGCAAATTATGAACGTAAATGGCAGAGCAGTGTTTAAGTCAATAGCGGCTGCAGTATATGGGTTGTTGCTAGGAAAGCTTCTTACGTTGCAAGTGAGAATAATTACAAACAAGTTGTATGGGCAATGGGCTGTGTTGGTGGTTACTCTCTGAGATGCTGTGCCGATGCCCTCACCCAAGGATGCGTTGATGCTTCTGCTAGCACAATTGAATGAGCATGCTAAACTCTTTAGGTTAAAGACTGCAACTTGGATTTCATCAAACTTCTATGCAGGCAAGCAGCCGCAAGCAGTTGTTGATACAAGGCCAATATTACTAGCATTTGTAGCAATTGATCCTTCTAGTGGAGAGCAAATTCTCACCAGTGAAGCTGTAAGTGGCGTGTAGCAATTGACGTCGGGTTTATAAGGCGACCATGGCAGCGTGTGTGGGAGTCGACTTGTTGAACTTTTCTATCTACTACTATGAACTCTGATCTCTACCCCAATTCCTTGCTCTCTACACTAGTTAAATTCCATCTGAGCCGTGTCTATCGTGCCCGTGCTGTGTTGAGCCGACACATTGGGCTAAGGAGTCGGCCTAAGCACGGCGCAGCACAATTGGTGGACCGTGCCGTGTCTAGACCAAACCTAGAGTAGTGTGCTTTAGGTCAGCCTGACAGGCACGGCCATTTGGCTTAACTTTAGGTAAGACCCCATTGTCATGGCTGTAGCTCGTGGGCTATCGACAGCGGTTGCAGACTGCGTACATCCGAAAACTTTATTACATATCCCCAAACATTTGCAGAAAGGACGTTGAGCGATTCGAAAACTAAAAATAGTTCCTTCCAGCAAAGCAGTACATATGTGGATCTGCATGTTGCTGATGTGCACACGCAGCGTATCGAGCCTCTGCCGGGGACTGACGGCCGGATCGTCGTCAACGGAGGCCGGCGATTGGCAGCGACGAGAACTCCCTGAGGCATCAGTAGTGCCGACGGTCCCTCCGACAATCCATCTGGAAATGGCACATGAGGTTGGAGGAGTGGAGTTTGCACCACGGACAACGTGTGGCGTTGATCGCCGAAGAGGCAACCCGCCTGGCTGCCGTCGTCGTGGTGGAGGAGACACCCCATGAGGTTTTGTTTGCTTCACCGGACCCGGACGAGATCCTTGTTCCTTCCTACCTAATTGGCTGGTCACTGCCCTCCAGCCAGCACTGCAAGCTGTACTGTCCCATAGAATTTGTCCACAACGGCCTGCTCTCTGGCCATCCAATATTACTGCAGACAAGAAACCAGGACACGCTGGCGAGCCGACGGCAGTTCCGAGCCTTCAGCCACGCCCAAATCCATGGCGGTGTTGTAAGGTCTTACGACCTCCCAGGACCTTTCACGACCGATTAGAGTCGTTTACGACCGGTGAGAATCAAGTACGATCGGTTCCAAGAGCTTACGACTGGTTCCGACCGCCTTAATCTCTTCCGATCCTTTTTCAACGTGGTCGTAAATTTACTGTAGCAATTACGACCACTCCTCCTTATCGAGCGCTGTCTTCCTCCAGCCGCTTTCCTTAATACCGTGATCGTAAATCTTTACGAACACGCAGTGATGCTGGCGATCACTGTTCACCGTAGTCGAATACCCTTTCGACTACGTTCACTTCCTTCAACGTGATCGGAGTTGCTTCCGATCACGTACTGATCTTCTCGGCGTAGTCGCTGCTTCTTACGACCACCTTCACCGTGGTCGTAGTCTTCTCTGCGTGGTCGAATCACGCCTGCGATAAATTTGCCGTGGTCGTAACTCCTCCCGATCACGCTTGCGGTGATCGTGAGTCCTTCCGACCACGTCTTGCTCAATCACACAACACAAACAATGCTTTTGTGTTTCTCCCTCTTTTTGATGTTTTCTCAATTGCTTGGTACCTCGAATACATGGCTCTAAGCCTCCTTTTATACCCGGCTGTCCTACTTCAACATGGATTCTCAACACCTACTCCGACTCTGATTCTAATACGACTTCGACTAGGTTTCCGTCTACGACTTTGAATTGCGGTTGCAATTCGACTTCGATTACACCCAAATTTTGCACATAGCTCTAAAACAAGATTATTTACAACATTCTCTCCCTAATCTTGTTTTTCGACTTCGATCATGCCAATTTTCTTCCTCATCTCTGAAAACTTTATCCGCCCCAGCGACTTTGTCAATATGTCTGCTTTCTGTTCTTCTGTTCTGATGTAATCGATTGCAATCTTCCCTTCTTCGACACAATCTCTGATATAATGATATCTTGTGTCTATGTGTTTGCTTCTATCATGTAGAACCGGATTCTTGCTCAGTGATATTGCAGATTTGTTATCAACCACGGCGTCACCTTTTGAATCGCGCCGTTTGACAACTCGCTTAATAGTCGAGCGAGCCAAACTCCCTGGCAAGATGCTGCGCTCGCTGCGATGTACTCAGCTTCACAGGATGACAATGCGACCACCTTTTGCTTTTGTGATTGCCAACTGATTGGACTCTCCCCAAGCACAAACATTACGCCTGTCGTGCTTTTCCGATCGTCGACATCTCCCGCCATGTCGCTGTCACTGTAGCCCGTCAGCTGCAGCGACTTTCCACATCCTCTCTTGTACTGAATCTCGAGATTCAGAGTACCTTTGATGTACCTCAGAATATGCTTCACAGCGTTCATATGCTCTTGGGTCGGCTTCTCCATGAAGCGACTTACATATCCAACCGCGAACATGATGTCAGGTCGGGTGTGCACCAGATACCGTAGACTTCCGACAATGCTCCTATAAGTCGTGGCATCAACTGGTGATCCTGGGACTGTCTTGCTCAACTTTAGATGATTCTCCATTGGGGTTTGACATGGATTGCACTCTTCCATACCGCACTTCTCCAGAATTTTTCGGGCGTACGCCGACTGACAAAGTGATATGCCGTTGTCGGTTTGTTTCACCTCGATACCGAGGTAATAGCTCAGAAGTCCCAAATCGGTCATCTTGAATAACTTCTTCATCTCCTCTTTGAACTTTATGATCTCAATTGGGTTTGATCCAGTAATAATCAAGTCATCCACGTAAACGCCCACGATCAGTCTGTTCTTCGCATCTCCCCTTGAGTATACCGCATGTTCAGAGTTGCTTCTTCTGAACCCGAGTGCTGTTAGACTTTTGTCAAGCTTCAAATTCCATGCTCGTGGTGCTTGCTTAAGGCCGTAGAGAGCTTTGTTTAACTTTAAGACTTTCTCGGCTTGCTCCTTGGATTGAAAACCCGGCGGTTGAGAAACATAGACTTCCTCCTCAATGTCTCCGTTCAAGAACGCCGTTTTCACATCCATGTGGTGAATCTCCCATCCACCGTTTGCTGCCAATGCAAGAAGTAGTCGTATAGTCTCCATACGAGCTACTGGGGCAAAGACTTCTTCGTAGTCGATGCCTTGTTTTTGAACATACCCTTTCGCCACAAGTCGTGCTTTGTGTTTTACGACTTCTCCCTGGGTGTTCTTTTTCACCTTGTAGACCCACTTTAAACCGATCACTCGCTGACCCTTTGGTAGATCAGTAAGTTCCCATGTGTAATTGTCTTCAATCGACTTCAACTCTTCCTGCATAGCAACTCTCCAGCATGCATCTCCCTTTGCTTCTTCATAACTCGTGGGTTCTTCTGCAGTCGTGAAAAGCAACAATTCTTCAGACTGCATTGGTTCAGTCTGTGCATAGATCTCGCTAATGCTCCTCATCTTCGGTACTCGACCGTTTGACTCTTCCTCATCGAGGTCTTCTATCTCAGGTAAGACTTCATGGTCGATACTTGGGTTTTGAGATGTGGTCGTAGCTTCTTCCGTATTGTCGGCATTGACGACTTCGTCTTCGACTTCGAAAGTTACCCACTTTGACATGTCCTTCTCAATGTCCTCGTGTTCTTCCCACTCCCAATGTTTGTTTTCTTCAAAGACCACGTCTCTGCTCACATGAATCTTCCTTTCGACCGGATCATAGCACCTGTATGCCTTGGTGCCTGGTTCCGAGCCAAGATAGATCATCCGTCGGCTCCGGTCGTCTAGCTTCTTGAGATAAGTGGATGGCTTCACATGGGCTAAGCATCCGAAAACCCTTAGATGCTCGACATTTGGTTTTCTTCCCGACCACTGTTCATATGGAGTGACTCCATCCAGTGATCGCGTGGTCGCACGATTTAGCAGATAGACAGCATGTCGTACTGCTTCTGCCCAAAACCTCCCGGGCAGGAATTGGCTCTTCAACAGACTTCTAGCCGTTTCGACCACGGTCCGATTTCTTCTTTCTACGACTCCGTTTTGTTGAGGTGAATACGGAGCCGTGAAGAATCTTGCAATACCCTTCTCTTCACAAATCGAGTCGAACTCTTTTGCGAGGAATTCTCCTCATCGGTCTGATCTGACCGACTTCACCTTCTTATCGACTTCGTTTTCGACAAGAGTTATGAACTTCTGAAAGTTCGACTTTGCCTCATCTTTGCTCTTTTGCATGTACACCCACATGGCTCTCGAGTAGTCATCTACGATCAACATGAAGTATTGATTCCCGGCATCTGTGCGAGGTGTGATTGGTCCGCACAGATCTACGTGAACCAATTCGAGTGGTTGCGAAGCTCTGAAACTCGTCTGCTGTGGAAAACCTCTACGAGTTTGTTTTGCCACCAGACAGCCTTCGCAGACTTGCTCCGGGTGGTCGATTGTCGGTAATCCGACCACCATCTCCTTTTTGGCCATCGTGTTGAGACTCTGGAAGTTCAGATGTCCGAATCTTGCGTGCCATAGCCAGGTCACATCATCGGTTGTAGTCTTCATACACTTCGGCTTGCAAGCTTCAATTTGAATTTTGTACAGACGGTTTACCGTTCTCTGTACTTTCATCAGCAGTCGCTCAGTGTGGTCGTACATCTTTAGATAGGTGTCTTTGAGTTCAATTCGACAACCTTCTTCAGTCATTTGTCCAAGGCTTATGATGTTGCTTCGTAGACTTGGTATGTAATATACATTCGATAATCTCCTCTGGCTTCCATCCTTGCACTGCATCAGGATCGTGCCTCTCCCTTTTATCTGAATAGACGAGCCGTCTCCGAACTGCACTCTTCCGAGCACATTCTTATTTAATTCATGAAACATCGAGTACGTACCCGTCATGTGGTTGCTGGCTCCGTTGTCGAGAAACCAGACTGCCGTCAGCTCTTGAGTCTGCTCTCCTCTCTCCAATAGACTCGGAAACACCTTCTCCTCGTTTAATAGAACCATTGTCGGTTCGTCTGCAGTGCAGAGCGACAACAGCAATGTCGGCTCTTTGTGCTCATCCGTTTGAGTCAGATTTGCTTCCTCTACTTTCTTCTTACTCCGGCAATTCGCAGCATAGTGACCATACTTCTTGCAGTTATGGCACTGGATGTGGCTCCGACATTCAGCAGCGTAGTGCCCAAACTTCTCGCATGTGTAGCACTGGACATCAGACTTGTCGGTGTGATGATTGCCATCTCCACGACCACCACGACCTCCTCGACCGCCTCTTCCACGACCATTCTGGCTATAGCCTCGTCCTTGTCCTCGCCCATGAGACGCACCACGGCCACGACCACGTCCACGACCGCCCCTTGACGATTCTCCTCGGTTCTTCGTGTCTTCCTTTACAAACAATGCTTGTTGGTTGTAAGGCCCTTGTCCTTCATTGTCGGCTTGGTAACTCTTCAGAAGCTGCTCGTGTGCTTTGAGTGCTCCAGTTACCTCTTCAATCTTCATCTTCGAGAGGTCTTGCGAGTACGTGAGTGTAGTTACGACCGGGAGAAACTTCTCTGGTAGTACTCGTAGATACTTCTTCACTGCCACCTCGTCTTTCAAGTCGTCGCCGAGAGATTTGATCTCATTTACAACTTCGTTAAACTTCCCAGAGAACTCCTCCACAGTCTGGCTCTTTCCCATCTTCAATGATTCAAACTCACTTCGTAGTGTTTGAAGTCGAACTTCCTTTACTCGGTCTACTCCTTGATGCATGATCTGCAGAGTAGTCCAGACTTCCCTCGCCGTGTCCTTACCGACTAGCTGCCGCATCATCGAGTCGGGAACGACTTGGTAGATCGCCGCCATCGCCATCTTGTCAAGTCGTTCATCAACGACTTTGTCTTTCTCCTTCGGTTCGACCGGGCCCCAGACACCTTGTGCGATCATGTTAACCTTCATCTTCATCGCCCAGATCGGGTAATTGTCCGAACTGAGGATCGGGTACTGCAGCGACACGCTTTCTTTTACCTTCTCAGCCATGGTTCACCGAGGCTCTGATACCAACTGTTGTAAGGTCTTACGACCTCCCAGGACCTTTCACGACCGATTAGAGTCGTTTACGACCGGTGAGAATCAAGTACGATCGGTTCCAAGAGCTTACGACTGGTTCCGACCGCCTTAATCTCTTCCGATCCTTTTTCAACGTGGTCGTAAATTTACTGTAGCAATTACGACCACTCCTCCTTATCGAGCGCTGTCTTCCTCCAGCCGCTTTCCTTAATACCGTGATCGTAAATCTTTACGAACACGCAGTGATGCTGGCGATCACTGTTCACCGTAGTCGAATACCCTTTCGACTACGTTCACTTCCTTCAACGTGATCGGAGTTGCTTCCGATCACGTACTGATCTTCTCGGCGTAGTCGCTGCTTCTTACGACCACCTTCACCGTGGTCGTAGTCTTCTCTGCGTGGTCGAATCACGCCTGCGATAAATTTGCCGTGGTCGTAACTCTCCCGATCACGCTTGCGGTGATCGTGAGTCCTTCCGACCACGTCTTGCTCAATCACACAACACAAACAATGCTTTGTGTTTCTCCTCTTTTGATGTTTTCTCAATTGCTTGGTACCTCGAATACATGGCTCTAAGCCTCCTTTTATACCCGGTTGTCCTACTTCAACATGGATTCTCAACACCTACTCCGACTCTGATTCTAATACGACTTCGACTAGGTTTCCGTCTACGACTTTGAATTGCGGTTGCAATTCGACTTCGATTACACCCAAATTTTGCACATAACTCTAAAACAAGATTATTTACAACAGGCGGCATTATCAGAACAAGCATTGCACAAACGTCCAGAAAAAAGACTCCCATGAATAACATATAGGTGATTGCAACGTCGGCTCTTCTGTATCTCTGTTTGTTGCTTATAAGGAAGAAGAGCACAAAAGCAACAATAGCAGATATCAGAGAGATACACCGAAGTATAATGCCACTCCTTCTCCGGATGACCATAGACTTAGTGTAGAGACCATCATATATCATACCAAGTTGAACCTCCAAATGCTTAACCAACTTGGGAACACGCAATTCCTTAGCTACCCCAATCAAAAGATTACCGCGTTCTGGCATCTGGAGAAGGGTACATCCTGCAAATAGAACTCGGATGATCGACGCTGAAAGCAAAGCAGAATCCACAATGCTAGAATAGTCACCACTACAATATATTTGTGGAAGTCCCTCTCCTTTCACTTCACTAGTGTAGTCCCTCATGTCCTCTCCCCATACTTGATTATTTTGCAGAAATAAACAGGAAGATGCTAGCGACAAAATGGTGCAGATTGTGCCTCCCTATCGAAATCCAAAAGACATACAAGGCCATGACAACTTGCACTGCCAAATGGTCCTCTAATGCTGTCTTCAATGGCAAAAGCAGTGTCGGTCTTGCCAAGGAGGAAGGGTGCCCAAAAGAAATCCAGTAGACGGGTCTCCTCTAATGCTGCTCTTCTGCCCAAAAGAAATTATTTACATGTTTGAACTTTTAAGGGAAAATTTCCAAAACAGTTTTTTTATTGTAATCCATGACTCCATACCGGAAAACTTTTTTCAGATTTTTTTTAGGCCCCACCATTTGAAACGCGCGAATTTTTTCGAATTCATGCTGGGGAGTAGGTAAATCTGGGTCACCGGTATTCGGGGAAGGTCCGTAGGTGGGGTTAGCTGTGGGGGTACATTTTGAGTTTTTGACCGAAAGAAATCTAGCAGCCTACTGCTGGTGCTGGTTGCCAAGGTCCCTTCGCGAAATGGATGGTGCAATTAATTTCCCCTAATCCGGGTCCTCACGTCGAATCAAACAAGTATCGCCTAAATTTCAGTTCTAGTTTTCCCAAATTATTTGCTTACACAACACGTTTTGTGTATCTACTATCTAAATATTATTTATTTCCGAAAGGGTGCGGTTGGCTAACATTTTTTTTGAATGAATCTTTTAAATATTCTTTTGAATGAATTGGCTAACATATTTAAGAGACTGGAGCATGGGCAATCCACAAACAAACCAACATATGAGATAAGTTGGTGGAACTAACTCGTGGCCTTTGGCCACATAATGTCTGAACCCTAAACAATATGAAATGAGCAAAATAATACACCTAACGCAAACCAGAATGAAACAATGCTTTGACAAACACTGTAATATACTCTATCTGGTCACAAATACATATCGTTTTGGATATATATCCACATAGTCCCCAAAAAATAAAATGCAACTTTGACCACTAATTTATATTATAATATATTTACAAACATAATAAATTATAATATTATAAAAGTATTTTTAAGATAAATCTACATGTATGATTCTTATCTATTTAATCTAAATATTTAAAAGATATTAATAGTCAAAGTTTCAAAAGTTTAACTACACACAATCCAAAACGACATATATTTGTGACTACAAGGAATAGTTATATTAATATATGATTTTTCCCTTTATATACTAGATATAAACAAGATTTCATAGAATCAATTTGTTGTTCAACTCGAGAAGTTAGTGTTAATTCTTTAGCATTGTTTTCCATGACCCATAACCTACATGCACCGAGATGAATCTAGGAGAGCAACTATAGAATTGGGATCAATAAATCCAAAGTATGGGTGCATATCTCAGAACATATGGGTGCTTCGATTACTTGTAGCCAAAAAAACCTAGGGACTTCTCTTGCCGGTTTAGTGCATTTCTAGGAGATAGTTGGTGTTAATTATTTATATACTACATATACACAAGATGTCAAGATTTCAATCCTATAAGTTAGAGTCAATTCTTTAGCACTATTTTTCCATGGTCCCTTCCATAGATGCACAGAGGTAAATCTAGGAGAACAATTATAGAATTGTGATAAATAAATCCAAAAAGTAGGTGCATACCTCAAAACATATGGGTGCTTCGATTACTTGTAGCCAAAAAAAAAAAAACTTAGGGATGTTTCTTCCCGGCTTATCGTGGTTTGAGTGGAATGTGTGCCTTGTGCATGCATATGCTTATAAAACATAACCCCAAAAGTTTCCTGCAGATGCTGTCCCTAGCTTTATTCATTTCTTGCAGGGAGGGCAAGGGTGGTACAAAAGAGATGCTTTTCCTTAAAGATGTGACGTGTTTTAAAATGGTCCTCAATTCATGGGCCGAATTCAACACTTACAGCCCTTATGGTCTTAAAGATGTGAGCAACGGTCAGGTCCTTAAGAAGGCCATCAGAGACTGCAACTCCAGGCCCGGTAAGATAGGAGGCCCAAATTGCACTCAACTTAATTTATTATTATCCACCCTCGTCCTACTGAGATCCAAACTAATTGAGCCAACAGCCAATCAGGTGCTACTGTCTAAACTCTAAATGTGGTTCTCCATAAATGAAATCGGGGAGGAAGAAGATACCGTTGGAGTTTCCATCTTAACAAGGCATGCATGCATGTCAAGATTTATTCAGCGACCAACTATAACCACACAATTGATACTCGATAATTTGTACAACCAATTTGTTCCAAAGCAATATATGCCAACATTGCTGAGATCTGCGTATATATATACCAACTCATTGATCCGGATCATATCAAACAAGATGTGAAACAGCAAACATAACCCACTCGTTGACAGTAACTAATGGTTGTGTCAGTCATAGCTTAGTTCATGCAAGTGAGTCTATGCATAATTTGATTTTTCTAACGAGAGTCAAGTGCATATCATTTGTACTTAGATCGGTTGCTTGTTCTTTAATGTGCAGGACGCTTGGTGATTATTGTGGTCAAAGGCAATACCGAAGCTACGGAGGGGGTTCTAAGGCCATGCCATATCGCATAAGTTTGGATGGAGTATCATCTCAAACAGAGAAGCACGGGAGAAAGACAAGAAACGTGAGGAGACAAATGTATGCATGGGTGTGCCAATTGGACTTGAGTTTCAAGTGATCATGGTCCTTGGAGTAGGCATACGATATTGATGGTAAGTAATTGGGCATCACAGATTATGGTGTGATGTGGTAAGCTATAGGACTCGAGCATTTCAAATGATCACAGTCTTGGAGCAAACATATGATATTGACGATGAGTCATTATTGTCGTGGACTACACTACTACAAGAACTTATGGAATTTTGGAGGCGTTAAAAATGCGAAAAACCGCCCACGCAGATTTTGGAACCCTGGCTTCGGTTTATGTATCAATAAGCTTATAATTGCATCTAGTTTATATGATCGATCCACATGATCTATACCAACACATGGCAGAGCACAACATGCAGATGCACAGTTCAGGTTCCAAACAGTTCAAGAGCGCGGCTTATTGTTAGGCAATTTGGGAATTTTTCTCATTTCTAAATTAGAGAAAGAGAAAAAGAAATCCTGGTGTGGGGCCCACTTGTAAGATATATGAGGGAGGGGGATGTGGTCGGTTGACCGATCAGCTAAGGGAAGGGGTCAAACCATGCTCTCCTCTTCTTGCATTAGACTTGGTTCGGCGGCTAGTGCGGCACCGTTTTTCCCTCTCCTCTGATTTTGAATCTTCCCTATTTTTCTCTTTAAATTGAGTCATGGGAAAGGTTTGGAGGAAGAGCGATTAAGAGAACATACCAAGATTTGAAAGCAAGGGGCGGTGGTTTTTCCTAGTCTCATATATTGTTTGCTTTGCAAACTCACTAGGGTCTCGGTGATTTCTACGCCGAAGAGGCTCTACCGATTCTCTGTGGTGTAGTCAGCCTTGGCTGTTGGTCGACCAGCTGTGGTCACTCTGCCGTCCTCGATCAGCCATGGTCGACCAACCATGGTCGTTCTGTCGTGGTTGTCCAGCCATGGTCGTTCTATCGTGGTTGTTCTGTTGCAGTCAAGCAGCCGTGGTCATTTTGCCGTGCTCAACCTGCTGTGTTCGTTCTACTGAGGTCGACCTGCCATGGTTGATCTGCCATGGTTGACCTGTCGTGCTCGATCTACCGTAGCATGACTTACCATGTTCGATGTAGTAGAAGAGACCTTGTCTGCGGAAAAATGGGAAATGGTGACAACATGGGAGACATAGTCATGACCGGTGCATAATCTTCATGAAGGCCACACAAGGTGGTGAGAATGAGCATTTCGTCAGAGATGGGTTGACGAAAATCAGCAAGGGCATGAGCGAGGAAGATGTTCTCAATGGCCTTCCATATGGCGTGAGCACTGGAGCCCGGTTTCATGACCAGGGAAAATATTTTTGGTTTACAAAAAATTTCAGATCCTCCGAGAAATCCTGAATTCGGAAATTGTGAGTATAGGGAGGCACGGGAGTACAATGAGAATGGTGTCGCCTCGCATCTCACAGCTGGCGTTGTTGCCTCCTCCCACGGCCGGCGCCGCCTCCCCGCCCGCATTGCCCATAGCCACCCGGCACCCGCGTTGACTCCCCCTCCCACCGTCCGCAGCCGTCCACCGCCCGCGTAGCCTCCCCCTCCTGCCACCAGCGCTGCCCGCACCAGCCCGCATCAGCTATATGGAGCCGTATAGCCAACAAAACACAGTGAAGTCATGGCGTTCTCAATCAGGTCCGTTAGAGCTAGTGCCGGTGCTATCCACATGACTTTTGAGCACGTACTTGCCGAGAGTGACAATGAAGAGTTCGCACCACTCGGTGTAATACCACTAAAAATGTAAAAGAGAAGAAAAGCGAGAAATGAAACAATCCAATAGAGAATAAAGGAAATAAAGTAGAATTTTATCGTCAGACCCATCGGCTTTTAGAATGCCAAGTAAGTAGCGCACACAGAGGTTTCTAGACTGTCCAGGGATGGTCAGCACCATCTTGTGCTTCGGGTTTTCATCATCCGGCAGAAAATTTAGCCAATGCCCTTTTTATCATCTTACTGTCTGTAGTAGACAAAGCCATCAAAGAGGGCAGAGCCCACCTGTTGGACCGAAGGTCCATAAAGCTCACAGAGACCTAAATAGGAGTTGGGGACAAGGGAGGGCAGTCTTGTCATTGCACAAAGCCAGGAGGAGAGGCAGCTGAATGCCCTAGCTCTCATTTGTAAGCTAGCCAACCCCAGAGGAGGTCTCACTCCATTCATTTTGCTTAGACAACTGAGAACTCAGCCAAAGCACCCATTCCACTTTTCATCCCTGAACTGAGAGCCCTCAGTCAAGGCAAAACGAAGCTAGGAGGGCAAGCCACGAGCTAACCTTCCATTCCTCATCCCTGCTTATCCTTCCTCCCAATCGAGAGCAAGCCCCACAGCCAAGCACGACCAAACCAGCTAGAGCAACACAGAGAGGAGGTGAGGGAGAGATCTGCGGAGGAGAGGAGCTTGGGAAGTTGGGGAAGACCGACGGCGTGAGGGCAGAGCCCACGGCGATCGCAAGCCACCGGAGCCATGCCGAACCAGGTTGGGACAAGAAGGAGGAGAGAAGGGCCAATGGGAATGCGTGGAGAGCACTGTCGCCACCACGACCATCATCATCACCTTCTCATCCCCATCCAACCCGAGCAAAGTAAGGATTGCCTTCCCCAACCATGCGCATTGAAGAGTAAAGAAAATAAAAATAGAAGAAAATTGAAACCGTAAGAGTAGGGAGGAAGAGTAGCAAACCGTCCCCTAGTAGAGGAGTTGGTCAGCCTACTGCACGCCGTGGCCAGTGAGCTCTAACCCACAGGGGGAGGCGATGCCGGGATTGTGGCCGGTGCTAGGCACTAACGGCTGGCGGCGTCGACCATGGGGGCAGGCCAACGGCCAAGTGGTCGGGAGAGGCTGAGCCACGGCGTCGGTAGCCGGGTCAGGGGTAGCGCTGGGGAAAGGTGGCGGCACTGGTACATCCGGCGTTAGGGGCATCATCGGAGGCAACCCGAGGGCAGCGACCGAAGGCCGTGCCGACCGAGCGGCGGCGCCCAGCGCCTCACTACCATGCGCGTACAGGGGAGGCGGTGGATCCAGTCCTGGTTGGCTAGATCCGAGGCGAAGACCGAGAGGGAGGTGGCCGGATCTGGCCCTGGCCAGCCGGATCTGGAAGGAGAGAGTGGGAGAGGGGGAAAAGTTGGGGCCGATGAAGAGGCTGTCGGTGGCGAGCCCTGGGCCGGCGATGCCTGAGCCCGGCCGCACGCCGCTGTGTCACCTGGGAATCGCCATGACCGAGAGAAATGAGGAGGAAGAGGGGAGAGGCGGGTTTGGCTGAAGCAAATGAAGGAGAGGGAGAGAAAAAAAGAAAGCAAAGGAAAAAAGAGAAAAGAAAAGGAAAAAAAAGAAGAAAGAAAGAAAAGAAAAAGGAGAAAAAGAAAAGAAAAATGGGGGGTTTGGTACATGCGCGATGGGTCCTTAACCCCAGATGTTTTATGCCAGATTCAGGATATGCACGTAGAGTTGCTGCTGCTCGTTTAAGCACTGGTTTTGATATGATGTGCTGAGTCGGGTTGACGTCTGTATAGGTAGAGGTCTCGGGTCGAAGCCGTCGATGCATCGTCCCCAAGATTAACCGAGCAAGTGCATGGTAGAACAGTGGATTGTGGTGAATGATTGGTATTTTGTGTCTTCCATGTCATGTTCTACAGTACTTCTGATTACATGTTAATTATACTTTGAGGAGTGCTGCTTATGATTAAATACTAACAGTGAAAACATGTTGCATCACGCATTGCACTCATACACAAACAACATGACCTATTTTGGTAGGTACTCCATGGAAGTGGAGTTTGGATCCCCGTATAAGATAGGACGGGAATTGAGTGGTTCATCGACGGGTGAACACTCCGCCATACCGGTATAAGCTACAGTTACAGACGCATCGCATTGCATGAAAACAGAACAGAACAGTGATACAGTTACATATGCATTGCATTGTATAAAAGTGATAACAATGAAATAGTTATAGAGATAGTGATGTACAGTTCACAGAAATGGGAATTATTAAAGTGGTGTGTTAACGTTACTGTTTTATCGTGTGCTTGCTAAGTCTCTGGACTCACCATTGCTTTGTTTGTTGTTTTTAGGTGACTGTTGAGGACCTCATGCACGGGCGAGAGTAGCACATGAATAACTTCACGTACTTGCAGCACTTCACATATCAGCTTTTGTTAGCATGTTCAACTCTCCTAGTAAGCTAGAATAGTTACTTAAATATGGTATGATGTAAATGGTCGCTGCTTTATGAATAAAGTAGAATTTACTTAAAATAATTAGTAGCTGAAAAAATGTTAATATTATGCAATGATGGTAGTACTATAGGTCGAGAGGATGGGCGAAGTGTTACACTTGGTGCCTGATGATCGAGAGTAATCGGCACATGAGTTTTCATACTCGCAACGTGCACAGCCTGCGCAGCGGGAGAGGGGAAGGTAAGTTCTTTGCCTTTGGCAGCGGCGGTGGCAACAACTTCAGGTTTGGCAACCGCGGCGACAACTGCCGAAGCGTCGCATCGGTGGGATTTCCAGGCTTGGCGCTGGAAGATGATGCAGGGATGAGATGAGAGGACGACTATGAGAAAACTGAAGAAGAGGTGGAAGGCGACGATCCAGAGCAATCAAAACTTTTATCAGAAGTGGTAATCGGCGATTTCAGAAGAATCGATGACTAAAAAAAATCGATGACTAAAAAAAACAATGCGGGCCGGGATATGCAAAGGTGAGCCAGGAGGTGGGCGGGTCAGAAAGGCAAGCCGGGGGCGAGTCGATGGGCTGCACGAGCTGAGAGGTGGGCGAGTCAGGAATTTTTTTGTACGGATAATCCCTTTTTTATTCGAAAATACATAAATATACCTGCGAAATTTTTTTTTACAAAAATAGTCTCCAGTCGCCGCCCCATTGGGCGACTTCTGCCTTTTGCCCAACCGGGAGGTGACAAAATATCTGTCGCTCGGTGATTGAGCGACTGCAAGTAGTCGCTTTCCTGTTAGGCGACTTCATAGCAGTCGCCCAATGGATGGGCGACTTATAGCGCAGTCGCCCAATGGATGGGCGACTTTAGTCAATCCCCGTGATTTTTTAGAGTTTTGTCAATTTTGTAGTTTTAAACTGGAAAAAAATATGGTATAGTTGTAATAAAAGTTTATGTTTATTGAATGTTGTAGGTGCATTAAAAATTTTGAGAAATTTTTTTTAAGAACAATTGACTGTAGAACGTTTGATATATACATTGGTAAGTGATATTTTTATGTTACTAAGAATTAGTGTACCAAGAATATGTTAATATTGTTAAATGACTTGCTATCTGAATCATTGAATGCGAACACACGAGATAATAACCTTATGTGAATAGAAATAAACTTCATAACATGCCGCGTACAATTTTATTACATGCATAACATATAGCATGATATGCAACTAACCCACCCAACTGCTCGTAACATTTTGTCTACTGGGTGTAGCGTGGTTGTTTCCCCTTTTTATCGCGCCTTGAAGATGGCTCCGCTGCATCCTTTTTCCTGTCATTCTTGGACTTGAGAGCTCCCTCACGAGCTTCAAGCTCTTCCTCCTGACGCTTGATGGCTGCTTCACGCAGACTTAGCTGCTCACGCCTCCTTTGCAGCTCATCCTCCTTGCCCTTCAGACGGATTTGGTCCACCCTCACGCGGCGCTCTTGCTCAAGCCGCATCTGTCGTTCCACCTCGCGAGCGTGAGTCATCTTGACAAAGTATTGTCCTTTGTTTTTCACCTCCTTTGGCCGGTTCCCTGGCCATGCCGGCGGCACCCGATCCACCCATTCGATGAACTTGCAAGCCTATGTGTGGCGTGGTAGATGTCATGGATCAAGTTGAAAAACGATAACGAGAAACAAAGGATTTAATTGTCGTCGTTACCACGAAGTCGTCATCCAGGTCTGGACAATTGAAGAACCTACGGCCGTAGTTGGCTCGTGGTACTGGAGACGTCCAGACGCACAACATCGTCCTAAAGCCGCAATGGCACTTCGGGCGCTCATGCCACTCCAGCACTCCAAATGGGTCGGACTTCCAGGAAGACATTGTTGTGTGGTAGTATTGTGATGTCTTGAGGAGGAGATGTGGTATGGAAGACATAGGAGGCCTTTATGTAGACAGGTTATCTGGTGCAGTGGGCATAGTCCATGGAGAGAATCTTTTCGCTTTTCCTGGTTTCCAGTGTAGCAATAAATGGGTCTATGTAGGCTTTTCAGAGACTATAGTCTCGTAATAAATTCATAGTTTGTAGCTGCCCTCTTTTGTCATCTCACTGAGCAAAGCTGCCCTCTTTTCTCCTGTCACTAAGCAAAGCTGGGTCGTGTTGTCATGTCCCTGAGCAAAGCTGGGTCGTGTTGTCATGTCCCTGAGCAAAGCTGGGTCGTGTTCTCATGTCACTTTCTATACTAAAAAGGTAGTAAAATTTCCATACTACAAAATGTATACTACATCTACAATTTTTACTAACACCAATATTTCATCTAAATAATAGTGTAAATACAACCTAATTAACAAAGATACCTGGATCCAAATCGATGGAATAGCTTGGACTCCTTCCTCCTTCACCTCCTCCTTCAACCCTGTCCTCCTCTTCTCCCCTCTCCTTTTCTTCCCCTCCTCCCTCTCTTCTCCCCTTCTTTTCTTCCTCTTCCTCCTCTGTTCTTCTTCTCTCTGGCTCTCCGCGCAGAATGAGGGAAATGAGGGAAAAGTGGTTAGTAGTGGGCGGCAGTCGGTGGAATAATTGGACATCCACCCCTGTCGCCCTACCGTTGGGCGACTGCAATTTCAGTCGCTCAACCGTACAGCGACTGCAATTACAGTCGCTCAACCGTAGAGCGACTGCATAAGTCGCCCAACGGTTCACGCATTCCCTAAATGTCGCCTCCCGGTTGGGCGAAAGGCAGAAGTCGCCCAATGGGGCGGCGACTGGAGACTATTTTTGTAAAAAAATTTCTCGCGGGTATATTTATGTATTTTCGAATAAAAAAGGGATTATCCGTACAAAAAAATTCGGCGAGTCAGAAAGGCAAAGCCGGGACGAGTCGAGGGTGACGAAAAAGAGAAGGATCAGATGCATTTCAGAAAATGCAATTGCTCTGATACCATGAAGGCGAGGCTGCAGAATCGCAATGCCTCGATCTATGTATTCATGTGTACTTATAGAACAATACATGAGTCGTGATCTTGTACAAGGAAACAAGAAATGAATAGTAACCGAAGACTAGTAGGTACTATTTGTAATCCGGCACGGCGACGGCAGCGTGAGCAATAGAGACACACACTATGTACAAGCCGGAGAAGTATTATCACTAGCGGTGCTAAAGAATTTACAGTTTCGCCAAATCTTCTCTTTTATAACTATTGTTTTCTCGTCTCTTGTTTCAGCTCTCTCAGGAGATTCATATACTTTGTTATCCATAATATGTACGCTCGTTCCGTGCCCCAGAATATGTTGTCCCTGTAGGGTTGTTGTGTATAAGGAGGAGTATCGGATAACACCGTGCATTTTCTGAAATGACATACAATTGTATATTGAGGTATAGTAACAATCATAAAGGGAGACGGTCTGCATGTATTCCGATCAAGTACATTATTGATGCCCTCGCATAAAAGAAACTACATTATTGATGATTGAAAGAAAGAAAATAAAAGGGAAGGAAGGAGAAATTAAAATGTACGTAGCACATAATTAGATTGGACAGGCAACTTATTATTTGATCACGCAAGCACACGGACAAGCGCACACACGTATCTGTTTATATATTACATGCTTATGATGATACATTCGTACATACATACTAGGGTTGACAGTGAATTAATTAATTAGCACGCGTGCATGGATACATATATACATACAGACGTGAATACAGACTGGCAGGCAGACAGATAAGAGTTGCCGCAGATCGTCAGCTAGTTTGTTCGCTTGCCATATATGTAGGTGTCGATCAGACAATCTGATCAGGTGGAGCTCCAACGGATGTCTCTGAATTTTGCGGCTGCGATTCCTCACGCAGATAGAAGGCGTAAATCCCACCAGGTAAGGGGTCGCCGGCAATAGTTCGTGAAGCATTAGTTAGTTCGATCCTCTGGAGGCAGGAGTCCCCGAAACCAAGGTGGGCCAGGAGCAACCAAAGGTGGGTGAGGAGCTCCCCTCCTCTGCCCAGCTGCTCCGCGTGCATATGAGGAGATGACTTGGCGGCGACGTAGATGAGGAGCCGTATCCACATGGCCACGAGCTCCTCCACTGCTTCCTTGCTCGCCGGGAGTTCACGGATGTTCTGGAACCATTGGATTGAAGTATTGAACCCAATGCACCTGCTTCTTGTTGAATGGTGTTGGCATAGTCCTCCGGCAAAGCAGCCAATAGACCATCAAGTAGATTAGCAAGTAGATCTTTGTGGTCCTTGTTCGAAGCGTGTTACGAGCACATCTTCCGCCAGGCCACCTCCCGGCACCGTCGAGGATGGGTAACCAAGAGGTAGGCCATGTAGCTGGATACTTTGTGGCAGATGTCCACCATTTCTCGCACCGATTCGTCCACAGAGCGAAAATAATATTTACTCAGGTGGAATTCCGTCGCTACTTGCAGGTAACCAATGCAGTGAGCGAGACTGGCCGTCGAAAT
The DNA here is from genome assembly GCA_036346575.1 of Dendrocalamus sinicus. Taxonomy (NCBI): domain Eukaryota; kingdom Viridiplantae; phylum Streptophyta; class Magnoliopsida; order Poales; family Poaceae; genus Dendrocalamus; species Dendrocalamus sinicus. The sequence goes on from CM070663.1 coordinate 8,849,604, forward strand.
AAGACTTACTATTGCCTCCAACGATGGGCCAAGATTCGGCCATTGCCGGGGCGCCATGGCTTCCCCCTTCGCTTCGTCAAATATGACTGCAAACTCCTGAAGGAAACGGAACATGATCCTATCATCTACCTCGATGTACTTGGTGCCTATTAACTTGCTGATCCAAACCAACCTGCCCTCTTTGCCGCCAACTAAGTTTCTGATCCAAACCATCACCCGTTGCTTGCATGACAACCTTGCCTGCTCATCCCTGCTCGGCCCCAATTGCCACCAGTCCATGTTGATGTCCAACTGTCCCATGTAACCTGACCACAGCAGTCCTTCCTCGGGCCATCCGATTTTACTGGAGAGAAGGCGCCAGGACATGCCAGCGAGCCTATGCCACTTTCGAGCCATCAACCGCGCCCATGTCCACGGCGATTTCATAAGCATAAACATGGCACACGCTTCTAGAAAAAAGCTTCCGGCGAATAATACATAGGTGATTGCAACGTCCACTCTGCTGTACCACTGTTTGTTGCTTACAAGGAAGACAACCAGCGCAGCTATGGCAGATATCTGGGAGATACACTGAAGTATAATGCCACTCTTTCGCCGAAGCACCGTGGCCTTTGTGTAGAGATCATCATACATATTACATCATCCCAAGTTCAACCTCCAATAACTTGGGCAACTGGCCAGGAGTCTCAATGTATCTAGCTGCACACAAAAATCCTTCTAGCTGTCCATTGCTCACGGCATATGCTCTTCGCTCACCAAAGGCACCTCGGACAAGTTCAAATGCACGCTGCGCAGTGCAAATAAGGTCAGAATAGCTACCGGTCATTTGGGGCTCCAGCCCAGTATCACCGCCACTGGATTCCTCGAGGCTTTTTGAGCTTCCACACTGGAGAGCCCATGTCCTCTCACCATACTTGATGATTCCAGCAACAAACATAAAGATACCAGGAACTAGAGCCTGCACATTGCGTTTACCGACAGATATCCAAAACACATATAAGGCTAGGACAACTTGGACTACCAGATTCAATAAATGCCTCAACCACAAGTTATTGTCCTCCATAGCAAAGGCAGTGATGGTGTCTTGGCCGCCAAGATGGACGAGGAGGAAGGGCGCCCAAAGGAAAGCTAGTGGGTGGGTCTCCCTTAATGCATCTCCTCCAGTGGTGGAATCCTTATGCCGCGAGAGGAAGCCAAGGGCATAGACGGCTACCAAGTCTGCACCCAAATAAGTCATCCAAAGAGAAAGCCTAAGCAGCATGCTGGAGCTGCGTCGCCGAAGGTTACCAGCAAAGAAGAGGAACATCTGCAGTGTGAAGCTGAGGAGCACCAGAAGCTGAATTTCCCACTTAATAGAAAATTGTACCAGGCTCTCCATTGCTAATCGAATCTTGTATTTCTTTGAATCCTTTGTGTGGCAATGATGTTTATGCTTCAGCAAGGTTTTCCTAAAACAACATGCGATAGTTGTTTTCGTGTTAATAACAACATGTTCATAGTAGGTCATAAAATTTTCTCAAATAGCTATCATGTACGAGCAACCCACACCAAAACAGAATGCATGGCAGCAATTTAATTAACTGGATAACATCTATCTATTACATAATAAAAGTCAAGGACGAGTCTTTTATGGTCTACAAGAAAAAAGAGAAATATGCTCAAAATTCTTATAAAAATAAAAATATCTAGCTCTTAATTTGACGAGCCCTTATTATGTTCAATAACTCATAAAAAATTTATGCTATCAGTGAATCTATATAAACTCAATCCTGAAAAAAAAAATGAAAGCATGTCTTGCCCCTATCGCCAAATCCGGCTTGTGTACAAAGGAAAGAAAAAAAAATAGCGACACTATACCTGCCTCTAGAATCGGACGAGAAAAAAAGAAAAGAAAAGGAGCATGAGAGCAACACCCGGCCCACGTGTAATTGTAAGGGCGAAAATTTCTTTTGTAAACATGGAAAGCTAGTCTAAATACACACCACAACTGGAACGCGTTTCCTCTTCTTCTTTTTTTATGAATTGATTCCTAAGACGTTTCTAAATTTCGTTTGCCAACATCTAAAATAGCATTAATGAGTTGTGATATTATGGTACATGGACACTTACATAAACGTAGACTCTTATATGATTATTAGTCTATTTATTTAAGATGCAAGAAAAGCGTCCCTCCTACCGCTATATAAGGGGTGAAGGGGACTGCATATTGTATATATATGCATACACCATCTATAGGCAAGAGCAATAAAATTAAGAGACTGGTGGGACTACACCAGCAACGCGACTACTACTTCAGTATGTTATCAGTATGATAACGCTCTTGCGTAGGACATCTAGTATGTTTTGCTAATTGATCAAGTTCAGATTAGTATATTACATTGGCTTGGTTTTTCCTCCAATCTCTCTCCCTCCTGCGAGCACGCGCATAGGCGCCACATCGCACCCATGTGCGTTGCCTACCCGGCCACATAGCCCTCCTCTCTAACCCCATTGACCACGCTGACGGTGCCACCAGTGGCATCACAAAGATCGTGTCTGCACGCGCTTGCAACACCACTATCACGATCCTAATCGACCATGTCGACCGCGCCTACGGTGTTGTTGCCATGCCACCGACCTCGTTGACCTGCGCCATCATCGTTGCTAGATGACATTGTCCGAAGCCCATCATCTGCTAACTCGACATAGTCGCCGCCTCTAAGGACCTCAATCGACCTTTGGTGCCATCGCCGAAGTCTTTCATCCTGCGCCGATCGAACCCATGACTTCCGCAATTCCACGTCGTCTCATTGCCGCACATGGGACCACCGCTCACCCCCATGACTTCAGTGCTGTGGCTAGCGGCAACCCTAGATCAGATCCACGCCATAGGCATCGCCCTGCATCTTATCGACCGAGCTTGCGCCTTTGGCACCGCCTCGGCTGTTGCCGACCATGTTGCTATTCACCATAGATGGGGCCTCGATCAAGCACCACAATCAAGCTACGTAATCGTGCACCACAAACATGGGCTGCACCCATGCCCATCGTTCAAGCCATGCCATAGACGGGGGCCCTAGCCTCGCCGTCGTACATGTCGCGCCGTTGCACACCGCAGATGGGGCCTCGACCTCCCTTGCCATTCATGCTACGCCGGCGCATGCCATAGATAGGAGGCGTAGGTCTCGCACGCCACTTAATCACCATGCCGCCTTGGCCCGTCAAACCGAGCTTCAGCTGCTGCCACACCACCTCCATGCTGTGTCGCCCGAAACGTAACACCACCTCAATGCTGCCTCACATCGAGCCATTGCTGCTGCCACCGATGTCCCTAGGGTTCTGGCAGAACACTAGGGGTGCTGTCTTAATGGGCCCCATGTGGGCCTAGGGAGCTACATCAACTGCTATGGAGCTAACTATTGGAAATTTTGCAAAAAGGCCTTTGGGGTTTTGCAAAATTATAGAGGAGTCATCGGTTTATTAAGATAAGGTCATAGGGTTGGAAAATTAAAGATTAGACCTAACATTTATGGATTCTTGTTGCAGGGTATCCACACATGTAAATCTTGCAAATTAAACCCTGGAAGATTTTTGGTTTCACTAACTAGTATTTTGTGACTTTATTAATTTCCAAAAATTAATTTTCTGCTATGGAAATCGTTTCTATGAATAGAGATATTAGCAGAAAATCATTGGAAATTTGTATAGTCATATTTATTATCATGTAAATCGTCTATGTGTTGACTCGCATTTTTCGACTCATGTGGCTTATTTCTGAGCCAACTAATTATTGTTTTACATGATGTCGACAACATGTTTGGAGTTGTTAAAAAGGACTTGGACGAGCTATATGTGGAAGGTAATAATTATTTCACATGGGCCCTCGACATCATGCTACATCTTAAATTAGAAGGGTTGAATCGTACCATCACAAAACACAAAAAAGATGACAAGGGGATTGAGAAAATTCCCTCTTTAGGAGATTTAGTCAAGGCATTGATAGATCTCTATCAAAAGTCCCTTAGATCTCTATCAAAAGTCCCTAAGGAATAATAAGAACAAGCCCGAAACTCATTTCTTGGAGGCGCCAGGGAATAGTGCACTTGGACGGTGGACCCCAATCAGTATCTATGGAAGAGGATACATGTGATTCTAATGCATTTTACGATGATGAGTACACCCCTCTGATAGATAATGAGCTACTGATGAAGATTGTTGTATTATATTCGCCCAATTACGAGGACAATTCGATTTCTACAAGTAACTCCATCAAGAATGTTAGTGTAAGTAATGATATACATCTCTAGGAAAAAAGTAAGATTTACATGCCGAATTTAAATATCAGTTTACTATGCATCTATCAATTAAATAAACAAGCCATGGCAAGTTAGAAACTTCACTGTAGTTCTCTGTTTCAAGAACAAATTTATTTTCAAATAACCCATTATTTTCTTAATATTACAAAAATAAATGCTCTTTAGAAAAAATACAAGAATAATACTATGTCATCAAATCATTTAGCAACAGGCTTCAGTCGCTAAATAAATTAGAAATAGGCTGACGTGACAACTCCTGTCACCAATTCATTTTGCAATAGGACCTATTGCGTATTCAATTGGCAATAGGAGTTTCCCCATTAGCCTATCGCCAGGAGCCTTGTCACCAAAACATTCAGCAATAAGGTGTTATTGGGCTGACAGGCTTCTATCACTGATTCCCTTTCACTGACGGGTTCATTTGGTCGACAAGTTGTTATTGGGTTGATAGGCGACGATACGTGCACTTGCGGAGCATTTAGTCATCAATAAGGAATACTTCGACTCCAATTTTGTTGACAAGGTGTTCTGAAGGAGGGGACTTGAAATAATTGCTATCAAAGAGGCTCTATCACTATTGTTCGCACCTCTTTATCTTATGACAAAAGAGGATCATAAGATAACAAATGATTATGATAAGACTACCTGTGATGCGCTTATGGATATGTTAGAGGACTTAAATTACTACCTTGGCAAGGAGAAGTCCAAGTTTAAGGTCCCCATAAAGAATATCTTTCTCTCAAAGATTATTTTGAGAAGCCAAAGGAAGCTCGTGAGACTTTTCTCTCCAAGTATCTTACTAAGCCTGAGATGGATATGGGTATTACTTGTGATATCATTGATGACATGTCTAGTGTAGCTATTGTACATTGCATCGCATCTAAGGTTGGTGCATCCACTTCATCTAATGATTTCTTTTCCAAGCCATATAGCTCTAATCTAGACTCTAGTTCTTCAATGAGTTATACTTAGTGGACCTGTTCTTATGGTTAAGAACAATGAGCTCAAGAGCAAGTGAGCAAGCTTATTAAGATCTTAGATAGGTGCTTTAAGGGAGAGGTAACCCTTGATAAGATTTTAGTGAGCAAATGTACTAATATAACAAATAAGACCATGGTTTTATTCCCAAGAAAGGTAAATGAGGTCAATCTACAACGCTACTACGTTTGTGAAGTCTAATGGCAAGTTTTTCCACTAGTGCTATGTTGTGGGGCATTTGCCAAATGATTGCCCCATTGGTAAGGCTTCTAATGTTGGTGTGCATGATTCTTCTATATGCTTAGAAAGTCTAAGGACGAGAGAATTGTAGCTAAATTTGTTGATACTTCTATATTTAATGGCAAAAAGAATGGTATTTGGATATCCAAAACCTTTATCACTAACCTCCAAGGACCTAAATAAATTTGGTTACCTAAAAGAATTTGATCTTCTTTAGTAAGAGAACTACAAGACCGGTCGAAGCTATTAGGTGCTTGATAGTGTGTGCACTTAACATATGACCAGAGACCCAAAAATGTTCACCACATTTGAAGTTGGGAGTGGAGATCGTGATGCCAATAGTAAGAGAAAAGCAATTGGATTGGTTAAAATTGCTTTTTCAAATGACTTTTTTTTTGTTTCTAATGTATGTAGAAACTCTTAATTTCAACTTGTTATTAGTTGCCCAATTATGTGACCTTGGTCTTGCTTGCACTTTTCTCAACAAGGTGTTTTGATTTCAAAAGAAAATGATAACTTTTGGTTTTTGAAGGTTTTTGTTTTGACAAACTTTACTTTGGTGGATTTCTCCTCAAGTGATTCTTGCATAAAAACTTGCTTGATTGCTAAAACCTCATTGCGTTGGCTTTGGCATAGAAGCTTTGCTTATGTGGGGATGACTCAACTCAGAAAACTTTTCAACATAACTTGGTTGTGCGTTTGAAGGATGTGAAGTCTCAAAAAAAAAAACAAAGCTATGTAATAGTTGTCAAACCAACAAGCAAGTAGCAAGTTCTTGTTCATCCAAAAGTATCATATACAATGTGTGTACTGTGAAAGATTGGACCAAAACAACAAGATCCCGCTAGCTTGCTAGTTGGATCCTCATCAGGTTAAGGTAATGGAGGGGGAGGGCTGAGGAAAGCTGGCGGCTGGGGTAGGGAATAGGGGTGGGGTGGGGTTTGAGGGGTGAAAGGAGTGATCTAAGCCTTACGATTTGAATCGAATGGTTAGGGCAAAAATGACTGAAAATCAACAAATTTTTAGTTGAAGATGTATAGATACTCTTTTTTATTCGACCAAGATAAGATTTCCTAGCTAGTTTTCTCTCACCCTCCTCTACACATGTCACATCCAACCCCCCACAACCCTAGCCTACGTTGCCGTCGCCACCATGACCACACCACTTCCCCAGCCTCCCCTACCGCCAACCACCTCCTCACCTCTGCCATCTTACTGCCTCTAGCACCAACCACAGAAAATGTTATCTGCAGTCGGGGAGCCTTTGTCTTCGAGAGATTTCAAAAAAGAAACTTGATGAGGACTAATATGTAGCAAATCCGTATAACAAAAAAATGGCCCTGAAAGTTACGCTCACTGCACGCGCTGGGAATGTGTGGTGAATCTGGTTTATTAAACTCACCCCGGTCTGCTCGTGCGAGAGCGCTTCGCGCGCCCAGAGAGGCCTTCGCGCGGCGACGCGTGGTGAGCACCGTCTCGCAGCCCCGCTCGCGCCTCCCCTCTCCCCGCTAGCGAGTGGCTCCGGTGCCCCCACGCCCGTCCCCTCTGGCCTGCGGGCCCTGCCCTCGCCCGTGCCTTTCCCGCTGACCGGTGGGCCCCGCACGCACTGTGCTTCTCCCTCCCGTGCCTCTCTCCCCTTTTCTGTCTCCCCCGTGCGTGCATGCGTTTCCTCCTCCCCATCATCACACGCCTGCCGCTTCCTGTCCCGTCGCATCTTCACCAGTCCGCGCCGAGCCCCGCGCTGCCTTGAGCCGTTCCCCATCGCCCGGTCCTTGCCCGCTAGCGCCTTCCCCGCCGCCCGGTCCGCCCCGCCAACCTGCCGCTATAAAAACAACCGGCCTCTCCCCATTTTCTCCCCGAACACTACTGTAGCTCCGCAACCGCGCCTCCCCTTTCTTCACCTTCCCACCTCCTCCACCGTGCACCGGTCGCCGTTAATTCCCGTCGCCGTCACCGGTCCCCGAGCTCCACCGTCTCCCCTTTCTCCGTCGCCGGCCAGCCGCGCCCTCTCCCGGCTCCTCCGCCACCTCGGGCAGCCTCCCTGCAGACAGAACCCTATGGGCTGCGAGGGCTGTGCAAACTCTGTCTAGCTATGTAGCTGCTTCATTCTTTGTGTTATGAAATGTGTGGGCACTATCTACATAATTTGTTATGCCTTCTTTTAAATCCTGATACGTAAATAGGATGACATCTATCTGTCATCTCCTTCAAATGTCTATTTGAGGTGGGAATTCTATATTGAAGTAGAGATCATAAAACAATAGTACAAAGTGCATGTAGAGGAACTGAGAGACCATGTGGTCGTGACCCCATGTTTGTGATGAGTAATTGACTTGTGTCTCTGGGAAATTTAAGTTTGTTTTGGACGTTTTCTGCATAGTTGTAGCATTCTGACCATGGTCGGAAATGAGTCAAGTCGTTTATGACCACACTGTGCATTATCGGGAGGCTGTACGACCACGTTGTAGCTTTTACGACCACTCTGACCGTGGTCGTAGACTACTGGGAGGATGTACGACCACGTTGTAGCTTTTACGACCACTCTGGATGTGGTCGTAGACTATCGGGAGGCTGTACGACCACGTTGTAGCTTTTATGACCCTTCTGGCCATGGTTGTAAGTCTTCAGCGGAGTTTACGACCGGTCTGGCTGCGGTCGAAGGCCATCGGAGGTAGCTACGACCACTTTGGTTGTGGTCGAAGCTTGGTACGACCACGTTGGCCGTAGTCTGAGGTCGTAAGTCGAAGCTACGACTGTTGCGGTCGGAAGTCGGCGCTTGGATGATCGATCATGTTGAGTAGTCGGCACCTTACGACCACGTTAGCATGAGAGGTAGTCGGAGGTCGAGGCTTCGACCGCTGTGGTCGATAGTCGGTAGACTTCGATTTCGACCGTGTGGGAAGTCGGAAAACTTCGACCACGTTGTGAGGTGAGATCATAAAACAATAGTACAAAGTGCATGTAGAGGAACTGAGAGACCATGTGGTCGTGACCCCATGTTTGTGATGAGTAATTGACTCATGTCTCTGGGAAATTTAAGTTTGTTTTGGACGTTTTCTGCATAGTTGTAGCATTCTGACCGTGGTCGGAAATGAGTCAAGTCGTTTACGACCACGATGTGCATTATCGGGAGGCTGTACGACCACGTTGTAGCTTTTTACGACCACTCTGGCTGTGGTCGTAGACTATCAGGAGGCTGTACGACCACGTTGTAGCTTTTACGACCACTCTGACCGTAGTCGTAGACTATCGGGAGGCTGTACGACCACGTTGTAGCTTTTACGACCACTCTGGCCGTGGTCGTAAGTCTTCAGCGGAGTTTACGACCGGTCTGGCCGTGGTCGAAGGCCATCGGAAGCAGCTACAACCACTTTGGCTGTGGTCGAAGCTTGGTACGACCACGTTGCACTTTGGTTGCGAGGGCTGTGCAAACTCTGTCTAGCTATGTAGCTGCTTCATGCTTTGTGTTATGAAATGTGCGGGCACTATCTACATAATTTGTTATGCCTTCTTTTAAATCCTGATACTTAAATAGGATGGCATCTATCTGTCATCTCCTTCAAGTGTCTATTTGAGGTGGGAATTCTATATTGAAGTAGAGATTAATTTCTACATGGCCTCTATCTGTCATCTGCTTGAAGTGCCTATAATAAAGTGTGAATTAATTTCTGTAATTGAAGTCATGGTAAGGCGTGCAAAGGGGCCCAATGTTCTAGTGAGATTAATACCGAGCCTAGTTTGACCTCGCAAGCCCTAGAAGCGTTCGAATTAGTCCACGAGTCAGGATAGATAATTATCTTATTGACTGCAGGACCATCCACGAGTTAACCCTATTTTAGCTTTCAGGCAAAGCAATCTAGGACACAACTAGAGGGACGGGACTGGATTGATCTTAAATGATGTACAATAGTGTGTTGGTACCTGTTTGTAAGTTTTGTTATGTAGAGTACGAGATGATGCGGAGAAAAGCGAGAGAGCATAGATAATTAGGCTACCTCTTATATATGTAACAGTCAATTGTAACATAAGAAACAAAATACATTATGTTACGTAGAACCTGTCTATAGCGATATATAAAAAGATAACTCATTGTGCGAGCCATCTATAGTTTCATTTATATAACATAGAGAATATTATAGATAGTAGTTATCTGATCATTGTATATGCTTTTAGGACATCATGCATAGGCAGACACTATGGCGTTGTCTTCGGAAAAAAAGTATCACTATGGCTTACGCCAGATTTTTAAAAGACATCAAGAAAGCCATATATTGAACATGTATAATGATGTATGGGACCCATGAATAAATAAATATCAAACAAGAAAAACTGATGCTGGCCTGTATCTATGAAAAAAATACAGGTTAAAAATGTTTATATCCCAAGGGTAATTGACAGATAGTTGAAACATAAGAGAAATAATTACTGCCTGCTAGCCAGGGATCTGGTTATCGGTGAGGCTGTAAAAAAAACTCGAAACTCGCGAACTATTCAAGTTTAGTTCGTTTTAGGTTTGATTCAAGTTTGGTTCGAAATTTAAACAAGCTGAACTTGAGCTTGATCTCGAGCTCGCGAGCTTTACCGAGCCGAACTCGAATAGTTCGCAACCCTCAATTCGAGTTTAAATAATGATACATATTAACTCTTACCGAGCTTACTCAAGCCGAACTCGGGCTCAAACTTTTCTTATTGTTGAAAATTAGTGTATGTTTTAATTATTTGGACTGTTATCGAGCTTACTAGAATTGAGTTCGAACTCAAAATTTTCTTATTATTAAAAAATAGTGCATAATAAATTATTTTAATTGCTGTCGAGCTTCAATGAGCCCAGCTCGAGCTTAGGCTGAGCCGAGCTCGAGCCCAAGTTTAGGCTCGGACCCCAACCCGAGCTCGGCTCGAGCTTCTACCTAGCTCAAGCCTGGAAGACTAAGCTCGCTCGAACTCGGCTCGTTTACAGCCCTAGTTACCAGGGGCAAAGTGAAAAGGTGGTCGCCGATCTAGTCGCTGTAACCAGCCAATTTTGAAATCAAAACTTTTTTTTTTGAGAAAATTCAAATTTTGTGAAAAAGTTATGGAAAAGGTGGATGAATATACATTGAAAAATAGATGAAATATGGATGAAAGTAGACAAAATTTAGTGAACTTTCAAATTCAAAACACAAAATGTGGGCCCACCCGCAAACCGGGATATCTCGGCCGGTTTGCTGGGTAACCGGAACTCACCAAGAAATCCGGTGCTGCTAGCTTTCTTGAGGATGGTTGGTAACAGCATGCGAGTAATATAGATGACCTTGACTAATTAAGCTAGGCGATATCAGTGACAGATCATGAATACACACACACACATGGCTTGTACATCATTAGATTATTTAGCATCACTCGTGTCTTTATACATCGTATATAAGCTATATGTCAGTAAAAAAAAAATCATCACTATAGGCTTATATTTCTTTAGACAACTGCCCATTAGTCCTTCCTTTCTTAGAACTAGAAGCACCGAGAATAATTTATAGGAGTGCAATCATCATCGACCTGAGAGATAAACGAACTAAACCAAGATATTTGTGCTTACCTTAGGAAAGATGGACCTGCTTCGCTTGATTACTTAATTTGAGCCAAATGCCCGAGCAGGGGTCGATGTTTGCGGCTTATTGCGGCGTGTGGAACATGGACATTCTACCCGTCTTATAAATAAATAGTACTCCATGCCCAAGGATGTATGTGTTCCTTTCTTGCAGGGACCTTTCTTGTAGGAGGAGAGGAGGAAAGAAGCAGTACTAGATACATTTCTTGCGACAAGAGCAACAAGGGTAAAGATAAATTAATATGCGTTTCTTAATTTTATCTCCACAGTCCCCACCATTCATCTCTACTCCTTAAAAGAACGAGTTCAAGGTGATGGTGCGTCCTACGCCCCCCCCCCGCACCAGCCCGCGCTCCTGCCCTCTGCACTTCAAATTCAAGGTGCCACCCCCGCGCCAGCCCGCGCTCCCGCCCTCTGCACTTCAAAAATTTCTCCGCCACCCCGCGCCAGCCTGCGCTCCCACCCTCACCCCCTCCGCCCCCCCCCGCGCCGCCGCCACTCCTCCGCCACCCCCTGCGCACCTGCTTTTTTCTAAAAAGAAACAACCGAGGTGGCGCGGCTCAATCTGCAACGGGGAGAGCAAGGAGGCGATGACGGGGGTGGCGCCGGTTGGGGGCGGAGGAAGGAGGCGGGAGGAGGCGCGGCTGCGGCGGCGGCTGGCTTGGAGAGGAAGGGGACGGAGGAAGGAGGAGGCACGGCTGCGGCGGGGGAGAGGAAGGAGGCGACGGCGGGGGCGGCGCTGGTTGGGGGCAGAGGAGAGGAAGGAGGTTGGGGGGAGAGCTGTTACGACCATTTTGCTGGGAGTCAGAAGCTGTTACGACCATTTTGCTGGGAGTCGGAAGCCAGAAAACAGTTTACTACCATTTTGGGCATGGTCGGAGGTCATTCAGGTCGTTTACGACCACGTTGGCCGTGGTCGAAAGTCGTAAGTCGAAGCTACGACCACGGTGTAGCGGGTTGCGGTCGAAGTCGGCGCTCAAGTCTACGATCTACGACCACGTAAGAAGTCGGCTACTTGTGCATTTTGCAGTGGTCAAGGTACGGTGTCGGTTGAACTTTTGGAGGAAATCCTTGAAATTGACACTAATTGTTCCAACCATCGCTGGCCAAGGACAAAACAAAGCAGTCGAAATGTCCTATCGTGATCGATCTGACCAAGTGATAGACCGTTTGTGACATAGAGGTCGAACGCCAACTCGTGGTCGATCGAGTCACTCAAAACCAGAAATCAGACCGACAATAGAGACTGCACAGTAATGACCTAAAACAGAGAAAGCGCGCACGACCGACAAGACTAAAAAACAAATAACTTGATAGTCTTGAGTCAAATAACTAGGAAACTTCAACCACAGCAGCGGAGCAACCTTAAGTTGATAAATCACAGAGCGGTCGAAGTCTCTCTGTTGCAACCGAGAAGAACAACGTGGTCGATAATGAAAACAGAGGAGTCACTCAGAGCTCGACCGCAAGATCTAATTTCCAAGTAACTTTTGACTCATAGATCTTTTGGTCATGAGACTTTGAACAATTCAAGAACTCATCCTCTGAAAGATGATTTACAAAGAAACCATAACTTTTCTGCCGGGACCAAAAAGAAAGCCAAAGTCAAACTAGAGCAGAGGACTTGGGGCGCATGACCATTTGGCAAAAAGACCTTCTCCGACCACTTTCTGCTCTTGGGAAGAACTGGCCAAATGGCCTTGAGATTGATTCCCTAGATCAGAGCAGAAAGGACCGAGGCAGTCTTGAGCAACAACTTAACACAAAAGAGACAGGAAAGCCAACAAGAGCTCCCAAGAAGAATCGACAAAATAGAGAAAGAAAAACACAAGCAATCAAGACATCTCCGACAAAATACTTCTCAGATAGATAGATACAGAGAGATGAAGGATTACAAAAGAGGTTTCTACAGGCACTCCCAACAGCCACTCCCCTCGGGAGGACAAGCTCTAACCCTAGAGCGAACACACACATAGACTCCATGGGAGGGAGAGGCGGCTGCCTCCAAGGCTCAACCGGCCAACTCTACTCTAACTCTTGCCTCCGCTCTCCTTTTATAGCCTCACACATGAGACTAGACCTAATGGATCCACCCATTAGTCTTCACTGGGGATCACCCGTTAACCCCTCTCCCAACATCGTGTTTTACCCAACCAACACCGTGTTTTAGCACCTACGACTACCGCTTCGCTCTGCTATGACCAGCCAACACAGTCGCTACGAGTTACCTAACCAGGTCGTACCAACATACGACCAGTCGAGATCACAAGACAAGCAACGCTCAAAGCCCTGCGACCTCATCCCAGATCGTTATGACCGATTCCCAGGTCTTGTGACCGCTTCTAGAGACCATACGATCGGTTAACAGAAGCAACGACCGCTTATTGCGTGATCGAACCACCTTCCAACCACGTTCATCGCTTTCCACCGTGCTCGAACCCCGTTCAGATCACGTACACCGAGTTTCACCGTGGTTGAAGCCCTTTCGATCACGTTTGACCACTTCTGACTGCGCTCCAACCTCATCCGACCGCTTACGACCTCAACCGACCGAGTCTGACTGCGCTTCGAGCACGTCTGACCGCCTCACAACGTGGTCGAAGCCTGCCGACTTCCCACGTGGTCAAAGTTGAGGTCTACCGACTATCGACCGCAGCAGTCAAAGCCTCGACTTCTGACTTCCTCTCGTGCTAACGTGGTCGTAAAGCTGTCTGACGACCTCCGACTATGGCCAATGTGGTCGTAGTGGCTTTTGACCATGGCCAAAGTGGTCGTAATCCCTTCTGGTGCCCTTCGACTACACCCAATGTGGTCGTAAACCTCTCGGGTGACCTTCGACCACGCGCAAAGTGGTCGTATATACCACAACGTGGTCGTAAACAGTGCGCACGACTTTCGACCACGACCAACGTGGTCGTGAAGCCTTTCGACCACTCATTCAGCGCCTCTACCAGGTTTCAACCATGGACAACATGGTCGTAAATTATGCAATGGGCAACCGACCACGGCCAACGTGGTCGTAATGGTCCAATGGGCAACCGACCATGGCCAACGAGGTCATATTTGCTACAGCCGACCACATGCTGCCGACAGCGTGGTCAAAAGTGGTCTGCCAACCAATCTCAAGGCTTACGACTTTGCAGAGTCAGCTCAAACCTCAAAAATCAAACTCAATCTTTCTAGATCAAGAGTCAATTACTCATCACAACCATGGGGAGACCTCCACATGGTCTCACACACTATTTTGTGACCACGTTGTGGCGTTTACGACCACTCTGGTCATGGTCAAAGGTCCCAGGAAGTTTTACGACCACGTTGTCGCCGGTCGAAAGTCGACAGGGCATTTACGAGTGGTCAGAAGTTGAACACATCTCATTTGTTCGTGGTCGGAAGTTCCCAGACGAATCTACGACCACGTTATCCATTACCGACAGTGAAACACGATCGTGGTCGATAATTGGCTGACGGGCCACGACCACGTTATCGAGAGCTACAGTCAAAACTCGATGCTTCGACCGCTGCGGTCGGTAGTCGGTGCTCGAGCTTGCGACCACGTTGTAGCGAGCTTCGGCGCTCGGGCATGCGAGCACGAGGGTAGTCGGCAGAATTCAACTATGATCACGTTGGGAAGTCGGCGGACTCTAACCACGTGGTGAAGCGGTCGGTAGTCAGCAGTCGAATTTACGACCATGTTGAGGAGTCAGCGCCTTACGACCACGTTATCACTCAGAAGCGGTCGTAACACTTGTAAACCGGTCGTATGGCCTCCCGGAGCACTCGTAACATCTGGGAATCGGTCGAATAGACCACTGGGGTGGTCGTATGGACTATGGTAGTGGTCGAGGTCTTGTGCATGTCATGTTCTACCTTTTGGTGGTCGTAGGGCATTTACGACTTTGGGAAGTGCGTTTTGAGTTCTTTTCGTGATTCATTTTTATGGTCTTTTGGAGTCATCGTAGCCCTTTGAGATGTGGTCGTAGGACTTAAGCAAGTCTTGATCTATGGTTTTGACCAGTCGTAAGTTGGTACGACTTGGTTGGGTAAGTTGGATCTGAAACTTGGGATGGTTGTGGCAGAGATGTGTGTTGTCATGGGCCACTGGAAGGGTCCGTAGGCTGCAAGAAGGCTCTTGTGAGCTCGAGGGTTTCTCAGTTCTGTGCAACAGAGTGGTCGTATGGGGTATAGCCCTTGTGCGATAATTTTGTAGCTGCTAGCGATGGACGTGGCATGTGCTCGCATGGTCGTAATGAGCTGTGAGGTAGTCGTAACGACATGTTGTGTGGTCGAAGGAAGCAGGGTGGTCGAAGTCCGCCGACTTCCCACGTGGTCATAGTTGAGGTCTGCCGACTATCGACCGCAGCGGTCAAAGCCTCGACTTCTGACTTCCTCTCGTGCTAAAGTGGTCGTAAAGCTGTCTGGCGACCTCCGACCATGGCCAATATGGTCGTAGTGGCTTTTGACCATGGCCAAAGTGGTCGTAATCCCTTCTGATGCCCTTCGACTACACCCAATGTGGTCGTAAACCTCTCGGGTGACCTTCGACCACGCGCAAAGTGGTCGTATACACCACAACGTGGTCGTAAAGCCTTTCGACCACTCATTCAGCGCCTCTACCAGGTTCCGACCATGGACAACGTGGTCGTAAATGATCCAATGGGCAACCGACCACGACCAACGTGGTCGTAATGGTCCAATGGGCAACCGACCATGGCGAACGAGGTCGTATTTGCTGCAGCCGACCACATGCTGCCGACAACGTGGTCAAAAGTGGTCTGCCAACCAATCTCAAGGCTTGCAACTTTGCAGAGTCAGCTCAAACCTTAAAAACCAAACTCAATCTTTCTAGATCAAGAGTCAATTACTCATCACAACCATGGGGAGACCTCCACATGGTCTCACACACTGTTTTGTGACCACGTTGTGGCGTTTACGACCACTCTGGTCATGGTCAAAGGTCCCAGGAAGTTTTACGACCACGTTGTCGCCGGTCGAAAGTCGACAGGGCATTTACGAGTGGTCAGAAGTCGAACGCATCTCTTTTGTTCGTGGTCGGAAGTTCCCAGATGAATCTACGACCACGTTATCCATTACCGACAGCGAAACACGATCGTGGTCGATAATCGGCTGACGGGCCACGACCACGTTGGGAAGTCGGTGGCCTACGACCACGTTATCGAGAGCTGCAGTCGAAAGTCGATGCTTCGACCGCTGCAGTCGGTAGTCGGCGCTCGAGCTTGCGACCACGTTGTAGCGAGCTTCGGCGCTCGGGCATGCGAGCACGGTAGTCGGCGGACTTCAACACGACCACGTTGGGAAGTCAGCGGACTCTAACCACGTGGTGAAGCGGTCGGTAGTCAGCAGTCGAATTTACGACCATGTTGAGGAGTCAGCGCCTTACGACCACGTTATCACTCAGAAGCGGTCGTAACACTTGTAAACGGGTCGTATGGCCTCCCGGAGCACTCGTAACATCTGGGAATCAGTCGAATAGACCACTGGGGTGGTCGTATGGACTATGGTAGTGGTCGTAGGTCTTGTGCATGTCATGTTCTACCTTTTTGAGTGGTCGTAGGGCATTTACGACTTTAGGGGAGTGTGTTTTGAGTTCTTTTCCTGATTCATTCTTATGGTCTTTTGGACTGGTCGTAGCCCTCTGAGATGTGGTCGTAGGACTTAAGCAAGTCTTGATCTATGGTTTTTGACCAGTTGTAAGTTGGTACGACTTGGTTGGGTAAGTTGGATCTGAAACTTGGGATGGTTGTAGCAGAGCTGTGTGTTATCGTGGGCCACTGGAAGGGTCCGTAGGCTGCAAGAAGGCTCTCGTGAGCTCGAGGGTTTCTCAGTTCTGTGCAACAGAGTGGTCGTATGGGGTATAGTCCTTGTGCGATAATTTTGTAGCTGCTAGCGATGGACGTGGCATGTGCCCGCATGGTCGTAATGAGCTGTGAGGTAGTCGTAACGACATGTTGTGTGATCGAAGGAAGCGGGAAGTCTTCAGGCTTCACCACTTCTTGAGTTGTGCATTCGAGTGGTCGTTGGGGTTTACGATCAGGTTTTGTGCTGCGACACTTGAGTATATGGTAATTTTTTGTAATTAGTTTTAGCTACATGGTTTATCATTTATGGATTCTTTTGTAGGCTCAACAACGAGCTTATTGGAAATGCTTCTCCATGACATTACAAGGGGAAGTAAATGCAAATCTTTTGGCTAAGGGACCTCTAGCTATATAATTGCTAGAAGTGCAAGACTCATTCTGGTGGAAGTAGATGTGATTTGTCATGAAGGAAGTTGATGCGGTTCTTTTGGCTAGGATATTCATAGCTAGGATGCTTGCTAGAAGTAGATGCAAATGTTGTGGCTAAGATACTTTTAGCTATCATGCTTGCTAGATGATTGTGCTTCAATGTGTAATTTGATGCATAGCAAATTGGACATGTGTTCATGCCATTCTATCTAATTTTAGTGGTAGTATTTGTAGTATCAAGAAACTTTCTTATGTATCTGTGGAATGGAGTTATATCCTAATTGAATATCATCCTTGGAAATGAAAGTCTTTCTATATGTGGATCTATAGTGTTCTTGTTTGATAGACTAATTTTAGAGTATTCCTTTGCTCTCTATCATTTTGCAATTAGATTTTTTAAATGTTACGATTATGTTTTAATCCGTAGCAACACACGGGCATCCAACTAGTGCCCTATAAAAAAAGATGAAGGTCCTACACGGTTCGAATGCGTTAAAGGGTTGGCAGCCATGCAAGATGCTTTTGGTTTCGTCGTTGGGCATCCCTTCCCTCTTGGCCACGGAACAACATTAATACGTACGTGCGGATGCAGCAGTTTTTGAAACTAGGTCGTCTAACGAATCCTTGCAGCCAATCCACACAACTAAAATGAGAACAAACATAATTATTAACAATAGAAAACGTAGATAAACAATAGACAGAAATATAAGAGAGAGCAATCCAACAATCTTCTTTGTTCTAATGATTTTTGTATATAAAATAGATAGCCTCTCCCCTAGATTTATACTACTAGAGTCTAGAGGGATTTTGGTATGAGCCCACCTCTCCTTCTTGGAGAAGAAATTGAAACCACATGGGGCCCACCAGGACCAGCTTCATTAAAAACATGTATGAAAAGCTTATAGTAAAAACTTGCTAAGGGAAAAATGCGACATCCCAAATTTTTGTTTAATTTTATTAGGAATTAATTGGGTTTTTCTGGAATTTATTTCCCCTTTTCTTGCTTCTTTTTATCTTGGTCTAGAGTAAGAATTTGTTAAAACGAAAGTTTATTTGGAAACAAATCAAGTTGATTTTAGTTTTGTTTGGTTCCTTATAATTTCTAGAATTTTTTAGAGTTTTTTTGGAAATTATTTGGTTTTTTCTGCTATTTTCTAAGCTATTCTTTGTTTTCTAGAATTTTTGAAAAATCAAAAGGTGTTAAACTCCTTAAAATCCACTGGGCTAACACCTGGCCAGCCCAACACCCTCTCCACGCGCCACGTGGCCTAAGACCCAGGCGGCCCAGCGCCCGCCGGCCTCTTCCACACCCCACCTCTCCCTGACATGTGGGTCCACTCGGTTGACCGCCCCCTCTCGCTGTTGCCTAGGGCCCGCCCATGAGCCACCCCTTCCTTTCTTCTTCGTCCCCCTTCCTTTCTCTTCGCGAGTGCCGACACCATTCCAGCCGTCGAGTCTGAGGCCGAGTCTCCTCTCCCTTCCGTTTTCATCCGAGCGCCCAAAAGGAAATAACTTCGTGGGGCCGCTAATTTTCTCGATTTCCAAGTGACCTTTCCTTTGTCGTGCCTCTCCTTCCTTTCTTCCCCATGCCCAAAGATCCCATCGCCATAACTCTGGCGAGGAATTCCCTTCTCCGTGTCCCCTCCTTGGCCCTATAAAAGGGACCCCAAGCGACCTCGAACCACACCCCAGCCCTCCCCACCTCCATTAGTCCCTCCCAAGCCTTGAGGTGCTCCAACGCCATGCGACTTCGCTCTCGGACCTCGGCGCAACTCCGACGCACCAGAGCTGCCTCGCGCTCACTGACTTCACCTTCGGCACCACCGTGCCCTCCACGACCTCCCACAACTCACCGTCAAGCTCGAGCAACGCCGAAGCAGCATCTTCGCAAGAGTTTCAAAGCCGCCACCGCCTTACCTTATCGCTTGCCACTACAAGACCTTCCCGTGCTTCCTACCATGGTTAGAAAGTCCCCCTCGTGCCGCCCTCTTTTGTTTAAATGCAATGTTGGCTGCCGCAATGCACGAGATCGTCGGTGACACTCGGTTCCTGTGCATACCATCGGCCGGTGATGCAACCTCACATCGCACGCCTATGTGGAACCCCACGCCGTGCCACTTGTCAAGCCAGCTCAGTGCCCATCGCTACACGGCACACCACACCAGCGCTTGGCAACCGTGCAAGTTTCCCGTCCACATGGCAGCCACGAGTTAGCCACAAGGTAGCCATGTTAGCAAATTTGCTACGTCAATAGCCACGTGACATACCACATCAGCACCTAGCCCCACCCATGCCACATCATCGACATGTGTCTACCACCTGGCATACCACATCAACAAAAGAGCCCAGTCACCAGCCACATAGATGCCATGTCATCTCCCATGCCACCTCAGCCGACTAACGGTCAGTGGATCTAGTCCACAATAGATTGGGCCCACATGTCTGCCTTAAGCCTAAAATTCAAAAGACAGGGTTGACATCAGCAAGACGTCATAATCTAAATTTTCTTTGGAAAAATAAATCAGCCAAAATTCTAAATTCCTTTGCTGACGTCATAAATCACTTTTCCTTTAGAAAAATAATTCCTGAAATTCTAGTTTTTCTTTTTCTTTAGAATTTAAACTTCCAGAAGCCCGTTCTCCTTCATCCTAACTCTGTTTGAACCCATTCAAATATCTAAATTCATCTAAAATCAAGATCTATTCAATTATTCCATGTTTTTAATATTTTTTAGTTTATTTGAATTTATATTTGAGTTTGCTTAGTTATTTTCACATGTAGACTGCGACAATTCTGAAGAACTGTACTTTGACAATACACACCAGTCAGTGGAGCAACGTAAGTTACACACATTGACCATGTTGATCCCAGTTTGCAAATAAAATTATGTTGTTTTAAAATATATTGCATTGCTTAATTTTATTCACAGTATTTCAATTCATATTTTACTTTAGTTAATGCCAAGTTGTTATAACACCTTTGGCATTGCAAATTCCTGTACCTTGTCACTCTAGAATAAAACTCTAGTTAGTATACTAGTATGACTAGAGAATTTTGTAGCAAATGCTGAGACCTGTTAGAAAAAATTTTAGTTTGGGATAACTTTTTCACATAAAATGATGAGATTTTGAAATGTATTCTTTACTTCTGTAAGTTAAGAAAGTCTATGGAATATTTTAAAACAAAATATAAAACTTGGTTTAGACTTAGCCAACTGGTTAGATGGTGGGTGCTTGCTAGCATACGTTGTCGCTCGGTGGCTCAGCGTGGATGCTAGTTACGAGGGGTATGTGGGAAGTGCCTAAGTCGATTAAGGACCGGTCTATGAGCTAATGCTATAAAGCCCTATTGTACTATCACTATACTAGTATGAGACAGTCCTGGTTGACTAAGTAGTGGGCCCCAACCTGAGTTTTGCTACATGCTGAATGTGAGCGTGGTGTAGGCCATGAGAAGTCTCACATGGCATAAGAGGGGCCCCGATCTGGTGGATTCCTTATTGGGGTGAAACCTTAGTAGAGGTGTGGTTAGGTTGATAGCTTAATTTTGTAAAGGCTTTATTCTGATTACTCAATTATATGCCTACGGAAACATGTAGTAGCCGACAACATGAGTTAATCATATCTTATGGGTAAAGTTGTACAACCTCTGCAAAGTGTATAAACTATCCTGGATAATCGTGCCCACAGTCACGGGCACGCTGAGTAAAGTTTTTCATAGATTACACTTTGTTTTTTTAAATGGTTTATCAAATGCTTATGGATAGATAGAATCCATATGAGATCTTTTGGAAAGATGGTCCGGGTGGGATACCTGTGGTTATGTTGGTGTCGTCGATGTATGCGAACTAACGATATTATTTTGCTTAAATTACTTTCTTTACTTACTATATTAAATTCAGTAATTTTTAATCTATTTATTGTATTTCTTTAAACGTTGCTTTACGCTTAAACTAACCATATGTGCCTTTCTTTATTAGCCTTGTATTATTATTGCATTTTTCATATAACTTGTGGAGTACAACTTTGTACTCACTCTTGCTATTTTTACTTAGAGAAGGACTGCCGACAACAAGTGAGGACCCAGCACGAGTAGGCCGTGTCTTACTATCGTTTGCCTGTGGGAGGACTTTGGCTTTACCTTCTTTTTTTTCTACTGTTATTTAATATTTTGCCAGTTAGCATGGATGATGTAAACTTGGCCATAAGGCCCACACTCTTTTATTTACTAAAGTTTGTAATTTGTGCCTGATATGTATCCCTGTTACCGCTGTGTGCACTAGCTGATGCTAGACTAATGCAATTTACACAGAGGATCCAGAGTCAACGCGCCGAGGTCCAACAAAAAAGAGTACAATGTTTTGATAATCTTCCATATTTACTAGCTTACAATTCTTGTGTAAGGGTATGGGCCATATAGTTCAGGGTAATGGTCCGATCCCTTGAATTCTGTACATCTCCTAGTCATCACATTACAATGCCATAAACACGTCTTTCAAAGCTAGATGTTCATAGGCTCTTAGTAAATGAATTTACAATATTTTCATAAGACTTAGTGCACAGTACCTTTACTTCATTCTTCATCTAGATTTCATGAGCAAAGAACAGTTTAAGTAATAATCATCAACAGATTCCTTCTATGTAAATCAAAGGTAAGACTTTCATATTCTAAAAATATGATGATTAAAGTTTAGCTTAGTAAGTGACAGAGTCTCAATGTTGGTTGCCTTAGGAGGTAGGTTAGGCTCAGTGCTAGTGTAACAGCTAGTTGTTTATTTCATTTTTTTCGAGTGAAAAAAATTAAATTAAATTAAATTGGTTTAAAATAAAAATATGTGCTTTGGTGCCTAAATTTTAATTTTGGATTTGCTCTGAATTTTTGTTTTTGAAAAGGCTAGATTTGAAAAATATTTTAAGTAAAAACCTAAAAATATTATTAAATAAAATGATATTTCGGTTTTCTATAAAAAAATCCTATGTCAAATTAGTTATTTGGATTTATTTGGCTCTTACTTGATTTTCTGAGTTTTTCTGAGTTCAAAAATCTATTTTGAAATTAAAAGGTATTTTAAATATAAAAATATAATACCAACATTAGTTGGAAATATTTTTATTAAGTGTAAAATATTTTCAGGAACTTCTGTGAATTTTTTGGAATTTTTTTGAAGTTATTTCATATTTTTCTGAGCTTTAATAAATTTCCTAGGATTTTTTTTAAAAAAATTCAAAATCAGAAAATAAAATTTAAACCCCACCCCCTCTGGCGGACACGTGGACGGCCAGATCGCGCCCACGTCGCTGACCGGATCCCGCCTACCCCTCTCCCCCGCTCGCCACCTGGCCAGCCCAGATCGGCCGTCTCCCCCACGCGCCAACCCATCCCACCGCCCGTCTTACGCCGCACCTGTCGCCCGATCCGCTCCCCTGTCGTGTGGCGCCATCGCAGCCATCCACATCCTCCGCCCTCTCTCTCTTTCTCTCTTGCTACGTCCCTCCCCACTCGTCAGCCGCTCCCTCCTCTCTGCGTGTGGGGCCCACCTGTCGGCTTCGTCTTCCCCGTGCCTCCTGCTTCCTCTCGTGCCCGCTGCCGCAACTGTCGCCTCTGCCCTACTCGCCGAACACCTCGCGCCCGCCCCACATCTCCCTCGTGCGCCGCCTCTCCCGCAAGCCCGCACCCACCTCCCCTCCATTTCCGCTGCCATTCCCCACTCCTCCACTCCCCGCAACGACCACCGCCACCTCCCCACTCTGGCGAGAAATCCTCACGCCCCGCTGCCCTCCGCCCCTATAAAACCCCCCATTCGGCCTCGTTCTTCTCCGCACCGCCTCCCCTCTCCCCTCTTCCGAGCTCCCAGAACCCCTCACCGCTCGCACCCCCAGCTCGACCGCCAAAGTTACTCCGGCGAGCAATTGCCGCCAGCTCGGGGCATGTCTTACCTCGCCGTCCCCACCTCCGCCTTCCCGTGCCTCGGCGATCACAGGCCACCCCTCAACCGAGCCCCTCCACCGTCGGAGTGCCATCCCCGCCATCACCCAAGCGCCATTGCCGCTCTTCCTCGTCGCCGCCGCCTCGTGCTCGCCGAGCCCGCGCAAGGTAAAACTGGACTCCCCTCCTCCTCCTCTCTCGGTTCCACCCATCGTCACTTGTTGCCGACCACTGGAGCACTGCCGCGCGCTGCCGTGCCCGAGCCCCTCCCTGCCGGTGCCTCACCACATCAGCACCGAGGGTGAGGTGGCTGCCGACGTGGCTGCCACGAGGGATCCACGTAGGCGCCTAGCTGCCACGCCTCAGCCCCGTGCCACCTCAGCCGCCTTCCCTCACCGTGGACCCTGTCCATAGACCCGGGGCCCACCTATTTGTCAGTCCACCCCTAGGGCTGACGTCAGCTGGCGTCATAATCCGGATTTTCCCATAGAAAATTAATTTGGCTGAAAATAAATTTAGTTCTAACGTCATAATCCCTATTTTCCTTTAGAAAAATAATTCCAAAAATCTAGTTTATTCATTTTCTCCAATTTTAAACTTCCGAGAGCCCGTTCTTCTTCATCCTTACTCCGATTGAGCCCATTCAAATTTCTAAATTCATCAAAAATTCTCCTCTACCCATTTCTGCCCTCAATTCAAATTTTTTAAGTGATTTTGAATTTATTTGAGTTTGGTGGGTTATTTTCATGTGTAGACTACGACGATTCGTGAGAATTCCTCGATGAAGATTTACACCCATCTGAAGAGCAAGGCAAGTCACACATCTTGATCATGTTGATCCCAGATTGTGAACTAAAATTATGTTGTTTTAAATTAATTCTGCATGCTTATTTCTATTCACTGTATTTCAATTCAGTTTAAATTTAGTTAATACCTGTTTGTTAATGTCTCCTTTGACATTGCAAATCTTTATACCTTGTCACCCTAGAATCAAACTCTAGTTAGTACTCTAGTATGGCTAGAGAATTTTTGTAGCAAATGCTTAGTCAGGCATAGATACAACTTTAGGGTTGGGATACCTTTTTCACATAAAATGATGAAGCTTATAAATGTATTCTTGACTTCGAAGAGTCAAGAAGTCTTATGAAATACTTTCAAAGTAAAACATAAAACCTGGTTTAGACTTCGGCTAATGGTTAGGTGGTGGGTGCAGGCATGCCCTGTTGTTCGGAGACACAGGGTTGATTGTCAGGTACAAGGGTATGTGGTTGGGCCAAAGTCAATTAAGGACCACTCTATGAGCTACTATTGCAAAGCCCTATCGTACTACCACAAGACTGGTATGGGACAACCCTGGCTGAATAATTTGCGGAGTCCCAACCTGAGCTAAGTTGTAGGTTGAAGTGAGCTTGGTCAGTGCCATGTGAAGTCTCACTCGGCTCAAGAGGGGGTCCCGATCTGGTGGATTCCTTACTGGGGTGAAACCTTAGAGTTAGCTTGACCAGGTTGAAGGCTTTGCATTGTAAAGACCTTGTCATGATCTCATCGCCGCACACCTAAGGAAGTGTGTAACTCGCATAGCAAAAAGGGATGATCATGTCTTGTGGGTAAAGCTGTACAATCTCTACAGAGTATATAATCTATCCTGGATAGCCGTGCCCACGGTCATAGGCATACTGAGTGAAAGTTTTTCATGGATTAGACTTTACTTTTCAAAATGGTTTTGAAAACATTGTGGATAGATGGAATCCACGAGAGACTGAAAACCTTACGGATGGATGGAATCCGTGAGAGATTGGAACCTGGTGGATGGATGGAATCCATCAGAGTTGCGCAGTGAAAGCGTGTGAATGGATGCAATCCATACGTGAACTTTTGGAAAAGATGGTCCGGGTGGGATGCCCGTGGATAGGTTGGTGTTTGGTCGAAGCCTGCACTGATGGTACTATTTTCTATTACAAGTTCTGTTTTTTACCTACTGTATTAATATTTAGCATTTTAATCTATTTACTGTATTTCCTTAAATGTAATTTTATGCAAACTAACCCTATAAGTCTTCCATTGATGCCTTTATCTTTATGTTGCATTTCTCTGTGTGATTTGCGGAGTACAAGTTTGTACTCACCTTGCTATCTCCACACAGAGGAAGATGACACTGACTACGGTGAAGATCTGGACGAGTAGGTCGTGTCTTACTATCGTTTGCCTATGGGCAGGCTTGGGTTTCGCTTCTTATCAGTTTGTTTCCGCAGTTATTTATTTTATTATAGTTGCCAATGAGCATTGATGTAAGACTTGGCCATAAGGCCGTACTTTTTATTTAATATAGTGGTCATTTGTGCTTGATACATATCTTTTGTGCTTGATACGTATCTTTGTTCTACTGTGTGCACTAGCTGATCCTGGACTAGTACGATTTACACAGAGGATCCAAGAGTTGTTGCTCCGAGTTCAGACAACTAGGGTGCAAGGTGTAGTCTCATTCGTTGGGCTGCATCATGGACGAATCATGTTTTTTAATCCAACGGTGCGCTTTGGGACAACTCCATTGTGGGGTTAGATTACTAGCTTTATGCTCATTGGGAGGGCCAACTTTGAGATGAAGTTACGGAAAATCTTTGTTGTGATCTTCTCCAATAAAGTTGATTGCATCTTGTGGGTAAAGTGTAGAACCTCTACAGAGTGTAAAACTATTTGAATAGCCACATCCGCAACCATAGATGCTCGGGGATTTCACATGAGATGTAGATTTTATAAAATAAATCTGTCTAGGATGTTGTTTGTGTATGTGAAACTGGATTAGGCTTTATGCCATTGATTAAACTCTTGTTACTTAATTACTATTATTGTTTTACTTATGCTTCTAACTTATTTATTGTATTTAAATGCAAAAGATCGCTTTATGCAAAATGAACCATATCAGCTATCCTTTTAATAAGCCTTGTATATAGTTAAATGGACTTGCATTCTGTATGTACAACTTGATGAGTACTCTGTGTACTCACTTTTGTTATAAACAATGTTGCTCAGTTGCTAGAGATGGCGTTAATTCATTGATGGTCAATGAGGACTACTTGGGGAATCGTAGAGAACTAGGTCACGCTACCATAGTCGATTATCTGTGGGCATATAGATAGGCTACACTAAAGATATTATGTTTCCATCTACTGCTATTTATTGAGTTGTTCACCTTCTAAGGCATTAATTGTAAGCTCTGACCATAAGGTCGCTCTCGATAATTAATACTATTTGCTTCCTCTAGTTTGTTTGTGCGTATGAAATGATATTTCATTGATGTTACCACTATATACAATAGTATGATCATGGACTAGTGCAATACACACAGAAGGTCCACATTTGCATATTTGGGTTCCGACATATGGACACTAGATTGATGGAATTTCTGGTCTAACATATATCCCCAACTTCTAGTGGATGCCCATAGATGTATGTTATGGTGATGATATTATGTGGAAAATTATTCATTCTTCCAATGCACACTAATTTCAATTGGGGGTTATTCATTATATGTAGTGAGCTAGACTTTTATTAGTACAGTGGCAAGAAAAACTGCATTCTATAGTTATTATTTTGTGACGAAGATCCCGTACAGCGGGTCGAAAGTCGGTAGACTTATTCTATATTCTAGCTTATTTATTATTTGCCCAAGTTGTGACCCAATTACTCATACCATGTATCAACTTAGATTATTAAACTTCAAGTTTATAATTACGCAATATGTTTTGTTTATGGTTACAAGTAGCATGTTCTAACAGCATAATATAAATCCACAGGATGCTCATTGAGAACATAAATATAATGCTAAACCATAAAATTTCACTAGAATTAAACTGCACATAAATACTAGATTTTCTTCTAGAATACAAACCTAGTTCAATCACCCCAAAGATTCACTATTATGAGGGAATATTGATTATTCTACAAGACTATAATAATTTTAAGTGGGTGATTGACAATATCCTTGACTTCTATTAAAATGCCAAATTAAATATGGCCAATTTTGATCATTCTAGATTGTTATAATCCAATAGGTCATCATATTTCTATTTTGAGAGTTATGTTTACTTCAGGTAAATAATATAGTTATAAATGGTAATACTACGCGCTTCATGCACATCGGCGAGAGACAACACTTCCTGTGTTGATGCAAGCGGCTGTCCTTCTAACGCGGTAGCATTTGTTTGCTTAATATATACATCAATTGCCCTACCATAGGCTACTAAGGTTATGGCCATTAATAACGTAACATGAATGCCATTCACCGTATCTACCTAATACTGGCAATCATTGTGTAATGTATTTATTAATCTCCCAAATAATATAGATTACTTAATTGCTTGGGCTTATTTTGCTTCTAGCTTTGACCTTGGATATGCCATTATACCTACCATGGAATTTTTTCCACATATTTTTCTTATGCTTCTTCATATCAAATTTACATCTTATGCCCAAATTCCTCCCCCTTTTTCATGCCAACCATAAATATTTGAGTGATAGTGTGTGCTTCCTTCATTTGCTGCAACCTACAGTTGCTTTGAGTCAACTGAAATGCTTCTACCAATATATTGCTATCATACTTTTGTAAGAGTATAATTTTTAATTTTTCTTTGGTGGAAACCCTCACATATTCTATAATTTGTAGCTTACATATATAGTAAATTAAACAATGTGGTAATGGGTGGAATCATATAGACTTCAAGTCTCGTATGCAAGTTATTCTAAACTTGGTTGAAGATTCTACTATTTTCTTAGCCAAAAACAATTCTTTGTACATCAACATAAGGCCAATAAATTCCATTTGTTCAAGTGTTGCCAGAAAATTATGTTCACCTTTCGCCTACTAGTAATTAGTGCACACAAAGAACTAGTGGATAAAATAACCTATGTTTGTCAATTGAGGCTTAGTGGGCATCAAGAACACATTTTTCAACAATTATTTCTAATAGGCAAGGCAATATGTTATTTGCAATGTGAGGCTTAAAATTCATAATTCATTCCATGCAATATTAAAGATTTTACTACAGGTAAGAGATGTTACTAGCAGAGGGCAATATAGGTAAGGTAAGAAATCCTATATAATAGGAAAGATCTACCAATTTTAGTAATTTTTCCTATTTTTTGGGAAAAGATATTAATCTAATGCAGAAGTATAGAGCCTAAACACAAGATAACCAAGTTATTTCATGAATTATATATAAACTAATAATGCAACTCATGTAGGTAAGTGACATCTAATCATAGTTAAGAGTAACAAAGAGATTATTGTAGGTCCCTATATACCTCCCCCTAGACTTATCCCTACTCTAAATGCACCTATTTTCTTTCCCTTCCACTGTATTGCCCAAGGCCTATTCTGTGGCTTAGAACATTCCCACTCCTTTGAATACTTGCAAGTTCTCCTTGAACAAACATAGTCCCTATGGGACTAGTAGTGTGATTCTTCGTCAGAAGATCACTCTACTTCTTCACAACAAGCAGGACGATGATCAATTTAGAATACTCAAACACAGTTGGTGTGATGGTACTGCTATTGTAAAGTCATGTTTCTATGTTAGAAGATGGAGATAGTCTTCTCAATCATATCGACTTTAGTAACCTACCTACTTACATAGCCTATATGAGAGATAATGTAGTGCATGATAGGATTATATTCTGCTACAGACTTCTTGTTCCAAAAGTGACAATATGATCCAATCACATTATGTCTGCAGGAGCACAATTGCCTTTTGCGAGATGGCGTGTGCGGTCACACTTCCTACACAGCTACAAACGACTTGACTCATAGATAAGGGTATATGATTAAAGATACATTCAATGTCTAGGTAAGATGGCTACTGCATCTAGGGCGGTCAAAATCCCTCTTAATGATGTCTAATAAGTTGTAGCCACTCGGCCTGGTTTTCCACCTCCACTGCCCGGTTCTGTGGCCATGCCGGCGGCACCCAATCCACCCATTCGATGAACTTGCAAGGCTATGTGTGGCGTGGTAGATGTCATGGATCAAGTTGAAAAACGATAACGAAAAATAAATGATTTAGTTGTCGTCGTTACTACGAAGTCGTCATCCAGGTCTGGACACTTGAAGAACCTACGGCCGTAGTTGGCTCGTTGTACTCGATCCGTGCAGACTCCCAACATCGTCCTAAAGCCGCAATGGCACTTCGGGCGCTCATGCCACTCCGGCACTCCAAATGGGTCGGACCTCCAGGAAGACATTATTGTGTAGTAGTATTGTGATGGCTTGAGGAGGAGATGTAGTATGGAAGACATAGGAGGCCTTTATGTAGGCAGGTTATCTGGTGCAGTGGGCATAGTCCATGGAGAGGACGACATGCGAATCTTTTCGCTTTTTCAGGATCTGGTGCAATAAATATCCCTATGTAGGCTTTTCAGAGCATGTAGCCTCGTAATAAATTCATAGTTCGTAGCCTTTTCAGAGGTTAGACCATTCAATGTATTTGGTACAACGTAGCCTTTTCAGTCGTTTGTAGGAAATAAGTTCTACAACATTGCCTTCTCAGAGGCCAGTAATCATAATTTCTGAAACAACAAGCTAAGGTGACATGAAAACTCACTGGAAAGGATACAGGCCTATGACGTGAACACTCACTGTAAAGGCTACAACCTACGCCCCTATTTTGTTGGTTTCTGTAGCGATAGGCCTGGATTATCCTCAGGATTCCAGTGTAGCAATAAATGTCCCTATGAAGGCTTTTCAGATCGTAGCCTTTATGTAGGCAGTTTAGCTGGCATGTGTTGTAATCTGACTGAGCAAAGCTGCCCTGTTTTGTCATATCACTGCGTAAAGCTGGCATGTGTTGTCATCTCACCGAGTAAAGCTGAGCGCTTTTGTCATGTCTCTGGGCAAAGCAGCCCTCTTTTGTCCCGCCGTTCGATATAAATAGCACGGTTGAGGTCCCATGAAGTTGTAGCCAGAAAACCCTGTAAATCGAACAAAGAAGTACCTTCTATTTCGTGGTGGAACATACCATGGCGGAAGATGAGGGGCCAGTCGGATATGGGTCACCGAAGGAAGACCTTCCCTTGGAAAGGAGGGAGATGTTCGGTCCACAGTACCGCTTGATACCAAGCCGGCGTGCGCAACCAGCGTGGCCGAAATGCAGACACAATGAGTACGTGGTCGTGCAGGTCCTGGAAGGGCCGAACGATGGCGGGCGCCGTTTCTTCCGATGCCCACGCTCCGGGGTACAAATTACTAATAGTACATTTTTGTTATTGCTTATGGACCCTCCATGTTTACTGTCCTTTTTCGCAGATGGCGAAATGCGACTTCTCCCGCTGGATCGACCCTCCTCATGAACGGTATATTGACCGTTATGTGGGTACTTTATGGGACCGAATAATGGACTTGGAGTACCGAATGGAGACTCTCAACGAGGAGAACAATGACCTCCGCCAACAGATGCAACGCGAGAAGGGAAACGAGGAGGTTGTCAACATAGGAAGCTCGTACGATCCGACATGTTGCTGTGCAAACCCAAGTTGCATATGTGCGTGCCACTACCACGATGGTCAGCCCCGTCTGAGGCGTCCACTTCAGCAGTTCTCCATGTGGGTGCCACGAGGCTCATTTGGCATATAAGCGCATGTGGGACCACTTGGGTTAGGCGCATCGATTGGTGGCAAGCATTGTGGTTGTGCCGCCCCAGGAGTGACCGGCTCCTTGCTCCTCTCTTCGACGTTCTTCCTAGTGTGCTCATCCAACAACCTCCACAAAGCATCAAATTTCCTCTGTTGGTTCTGCCTAGCCAGCCTCTTGAATAGCTTCATCAAAGATTGTTTAGGGAATTGCTTGAAAAAGTTTGCCCTAAGTGACGCATCGCACCACCGGTTCCTCATGTCCGCCAAGGAAAGGGCTCATCGGGTCTTCTTGAAGTTTTCTTATTGCCTTGATAATACCGGCGTGGCGATCATGGATTACGCACACACCAGGCCGAGTGGCTACAACTCCAGCCCTCACATGTCTGAGAAACCACAGCCAGCTCTCGTAATTCTCACTCTCCACAAATGCAATGGCCGCGCAATATTTGATTGTTACCGTCAACGCCTATGGCCGTCGGGATCGCCTTGTATTTGCCTGTCAAGAAGGTCCCGTCAATTGAGATCACTGGCAGCATGTGCCTGAATGCTTCGATGCTAGCACCAAATGCAAACATTACTCTCTGCAACACCGCATACCCTGGCGGACTTATGGACGGCTTCTCGTGGAGGGCGATATACGTGCCCGGGTTCCTTTCCTGCAGGACATTAAGCATACGAGGAAGGTTGTCGTACGCCACCTCGAAAGTGCCAAAATGTTTTTCCAACGCCTTCTGCTTGGCACGCCACGCCTTCGCGTAGCTAATCTTATACTTGAATTTATTCTCAATAGCTACCACAATATGCGTGGCTGCCATGTCCTTCTTCTGCACTATCTCCCCATACATGAGATTGGCTATAAATCCGGACGTCAGGTTACAATGTCTCACCAAGACAGTGTTTAGAATGCAGGAGTGCGGCTCAACCTTGGACACAATCCAATGAGTCTCATACTTAGGTTTACGGGCGTGCACCCGCCAAGGGCAACCAGTCTGCTCGCACTTCACAGTGTACTGCTCCTGGCTTGATTTGACGACGCGAAATGTCCGCTGCATTGAAAGGGCCCAAAGCTTGATGGCATCCTGCAGCGCTTCCTTGTCAGCAAACATAGCATGCAACCGAACCTCTGTCTCATGGTACTCCCATTGTGATTCATGCTCATCATGTGCGGAAAGACCCTCCGCATTAAACCGGTTCCATTCCTGGGGGATAGGAACTTCATCCTCATCGGAACTGTCCTCGTCGTCGTCCTCTACAGCTTCCTCTTCATCCCATGCCCTTCGTCATCGAGTCCATCCGCTGCACAATGTACTCATTATACTCTCCTTCATCGGCTTGCCCGATTGGCTCTCTATGGCTTGACGGTCAGAACTCTCCTTCATGTACCGCATCGGCTTCATGATGAGCAACTTCATCATGTCCGCCAACATGCGGCCCGCCCGAGCTGCTAGCACCTCCCACAACAACGGCTGTTGCACGAGCTTCCTCAGCTGCTTGTACTGAGCACGGTTGCACAAGCAGCACACACTCGTATCCACGACGCCGGCACCCTAGCACAAAGCCCTTCCATGTGGCAGAGCGCACCAATGTCTTCAACTCTCATCTGATGTCCGTGGGAGACCGGCTCCAAAGCCCTTGCACGACGACGCTGTACACCTCGGGGTTCAACGAAAAACTCCGGTCAGCCAAAGCTGCACATCTCCCATTCGAGCATTCTCGTCATCCGGAAGTACGAGAGTGACTTGCGGAAAATCGCTCAAATCCACACCATTCGGACCTTCACGAATGGTTCCAGCTCCGTAATACACTCTCAATGTAGTGGACATTGATGATGTCGGCCTGCATATATATTTCAATTTTGCGACATGTCAAATAATATCGCACAATACTAAACTTCCTATACCACAAACTTTGCTAAAATTTCTATACTACCATACTACAAATTGCATACCAAACCTTTTCTACAATAATATTTCCATACTAACACGGTACTAATTATTCTACATCTATAATTTTTATTAACACCAATATTTCATATAAATAATAATGCAAATACAACATAATCCAAAAAAATACCTGGATCCAAATTGATGGAATAGCTTCTACTCCTCCTTCCTCCCTCACCTCCTCCTCTCCTCTTCTTCTTCCCCTCCTTCCTCCCTCCCCTCCTCCTCTCCTTCTCCTCTTCTTCCCCTCCTTCCTCTCCTTCTCCTCTTCTTCCCCTCCTTCCTCTCTTCTCCCCCTTGTTTCTTTTCCTTCTTCCTCTTCTCTGTGCGCTGAATGTGTTTGCTGAATGAGTGAAAAGGTGGTTGGTAGTGGGAGCCGGTGGGGCAGCCGCCTTAACCCCTCAATCGCCTAGCGTTGGCGATCGCAATGCATCGCCAACCGCATAATGATTTAAATTAAGTCGCCAACGCAAAGCGCAACACTGATTCGCCAACGGTTCGCAGATTCTTTAAATGTCGCTTCGGGTGGGCGAAAGTCTCTAGTCGCCCCATTGGGCGATCGGAGACTATTTTGTAAAAAATTTCCGCGGTATATTTCTGTATTTCGAATAAAAAAGGTTATCCGTACAAAAATTTCCTAAAACATTCTCACTATAATTTCTCAGAACTTCAGGGTCTTTTCGTAGACCTGCCAGCTGGGTTGGAATTTCATATTCAACCTGTTTTCTTTTATGGGTCGGATCCATCTCGGATTTAGCAAACAAGGAGGTGGCCCAACCGAATCAACGCTGGGTTTCAGAAACCCTTAGCACGCTTGTGTGACGGCAATGGTGGGTGACCAAATTGGCAACGGCGCTTCATGTGAAATGAAGTGACAGCGAGCACAGCTTCTGACTCGAAGGTGGAGATGGAAGACGGTGGCGTGAGCTTCTTGCTCAATGGTGATGGCATACACATGGGCTTAGCACCAATGGCAGCACTCAGGTGTTTAGGTGCAGGCAGATAAAGCTATGGTGCACACGGTGGGTGGTGGCCGACCAATCTGGCGGGCTGCAATGCGTTCGGGCGTCGAAGCAAGGTCGGTGACAGCGTGTTTGGCATCAAACTGACTACGGTCCAGGGTTAAATATTTCAGCCGAAATTTCGCCATTTCGATGGATGCCGAAGGCAAATAATTTGGCCAAAATTTAGACAAATTTGTTCCCATTTGAAATTTATGTAAAATTTATTTAAATTTTGGTTAACTTATATCCAAATTCAAATGATATTTAAATGGTCCATCCAAAATTTTGACCGAAATAAATAAAATTTTGGAATTTCGTTCATTTCGTCGGGTTCTGAATTTCTTTGCAGGACGAATTAATTTCCCCTGCTGCAGTCACGGCACTGCGCATAGACTGAGAGACGCACTGCGGCACGTGTGGATGCAGGCCCAGTGATGGCGCGATGGTCGAAGGCAGCTGCATGTGCAAGTGAGAGCAAGTATAATAAGAGGCTGTTAGTAAGCTGTATGCTGAGGTGGAGGAGAGTGGAGAGGGAGAGAAGAGAGGTGGATTGTAAGTTTACAGCCACTGAAGCACAAGAATCAAGAAACTTTATGAGAGAAAAGGGTGGATCATAGATGAGCCAACTACTATATGAGTGGGCTGATAAATAGGCTGTAAGTGTTCATATAGTCAGCTAAAAGCTGTATTATTAGCCTTGCTCCGAGAAGCCAAAGGTGGTGGACGGTGGCAACAGCGTTCAGGCCGACGAAGATGAGATGGCACGCATGTTGGTGCATCGTTGGATCGAAGGACGGGAGGAGTGCTGCTGGAGGGCGCGTGCAGCGATGAGGCTTCGAGCCAGCAAGACGTTGCTACCTCGAGTTGCGGCGGAGATGTGATGCGGCAAGATCGGAACAAGGCGCAACGGCGACAGGCTGGAGTGGTTGCGGTAGAGCGCACGGCTGCTTGACTAGCACAGTAAGAGGACAACCCACTAGCATTCAGGCCGACAGTGACAGCCGGCTTCCATTGCCGGTGAGCACTTGATAGATTGATTAGCAATAGGAACGACGAAACGCACCTAGAGTTCGTACAGCCAATTATCAGTCTCGCAATACGGACCATCCCACATACTCATGTCATGCATGGAGAAGTGAGCCGCTAACTCATTAGTTGCGGATAAACCCTAGGACATGACCGATCACGAGAGAAAGACATCGATTCATACAAAAGAAAAATAAAACAATCTAGATGCGAACAATTAATCTATAGGATTAAAACTACCTACTAGGAGGTATTGGTAGGATGAATCTGACAGTATATCGTGGCCTGTAGAGTAATCGATGTTGATGATGTGTTGTAAAACTAGTGTCGTCTAGCGATCCATGAAATCAATCCACACATCTAAAACAAGAACAAACACAATAATTAACAATAGCAAAAGTAGATGATCAACAGCAGACAAAGATATAAGATAGAGCAACCTACCGGTGTTCTTTATTCCAATAATTTCTATGTACAAAATAGATAGTCTCTCCTCTACATTTATTCTACTAGAGCCTGCAGAAATTTTGATACGAGCCCACCTCGCTTTTTTTTGGAGAAGTTGAAATCGTGTGGGACCCACCAAGGCAGTGCTCTAACTAGTTGCTGACTTTATACTTAAAATACACTGTAGCAGTTGAAAATACAATATAGCAGCTGTTAGCGTAAAATTAAAAAAAATAAAAAACACCGTTATATCTTCATGAACAATGCAAAGGAATAAGAAAAAAAATGAAAAACAAAAAACCAAAATTAAGAATTAACGTGTTTCAGAAGCTAAGAATAGAACTCAATTGGAGCCGAGGTTGGACAACATGCATGGTTTGCACAAACAATGGCGCTAACTGTATGTTCCGCGCCCCAACGTTGCCCAAGTAGGAAATTTGGACATTTTTTAATATAGAAAATTTGGTCCAAACAGTATGAAATTGTTTTTGAAGGCCCACTACATAGTGCACTTGATTGTGTAGTTTTTTCATAATTTTTTATTTTCTAAAATTGTCTTAGAAATTAAGGGTTTATTACGTCACTTCCGAGACCTAAATCCTTAATTTTTGAGACAATTTCATAATATATAAAATTATAAAAAAACTACACAATTAATAACACTGTGTAATGGCTTTCAAAAAAATTCATAATTTTTTGTCCTCATTTTCTATATTAAAATTCCTAAAAATAATATAATTAAATAATTTTGAGAAAATTCAGAGCCATAAAAATTATGGAAAAATTACATAAGCAAGAGACTCCACAAAAATTTATTATTTTTAGAGCTCATTTATCATATATAAAAATTTGTACAAAGTATCCATTTTAATGGTTCTCCCTAAAGACTTGTGCTACAGTACTTAGTGCAGTCCCTAGGCGCGCGAGGTGGCTGGCGTGGTCCCTGAGCACATGAGGGGGCTAACACTGGGATTCCGCGTGAAGGTAGGCCAATTTCGGTATTTCACAAGCGGGGCTAGAAATGACTTCGCCGCCAAGCAACACTAACACAAAAACTCGTCACACACGGTTCGAAAACGTCATCACAGACGATTTTTGAACTATTTGTGCTTATGGGTCAGTAATACTCTATGTACATTACAAACGGTTTTTGAACCGTCTGTGATAACTATTATTACAAACGGTTCTTACTACGAACTGTCTATGATAGTATATTATCATAGACGATTCCTAAATAGATCCGCCTTTGATAAGTATTATTATAGACAACTCTTACTACGATCATCTGTGATAAGTTTCTCTTAACTCAAAAATAGGTCTCCTTCAGTTTATCAACATTCTCTAATTGCACTATAAAACAGCGCAATTAGATAATGCGATGAATCAAAGTAGACATATTTATGAGCATCCTAGCCATGTCGATCCAAGCATCACATACAAGAACACAAATAATTTTCATATGCATCATATCCATTCAAATACAAGCATCAAAGAAGAGAGGGGAGGGGATCGAATGAACAAAGTACTGGCGTCAATGAATTAAGGAGAGGAGGTGGCAGCGTCATCGTCGTGTCACAACGGTGACACTGCACAATACACTTTTACAACAAGAGTGCCTTTTGCAGTGAATTGTGACGTCACAACCAGAGGCGGAGGAGCTCGGGGGAGGCAAAGGAGCACAGGGGAAGTGGAGGAGCTCGATGGAGGAGCTAGCAGGCGGATTGGTTTGGAGTGTTTGGGGAAGACGTGTGGGAGAGGCATTATATAAGGGTATTTGGGTAGCAGAACCGAGAGGCCGCGATGCTTCAGTTTGAAAGTTAAATAAAGCGGGTGGCAAAATCGAACGGCAAAATATTACAGACGGTTTTTAATATAAACTGTCTGTGATGAGATAATATCACAGATGGTTTTTACTACAAACCGTTTGTGAAGTATCACATACGGTTTTAAGATAAAACTGTCTATGATAATTAGTAATATCATAGTTGGTTCTTGTTCAGAACCGTCTGTGATACTTTACAGACGATTTTCACCATAAATTATCTATGATTATTGTATCTTTATAAATAATTTTGATTAATCGTCTATAATAAAATACCTAGTATTAATCTTTTTATACTAATATAGAGGGCAGCACGCGCCGCCGTCGATCTCATGCTATCTTAGCTACTACTACGAACGTTGCAAGTAGCTGATTCATTGACTTGTGGCGAAGAATGAATTTATTAAGGCAGTGTTTGGTTTGAGGGACAGGGACGTCCCAGGTAGGATATCCCATCTTGGGTGGTGTTTGCTTCTGAGACAAGCAGAGTCAAGGACATCCCACTAGGAATATTCCTTGTAGATCCGGGACCAGGCAATCCTCTTTTTTTCATGGGACAGGGTCATCCCACGTGGGATAGAGTCATCCCACCTCTTTGTTTTTTTAAGTACTATTTTGTTTAATTTTTTTTAAAAAAAACTCAAAGACTTATGTGTACAAACATATCAACAATAGCCTTCAATTTTTTTAAAAAAAAAAACTCAAAGGCCACACATGTCCCACCTTCATCCTTCTATCCAAACAAAGGATGGGACCATTCCATCCCACTTTATCCTTCCAACCAAACAAAAACAGGATAACTCTATCCCCTAACTAAACAAAAATGGGATCATCCCATCCCAAAACCAGGACAGGACCATCCCATCCCACCTTGTCTCTAAACCAAATACAACCTAACAGGTATTGATAAATATTATTCGGATATTTTCTTTTAAGTATCATCTAAATTATCGCTTGGAAGCTGCCAATTAATACAATGATCGAATCGAGAGCATCACGCGATTTGTGGAACAGTCCGTCATGCTCAATTTCAGGGAAATTTGGCAAACCTGCTTCGCGGCCCGTGTGGAAGGTGTTAGGAAACCTGGACTCTATCCAGAGTCCTGATCTAATTGGGCACCCCACCGTAGACTATAAATAGGGACCTAGCCCCCTCATTATGTACCCGATGCAATCTAAAGCAATAAAGAAAGACCAGAGTTCTCTCTACCTCTCGTGTTCAATCTATTATTCTCGTGATTACGTGATTGATTCGTTCTTGTTCTAAGCGAGGAATCGCTCGGATGGTCTCCGGCGTCGGTTCCTCAACACGTTATCAAGACGACTTCGCTCCGGTGAACGAGGTAATCATCGGCTACGATTGAATTTTCTAGATCGCTTTTGAATCTGTATTTTCTTTTCGCGTTCTAGATTGAAATTCTACGGTGCAAATCCGCCCTAATCTACCGCGAGCAGACTTGAAGTCGCCGGCACAATGCCGATCGGTAGATTATGAAACGGGGTAGATGTTGATTGCACTATAGAACGATGCAAATCCGTCCTAATCTACCGCGAGCAGATCTGAAATCGCCGGCACAATGTCGATCGGTAGATTCAGAAAAAGGGCAGATGTTGATTGCATCGTAGAAACAGGAAATTTATGCATTATTTTCTGTTCAATAACTGCACGAGAAATTTGCATTGTCTCTGTTCTGTTCGATCTATGCAAAGCAGCACAAAGGGGAGGCACTGTCACTGCGCCTGAATGCACATCGCTGACTGCCGACCATCGGCCGGCCACAGAGCCTGAGGAGGAGCCGCACAACATGTGCATCGACGGCCGTCGGTTGGTAGCCGGCGCGGTCGACCTGCATCACCCATGGAGGAAACCGCCTGCATGCGATTTGTCGCCGCCGGCCGACCCGCGCTCGAAGCGCGCCTCCGTTCTGCCGCGCGCGCTGCGCCACCGCCGCGCGACGGCGGCGCTACCGCCACCGCCCGGCCGCCTCCGCCTCACGGCCCGGCCTAGCCGGCACCGCTTCCCACGCGCCGGCACCCGCCTCGCGCCCGCCGCCACGGACGATGCTCCACCCTCCACGCGCGCGCCGCAGACGGCGCCCCTGCTGCGCCCGCGACGCCGGCGCTCTCGCCATGGCTCGGCCGCCGCTCCACTCGCCCGCTTCGGTTTACCGTGGTCGCCGCTGCCGTAGCAGCACCACCGCCGCCGTCGCCGTAGCGGCGTGCCACCACCGGCCGCCGCCTCGCCTCCGCGCCCGGCACGCGCGCGGCGCCGCCGCCTCCTCCCGCGCCGGCCGCTTGGTCTCCCGCACGAGCTCGGCCGACTCCTCCTCTCCGGCCTGTAGCCGCCCTCACATCGGCCTTCGCGCGCCGCCTGCCTTGCACCGCCTCCGCTGCCTCCGGTTCCTCCGTCGCGCCCGCATGGCGCCGCCACCTTGGCCACCGCCTGCAAAGCCAGCCGCGCTCCGCCCGCCGCCTCCGCCAGCGGCCGCCCCGCCCAAGCTGCTCCCGCTCGGAAAAAGAGCCGCGCCATCTGGTTGCTGGGTAGGAAACCTAACCCTCACCCGGTTATGCGCGCGGCGGATGGGCTGAGCCAGGTCGGCCAGGCCGATAGGTCAAATGGGCCGCGGGGGGTGAGGGAGGAGATGGCCCGCGCTGGGTGAGGGAGGAGATGGCCCGCGCGGGGTGAGGGAAGAGATGGGCCGTGGGTGAGGAAAGAGGCCCGGCCATTGGGGGTGCTGGCCATTTTGCGAAAGAATCCCCGGAAATGATAGAAATTACCGAAAGGCCCCTATAATTCACATATAAGTCCTGAATTTTGTAGAAAAGGCTTCGTAGTTCCGAAAATTACGTGTAAGCCCTCAAATTTATGAGTGGGTCCAGAATTTTGTAGAAAACCCCTCAGTAAATCAGAAAATTGCGCGAATTTTCTCTGAACTGAAATTTTGCGTAAAAACCCCCTGGAATTGCAGAATTTGCTGAAATTTCATATTTTAGCATAAAAGGGCATCGGGAATCCGAATTTTGAATTATTTTTAGCATTTGAAGCTTATTTATTTATGCCATTATTATTCTCTGTATTTTCTGTATTTATTTACTGTTTTGGTTAATTGTAATTGTTTTAATTGCTTTTAATCACTGAAATTAGCAGTAAAATTATAGAAAATACATAGAAAATTCTGGAACATTACGAGAACCTTTTGTACCATTTATTTACCCATGATGAATTATTTCGTGCATGTCTACTGCAGAGACTTATACACATATAGATGACTGGCATCACGAACCAGAAGTTCGAGGAGCTCGCCCAGCATGGCCAAAACTATCTGACGTAGGCATCCGATGTCGAGATTGTGCTTGGAGTCAGGAAGCTCCGCGCGACTATTGGGATTGGTGGATGAATGACGCCCAACCTGGGCCTAAAGAGAATGATCAGCACTTCATTTTCTCAGCACCACTTCTACCTCACTCTCAAGAATGAGTACATGGTAGAGAATAGCGCTAGCACTGGATCGCACTTAAGAAGCGGTTTGAGAGGCTAAAGTACACCATTCATTCTCAAGCAGAGTAAGAATAGATCAGACTGAGGTTTGCCAACTTTAAGACGGTCGGGGAAAACAATTCTGCCTTGCACAGGATTTGTACCCCAATACAGAAAATTGAGAAAATCCTTCCACCCCAATGCAGTATAATCCGCACGTAATTATCGTCAAGACGGCTATGAGGAATATGCCGAATTGATTTATATGATACAAGTTGTGGAGGTTTAGGACGAAGTTCTCCGTAAGAACTAAGTCACTCAGTCATCTGGGAGCTCCATTGGCCGTGAAGCCAACGTCGGGAGCAACAAGGTGCGAAAGCCCTTGATAGAGAAAAAGGGGAAGGAAGGGTAAGGCCGCAGCCCAGAAAGGCGAATCAGATGCTCCACGTGAGAATAAGGCTAGCAAGCCAAAATGGGATGGCAAAGGGCACCATGAAGCCCACTCTGCATCGGTTGAGGGGGAGCGCTTTGAGCAGCTACCCGCGCTGATGGTGTTTGAGACCATTACAACAACAGCACCTCTCTCGACCTAGAAGCAGTCAACGCCATGATTTCTCTTGAAGAGAATGTCACCCCTGAAAGAATAGCAGAAGAAGTCTAGTGCACAGAATGCATTTAGACTTTAATTGTCATTTATTTTGTGTGGAAGAATATGCTAGAATTTGCATGGATAGTACTTAAGATTTGTTGTTTTCTCGTGATGGTTGGATGATTTTTGGAAGAATTCATTCATTTATTCAGTTTATAATGGCATGACATGTTCTGATATTGGTGTATTTATTTATGTGTTAATTGCCTTCTCATGCATATGAATAAAATACCCTATATTAGAACAAGTGTAGCGCCCTATAAAGGAAGTGTGCTTAGCTAGCAGCGGCACAATATGTACCATCTTAAGAAAGACTAAGTTTTTCAAGTCGATTCGTGAGAGCACTTGGCGACCTTACGACAATCGCGAAGCGATGCATGTATAATTGGTTCAGAAGAGCCACAATGGGCACAACTTTGGTCATTGAAGAAGCCTCATTGTACCAGAATCGATTTGAACTCTCCTAAGTTTTAAAAATATTTGCGCCACCGGTTTCCACGTTGAGACTAAAGAAGAGTACGGTAAGGAATACCTACTCATTACGGCCTTGAA
The DNA here is from genome assembly GCA_036346575.1 of Dendrocalamus sinicus. NCBI lineage: Eukaryota > Viridiplantae > Streptophyta > Magnoliopsida > Poales > Poaceae > Dendrocalamus > Dendrocalamus sinicus. The sequence goes on from CM070663.1 coordinate 8,891,415, forward strand.
GAGAATGGCAAAAGAATATTAGAAAACTTCCTTCACTTGGCGGGCTATATTATACCAACATTAAGGCGCTGCAGCGCATACATCATCCCAAGACGGTATTTAAAAGCTCTGAACTCTTCTGTCTCTGGCATGACAGATTAGGCCACCTAGGTTTTAGGATGATGAGAAACATAATAAATAACTCGCATGGGCATAATATTAATGAAGAATTTCCCAATCATGAAGATTTTGTGTGCCCTGCATGTGCACCGGGAAAATAATAACTAGTCCCTCCACTCTGAAAGTGAAGGATGAAGTCCCTGCATTCCTGGAACGCACCCAGGGAGATATTTGCGGTCTCATTCAGCCCATCTTAGGGCCATTCAAGTATTTCATGGTGCTCATTGACGCTTCTTCGAAGTGGTTATATGTGGGTTTGTTGTCTCACTTAAAACCACGCCTTTGCAAAATTGATCTCGCAGATCATTCGCATCAGAAATGTGTTTCCTGATCATCACATCAAGTCCATCAGAATGGACAACGCCGGCGAATTTACTTCAAAGGCATGTGATGATTATTGCATGGCGATGGAAATTGCAGTTGAGCACTCGCATCGCATGTCCATACCCAGAATGGTTTGGCAGAGGTTTTAATTAAGAGAATTGAATTTATTGCCCAACCCCTCTTGCATAATTGTAATTTGCTAGCTACATATTGGGGACCCGCAGTCCTACATGCAGCAAATCTCATCAATCTTAGACCTTCAGCCTAAAACATCCATTCACCTATGCAACAGCGCAAGGGTTACCAGAAAATTTCCCAACATTAGGGGAGGAAATCAACCCCTTGATGAAGAATGTCGGGAAATTACGTGACAAGCCTCGGGAATCCATGCAGATGACCCGCGCACTAGAGAAGTCCAGAAGACATTAGTAAAGCAAACAATAGAAGTCCAGAAGACAAGAGAAGTCCAGAAGACAATTGATTTGCGAGCATTGGCAAATCGACTACCGATCACTTTAGTGATTTGAAGAGCGTGACTAAGTCGCATGTGCTCGCACGCACCGCACCGGAGAGGGTTGAAATACCAAAGAAGCAGAAGGTATCCTAATCTCGCCCGAGGCCTCGAAAAATAAAAAAGAGGACGAGAACTCCGGTTCCTCGAATCCTTAGTAACCGGGACGCTGGTGAAGTAGGATAAGAGAGATTTACCACGGTGATCACCAAGTCCCCTGAATGAGAAGGGGAGCCAGTTGAGACCTGGCACAAGTATGACACCTTCCGAAAAGGGCATACCAGATCTGAATATCCCCATCGGCATGGATGTGTGCGCACACATCGGAGCCGAAAAACTAAAGGGACTTGCCACCGCAATTGAAAGAAGCGCTGTGCAAGGTAAAGCTCCAGTAGAAGCAATCGCTCCAGAAGAAGCAACTCATGAAGAAATAGCTATAAATTATGTGCACACGGGAGAGTCCCTGAATAGGACAACAGCTAATATCGATATCTATTTCGCAAAGAAAATTGCCACCATCATTGATCTTGATCCCGAGCCTGCATCGCTCGCTGAATGTAAGAAAAGATCAGATTGGGAAGATTAGAAGAAGGCAATAGCAACTGAATTGCTATCTCTGAACAAAAGAGAGGTGTTTGGGCCCGTATGCCGCACACCTCCCCACATACACCCCGTTGGGCACAAGTGGGTATTTGTTCGAAAGAGAAATGAAAGAAATGAAGTAGTGAGATACAAAGCAATTTGGTAGCCCAAGGTTTCACTCAACGTCCCGGAGTTGATTATGAAGAAACCTACTCCCGGTCATGAGTGGAATTACCTTTAGATACTTGATCTCAATAGCGGTGAACTTGAATTTGGAAATGAAATTGATGGATGTTGTATTGCATACCTTTACGGTAACTTGGATTCGAGATTTACATGAAAGTCCTCAAGGAATTCCTCTCCAACCAAGACAGAGCAAATAGAAATCATGCAGTGTGAAACTCGAGAAAGTCACCTTGTATGGATCAAACAACTGGAAGAATGTGGTATAATCGCTGAGCGACTTTCTCTGCAAGAAAGGCTACACGAACAATGAAGATTGTCCTTGTGTATTTATACGGCGATCCTGAATGGATTACGTATAATCCTGTGTATGTAGATGATCCGAATATCATCGGGACACCAAGACATAAAAGAAGCAAGCTCCTACTTGGAGTCAGAATTTGAAATGAAAGATTTGGGTAAGACCAAGTTTTGCTTAGGCCTGCAGCTTGAGCATGTCCCTGAAGGAGTCTTGGTACATCAGTCGACCTACACCCAGAAGGTGCTCGAAAGGTTTGGCTTTGAGAAGGCATTTTCCTCGAAAGTACCGATGATCGGTAGGTCTTTACAGCAAGAAAAAGATCATTTCCGACCAAGGGAAGAGGGGGAGGAAGTCCTGGGACCGGAATTCCCATACTTGAGTGCAGTGGGAGCACTCATGTATTTAGCAAACTGCACTAGACCGGACATTGCATTTGCCGTGAACCTCTTAGCAAGGTATAGTGCAGAGCCCACCAAAAGGCATTGGCAGGGCATAAAGGACATTTTCCGATACCTCCAAGGTAGCAAAGACCTCGGATTGTTTTACAGAAAGAATCAAGATCTGAACTTGATCGGCTATGCAGATCTTTGGGTACTGTCGGACCGCATACCGCTAAGTCACAAGCAGGCTATGTATTCTGTGTGGTGGAACCGCAATTTCATGGAAATCGTCTAAGCAAAGCTGGTAGCTACTTCGACGAACCACTCGAAATTATAGCATCAGATGAAGCCGCACGAGAGTGCGCTTGGCTCCGCCGAATGGTTCACCACATCCAGCGATCATGTGGGATGAACATTGTGCAAACCCCACAATTATCTATGAAGATAATGCCGCTGCGTTGCACAAGTGCAAACGGGCTATGTGAAGAGTCATCTCACAAAGCATATCAACCCCAAGTTCTTCTATGCACATGAATTGCAAACGATGGACGAGATTAAAGTATCGCATACTAAGTCATGTGAAAATCTCGCAGATTTATTCACTAAGTCACTCCCGCATCTAGCTTTGAAAGGTGCGTGCGTGGAATTGGAATGATGAGACTTAGAGAAGTGCAGAATTCAGGGGGAGAATTCTCACAAGCCCGCTAATAAATCTTGATCATGAAGATTAAGTACCCAAAAATAAAGTCTTGCAGACTAAATGAATTTTGGTGAATTGTACTCTTTTCCCTTGACGAGTTTTCCATGAAGTTTCTCGACCAAGGTTTTTAACGAGGCAATTCGTGCATCGCGACATCACATGTATCATGTACTCTTTCTCCAAATTTTTCCCATCGGGTTTTTATGGAGTTTTGACGAGGCATGAGCATGTTGGGTGAGTGCCCAAGGGGAGTGTTAGGAAACACGGACTCTATCCAGTCTGATCTAATTGGGCACCCCACCGTAGACTATAAATAGGGACCTAGCCCCCCCTCATTATGTACCCCGATGCAATCTAAAGCAATAAAGAAAGACCAGGAGTTCTCTCTACCTCTCTGTGTTCAATCTATTATTCTGTGATTCTGTGATTGATTCGTTCTTGTTCTAAGCAGAGGAATCGCTCGGACTGGTCTCCAGCGTCGGTTCCTCAACAGAAGGAACGGAATTCTTTTTGCTCGCAACAAGTTGGCCTAGGAATCCGTAAAGACATCGAGCAGGGCAAAGGGGCCATCGTGTTCTTTTTTTTTGTTTCCACTTATAATTTATGACCCTTATGATTTATAATTTTTGATTATTTATGAGAGGATATGGAGAAATAAATAACTTGTATACGATTTGGCTATATAAATGAAGTATTTATAGTATGTACTATAATTAACTTTATAGATCTTATTTTAAAAAATATTTTATTTAAAAGTTAGTTACTATAGAATAAATTAAAAATAGTTTTTTGAAGCCGAAAAGCAAGAGTTAATAGGTCCTTCCTTTTGTTAGAACCACGGTTTGGCTTGGTCCCGGAGCAGTGCCCCTGTTGTGGTGCTAGGCTAGTTCATTCTTGTTGCAGAGAAGAGCATACGTTATCAATCCTTGGCCGTGAATTATCTTTCCTCTCGTTAACTTTTGCTTCCTTCTGTTAATTGATAGACACAGCTCCTAGCTTTCCATGCAAAACAAGAAAGAACGAAATATGCTAATGGGAGTCTGGTCACAAAGTTTAATGTAACTGTTAAGCTTAGCGGAGTCCCCAAGCTCAGATTTCAGATCACAACTTCCATCATTGAAGAAAGGTATATATGAACAATAGGATAACGAAAATTGCTTGCTTGTATATCTCTAGCTACTTGCCTACTCTTCAATCGTCAATGAACACGAGGTAGCCGAACTACAGGGTCAACCTTTTTTCTTGGAAATTCTACTTTCCCATTGCCAAAAGATCCACAAGGTATGTCTGTAAGGCAAACACTGCTCTGCGAAGTTTGAAACCTCCATGATTGCTTGTCACAACACATTTGTACCTTGTTTCACTAACATAGTAACATAGATACATGGGTATAAAATATGTGTATGTTCAACGACAAGAAAATTAACCCGTAGTTTAAGATTACTCCTGACGGTTGTTGGCCGTCGGGAAAGATCCGCTCCCTGTAGTGAGTTTAGCAACGAGTCGTTTGAACCCAACCATATATGTAGCTAGCTGTAGGGTCGGATATGGCGAGTTAGATGAGGTGAATAACTCTTTCAAAATTGCCTTTCAAGTATCAACAATAACATACAGCAGAAAAACAAACTCACAAAGCCAATATTCAAAATCCACTTAGGCTCACTGTCTCAAACCGAGCTAACCGCTGGTTTACGTGCGGTCGACCGCTCGGCGGTTGGACCGCTAGTGGCACCGATCTAACCGTCCAGTGGTTAGACCTCCTAGGACACCGGTCTAACCACGCCAAGACAACAAGCACTCGGTCGGACCATTTAGTTTCTTGCGATCGATCACTCGCCAAGCAATAGTGCAAACAACATTACACATCGCTACAAAAGAGATTATATTGGACAGCTACATCACGACGGTTCATATAAACCATCTGTGCTGCAATTATCATAGACGGCTCATACTAACAACCGCTTGTGATATTTTCACGACGATTATTTATACGAATCGTATGTGATAGAGCAATACGTCACGAGCGGTTCAGATAACAATCGCTGCGTGAAAATATCACAAACGATTGTTAGTATAAATCGTCTGTGATAATGCAAGACATCACAGACGGTTTGTATTTTCACAGACGGTTATTAATACGAACCGTCTATGATATGTGCATTATCACAGACTGTTCGTATAACAAACCATCTCTGATAATGCCACGACACCGATCCGTGGCATCTCCCCTAGGATTCTGATATCACCCGTCCATTCTCTCCGCATTGAACGGCAGGCACCGGTTCCTCCCACCTCTCGCCCCTTATTTATTACTCATCTCTCCCTTTCACTCCGAGATAAGTTCTATGGTTGCTCCTAGCTAGTTTATCCACTCCTACTTTATTCCTCGACGACGCCGACTACCGTCGTGATCTAGCACCTCCATTGTGACACCACTGTCAACTGCACAACACACTTTGTTGTAAGTGTCATAAGAGTGTCTTATGCAGTCTCACCATCGTGACACAAAAGTGATGCTACCGCTGCCTCTCCTTCATTGCAAGGCACCATAGAAGCAGCTAGCAACCAAGACGGTGCTCACGTCAGCATCTAGGATATCCAGCTCACGCGCTGTTAGGATCTCTCCTTCTTCTATATTTTTGTCATGGTTTCGTAGGATTAGGATGTGTTCTTGCCATATTTAAGAGTTGGGTTTGTAGGATTAGGATGTGTTCTTGCCATGTTCTTGCTATGTTACATGGGTAACCTACTCATTATCTTGCGATGCTATAATTGTGGATTCTAATGGAATGTGCTGCTGTATTTGCTTGTTTTCAAAAGGCATAGCTAACATTATTTTTTGAGGCTAGCCAAAAAAATTAGGTATAGAATAAACTATTATAGACAATTTGTGCTATAAACCGTCTATGAAGGACTATCACAGACAGTTCTATATACTAATCGTCTATGATACTCGCCAATCACAGACGGTTGGTAACTAGAACCGTTTGTGATGTATGAATATCACAGACAAGATTTGGTTCGAGCTATCTATAATAGTTTCCTTCATAGACGGTTCTAGTTACAAACCGTCTGTGTTGTTTTTATCACAGACAGTTTGTGAGTGTCGGGACCCCGGATTCTCAAACGTGGACCCTCTGTGTTTTATAGCACTAGTCCCAGATCAAAGCTAGTGCACACAGTTAACTAGAAATGAATACATCACCATCCACGATTTAGTACAATAATAGAGAGTACTGACCAAAGGTATCATTATTACAAATGAGGTTTCAAGACCTCGCACACACAAAACACAGTGGAAGCAAAAGATAAACTCGATGAAGACCCATCAATACGCCACAGGCAATTGACTGGGGAAGCGCGACCTAGTACTCCGGGAATCCTTCGACAAATCCACAGGCGAAGTAGTCGTAGTCTCCCTCTTGAGCTTCGTATTCTTCTGAATATTATTTTTGAGTGCAGCATGTGAGTACATAAAGTACTCCGTAAGTCTTGGGAAAAATGCAATAGATGCAAGGCTTGACAAAGGAAGGTTATATGGTTCTTTTGCACAAAGCAACATTTTAAATACTAATCATTTTCAAAGGCATCATTTTATTGAAGTAAGTGTTTTAACAGAACTAACATTAACTTTATAGTGAAGGTTCCATCTACCAATACCAGCTGACCATTTACCATTGATCAAGTTTAAAACTGCGGGTTCCATCCACCCTCTCTGGCTCCAACTGCCAGGATACCCTTCCAAGAGTTCCCTCCACTCTCCGAATACAAAAACTTTGATTTTAAAACCAAATCCAGAAATCTACCATGTGAATGCATTCCTTGCCCGTCCTTGACCGTGGGCACGGCTATTCGAATAGTTTTACACTCTGCAGAGGTTGTACAACTTTACCCACAAGAGATAAATTATCCTAAAAGTCAACACGCTTCCTTTGGCATGAGACCCAGATAAATTATCACAAAGCTTTTACCTTATTCTAGTCTAGCCAGATACCACCCGCTGAGGTTTCACCACAGGAGGGTTAAATCCACCCTAACCGAAGCCCCCTCTTGCGCCATATGAGTACAGTAAATCCCTGTGAATATCCAGTAACTCCCTGGCACCCACTTTCCACTGGTGGCACCTAAACTAGGCTATCATAAGTTACTCAGCTAGGTCGTACCCATATGGACTTGTGATTGTACGGTTAATGCTCAGTCTGGACAAACACAAGCGTCGGTCCTTAATTGACTAGGGTGGAACATACACTTAACAAGATCTCGTGCTTACTGCACCAACCCAAACCAACCATCCACCCTAATCTAAACCAACTTCCACATTTTATTTTATTTTATTTTAAAAGAACAGTGGCAACTCCAACCACCACTAAATTTATAAACACAAGGGTATTACAATAAATCATAATTTCCCATTTCCAAGATTTATGAGGTATTCGATAGCATGGCTAAGCATTGTACTACCATTCTAATACCAACAATTAAATATATTACTCTCATTAATGAGTCAAAGGAATTTCTAGGGTTGCAAAGGTACATGGCAATCAACTTCAATTGAGGGCATAACAAAGTTGGAGTAACTAATTCCTTAAAAATTTGAACTAATGTTTTATGTAAATAGCAATGCACATAATTTAAAATAATTAAAACATTTCAAATCATGGGTTCAAGATGATCAAAGGAGACTTGCCTTCTTGCAGGTTCTCTGGGTCTTCCTGCTGCTGGGTGGAGAGACCGTCGACAACGTTGGATTCTACGCCCGAAAAGACAGAGCAACAAAACAAATAAATACAAACCAAATTCAAAAAAAATTCAAAAATTCAAAAAAAAAGGCCATATTTAGATAAATCATGATTTTAGATGAATTTAGAAATTTGAATGGCTGAATTTGGAGTTAAAATGAGAAAGTTATGATCATTTAAAATTCTCAGTTTAAATAAATCCAGAAATTACGAAATTTCTGACAGGTGGGGCCCACTGGCAGGATTTAATTTTTAATCTTTTATTTATATTCCTTTATTCCGAGTCTATGACAGGTGGGACCCATCGCGGTGAACCCATCTTTGGATTCGACATGTGGGACCCATCGACTCGGGCCCACTTGTCGCTGGTCGACGCAGACAGGTGGGGCCCAGCGGCAGCGGGCCGCAGAGCGGCGCCGCTGACGTGTGGGACCCATCTGTCAGCGCGGAAAAATGAAGAAAAGGCTCAACCTCAGCGTGCGGAGCCGGGGCTCGAACGCGCGCCGAGGGAGCCAAGGGGGAGAAGGGAGAGCGGAGGAAACCAGTCGGGCGGGGAGGCTTTGCCTACCCAATAAGGGTAGGTAATCCCTTTGAGGGTTACCTGCTGGAGGACCGGGCAGAGGTGGCCGGAGGCGACGGTGCCGGCGGCGAGGAGTGGCCGGAGCGGTTCGGGCGAGGTTCAAAACGAGATCCTGGCGCGGAGTAGACGACAAGGGCAGGGTCGGCGGGGTTCGGCGAGGAGCGGAGACGGCCGGGGACGAGGAAGAGCGGCGTCGCAGCTCAGGTGTCCCGGTGCGACGGTGCTCCGGCGGCGGGGAGGCTCGGTCGAGGCGTCGGGGAGGTTCGCACGGCCACGGGGATGCTCGGAGTGGCGGTGGCGGGCTCGGGGAGGTCCGAGGCGACGGGATCGCCACGGAGTGCGCGGAGCTCGGGCGAGAGGTGGCACGGTCTTTGGCGCGCACGAGCTCGGAAAGAGAGCGGAGGGTGGGAGGTGATGCGGGAAGAGGCGAGGTCGAGGGCTATTTATAGGGACGGAGGAGGGGCACGGCGCGACAATTGCTCGCCGGTCGGGTGGCCGGAAAAGGAAGGGAGAGGGGAGGAAAGGAAATAAGGGTGCGTGGAAGGAAGGAGATGCGCGGAAGCTCGGGGATTTGGTCGCGGGGTTCCAAAACTGGAGGAAGGCGAGGAAGGTAAGACCGGATCCGCTGGGGAATCGGTCGTCGGCGCAAAGAAGGAAAGAGGGGGAAGAAAAGGAAGGCGGCGCTCCGCGGGGAAGACGACGGCCTGACAGGAGGGGCCCGGGTGGCAGCAGGAGCGGGGCGCGAGCGGCTGACGGGCGAGGCCCGCGGGTCAGTGAGGAGAGGGGAGCGGGGTGCGGACGGCGCAGATCGCAGCCACGCGGCCCGGAGGTGGATCGGGCGGCGGGTGCGGATAAGTGGAAGGGAGCGATCGATGGGCGGCGCGGCGACGCGCTCATCCGAGCCCCCGCGCGTCGGGCGAGGAGGAGGAAAGGCGGGCCGGCCGCCGCCGAGGCCCGCTCGCAGAGAGAGGGAGGCGGCGAGATTAGGCGGCGGCGACGTGGGTGGATCTAGGCCGTCCACACGTCAGCTGGAGGGAGGGGATTGGTTTTAATTTTAGAATTTGATTTTTTTTATTTTCAGAAAAGGCTAGGAAATTATTTAGGCCTCAGAAAAATATGAAAATACCTCCCAAAATTCCAAAAAAATTCACAGAAGCTCCTGGACATATTTTGGACTAATTAAAATTATTTTCAACTACTATTGGTATTTAATTTTCATACTTAAAATTACTTTTAAAATTTTAAAAATAGGTTTTAAACTCCAGAAAATTCAAAAAATCAGATAAAAGCCAAATAAAACTCAAGTACTTTAAAATAACTTATTTGAAATTAAATTTTTCAAGAAAGCAAATTTTGGGATGTGACAGTGAGCCGTCTGTGATAACCCGCGATTATCACTGATACATAAATTCAGGCAGTTCAGAAAACCATCCGTGATGTGACTCAACCGCCTATGATAACCCTTTTTATAGCAGTGACATATGATCAAAAAAAGATCCAACATTCAAATTACTGATCTAAATACAGTGAAACTTGACACAAACCCTCACTAGGATGTCAGTAACCTATTTCAATCATGAATCATGAAGATCAATACTAAAGTTCTGGCATTTATCCAAAACAAGGAGAGTTGCACTAAAACCGGGCAGAAAAGGGAAACCTTGATCTACACTTGCTCGTAAGTTCTTGGTGATCTAGATAACTTTAGATGGATTCTCACATATCATAGTAAGCTAGATCACACCACAAATTGAAACTTAAACCCTCACAAGAGCAAAATCCTGAAATCACCTCTCTCTTGATGAAAACTGAGTAAACTCAAGAACGTGCCTTAGAAGGTGTCTAAAAGGATGGGATCTGGTCTCCAAGAAATATTTTCACATCTTACATGTCCTTGACACTAGAAAAGATCAAGAGATAAATCCAAACAAATCAAAAATAGAAGGAGGGATACATGGCACAGCTCATTTGGGTAAGCTTTGTGTGTTTATTTTACTTGGAGAGAAATGTTTTACAGCCATTCCCTTATGATGGCAGAGATCTAAGCCTAGAGCATACGCACAAAATGTTCCAATACAAGGAAACACTAACCCTAAACTTGATGCATCTCTTAGGTCACATAAGGCTTACATAGAGGAGGCTTTCTCCTCACACCAAACTAGCCATTCCTTAGTGGATCACACCATTTATAATTAGGGAAACCCAATAACTCACACACAAATGAGTTTTACTCTCACACTTACACGTTTTTTAAAGCATTACTTACAAGGCTCCACAAGCCCGATAAAACATTCAATCCACAAATACGTGACTTAAACCACACTACGGTATTGCAAATCGCTAATCCACCCAATATTGGATAATTTTTTTAATTGCCATCCACCGGTCTTCACGAAGATGCGATGTCCAACATCTCATCACTAGGATTGTATGTTAGCGCTGAGGCCTTCACCACTTGAAATGCCCGAGTCAAATTACACACCATATTACACCACAGTCCTTGATGCCCAATGGCTTGCCTCCAAGATTGCATGCCTGCTCCAAGGAACGTCGCCACTTGAAATGCACAAGTCTAATTGGCACACCACATGCACACACTGCCACTTCACGACCCTTATCTTTCTTCCGTGCTTCTCAACTTGACAAGATGCTCCACCTGGACTTACACAACACTTCACGGCCACCAAGCCTTAGTCTTGCCGCTAGCCACAATCAATCATCAAAGCACCTGTACACCAAAAAACAAGAAATCGATCCGAGCACAAATGATATGAACTTGACTGTTAATTAGTAAAACATATGCATGGACATACCTCTGACTCACACTTGCATGAAAACCCTATAACTAACACTACTTGGACACCACCATGACTAAGAATGTAAAACAACTCAACCTCACTCAGCAACAGGGACCAGTCAGACTGCAGCCTCCAAGCCTGTCGACCGCTACACTCCGGTCATACCGCATATCTAATGCCAGTACTGCCACACCAAGTCTCAGACTAAAAATTCTCAAAAGACCTTCTATGAAAAATAGCTATCACCAACAAAAAGTCGGTACTACCGCTCGGTGGTGTAGGTGGTCGAATGCCACACGGGACCGATTATAATCGCTAGATCCAAAACGCAATAGGTCAAAAACAAAATTCTCATAAATCAAACTCAAGCAACAAAGCGAGACACAAGCAATGTCCAATACTTAGCACTTATGGGGTTGCCACCACATGGTCTTACACTAGCTAAATTGACCACTGTTGTATATTAGCACTCTGAGACAGTCATCACGATGCTGAAGTAGAACAAACATAAACATAGGGGAATAACAAGAACATAAGATAGTCTTTTCTCTCTTTATTGATATATCTTGGATGTGTGTACGCTATGCAACTCATGCCCCTACTATATAGGGGGGAGGCCAGGTGCCTTCTCAATCTCTACTTCTTAAAAGAAGGAGTTCAAGGTGATGGTGCATCATAGCCACCCCCGCGCCAGCCCGCTCTCCCGCCCTCTGCACTTCAAAAATTCCTCTGCCACCTCGCGCACCAAGCGCTCCCAACCTCACTCCTCCCCGCTGCCGCTGCCGCAGCGACGGCTCAGTGCGACGGGGGAGAGGAAGGAGGCGACGACGGGGGCGGCGCTGGTTGGGGGCGGAGGAAAGAAGTGGCGCGACCTCCATCTCACCGGTTGGGGCGGAGGTAGGAGGAGGCACGACTGCGGCGACGGCTGGCTCGGAGAGGAAGGGGGTGGAGGAAGGAGGAGGCGCTGCTGCAGCGGGGAAGAGGAAGGAGGCGACGGCGAGGGCGGCGCCGGTTGGGGGCGGAGGAGAGGAAGGAGGCGACGGCGGGGGCGGCGTCGGTTGAGGGCGGAGGAAGGAGGCGGTGCGACCTCCATCTCACCGATTGGGGGCTGAGGTAGGAGGAGGCACGGCTGCGGCGGCGGCTGGCTCGAAGAGGAAGGGGGCGGAAGAAGGAGGAGGCGCGGCTGCGGCGGGGGAGAAGAAGGAGGCGACGGCGGGGGCGGCGTTGGTTGGGGGCGGAGGAGAGGAAGGAGTAGAGATGGCAACGGGTAAATACCCATCGGGTATTGCCATTCCATACCTGTACCCGCTAGGTGTAAATTTACCCGTCGGGTTACTCGTATCCGCACGCGGGTAGGAAAATTTACCCATACCCGTACCCGCGCGGGTATTACTACCCGACGGGTAACCCGTACCCGCAAGCATACCCGGTTCAACACATAAGAATATCATCAATTTAGACATTCATTAATCATACATGCCAAGCACAAAAGCGTCTAATGATCAAAATTAGTACATCACATAAACATACTTGACATGACCATATCAACATATGACAAACAAATAAACAATCAACAACAAGTAGATAATAAAATTAACATTTGAGTGGGATATCTAGTTATCTAATGCGGGTATTCATTACTCATGGTAGGCGGTATGGGTAGTATATACCACACCGCACTACCACCCGGCGGGTAGAGGATTTCGCCCAATAACGTACCCATGGGTACATAAAATTTTTCATACCCGTCTCTTTATCGGGTAAAACCCACGGGTATTTGGGTATCGGATACCCATTGCCATCTCTAGGAAGGAGGTTGGGGAGAGCATTCTTTGTGAGGTCGGAAGTCGTTATGACCATTTTGCCGAGTCGGAAGCGAAAACGAGTTTACGACCATTTTGGGCATGGTCGGAGGTCATTCAGTCGTTCACGACCACGCTGGCCGTAGTCGAATGCAGCTACGACCACGCTGGCCGTGGTCGAAATTGTAAGTCGAATCCACGACCACAGTAGCGGGCTACGGTCGAAGTCGGCGCCAAGTCTACAACCACGTAAGAAGTCGCGGACCTCGAGCACGCGTTGCAGGCGGTCAAATGTGGTCATAGCTTAGTTAGATATTCATTGCAGTATTACCTTTGCAGGCTTTGTGCATTTCTCCAAAATGCCACTCCGCTGCCTTCCCGGAAGCTTCCTCCTACCTTGCCATCCACGCTTGCAACCACCTCGCAAGACTAGGTCTCCATCGGCTTCCCTTGGTCGTTCTGGACCCAAACCACCTCATAAGTCTTTACGACTGATTCCCAGCTGATACGACCACTTCTCAAAGCCATACGACCAGACAACAGAAGCTACGACTTTCAGCCTAAGTCTATAACGTGATCGAATGGACTTCCGACCACAACCGACCGCGCTATGACTACACCTGAGTGCTTCCGACCGCTAACTACGATAACGTGGTCGTAGGCCACGACTACTCAACGTGGTCGTAACTTCGAGTGCTGACTTTCGACCGCTGCGGTCGTAGCTTCGACTGACAACTCCCAACCACGATCAATGTAGTCGTAAGTGCACTCGACCACGATCGAGTGGTCGTAAATGACACAACATGGTCGAATCGCGAACCAAGTTTTCGACCACAACCAACGTGGTCGTAGCAGCGTTCGACCATGGCCAATGTGGTCGTACCAGCTTTCGACCACGGCCACAGTGCTCGTAAACTTGTGATCATGACCAAACATGGTCGTAATCTTTATTGCTACCTTTCGACCACGGTATTAGTAGTCGTAAACCACCCCAGTGACCTACGACCACGCCCAATGTGGTCGTAAGGTCTTCCAAACGCTCAAACAGAGCTATGACTTCGCAGAAAACACCTAAATCAAACTCAAACTTTCTGAACCAAGTGTCAATTACTCATCACAAACATGTGGTCACCTCCACATGGTCTTTCAGGGGCGGAGGAAGGAGGCAGCGTGACCTCCATCTCACCGGTGCGACGGGGGACAGGAAGGAGGTGGCGCGACCTCCATCTCACTGGTGATAATATATGAATCAAAAAATGTTTTTTTCTTGAGTCTCGCAAAACCACGTTGGGAAGTCGGTGGCCTACGACCACGTTATCGAGAGCTGCGGTCGAAAGTCGATGCTTCGACCGCTGCGGTCGGTAGTCGGCGCTCAAGCTTTGCGACCACGTTGTAGCGAGCTTCAGCGCTAGGGCACGCGACCATGAGGGTGTCAGCAGTAGCCGTTAAGACCACGTTGGCCATGGTCAGAAGTCAGCTGGGCCATTTACGACCACGTTGTCCTTGGTCGAAATCTGGTAGGTGCATTTTCGAGTGGTCGGAAGGCTTTACGACCACGTTGGTTGTGGTCGAAGGCCACCAGGACAGTTTACGAACACTTTGGCTGTGGTTGGAGTCCATCAGGGAGGGGTACGACCACATTGGGCGTGATTCGAGAATATCATAAGGGTTTACGACCACTCTGGTCATGGTCAAAGGTCCCAGGAAGTTTTACGACCAAGTTGTCGCTGGTCAAAAGTCAACAGGGCATTTACGAGTGGTCAGAAGTCGAACGCATCTCTTTGATCGTGGTTGGAAGTTCCCAGATGAATCTACGACCACGTTATCCATTACCGGCAGCGAAACACGATCGTGGTCGGTAGTCAGCTGACAGGCCACAACCATGCTGGGAAGTCGGTGGCCTACGACCACGTTATCGAGAGCTGTGGTCAAAAGTCGATGCTTCGACCGCTGCGGTCGGTAGTCGGCGCTCAAGCTTGCGACCATGTTGTAGTGAGCTTCGGCGCTCGGGCATGCGACCACGAGGGTGTCAGCAGTAGCCGTTAAGACCACGTTGGCCGTGGTCAGAAGCCATTAAACGCACTGTTTTACGACCACGTTGTGGCGTTTACGACCACTTTGGGCGTAGTCAAAGGTCCTAGGAAGCTTTACGACCGCGTTGGTTGTGGTCGAAGGCCACCAGGACAGTTTACGACCACTTTGGCTGTGGTCGGAGTCCATCAGGAAGGGGTACGACCACATTGGGCGTGATTCGAGAACATCAGAAGGGTTTACGACCACTCTGGTCATGGTCAAACGTCATAGAAAGTTTTACGACCAAGTTGTCGCTGGTCGAAAGTCAACAGGGCATATACGAGTGGTCAGAAGTCGAACGCATCTCTTTGATCGTGGTCGAAAGTTCCCAGATGAATCTACGACCACATTATCCATTACGGCGCGAAACACGATCGTGGTCGGTAGTCGGCTGACGGGCCACGACCACATTGGGAAGTCGGTGGCCTATGACCACGTTATCGGGAGCTGCGGTCGAAAGTCGATGCTTCGACCGCTGCGGTCGGTAGTCGGCGCTCAAGCTTGCGACCACGTTGTAGCGAGCTTCGGCGCTCGGGCATGCGACCACGAGGGTGTCAGCAGCAGCCGTTAAGACCACGTTGGCCGTGGTCATAAGTCGGCTGGGCCATTTGCGACCACGTTGTCCTTGGTCGAAATTTGGTAGGTGCATTTTCGAGTGGTCGGAAGGCTTTACGACCACGTGGGTCATGGTCAGAAGCCGTGCGCACTGTTTTATGACCATGTTGTGGCGTTTACGACCACTTTGGGCATAGTCAAAGGTCCCAGGAAGCTTTACGACCGCGTTGGTTATGGTCGAAGGCCACCAGGACAGTTTACGACCACTTTGGCTATGGTCGGAGTCCATCATGAAGGGGTACGACCACATTGGGCATGATTCGAGAACATCAGAAGGGTTTACGACCACTCTGGTCATGGTCAAAGGTCTCAGGAAGTTTTACGACTGAGTTGTCGCTGGTCGAAAGTCAACAAGGCATTTACGACTGGTCAGAACTCGAACGCATCTCTTTGATCGTGGTCGGAAGTTCCCAGATGAATCTACGACCACGTTATCCATTACCGGTAGCGAAACACGATCGTGGTCGGTAGTCGGCTGACGGGCCACGACCACGTTGGGAAGTCGGTGGCCTACGACCACGTTATCAAGAGCTGCGGTCGAAAGTCGATGCTTCGACCACCGCGGTCGGTAGTTGGCGCTCAAGCTTGCGACCACGAGGGTAGTCGGCAGACTTCGACTACGACCATGTTGGGAAGTCGGCGGACTCTAACCACGTGGTGAAGCGGTCGGTAATCAGCAGTCGAATTTACGACCATGTTGAGGAGTCGGCGCCTTACGACCACGTTATCACTCAGAAGCGGTCGTTACTCTTGTAAACCGGTCGTATGGCCTCCCGGAGCAGTCATAACATCTAGGAATCGATCCAATAGACCACTAGGGTGGTCGTATGGACTATGGTAGTGGTCGTAGGTCTTGTGCATGTCATGTTCTACCTTTTTGACCGGTGGTGACAGATGTAAGATGTGAAGCGGTTTCCTGTAAAAGCACTGTAATCCTGTTGGCTGTCGGCTGTAACGGGTTGTCACGTGTGTGTGTAAAACCCGGTGTTAGGAGGGGGTTTACGGGTTAGCTGCAGTGTGGACTAATGGATGGATCCATTAGGGTTAGTCTCAGGTGTGAGGCTATAAAAGGGAGAGGGGAGCCACTCACCTCGAGCACAGTAACCAACGCCGCAGGGCGAGGCCGGTAGGGGATGATGGCCGCGTGCGCTCTGCCCGACGGGACACCATGTTCGTCCGTGCACTGTTCCGATGGGACAGATCGGCCATCGGTAGAGAAGAGCGGCCGCGCACGCGCGTACAGCGAGGGAGTAGCGGCGGCTGGTACTGTCCCGAGTGGCACCTCAACTGCTCCGCGTGTGCTCCTCTCCCCAGATGGCCCGCGTGCCAGTAAAAGCCCTGTTGCTGAGCCCCCGCACACCTAGCCCCTCTACACTCAATCGCTGCCAATGGGGTTCGGGAGGACCAGGGTCCATCGCCCAGGGTCTTGCGTCGGTGCGTTGTGGCGCTGGAGGATGGGGGGCGCGCTTCACCTCGCGACGTGCACAGCGCTCCACGCCCAGTCACGGAAAGGCACACGCCCCCCGCACCTGCTCCCCGCCGCTACACGCGGGACCGCGCACTAGCAGGACCCACCGGTCAACGAGCTGGAAGGCCTCTACGCTACCGCGAGCGCAAGCTACCGTGTGACCGCGAGTCGATGCTCGCCACGCGTCGCCGCGCGAAGATCTCTGCAGGTGCGTGAAGCGCTCTCGCGCGAGCAGACCGTAGTGGGTTTTAATAACCCTGATTTCCTTTGCTCCCTATTATTTTGCAATTAGACATTTTAAATGTTACGATTATGTTTTAATCCGTAGCAACGCACGGGCATCCAACTAGTAGAATAAGTAATGTATGACTAAAATATGCTAATAAGTCCCATGCGCGGTAGTCCCATAATGGGTTTTGTTTAGGTAAAGTGTTTACACCTATCGGACTCTTCAGAATGGCTCAATATACAACTCTCCCTTGGACATTTTGCCAACGCTACACTTATGCCTCATTAAATACTCCTAAAAGTCCAGTGGGAAAAAGGTTAAGAAGAAAAGAGTATGTAGCTCACATTCTTACCATTGCACAAGTTGCCTCATCACAACCTCCAATTTAGAAAACCTAATGGGACAAAACGTAACTAAGAAAAAATACAACATTAATCCTTTCATATTAGACTGTGACTTACAAAATCCCATTGTATCGATCCTTAAGGTCAAAACAATCAAGCGATATATCTTTGCATATAACTTTATCAAAGTTTAAGTAACTCAATTCCTCCCCTTGAACATGGAAGCCTTTCAGACTTCACTGGTGCTAAAACATATACTGTAGCATAAGAATCCATATAAGATATTTTCTCCACCTGAAGACAACAACCATTAAAGTATTCTCATTCTTTTTCCATATAGCCATCCCTTTGAATAAATGTTGGCAAGGACCTTATGAACATATCCACAAGTTTATTTCTACCAATTTCATAGCTCACTATTCTTTGTAGGAGTTGTGAGTATGTAGAATTCATAAGCAATATTCTTTCCTTTCACATTACCAAACATTGATCTTGTGCAATACAAGTACTTATTATCCTCCTAGAGGAATGTAGGGGAATATAGTTGCAGTACCTCATTATTATTAGATAACTTGTCAATTCCCTCAATCATATGAGGCTTTACCTTTTGTAACTATCTTTGAGTGGTTTTTCTTATATCCAATGTCTATCCAATAAACCTATAATAGATTGTACCATCTTAGAGTATAAACAGATCATATCTTGGCATAGTAGGGATTATACAATTTGCCAAAGTTTTATATGACCATCAATGTTATCAATTCCTTCAAAGAATGTGTTGATGATCTTGTCACCAAGACCAGCGATCTTACACAGATTTGTGATGGAATATGATACAGATATCAATGAGATCAAGACAGAAAACTTACCTAGGTTCGGGCTCTCGTAGCCTAAGTAATAACCTACTTACTGTGTATTTTCTTGATTGAAAAGTGTTTACAAGGGGGTATATTTACAAGGATCTTTGTGCTGTAAAGTGAACCTAGCCTCACTACTCAAGCCTTGGATGTCCAACTCCTTTTTTAAAAAAAAATGAAATTGTAGAAGAGGCCCCTACAGTATAAATATTAAAATAAAAGGAGATATTTACAACAGTTTAGAAAGAATGCAAAAAAGAATCAATTTAGAGAATTTAGCCAGGAAAAATGGGAATCCTTACGTGAAGAGTGATGTCCTCCTTTTAAAGCACTTTCCTGCACGTGCTCTAATGGATTGGCGAAGTTTGGACAATTTTAGTAGTTTATGCAACATAAATTCCAAATATAACCCCAAGGTGAGCTAAATTCCATATCTGGCCCCGTTTAAGTATGACATGAGGTCCCCGAGCTAGTCATGCAGTCCAGGACCGCATGATGTAGGATCAGAAATGGCAATAGAGGGGGGTGAATGGTGCCTCTTTAAAAATCACCCCTCAAAGTATCCACATGCAAGTATCCTCTCCGATAGCTACGAAAAGCTATGAAGAGGAAGGCTAAAGCTCTCTAGAACCCCAAACATGCAATGGAGAATGCAAGACATAAGATAGCAGAGAAGAGCCAAAAGATGGGAAAAATTCAAAGCCATATCGAGTGGCAGTCGATCGCCCAAGCTCGGTCGGTCCGACCTGTTGGCTTGAGGCGGCCCGACCGCCCTAGCCAAAGCGGGTCTCGACCGAGCTCGGTTCGAGACCCCGAGAGCTGAATTTCAGACAAAGAAAATTGAGGACTTCACACAACAGAGAAATTTGCGAACTTTTGATGAAACTCTCAGGCCACCAGATCAAGGACTTAAATTAAATAGCCTTGGGCTTGAGAAACCAAGGGAAATCATCACAAGATCAAGGAATTAAGTTTTAGGCTGAAATCTGAAAATGGTGTTGAGTGAAATGCTCATTTTCAGATTTCTCAAGATTCACTCAACTTTTGCTTATGAAGTTTTGCAAATACCTTAGCAATGATCTAATGGCTTGAAAACAAATCCAAAGAATCAAACTACCCCTGACATGAAACCCTAGATTCCATGAAACAGAGGAAATCCTGAGTTGAGCTAAAAAGAGAATTTTTGATTTTTCCATTCGGCTCTGGGAGATAATCTGACCAAATGGTCTTGAGGCATATTCCCATCATAGAGCAACCCATTTTGCAGCTCCTTCAACAAAGAATCAATCAAAACACTCAAGATTCAGAAGGGAGCAAGTAAAAGCACTAAAGAGAAAATTCATCACAGAGAGAGCAAGAAATGAGAATAACCCAAGCAATCCTTCTCATATTAAAAAAACATGATTACAGAGGCGTCCCCATACGTAATTGATACAAGGGAATCACACTACATGCTTGCTCACTTGAGCACACACACACACACGCAGTGCACAACAGGAGCTCACTCCAGAACTACTCTCTCCACTAGAATAGCTACACTAGAAAGAGCTCTCTAACTTGAATGCCTACCCTTCTTGCTGCACCTCCTTCTCCTTTTAATAACAAGGGCACACCCTCAAGGAGAAATACAAGAAGTGTCATACAACCTCCACCCATTCTCCTCATATCCATATGAGGCAAGGGTCAAACCAGATTTTTGGAGGGAAATCTGCCTCCACCTCCATTTCTTGAGTCAAATTACCAATTTGCCCCTCAAGCACCTTCCCGAAAGCCTCCCGCAACCGGCATCTTTGACCGTCTGGACCTCGACTCCTCCCTGAGCCTAGTCCCGGTCCGTTCCACTGCACACGACCGCACCCGGCATCCTGACCGTCTAGATCTCAACTCCTCCCTGAGTCTAGTCCCGATCCACTCGCCGCTACCTATCGCGTCCACCCGACTCCGACTGAGACCTCCGACTCCACTTGAGTCTAGTCCTGGTCTGTTCCGTCACGCACAATCGCAACCGACCTCCAACCGTTCTAGACCTCCGACTCCTCCCTGAGCCTAGTCCCGGTTCTCTCGTCGTTGCCTGTCGTGTCCATCACTGGTAGCTCCAGCTCCGGTTCCTCGTCTCCCGACTCACAACCACCTCACCAGCCTCGATCATCTTCGGCATCCTGACCGTCTGGACCTCAACACCTCCTGTGCCTAGTCCTGGTCCTCCTTGCCTCACCATGACCTAGCTTCGAAGTCCTGCAGTCACACAGACAAGCAAACCGTCACATAGCACCACACGAAACAGCATAATCAATATTAGCATCAATGAAAGGTACTCAACCCTAGAATACCCAAAACAAACTCAAACTCACTAAACCAACCGTCAATTACTCATCACAAACATGGGGATACCTCCACATGGTCTCTCAATCTCCCCCTTGATGAGTATATTGACAAACACAGAAAAAGCGTAAAGATTGAGTTTGTTTGAAGAGTCAAACATGGTCCAAAAGAAAGAGAAAGATGCTAATGACCATCTTAACACAAGGAGCAAAAGAAAGAGTAATTTTTCCTCAAAGCTCCCAAAAAGTGGCTTTTCTCCAACTATGCTCCCCCTTTTGGCAATAACATCATCAAGTGACTTGGAGGAAAATATAGCATGGTGTGACTGAAATTTATTCAATGCTAAGCAATTAGAACCATGAAGATTATCCAAAATGACCATTTAGTATTACACCAAGCCATGACGTAAAAGAATGATATCAAGATCATAACAAAATATGCATAATCAAGCCAAGCCACATAAGTAACAGTCTGAAATTTAGATGAATTTCTTAGCTTGTCAAGCCATTCAAGATTTTAGTCTAGCTAAAGGTATCCAAAGATGATGCAAGCCATGTCAATAGTCTAAGTGGAACCAAGAAGCTAGTATTGAGTCAATTTAGAGTGCTACATGTTCAAGAATGAATCATTTGTTCAAGTACTTGTTTCTTTTGAAGTTAAGCAAATTTAGCACAATTGACATATTTTTGTTTTGAAACTCATGGTCATTTCCATCAAATTTTAGTCATGTGCTAGATCTCAAGCCTTATGCGACCATTCCAAGCAAGAAGTTTAAGGAGATGATCTTGGTCATCCAAAACTCCCCCTGAGTTCATGCCTAGTGCAGTGGTAAGCAATCTCATGAGAAAGAATTGGTGAAATCAGTTCTTTCGCACATAAAAGAGATCATTTTGCTTTCTTAAATAGTTGTACTAACTCACGGTTCATCAAGAAACTAACATAGCTCAATTTAAAACTCAATAAAGATTCAAATCTCAACTTAGCCTATTTGACATGGCATGAATCATAAGAAGATAACTAAAGACAGACTAGTCTCATGAGCTAACATGACATGTCTTAATTCAAATTGAGCAATTTTAATCAACTTACCATGGCAAAGGCTTGACGACACATGTAAAGTCATGATACATCTAGCAATTAAGCACAAATCACGGTAAGATGTAAAGCATTGTAAACATGTCAACTAAGGATAATCATCAAGGCTCCATGCAGTTATATTACAATGTAGAATGCTGAAATGAAAGAAAATCCAACTCCCCCTCAACATGTGATGCACTTTTTAGATCAAGTTGAGTTATGACAATATTAAGATCTAGAAGCTCCCAAATGAACTCCCCCTGAACCAAAGCTATAAACTGAGAAGCTGGCAAAGAAATTAGAAAAGGCAGTCCTTAAAGCATAGAAAAGATATAGAGGATACTATAGCTCAGACTGACTCTCATCTACCCCATATGACTCTAGGACTATCAACTGCTCTACTAACCCACTAAGGAGCAAACACGTTCCCTGTCTACCCAAGGGTGGCCCGACCCCTGCTAGAACCTATAAGAAGTGAGTAAGCTCAACCTAGTGAGAAGAGAGACAGCTAATAAACAGCATCCTAGATCACAAGATGAGAGGAAGACATCTAAGCAACTAGACAAGAGAAACACTCTAATCTATGCTAGGAGGACTAACCCAAATGCACCCCGATGCAATGCAACAAAATGAGAACAGGAGCATAATAAATAGAATAAAGCAGTAAAGCACAAAACTCCCCCTCACTACAGTCCATAAGGACAAACCACCCAAGCTCTCCCCGCAAGGCTGAAAACCTAGAGCTATCCAAAGGCTTGGTAAAGATATCAGCCAACTGGTGGTCACTCCCCACAAACTGGAGCACTATGTCACCCTTCTCCACATGATCTCTAAGGAAATGATATCGAATATCAATGTACTTGGTCCGGGAATTATGCACTGGGTTCTTGGCAATGTTAATAGCAGCAGTGTTATCACAAAAGAGTGAAACACTATCTATAACTAACCCAAAGTCCCGCAGGGTCGAAGCCATCCAAAGTACCTAGCTGCAGCAACGTACTCAGCCTCTGCGGTGGACTGTGCAACACCGGACTGCTTCCTAGAAGACCAAGAGACAAAAGAAGTGCCAATGAATTGGCAGGTGCCAGAAGTGATCTTCCTATCTATCCTACAGCCAGCAAAGTCTGCGTCCGAGTAGGCTCTAAGCCACAGCAACAGCAGCAAACCAACAAGACCAACAACAGCACCTCCCGGTCTTGGTCCATGGGTTCAGCAGTCATTGGCGAACTCTTTCACCACCATGACTCTTGCTTCCCCGCCAACCATCGACTGGTACATGGACTCTAGTGCAACCTCGCACATGATGTCGGACAATGGTAACCTTGCCTATTCCCATCCCCCTCACTCCTTCAGTCCTTCCACCATTGTTGTTAGTGACGGGTCGCTGCTACATGTCACCTCCATTGGTTCCACTAGTCTTGTCCCTCTTCATCTTAATAATGTTCTTGTCACTTCGCACCTTATCAAGAATCTTGTTTTCGTTCATCAATTCACTATTGACAACAACTGTTCCGCTTGAGTTTGACCTTGTTAGCTTTTCTATAAAGGATCTTCATTCCTAGAATATGATCACCAGTGCAATAGCTCGACCACTCTACCATATGTCAAGATCTACCTCCCCTTTGTGCGTACTCATCGCCAATGCCTGCACCTCCATGTGGCATCATCGTCTCGGGCACCTCGACCATAAGTCCTTATCTCGCCTTGTTAGTGCGTCTACCATTGCTTGCAATAATGAACCCACCGATATTATTTGTCATGTGTGTCAGCTTGGTCACCATGTGCATCTACCTTTTTCTACTTCATAGTCTTGTGCTCTCAAGAATTTTGATTTAGTTCATTGTGACCTTTGAACCTTGCCTGTCTTCAGTGTCTTCGGTTACAAATGCTACTTGGTTATTGAGAGACCATGTGGAGGTCACCCCATGGTTGTGATGAGTAATTGACTCTTGATCTAGAAAGATTGAGTTTAGTTTTTGAGGTTTGAGCTCTTCTCTGCTAAGTCGTAGCTCTTAAGAGTGGTCGAAAGCCTTTTACGATCACTCTGTCAATGGTCGAAACCGGGTAGAGCGTTGAACGTATGGACGGAAGGCTTTACGACCATGTTTGGTTGTGATCGCAACCCGTGCCTCTGTTTACGACCACAGTGTGGTGTACAGAAGTATTTACGACAATGTTGTGGCATGTACGACCACTTTGGGCGTGGTCAATGTTCACCCGAGAGGTTTACGACCACTCTGGCCGTGGTCAAAGGGCACCAGAAGAGAATACAACCATTTTGGCCGTGGTCGGAAGCCAGCCGAGCTGTTTACGACCACACTGTCAGCGGTCGGAAGCCGGAAACCACGTTTACGACCACGTTGGTCGTGGTCGAAAGCCTCTACGACCACATTGTCCATGGTCGGAGGTCGCCAGATAACTTTACAACCACTTTGGGCATGATCGGAGAACATCAGAAGGGTTTACAACCGGTTACGACCACTTTGGCCATGGTCGAAGGCCATCGGAAGCAGCTATGACCACGTTGGCCGTGGTCGAAGCCTGGTTCGACCACGTTGGTCGTGGTCTTAGGTCGCGAGTCGTGCTACGACCGTTGTGGTCAAAAGTCGGTGCTCTAATGATCGATCACATTGAGGGGTCAGCGCCTTTCGACCACGTTAGCGCGAGAGGTAGCCGGAGGTCGAGGCTTTGACCGCCGTGGTCGATAGTCGGCAGACTTCGATTTCGACCGCATGGGAAGTCGGAGGACTTCGACCACGTTGTGAGGTGCTCGAACGGGGTCGGCTCGGTCAGACATGGTTGGTACGATCGGAAGGGTCCGAACGTACTCGTAGGCGGTCGGTTGTGCCCGAGATGTTTGAACGTGGTCGTAGACACATGGGAATCGGTCGTATGACCTGAAGTCTTGACCATTTGAGCTGGGAATCGGTCGTATGGCTTTGTGGTGAAGTCATAGACCTTGTGCATTTGTTGGTTCATCTTTTCGATCGGTCGTAACGTCTTGGGATGAGGTCGTAGGGCTTTGAGCGTTGCTTGTCTTGTGATCTCGACCGGTCGTATGTTGGTACGACCTGGTTGGGTAACTCATAGCGATTGTGTTGGCTGGTTGTAGCAGAGCGAAGCGGTAGTCATAGCTGTTTTCTGAGGTGGTCTTAGACGCTAGCGATGGGCGTAGCTGTTTGTTTCCTTAGTCGTAGCTTGTGTCTGAGTGGTCGTAGCAGTCTAGTGAGTGGTCGTAGGCTGCTGACACTTCATGTGCTGTGCTTTCGAGTGGTCGTAGGGGGTTTACGACCAGGTGTTGTGCTGTGATACTTTTTGGTTGTACCAATTGTTGGCTTGAATGTTTTGTGCGGTGCTATGTGACAGTTTGCTTGTCTGTGTGGTTGCACAACTTTGAGGCTAGTCGTGGCGAGGCATGAGAGGACCGGACTAGGCACGGGAGGCGCTGAGGTCGAGAGCGATCAGGAGATGCCGAAGACGATGAGGCAGGCAAAGTGGTTGCAAGCCGAGGAGACGAGGAACCGGAGCTGGAGCTGCTAGAGGATCTTGGAGACAAGTCTTGGTGAGGCTTGGAGTGGTCGGGACTAGACATAGGAGATGTTGAGGTCCAGAACGACTGGGTGAAGCCAAAGAAGACTTGGGGCTCAAGGTGGTTGCTGCGTGGACAGCAAGGCAGAAGGAAACTTCCGGGAAGGCAGCGGAGTGGCATTTTGGATAAATGCAAAAAGCTGCAAAGGGAAGTGGATTCTGTTGGCGCTAATGGTTAAAGTGCGAGTCTGTTGGTGTTTGCAGGCAAAGCACTTTGGTTAGCGGGGAAAGTTGTCGGGACCCGGATTACGAACCGGACCCTCGTGTATTCTCGCACTAGTCCCGGATCAAAGCTAGTGCACACGCTAAAGCGAAATGATTTCATAACCAACAACGCATTTATTACAATAATTGAGAGTACTGACCGAAAGGTCCCATTATTACAAATGAGGTTTCAAGACCTCGCACACTCAAAACACAGCGGAAACAGAAGATAAATCCGGCGAAGACCCATCAATACGCCACAGGCAATTGACTAGGGAAGCGCAATCTAGTACTCCGGGAATCCTTCATCAAATCCACAAGCGAAGTTGTCGTAGTCTCCATCTTGAGCTTCATATTCCTCTGAATTTTATTTTTGAGTGCAGCATGTGAGTACATAAAGTACTCCGCAAGTCTTGGCAAAGATGCAATAGATGAAAGGCTTAACAAAGAAGGGTTGTATGGTTCTTTTGCACAAAGTAATATTTTATTTCAATTAATACTAAATATTTTCGAAGGCATTGTTTTAACCAAGGTATTGATTTAATTGAAACTATTAAGCATTTTCTAGTGAAGGTTCCATCCACCAACACTAGTTAACCAATTCTACCGATTAAGTTCAAAACTGAGGGTTCCAACCACCCACGCTGGCTCCAACTGCCAGGACAATCTTCCAAGAGTTCCCTCCACTCTCGGAGTACCAAAACTTTGTTTTTAAAGCCAAAACCAAAAATCTACCAAGTGAATGCATTCCTTGCCCACCCTTGACCGTGGGCACAGCTATTCGAATAGTTTGACACTCTGCAGAGGTTGTACAACTTTACCCACAAGAGATAAATTATCTTAACAGTCACCACGCTTCCTTTGGCATGAGACACAGATAAAATATCACAAAGCTTTTACCTCACTCTAGTCTAGCTAGATACCACCCGCTGAGGTTTCACCGCAGGAGGGTTAAATTCACCCAATCTGAAGCCCCCTCTTGCGCCAAATGAGTACAGTAAACCACTGTCCCTCACTGTGAATAACCAGTAAAACCCTGGCACCCACTTTCCACTGGTGGCACCTAAACTAGGCTATCGCAAGTTATTCAGCTAGGTCGTACCCATATAGACTTGTGGTTGTACGGTAATGCTCAGTCTGGACAAACACAAGCGTCGATCCTTAATTGACTAGGGTGGAACATACACTTTACAATATCTTGTGCTTACCACACCAATCCAATCTAACCATCCACCCTGGTCTAAAACCAATTTCACATTTTATTTTATTTTCAAAATACAGTGGTAACACCAACCACCACTAACTTGAGCAAAACGATTAAATACATGACATATAATTTCATTTCCAAGGTTTCAAAAGAGTTAACTAGCATGACTAAGCATTTTACTACCGTTCTATAATTATCAACAACTATTAATATTCTCAATATTGAGCAAAGGAAGTCCTAAGGTGACAAAGGTACATGGATGTCAATTATCAAATGAAGGCATAACAATATTGGTGATAGCTAATACCCTTATGACAGAAGTTATCATTTTATGTAACATAGCAATGCATTAAATTTAAAATAATAAAATGGTTTTGACAATCATAGGTTCAAAATGATCAAAGGAGACTTGCCTTCTTGTGCACTGGTTGGCCCTTCTTGCTGCGGTTCCACGAACTCTTCGGTGACGTCGGATTCTACGCGCAAAACGACAACAAACAAAGCAAATAAATACAAACAAAATTCAAATAAAACTCAAAAATTCAAATAGAGGCCGTATTTAAATAGTTCATGATTTTAGACAAATTTAAATATTTGAACGGCTCAATTTGGAGCTAGGATGATGAAGAACGGGCTCGGGAAAGTTTAAATTCGGAGAAAAAGGAAAAGATGGATCAGTCGTTACGACCACGCAGGATGGCTTACGACCACGTAGTCGTTTACGACCACACAGTCAGCTTACAACCGCGTAGTCGTTTACGACCACACAGCCGAGATTATGACCACGAAGTCATTTACGACCACACAGTCGGCTTACGACCACGTAGTCGTTTACGACCACACAGTCGAGATTACGACCATGAAGTCGTTTACGACCACACAGTCGGCTTACGACCACGTAACCGTTTACGACCACGCAGACGCTTACGACCACGTAACCGTTTACGACCACGCAGACGCTTACGACCACGTAACCGTTTACGATCACCCGACGCTTACGACCACGTATCCGTTTACGATCACGCAGACGCTTACAACCACGTAACCATTTACGATCACTACCCTTTGAACCGGTCGGCAGCAGAAGTGGTCGGAGATGACGACGCTGGCGGCGCGGGGTGGTCGGAGGGGTTCGAGTTCAAGCGACAACGGGGCTCCAGTGGCGGAGAGGCGCTGCCGAGGGGCTCTCGGGGTGCGCACGACCACGGCGAAGGCGGAGGTGAGGTCGGCGGGGTGGCCGGGATTCGCACGACCATGGCGAAGGCGGCGAAGAGGCTTGGTCGAAGGGTGGCCGGGATGCGCACGACCACGGCGAAGGCGGCAGGGCACGGCACGGAAGCGGGACAGTTGCGCACGACCACGGCGAAGGCGGCGGCGATCGGGAGAGAGAGAGAGAAGTGTCGGGGAAGGAGGCATAGAGGAAGAGGTGGCCGAGGGGGCTATTTATAGGGCGGAGGGGGAGACACGGGCGCGGGATCTCTCGTCGGTGCTGTCGGCTGGGAAAAAGGAAGGAGGGGAGAGGAAGGAAAGGGAGGGCCGAGAAAGGAAGGAGGAGGCGCGAGATTGAGGGGATTCGATCGTCGGCTTCCAAAACCGAGGGGAGGCGAGGAAGGAAGGGAAGAATGCGGCCCGGATTTGGTCGATGGCCGGGAAAGGAAAGAGAAGAGAGGAAGGAAGGAAAGAGGCGCTCGGCGGGGAAGAAAGACCTGACAAGCGAGGCCCGCGCGTAGAGAGAGAGAGCGAGCGGCAGGGAAAGAAAGAAGGCGGCGGCGTGGGCGGATCTGGGCCGCCCACGCGTCGGCCGGAGAGGAGTTGGGATTTTAAAATTTTAAAATTTGATTTTTGATTAACAGAAAAGGCTAGGAAATTATTTAGGCCTCAGAAAAATATGAAAATACTTCCAAAAATTCCAGAAAAAATCACAGAAGCTCCTGGTGATATTTTGGACTTAATAAAAATATTTCCAGCTAATGTTGGTATTTAATTTTTAAACTTAAATTACTTTTTAAATTCTAAAAATAGGTTTTAAACTCGGAAAACATAGAAAACCAAATAAAAGCCAAATAAAATTCAAATACCTTAAAATAATTAATTTGAAATTAAATTTTTTTCACAAATAGGATTTTTGGGATGTTACAAAAGTGAGTGGTAAAACCCGGTGTTAGGAGGGGGTTTACGGGTTAGCCCCAGTGTGGACTAATGGATGAATCCATTAGGGTTAGTCTCGGTTGTGAGGCTATAAAAGGGAGAGGGGAGGCACGAGTTTGAGGGAGTTGGCCGGCTGGGCCTTGGAGGCAGCCGCCTCTCCCTCCCATGGGAGTCTGTGTGCGTGTGTTCGCTCTAGGGTTAGAGCTTGTCCTCCCGAGGGGAGTGGCTGTAGAAACCTACTTTGTCAAGAGCGTATGGGGAGGTCGTGAAACCCCTTTATGTAATCATTCATCTCTCTGTATCTATCTGAGTTGTGTTCTCTGTCTATTGCTTGAATGTTTTGTTTGCAGTTTCTCTATTCGATCTTTTCGCTTGTTCGTGGCTTGATCTCATTGATTGTTTTTAATCGCAATGACATGTGGGATTGTGCTCCAAGCTAACTTGGCTAGCTTTGACCCACGAGCGGTTCCAATCAATGATTTCGGTTCATAAACTCGGTTTTGTGCGCTTTTGGTCAAATCGCAAAAAGGTCTCAATCTGGTTGATAAGATTTCAATTCAAGATTGGAATAGCTTCTTGAGACCTTGAGCAATATGCGCACAAAATTTCTTGGCCAGACGAGCTATTAATCGAAAGCTTTTTTAAGTTTGGCTCTTGCGGTCGAGCGCCCCGCTGCTTCCTCTGTTTTGGATTCATTCTCATCGTTCTCTTCAACCGCAGCAAAGACTTTCGATCTTCTTGGTATTTTCTCAAGTATAGGAAGTCTTCTCTCTTCACTTAAAATCTCACGACAAACCAATCAGAGAGACTCGAGATATTCGATTTTTGGTTGTAGCGGTCGTGCGCCGAGTACAGGCTTTGTGGGCGATACGACCACATTGAAGTCTCTGTGTGCGAAGCGATCGGATGCTCTGCTCTGAGTTCAACTATGTCGTTCTCTCCAACCACAGTGAAGACTTCTGGTTTTCTTGTTATTTTTCTTGTATAGGAAGTCTTCGGTCGTTGGTTAAAATCTCACGTCCTTCTGATTAATAGATCACGAGATATTTGGATTTTGGTCTCTACGGTCGTGCCTCTGCATGCGCTACGACCACATTGAGACCTTTGCGCATGAGTCGACCGAATTCTCTATTTCGGTTTCGACCACGCCGTTTGTCCAGATCTCGACAAGAAGTTTTCCTTGCCTCGGTTTTTCCGGTGAGCAATCAACTTGTGCCTCATAGTGTCTATAGCTATTGGAGCAGGTTGGTGTGAATTGTTGAAAACATTTTTAAGGCACCATTCACCCCCTCTCGGTTGCTATTTCGGTCCTACAGATTATTCTTGATGATTGCTCACATTATCTTTGGACGTTTCCTCTGAACTGAAATCTGATGCTTTTGCCACTATCTCACACTTTTTCTTTTATGTTGCTACTCAATTCGGTGCTAAGATCAAGAGCATTCAGTGCGATAATGGTCGTGAGTTTGATAACTCCACCACTCGCACCTTTTTCCTCACCCATGGCGTTGCACTCGCATGTCATGTCCATACACCTCTCAAAGCAAAATGACAAGGTTGAACGCATTATTCGTTCCACTAATAACATTGTCCGATCTCTTATGTTTCAGGCTAGCCTCCCTTCCTTTTACTAGGTTGAGGCTCTTCACACCGATACCTACCTTCTCAATCGCCAACCCACAAAACTCTCAATTTTCCTCACCTTTTTTTGCACCCTTTGGTGTTTCCCCCTCCTACTCTCACCTTTGAGTTTTTGGCTACAAGTGTTACCCAAACCTTTCTGCCATCGCTCCTCACAAGCTTTCTCCTCGCTAAACCATGTGCATGTTTCTCATCTACTCGTCGAACACAATGGATACCGATGCCTCGATCTCTCCTCCAATCGGGTCATCATCTCCGCCATGTTACATTTGATAAGTCCTCTTTTCCTTTCTTTGAGCTCATCGCCCAACCCTCCCCCACTGACCTTGATATTTTGTTGGAGCTTGATCACACGCCGATGCCCATTGGGCCTCCGCATCTTGCAGGTCATGGTGCTCTACCTTGTGTGACCCGCCCATCCATCCTCCTACCAGCCGTGGCGCCAGACGGTGCTGCCTCCCCTGCGCCGGTTGTGCATGGCCCAGCATGCCCACAGCTCTTGACGTCTTATGCATTCTCAGTGCTCCTGTACCCATGCACATGACGTCGGCCGTAGGGACTACCCTTCGCCTGTCGCTTCGTCCGCGACTGTGGTAGCACCTAGTGCTCTAGCCATAGCTCCTCCTGTGGCACTCAAAGCACACGGTGCTCTTGCCATAGGTCTACCAATTGACTCACTGGCTCCTGGCGGGGTCGTTCTACCGCAGCTTCCCCTAGGTGCTATGCCGCTCCAGCCGATCGACAACTCCTACGCCATGGTGACTCATGAAAATCACAATTTTCGATAGCCACTCACCCGCATGAACCTTCATGCCACCACTTTATCTCCTATTCCAACCACATGTTGGGCTACTCTCACCGACCCTAATTGGCGTAGCGCCATGGAGGAGGAATACGCTGCTCTTCAGGCTAACAACACATGGACTCTTGTTCCACGGCCATCCAATGCCAATGTGGTCACTAGGAAGTGGATTTTTTGGCATAAGTACAATTCGAATGGCACTCTTGTCCACTATAAGGCTCGCTGGGTTCTTCGTGGTTTCACATAACGTCCTAGTGTTGATTTTGATGAGATTTTCAGTCCAGTCATCAAGCCGGCCACTGTTCTCAAAGTTCTCTCTCTGACCCTACCTTAGGATTAGGCTATGCACCAGCTAGATATTAAGAATGTGTTCCTTCATGGCACACTTTCGAGACTGTCGTTGTTCGTAGCCGGCTGGATTTGTGGATTCCTCTTGCCGTGATTACGTTTGCCACCTCAACAAGTCTCTCTACGGTCTCAAACAGGCACCCCGGGCCTGGTACAACTGTTTTGCAACCTACTTGCTATCTCTCAGTTTCATGGAGGTAAAGTCCGACACCTCTCTTTTTGTGTCTCATCGAGGCGGTGACACTGTCTGCCTACTACTCTATGTGGATGATATTGTGTTGACTGCTTCTTCGGATAGTGTGCTCTGGCAAGTGATTGCCTCCCTCTAGTAGGCTTTTCCTATGAAGGATCTTGGTCCACTCCATTTCCTGGGTGTTTCTGTCAGTCGTCGTGATGGCAACATGTTCCTCTCTCAGTGGCAATATACTCTCAACATTTTGGACCGCGCCGTCATGACTGCTTGCAAGCCTTGCAGCACCCCTATCGACACTCACTCTAAGGTCTCCTCTACTGCTGGCACTTTTGTGGCTGATCCAACATTCTACCGAAGTCTTGCTGATGCTTTGGAGTACCTCACCTTCACTCACCCGAATATTGCCTACGCCGTACAACAAGTTTGCCTCCATATGCACGATCCTCGCAAGCTGCACCTCACCGCCGAAAAGTGCATTCTTCGGTATCTTTGTGGCACCATCGACCACGACCTTCTTTCTTTACCGTGCAGCCTCTACAGATCTGGTTGTCTACTCTGACGCTAACTAGGGTGGTTGTCCCAACACGTACAAGTCTACTTTGGGCTACGCCGTGTTCCTAGGTGACAATCTCGTCTCCTGGTCCTCCAAACGGCAACACATTGTCTCTCATTCGAGTGCAGAGGCTGAGTATCGGGTCGTGGCCAATGCTGTTGCTGAGGTGTGCTGGCTGCGCCAACTTGGCAACTTCTTCAGGAACTTCATAGTCCTCTACGCCGAGCTACCCTCGTCTACTATGACAATGTAAGTGCGGTCTATCTCTCAACAAATCCAGTGCAACATCAGTGCACCAAACATATTGAGATTGACCTCCACTTCGTCCGAGAATAAGTTAGTCTTGGCAATGTCCATGTTCTTCATGTTCCGACGTCATCTTAGTACACCAACATCTTCACCAAAGGGTTGCCGATTTCTGTTTTCACCAAGTTCTGGTCCAGTTTGAACGTCCGCTCTGAAGACGCTCCAACTGCGGGCAAGGGGGGTAGACGCCTCGATTAACATGTTAGATGCCGTGGTTCCTGGCCCATACTTAAGGTATGGTATGGTTTCACACTTGCCTTCTTACCTACCTAGTATGGTTTCACACTTACTCTCTCAATTGTCTAGCATGATCTATATATATAACATTTAGTTCTTTATTTTATTTATTACATAATTACCCTAAATATTCCACGATCTCAAGGATGACTACTCAGGACGATGGCCGACGACGACCAGGTGGCGGCGTTGGAACTCCCGTGGAAGGTACTCTCGCTAGGATAACTAGTAAAATGATGAAAACCTGAAAACCGCCCATCCGGTTTTTGGAAACCTGGTTTCGGTCTATGTACCAATAGGGTTAGTTCCATAGGGTTACAATTGCATCTAGTTTATATGATCGATCCACGTGATCTAGAGCAACACATGGCAGAGCACAACATGCAGAGTTCTGGTTCCAAACGGTTCAAGAACACGGTTTATTACATACTCCACAGATGCTAGCCTCGAGGAGTTTTGACATATAGTTCAACACAAGCGCACTAGGACAACTGAACCCACACGACAAAACACAGCGAATCCCACGAAACTCCACGCGAAGCTCAGGCAGCTCGCAACGCGTCGCGGAGCGCAGCGCGGAGCCCGTCCACCTCGTCCCGGCGCACGACGGCAGTGACGGTCCGGCCCCGCCCTCCGGCGTCCCGGTGCACGACGGCCGCACCGCCGTCGCCGACACCATCCACTGCGTACTCCACGTGTGCCGGGCGCTGCCCCCCGAGCTCCACGCCGTACACGTCCACCTCCGCGATGTCAACGAGCGTCAAGTTTGTGCCGTACAGCACGACGTCGGCGGCAGCGGCCGCCGCTGCGGCCGCGTCGGCCTCGTCGAGGAGCGCGTCGGCCAGCAGCGCCGCCAGCTCGGCGACGTCGGTCTTCGCCGGCGACGAGCCGGCCTCCACGTGTCCGATCCTCTGCTCGTTGCTCAGCTCCCGGCCGCTTCGCGTGGACGCGTCAGCCTTCACGACGGTCACCGTGCCCGTCTCTTCGCTGCCCCTGATCTTGGCCAGCGCCTGCCACATCAGCGCCGAGATCAGCTCGAACGGGCCCACCTGGCGGTCTCCCATGGGCGCGTGGAGCTGGAGACCCTTGAGCTGCTGCTCGGTGACGTGGAAGGAAAGGGACGCCATGTCATGGGTGGTGGGGACCACCCAGTGGTCGCCGACGGGCCCGGCAGTCTGCTTCACCGACGGTGGGGTCGTCGCGCCGACCGTCGAGACGGCCTTGGTGTCTGGTTCCCGCAGGGTGGGGGCGGGGGGCTTCTTGCCGCTTACAAGCTGGGCCCACTTGCTGAAGCAGGCCGCGGCGGAGGGGACATCGCCGATGAGGTGGGCCCACGTGAAGCCGACGGCCAGCCCGCCGCATTTGAAGTTGGTGATCTGCTCATTTAGTACTCAAACCCATGCAACTTTGAGCTAAAAATACACTTGTGGATCATTGCAATGTTAATTTATTAAGCCATGATCAAACGACCTAAACATTAATGAGTTTACAAATTAATGTGAGATCATATCATCAGAGAGAAACCATCACACCAACATTATCTTCCCCCCGAGTACAACAACGAAAAATGAATGAAATCGTCTTCTGTTCATGAGGAGACACCTTAATTATGGGCTTTTTATATCAGCATTCAAGGTTGGTAGTACTAGCATCATCGATTCACAGCATTCAAGACCAGGAAAATGAAGGTGTAATTAGACTGGAACAAATGAAAATGAAAGTAAAGCTGAATCTGGCAATGCACTGCTTCTTGTTTTAATGCACTGAACAGAGAGGCATGCTAGCATTTAATCCTTCTTGCGGTACCCATTTGACAAATTCAAGCACGGGAGAAGCACAAGTACATACACAATCGCTAAAATTACTTTCTGTACTATAGTAGCAAAATTGTGAGCAAGCACATTAACTTCAATTTATTTGCTCCATGTGAGCCCTGTCGGGAATTTAATGAACTGCTTAAAGAGGTTGTCCTGCAGCAATGCAACTAGTACTGTGGTTAGGCGCATAGCATTGGCCAGCTTGTAGTTCCATAGCTAATGCATTTCTACATATCAAGCCATCATTCCTTGAACTTAAGAGTTCGATCGAAAATCTAGTAAGAAGCAATTAAATTATGTTTTTTTTACTAATTACTGCATATTATTTTTGCGATCGATCCAAAATCTAGTAAGAAACAATGGATTTTTTTTTGTTACTAGTGAGTAATGAGTAACAGATTATAATTACCCCCACAAATTTCCCAGTATATGTGAATCGATTGCAAGAAGAGAAAAGCTAGATGGATACAAGAGCAACGAAATTGATCCCAACCTGCACGTAGAGCAACGGCGAGAAGAAGAGCTCCGGCCCGATCACCTTATCGTAGGTCACCAGCTTGGGCCGGTCCGTATCGCCCGGCAGCTCCTCCAGCCACTCGTCGACGGTGGCGTCGCAGGTGGCCTCCACGATCCGAACGCCGCAGTCATTGCACCGCACGTACGGCCGCCCCGCCGCCGCAGCCTCGCCCTCGACTTCGCCGACGGCGCGGCGCCGGAGCCGGCCGCTGACGGGGAAGTACATGTCGAGCCATGGGAACATGGGCTCCTTGAGCGCCCGGGTGGTGAGCCCCCGCACGGCGTCGCTCGGACGGAAGTAGTGCGCCGCGCGGAGGTAGTGCAGCTTGTGGAGCAGGTCCGCGTCGGCGAGTTCGTAGTCGACAGCCTCCCCGGTCACCGAGCTCGGCACCACCGTCGACAGCCGGTGGCCGTGCACCGCCGCGCCGGCGGACGGGGACCTCCTTGAGTCGGTGGTGGCCTCAAGAACCATGTCGTGCGTGTGATGCAGTGTATACTGGCCGTGGCAAGAACGTGCAGCTATATATGCTGCCAATGCGTGTCCCTGTATGGGTTAAGACTTGGGGCAGTTGAAGATGGTTGAGTGGGCTATTGAAGATTTGAAGGCGTGCATGAACTGTTTCAATCTGGTTCGACCGATTTTTTTAAAGAAAAAATTGATTTGGTAAGTTCTGTTCTGTACTCGAGACAATCGTCA
This sequence comes from Dendrocalamus sinicus, assembly GCA_036346575.1. Taxonomy (NCBI): domain Eukaryota; kingdom Viridiplantae; phylum Streptophyta; class Magnoliopsida; order Poales; family Poaceae; genus Dendrocalamus; species Dendrocalamus sinicus. The sequence continues at coordinate 8,927,716 of CM070663.1, forward strand.
CAATGTAGAACAAGCAAAAGGTGTTAGTCGCCATGATGCTGAGGTGGAACAAACATAGAGGAAGAACATGGACGCAAGATGTAATCTCAGATAAGGCTGTAAACGAGTCGAGCTAACTTGGTAGAAACTCGAGCCCAAGTTGGGGTCCGAGTCTAGATTTGGACTCGAGCTCGCCTAAGCTCAAGTAGGCTCGAGCTCGGCTCGTTAAAACTCGACAGCAATTAAAATAATTTATTATTCACTATTTTTCAATAATAAGAAAATTTTGAGTTCGAGCTCGGCTCTAGTAAGCTCGATAACAATCAAAATAATTCAAAATACACTAATTTTAAACAATAAGAAAAGTTCAAGCTCGAGTTCGACTCGAGTAATCTTGGTAAGAGTTAATATGTATCACTATTTAAACTCGAATTGAAGATCACGAACTATTCGAGCTCGGCTCGGTAAAACTCGCAAGCTCAAGATCAAGCTCGAGTTCGTCTCGATTAAAGTTCAAGTCGAGCTTGAATCAAGCCTAAAACGAACCGAGTTTGAATACTTTGTGAGCTTCGAGCTTTTTTACAACCTTAATCTCAGACAGCCTATATCTCTTGGATGTGTATACAATGACCGCTTCCCGCCCTCTTGAGGTTTCCTCTCTCAATTGAATAAGCAATATAGAAGTACACTAAACTAAAGGGCCTAATGTCCATCATGAGCCCGTTTAGGTAAGAGACAATTGAGTATTTGCCACCCCATAGAATGATGTTTTAAGATTTGTCACTATGTATATTACAATTAATCTGATCATTTGCCACTTTATATGTCATGTCATTCAGACTTTCCCATTTTCTCCTTTTCCTAGCATTTTCATTATTTCCCCTATGTTAGCCCACTTGAAACGTTGTTTTGTCCTACCCTCTTCTTCCTCCTTTTCTTTCCCTCTCTTTTTCCCTCCTATTGTCGGTGAAGAAGACCATGGACAGGGCTAAACCAACCCCGTCTCGAAGGGAAAAGCCCCGATTGTTGCACTAGCCGAAGAAGATGGTGACATGGTGGTCGGAGGGTCGTCTTCCCATCCAAGACCCGGGCTCACTGCCAAGGAGACGATGACGGAGAAGGCACGCTTGGCCTAAAGCGGAGAAGGCCATGCTTGAGAAGAACATTGCTAGGTGAAGGAGGAGATTGTAACGCCCCCGTTTCCAGGGGCGCCGTGACCCGGCATTCCGCAACTATCCAAGCTTGAACAGTTACGGAGCGTCGAGCAAGAGAATATCATCACAGCACATGCTTACAACAAAAGACCAACTTATATACAACATATGGTTTAACAACCCAGTTTACTGCAACGGGGCGTGCAAGCCCAAAGTGTAATACATTACAAATACTTCCAGGAAACTCGAGTGCGACGGAGACCTAAAACCAAGGGTCCTCGTCGTAGAAAGGCTCTTCTGGAGCTTCTTCAACGGGGAGACCTTCTCTAGCGTCTTGGCCTTTTGAAGGGTTTAGCAAGCCATGAGCTAACCAGCTCAGCAAGTCACAAAGGAAAGCCCTAACTTAGCTACTTGCACGGGTCAACAAAGGGAGGGAGTATAATTGTTATATTAACTTGAGTGGATACACATTTTATTTGCAAACAATGTTAGAAACCCAAAAGCCTATGACTACTCCTTAAAATTGAGGTGGTTTTCATTAAAAGATAATTAACCAACTAGTCCAGTTGAAACACTTGTAAAATCTACTTATGCTTCGCAGCTGGAATCACCCAATAGACACAGCTCCATTAACCGGGAGCACAGCGTATTCGAATACCATTGATTGACTCTGTAGAGTTGCCCAACTTTACCCACAAGCATACTTAACCCTCATGACTGAGTTAAGGAACCAGGTCTTTTCGCTGCTCAACCCTTGATATACACTCCACCCGATAGGTTAGGAACTCGCACACCCTCGATTATCCGTTGGCCACCACAGAACGCTAGGCCGAGTTGTGGAGACCTATCGTTATCTTAGTCCGGATCTGCCGATCCACACCGACTACCATATGTAGGGCTTCACTCAAGTAGAGCAGTTACTAAACCAGGGTTGACAAGTCACACCTGTGGTTGAGCGGCCAGTTATGTCATTTGCTTGGCGTAAGGGTCTAGTCCTTATATTTTCACGAAGTCCACGACCTCCACCCCAGGGCAAAGCGATGGGCGAAGACCGTCTTGCGGTGTCCCACAACACCCTTACCCTAAACTTAACTTTTCAAATCTACCGGCCCACGGCCACAACCTTAGTAGTGTAAAGATTTTGCATGAAATATAAATAACCTACAGATAGTTATAACATATTTAGAGTAAATCTAGGGTTGACAAGGGTGGGGCTACGAGTTAATCATGGAAAATATCGGTGGCAGGTTTTAACTAGATATCATGTCATTCTAAACATTTTATTTTATGCAAATTAACATTTCGCAATTAACAATAATGCAAGTAGCATAATAACGTAAGTAAACGACATGGGATACAACATGATCAAGGTTTTGCGACTTGGCTTGAATCTGGACGATCTCAGCAATCTCGTAAGCAGTAACTCCCTGATCCTGGCCCTGCACCGAAGCCTCCAAAATCTTCGAAACTAGCGCAAACATACAAAAATAACATAAGTCCGGCTTGAGCCTAATCAAGCGAGCAAAAATAATCTATGAAAAAGTAGTAAATTGCATAAATATTTAAATAGGAGATTTTTGAATTTTTCTGGGATGATTTTGGGGAAGTGGAGGCCAAAAATGGATTCAGGGCATCAAAATGAGCAAAGTAGTGAAATTTGGGAAATTTTGAGATTTTTTGTGATTTTCTAGGATTTATTTGGATTTTCTGGATTTTTGGAAATTGATAAATCTCTGGAAAATCAAATGAACAGTGTCGGGCCGGCCCCATGGCTACAGTGCGGCCTGGCACTGTTTTGGCCTGCGTGGCCAACCAGGCCGAGCGATCTAGGCCCAACTTGTGCGCGGCCGAAGGCCCGCGCACACGCCTTGTCTTGGGTGATGGCCGACACGCGGCGGGAGCGGACAGTGGCGATGCAGGGAAGGCGGGTGGACGGGATGCACTGCGGGGAAGGATCGGATAGCAAAGGAGGGGACTTGATCGGGTGGCTGCGGAGAGGTGAGTTTAGTGGCATCGGACGGCTGCGGAGAGGCGCCATCCGACGGCCGACATTATATGGCAACGAGAGGGAGTGGACGGTGGGGATGCAGCCACGTCACTCGTCTTCAACCTCTCGCCACGCGCGCGCAGCAGAGAGGCAAAGACATGAGCGTCTCCGCTCTCCGGCGATGGCGAGGTCCTCGGCGGCCAGGGAGGGTACTAGTGGGTAGGTCTTGACGAGGGGAACCCATTTTGGGGTCTTGGAAGGCAAGGGGATCAAAGGAGGCGGTTGGCGGCAAAAGGGGGTGTTTTGGCTCCACGGCGGCGTGAGAGCTCACTGGTGGTGCTCTAGCTAAATGGGGAGCATTTTCACGATCAGTGGGGTTTGGGGCTCACAAAGGCAGCGATGGTTTTAGCTGGGAAGCCTCCTGGAAAGCTGGCCACGGGAAGGTGTTTCTGCCGGCGGTGAGCGTCGGTACCAGTGCTCCACAAGCTTCCACCTGGCCAGAGCAGTGTACCAAAACGATCAGGGGACAATGGCGAAGCTCTGGGTGAATGGAATCGACTAATGAGCAAGGAGGGAGAGAGAGCAGCTTACGGGGGTCGCCGGCTCAAGGGGAGACGGCAGCGGAGCTTGGGGCAACGGAGCTTCAATCGGCTACTCTAGGGGTGATTGGAGGTGGCAGGAAGCAAATGGGGGCGGTGGAGAGGCTTGAGAAGCACGGGAGTGCGAGGGCGCAGAGGGGGCCTTAAAGCTGAGGAAAAAGAGGGAAAGGGGGATGGGCACAGCACCGGTGATCAACAGGAAGGACGGGGAGCTGCTGGGGCGTCGCTTTGGAGTGAAGGAGCTGCGACCGGGCGCTGAGCGGGAGTAATGGCGAGGGATGGGAAGAGGGAGCAAGTGAGCAAACAACACGGGCGGGGCGCGTCGCGCGGAGGAGGGAGACGGCCGGGGAATGACAGGTGGGTCCAGGGGAGAGGACAAGGCGACGCATGCCGGGGGCGCCGCTGGTTTCCGACCGGCTGGTGATGGGGCTGCGCGGTCGGAGCAAAACAGCGGGCGGGGCGCGCTCTCGCGCGGGTGCAGGCAAAGGGAGAAGGCGGCAATGGAAGGGGGCGCCAGAGAAAAGGGGAAGCGGAAAGAGGAGAAGGCGCCACCCAAAGGAGAAAGTGCAGCGCCGAAAAGGGAAAGCGGATTTTCCCGGGGTTACCAAAAATGGAAAGGGGCCAAAATTCACTCAAAAATTCAGGAAAATTCACAAAAAATTATTTTGAAAATTTTGGGGCCTTTCATTGCCACCCTGGGCTAGGCGGAGCTAGCCAAGATGGATGTTGCCCCTAAGCCCAAGTCATAGATGTTTACTGAGTCCATCGTTCGTGTGCGCTTTGCACCATTTCTATTAGAAGTTTTGGTATTTGGTTGCCATCATTAGAACTATTAGCGATATGCCCAAAAGGTGATCATAGAGATAATTGTATCATTTCTATGCTTATGATATTTTGAATGATATGTTGTTTGTCCCTCAAATAAATGTCTTTCATATGATCAACAAGTATATGACTTGTTCGTAGAATTCTTTATTCATGTTTTGATGTTATTCTAAATTATCACTGATCTTATATCATTATGTGAGATAATTATAAATTATACATTAGCACATGTATTGATTGATAATCATGTTCGACGAATCATGGATATAGAGATATCAAATAAATAATATGGACACACGTTAACGAACATGGTGTTAGATTGACCTACCATGAGACATTGCAGGAATTTTTATATTTTTAAGTGTTATCACTTGGTCTTATATATAATGTATGCAGGATCCTTAGACCTGATATCGTCATAGTTTTCTATATGTGTAATAGTTTACTTAGGGATGGCCAAACACTATTCCGTAACTGGGTGGTCATAAAGGTAGTTTTTAGGTTTACTATGAAATATACAGAGGAATGTAAGTGATCAAGATGAAATTTGTCTCTCCTATATAATGGAAGAGATACCTCTAAGTCTCTTGATGTGGTTGGCTTAAGAAAGTGTATGATCATACCGAATATGGTTAAAGAGTCAATCATAATTAAGTAATCTACTACAGGTTTGAGTAAAGGATCGAACTATCATAGGATGACATGCTTCTCACCATGAGTTCGACCTGGTATCGTGAGGCAACTGAATCGGTACATAAGTATTATATAGGTTTGTCCGATACAATCTTTATGTATATTTTGGAGTTGTTATATCCCACTACAGATCGCTATTAATTTATGGACCAGAAAGGAGTTTTCGGTTCATGGCCAAATATACATGAACCTATAGGGTTACTCACTTAATGGGCTGAAACAATAAGGGTCCAAATGGTAGAGTCCAAGTGGGATACAATCTCTACTAGTATTGGATCCGGTTGGAGGCTCTCTGAGTGGGATACGATCTCTACTCGTATTGGATAAAGATCCCGTCAGAGACTTTTTGAGTTGGATATGATATCTAATCATATCAAATAAGAATCCAATTGAAGGCTATATACAGATAGGCACGGGGCTGAGGGGGATATCCCAAGACACACCCATCGAAACCCTAGCCACCACCTCAAAAACCCCTGTTGTGCGCACTAATGCTAGCACACAAACGAATGGTGTTTCATCCATGAATGTGTGGACTTCAGTAAAGGTGTCGCTGCGACTGTGACACTAATTGGGACGATAGTGAGGAGACAGTTGGTCAGAGAGTGATCTATTACTTCCACTACACTGATGCGCGCTGGTTAGAGAGTGATCTATTACTTCCACTACACTGATGCACGCTACATTGAACCGACCACTTTAACTCTACTCCCGCTGCACTGCACATCTAGTGGTAATAATCTATGATCTTTGAAAGCGGTAGAAAATTTTAATCTACGTTAGTGTAGTCTATCCATATCCCAACAAGAATTTTTGGTGTTTCTAATTAATGTCGTCCAAATATGACCATTTTAGACACACATCGCCATCTGTGGCATGGCAACTCAACATGACCATTACCAACGGCATTGCCAAAAGTGCCATTTTATGCCTTGGAGCTGGACTTACCTATGGCGTGGTAGTGTAGTCTTGGCATGCCATAGGTTATGGCGTGACAAAAAAAAGATCAAATTTGGAAGCAAGTTGGACAAGTGCTATATTTGATGATTAATAAAAATTAAATTAAAAAGGTTAAATAATAAAATTGCTCTCAATGAGGGATCATAAATATATGCTTGGAATTATTGAGAATTCGTCACTGCAAAGTGATATATTTGATGATTTGTCATCGATGTCTCACCGTCGTCGTTAGCAAAAACCGATTGAACTCAACACCTCGCGGGGTCAGGCATCCTGACATCTACCACCACCTAGTCACCTACCATTGGCCTCCATCAGGGGTGGACCCAATGAAGTTCATGGGTGTTTAGCTGAACACTCAATTTTTTTGACGAAATACCTTGTATTTAGTAAGTATATTTGATATATATATATATATATATATATATATATATATATATATATATATATATAGATAGATAGATAGATAATTGGTCCAAATACTTCATATTTATATCTCTAATAGATTTTAGTCCACTCCCACACCTCTCCCTCTCCAATTTAATTATCTCAAAAACTACAACCTAGCAGAAGATTCAAGAAGACTTACTAGAGGGGCGCCGGTGAATAGATAATTTAGAATTCTTTTGACCAAAATCGAGTTTTATGCAGAATTTAAATTCAAGGTAGCATGCGGGCGGCGATAAGTGCCAAGCGCATCTTAGACAGATCGGCTCTAGCCAGATCACCTACAACTAGGGCCGAAGAGGGAGCGTGCGACGGCAGTTGGGCCACCAAGGCCGGCAAGGCAGCCCACGCACGTCAACAACAGCACCAATGTATCCTTATTTCTAGGTTCCAAATCCTATATTCCCAATTCAATATTTTTTAATTATTTTGTAATTTTTCTAAATTATTTGAGATGTTGCCTCTACTACGAACAATTTATACTTTTATTTTTGCTACTATAGATCCCTACTTTTCATTAAATAATATTTTATATTAACTCTGAACATCTATTCTAAAAATTCTGAGCCTCCATCCATGCTCGCGGTCAGTGGTGCTGGTGCCCTCAACGCTAGCTAGTCTAGCGCGGTCACACGATGAAAATTCAACTGCTAGAAAAGTGCATGATTTTTATTTATTTATTGCTGTAGCAAATTCCTTATTACTATTAACGATTCCCGTGATAATCTCAGGAGGTTAGATAAGCCCTAGGCAACAGGCAAACCATATGCCCTACATTTGCATGCGGCCATGATCATCCCTTTAGACTTGAGATTATCCCTCCGGACGCAGCGTCGCAGCCACAATAGCACGAGCGCGCAAATTAACATCACACTTTAATTTCCACCATGCATTACCATTGACTACTCATCACGCTCGTCGTCGTCTTCTTCCTCCTTCCAGCGGCGCCCTCCGTCGTACTAGGTATACTACATCTCATTACATCTATAAATATCAATCACCTTCAATTGAACTCCGCCGCCGTCGGTCTCCAATCAATCGATCGATCAATCCCCATGCTCGTATGCGTAGATGGAAGCAGTACCGCACGTCCTCTCGATCGTCCATGGTTCAATGTGACGTTCTGGACGAACCAGGGCGACGGTGCACGTGTTCGACGGCACGCCGAAGGCCAGCGACACCGGCGGCTTCTTCGACAATGTGGCGCTCAAGGAGAAGCTCTGGTGGAGGTGCCGACTACTGCTAGTACCACGGGACCGGTTGGCAGCTAGCGGCGGTGAGCAGCAGACGGCGGTGCTGCGACGCCGCGGTGATCAGGCAGTTCGAGGAGGAGGTCGTCCACTGCATGCCGGAGATGAGGCACGTGATGCCAGACCACGAGGAGTTCTGGGAGGTCATAGCGACTGTCCGGCGCTCGAGATTCGTGACCCCCTATCACTCGGAAATGGCCCTGGCTGCGAGGCGGCAAATTGAGGCCTTATAGCTAGATGTTTATAAGTTGGTTAAACTAACAATTAGTTTTAAACTATAAGCTAAAAAGACTAAGTATAAATAAATAGAGTCTGATTGTCGTTTTAAGCCTGTTATTTTTGGCTTTTTAGTAGGTTTTTGTTTCGATTTCTTTCAGCAATTACTATTTATTAGACTATAAACTATACCAAAAAGATATAAACCACAACCCAAACAAATAGACTCAAATTAATCAAGATTACTTCTTACATATTTAAGAAAATCGTTGGTAGGAATAAAGCACGATTGTTTAGTGCTGTTAGTAGTCTGCTAGATGTAGGTGCTATGAGGGCTCAGCTCTCTTCACTCGTAGACTCATATGTGTTAGGAAACCTGGGTCTGGGCTGGCAGACCTGACTCATGGTGGGCACCTCACTAGAGACTATAAATAGGGAGCCGTACCGGCATATTTTGTACACATGCAATCAGAAATTAATAAAGAAATACCAGGAATTCTCTCTACCTCTCTCTGTGTGTTCAATCTATTATTCTATCTTCTGTTATTGATTCGATTTGTTTTAAGCAGAGGAATCGATCGGACTGGTCGCCAGCGACGGTTTCTCAACACATTATTAGCATGAGATCGCTCCAGTGAATTGAAGGTAATCATCGAAGCCCTAATAGATTGAATTATCTAGATGGCTTTAAATTCGCAATTTTCGCGTTCTAGATTAAATTTCTACGGTGCAAATCCGCCTTAATCTACCACGAGCAAGCCTGAAGTCGCCGGCACAATGTCGATCGGTAGATTGCATCACAGGATAGATGTTGATTGCACTGTAGATTAGAGAAAAAACAAAAAAAAGAGGGAAATTGGGATCAGCTAGTCCTGTAGATCGACGTACAACAGCACGCCGTCAGCCAGCTGCCCGTCGACCGGCCAGCCGCCCGCCGCCAACCTCTCCCCGAGGCACCGCCGTAGGCCCGGAGCCGCCCGACCGCTAGTGCGCCGCCCTGCATGGCCAAGAGCCGCCTGGAGCCGCCTCTGCCTTGGACAAGCGCGCCACGCCCCCACACGGGCCGCTGCCTCTCGCACGGAGTGCCGCTGCCGCCGGCCGCAGTTTCACCGTTGGCCGCCGACCGCACCTGAACGACGTCCGCACCACACATGCGCCCCGCTCGGACTCCACGCCCGACGATGACCGCTCGATCTCTGCGCCCGCATGCGCGTGCAGTCTGGTCATCAACTCGAGGTCACGCCTCTCCGGCTTCTACGCCTGCACACGCCGCCCGAAGCGATGTCTCGGTCCTCGCCGCAGTGCGCCGCCAACCCGCAGCCACGCGCAACCGACCACCACCCCCGGACTCGCCGCTCGAGGCAGCGCAGAGCTCACCGCCCCGCACGGCGCCACCGAGCCCGCCGCCCGCACCACCGTGCGCATGGCGCCGCCGCACTTGGCCGCCTATCTAGCGCCGCCCGACCAGCCGCATGGCGCGCCGCGACGCGCCGGCCGCTGCCGCCCACTCGCCACCTGCATCGCGTCGCTGAGTTGGCCGCATCCCACGCGCCGCCCAGCCGGCCGCATGGGCCGGGTGCAGCCGCCGCCACGAAGGGAAAAGGCAAAGGGGAAACCCTAGCAAGGGGGTTTAAGCCGGCCGGGTGGGCCGACTGGCTGAATGGGCCGGCCAAGCCAAGTGGGCTTCTTCGGCCGAAGCAGGCCGGTCGGGCCAAAAAAGAAAAAAGGGCCGGTGGGGGGCACTGGCTGTTTTGCAGAAAGCCCCCCGAAACATTAAAAATTACCGAAAGACCTCTAAAACTTGTTGTGTGGCTCTCGAGATTCGTGAACCCATATCATCTCCAATTGGTCCTAGGGACGAAGCGACCGAGTAATTGTAGTTTCTTTTTCTAATACAAAACTTGGTGCTGCTCGGTTAGACTAAAATAAACTGATTTATGTCTAAAATTATACTGTATTTGGCTGAAATTACACTGCAGCTGATGGTAGTTTTGTTGGATCGAAATCGGCAACAGAGGGGGGTGAATGTTGCTTACAAAAATTTGCCCCCCACAAGTATCCACGATTGACTTTTATCTCCGATAGCTATAAGGAGCTATGAAGATGATTTGAGAGCTTACTGGAAACACAGAAGAGCATCGGCAATAAACACAACAAGCAAAACAAGAGACACAACCGCCAAACAACAAGGGGCCGGTCTGACCACTCCTAACAAGCCGATCGACCGTCGTTAGGGGGCCGGTCTGACCGCTCCTAACAGGTCGGTCTGACCGCCGTTAGGTAGCTTGGCCCGACTCGCCTCTGAGCAAACAGTGAGATTTCTAAATTTTCGACACACCGATCAAGACTCCACCCATCAGAGAAATTTGAGACTTGGCCCTGATTTGCTCAGCCCAGAACAACTAAACTGCACCTTAAATAGCAAGGGGGTCTAGGGAACCGAGGGAAACAAACTAAAAGACAAGAAATCAAGATTGGGTCAAAATCTGAAAAATCACAGAGAGCTACACTAAACATTAAATTCCCTCCCAATCTTTGAATCTATGAACATGAAACAGTGAGATTAGCTAAGCAACAGCATCAGGACTCAGGACAGCAAATCTCATGCCATCTCATGAGGAGAATCAAAGGGGGTGGCCAAGATTCCTCTGTTGAGAAACCCTAGAAATGAAGAACAGAGGAGTTTGACATACAAAATCAGGAATAGAAAAATGATTTGCTCTCAGGAATGACTAGCCAAATGGCTTTGGAGTATCTCCTAGTTCAAAGCAAATCATTTTGCTACCTCTTGCTCAAAGAAACAACTCAAACATCAAAAGAAGGAAAGTGACAGTGAGAAGAACAAACAGAGAAAAATGGCACGAACAAGAGATAAACTTCAGAGGATTCATTCCCAGTCAACCAAGGATTACATATAAGTCCCCATACGCAATTGAATACAGAGAAATGATTACATGGTGCATCAACTCATCTTCTCCCTCTCACAAGCTCAACCAAAACCAAGAACACACAGAGAATGAGATGAGCAACAGGGAACCTACGGGAGACAAGCAAAACAACCCTCTGCCATCTCCTACCAACTCCAAAACTGAAAGCACAAAGCAAACAACAACTCCTCTAAAGCCTCTAATCCCTCTCAAAAGCCATCCATGCACCAGGAGACATGCATCTATTTATACCCTTTGCCTAATGGGTTCGCAACATGCTTTGCCCATTAAGTTTTTGCGCTTTACCCACTAACTCTAACCAAATCCACTTCCTTTAATGCAGCTTTGCGTATTCACCAAAATGTCCCTCCTACATCTTCCGGGAAGCTTCCTCATTCCTTGCCTTCCAAGCTTCGAAGCCACCTCGAGTCCTCGCCGTCTTCGGCACACCTCGACCGCTTTGACCTCATCACCACCTGCGCCTAGTCCGGTCATCCCGTGCCTCGCCACGACTCCGCCTCGATGTCCTACAGCCATCACAGACAAGAAACACATCACATAGCACCGCTCGACATAATGTAATCAACAATACTATTACGAGAAATCTTAAGCATGAAAAAACCAAAACCCGTCGAATCAAGAGAATTAGCATCCTAAGCACTTCGACCAAGTTTGACCAAGTCCGACCGAAACCAATTGCACCGTGCAATGATATGGTCCAAACCACACAAACCAAACTCGACTTTCCTAAAGCAGATGTCAATTACTCATCACACACACGGGGTCACCTCCAAATGGTCTATCAATCTCCCCCTGGATGAGTATATTGACAAACCCAGAAAAAACGCAAAGTTGAGTTTAAAGATGAAAAAGAGTCAAACATGGTCCAAAAGAAATCAAAGAAGTTTATGACCATGTCGACAAAATGACTACTAGAGCAACAAAAGAAAGAGCAAATTGTTCTCCAAAGCTCCAGAAGGTTCCCAAATGGCTTTTTCTCTGCTATTTTCCCCCTTTTGGCAATAGAGTCATCAAGAATGCAAAAGAGAGAATAAGACATGGTATTTGATGAAATGGCTGAAGTTTGTTTATTTTACGCATTTAGAGCCATGAAGATTATCGATAATGACCTTGAAGTATTACACCATGCCATAACCAATAAGAATGCTAACAAGATCATGACAAGACATGTATAATTAAGCTAAGCCAAATAAGTCATAATCTGAAAATTAGTCGAAATTCTTAACATGTCAAGTCAACCATAAGTATAGTCTAGCTAAAGGTATCCAAAGATGATGTAGACCATGTCAATAATTTAAGTGGAACCAAGAAGCTAGTATTGAGTCAATTTAGAGTGCTACAAGCTCAAGAATGAATCATTTGTTCAAGTACTTGGTTATGTGTATGTAATTAAGCAAATTTAGCATAATTGACGTGTTTTCTTTTTAAAGCTTATGGTCGTTTCCAACCAAAATTTTAGTCATGTGCTAGATCTCAAACCTTATGTGACCACTCCAAGCGAGAAGCTTAAGGAAATGATCTTGGTCAACCAAAACTCACCCTAAGTTTATGCCTAGTGCAATGGCAAGCCGTCTCATGAGAAAGAATTGGTGAGATCAGTTCTTTCGCACAAAAGAGATCTTTTTGCTTTCTTAAAAAAATTGTACTAACTCATGCTTCATCAAGAAACTAGTATAGCTCAATCTAAAGCTCAATAAAGATTCAAGACTTAACTCAGCCTATTTGACATGGCATGAATCATAAGAGGATGACTGAAGAAATACAAGTCTCAGGAGCTAACATGACGTGAATTAGTTCAGGTTGAGCATTTTAATCAACCTATCATGGCAAAGACTTGATTACACATATAAAGTCATGATAAATCTAGCAAGTAAGCACAGATCATGGCAAGATATAATGCATTGTAAACATGTCATAACAGGATAATAATCAAGGCTCCATGTAGTTATATTACAAAGCAAAAAATGAAAAATCTAGCTCCCCCTCAACATGAGATGCAACTTTAGTTCAAGTTGAGTTATGACAATATTAAGATCTAGAAGCTCCCAAATGAACTCCCCTTGAACCAAAGTAATAAAACGAGAAGTTGGCAAGAAGATCAGAAAAGGCAGTCCTTAAAGCATAGACGAGATATAGAGATACTATGGTTCAGACTGACTCTTAGCTACCCCATATAACTCTAAAACTATCAGCTGATCATCTAACACACTAAGGAGCAAACACGTACCCTGTCTACCCAAGGGTGGCCCAACCCTTGCTAGAACCTATAAGAAGTGAGTGAGCTCAACCTAGTGAGAAGAGAAATAGCTAATAAGCAGCATCCTAGAATCACAAGATAAGAGAACAAAATCTAAGCAACTCGACAAGAGAACTACTCTAACCTATGCTAGAAGAACTATCCCAAATGCACCCAAATGCAATGCAACAGAAAGTAGTAAGAGCGCAATAAACAAGATAAAGCATAAAGCGCAAAACTCCCCCTCACTACAGTCCATAAGGACAAACCACCCGAAGCTCTCCCCGCAGAGCTGAAAACCTAGAGCTATCCAAAGGCTTAGTAAAGATATCGGCCAACTGGTGGTCACTCTCCACAAACTGGAGCACTATGTCACCCTTCTCCACATGGTCTCTAAGAAAGTGATATCTGGTATTAATGTGCTTAGTCCGAGAATGCTGCACTGCGTCCTTGGCAATGTTAACGGCAGAAGTGTTATCACAGAAGAGTGGAACACTGTCTATGGCTAACCCAAAGTCCCGTAGGGTCGAGACCATCCAAAGTACCTGACTGCAACAACTGGTGGCAGCAACGTACTCGGCCTCTGCGGTGGACTGTGCAATACCGGACTGCTTCCTAGAAGACCATGAAACAAGAGAAGTACCAATGAATTGGCAGGTACCAGAAGTGCTTTTCCTATTTATCCTACAGCCAGCAAAGTCTGCATCCGAGTAGGCTCTCAAGGAAAGACAAGACGAGGAAGAGTACCAGATACCATAGTCAATGGTAGCTCGAAGATACCGAAGGATGTGTTTCACCGCCTAGCGGTGAGATACGCGAGGAGAAGCCTGAAAGCGAGCACACAGACACACGGAGAAATGTATGTCCGCCCTCGAGGCAGTGAGGTACAAGAGAGAGCCAATCATGCTGCGATACTCCTTCTGATCAACTGGCTCGCCGTCCTCATCTGGGTCAAGAGAAGCTGTGGACGCCATGGGAGTTGACACGGGCTTACCATCACTCATGTCAAAGCGTCTCAGGAGGTCACGAGTGTACTTGCCCTGATACAAGAAGGTACCCTCCCGAGTCTGCTTGATCTGGAAGCCAAGAAAGAAGGTCAACTCGCCCATCATACTCATCTCAAACTCGGTGCTTATGACATCCGAGAATTGTGAAACAAGAGTATGAGAAGAGCTGCCAAAGATGATGTCATCCACATAAATCTAAACGAGCAGTAGGTCAGTGCCATGCCTACGGATGAACAAGATCTTATCTACCTTACCCATCTCAAAACCATGACTCAACAGATAGGACTTAAGCCTCTCATACCAAGCTCTAGGGGCCTGATTAAATCCATACAAGGCTTTGGTAAGCTTGTAGACATGGTTTGGGTATTTGGGGTTCTCGAAGCCTGGAGGCTGTCTCACATAGACCTCTTCCTCAATAAACCCATTGAGGAAGGCACTCTTAACATCTATCTGGTAAAGCTCGAAACCCTTAAAAGCTGTGAAAGCAAGCAGTATTCTAATGGCCTCAAGTCTAGCTACAGGGGCAAAGGTCTCCTCAAAGTCTAGACCCTCAACCTGGGAGAAGCCCTGAGCGACCAGTCTAGCCTTGTTCCGAATGACAACCCCATCCTCACTCTGCTTGTTCTTGAACACCCACTTAGTCCCAATGATATTGTGACCTCGAGAGGACTCAACAAGCGACTAGACCTTGTTTCTCTCGAAATTTTCTAACTCCTCAAGCTTGGCATTGACCCAAGACTCATCAGAAAGAGCATGACAAACATCTTTAGGCTCAAAAGTGGCAACAAAGGCAGAATAGAGACAGAAATATGACATGCCAGACTTTGAACGTGTGACTCGCTCAAAGAGGTCACCAATCATCTGCTCGGAAGGATGGTCTTTCTGGATATGTCGGGGAGGTCCTGGTTGAGAAGAAGAAGTGGCCTCTACCTCATGAGCTGAAGAGGTAGGAACAGAGCCACTAGCTCCAGAGGAAGCAGAAGGCATAGGCTGATCACCTGGGGGTGCAGTGGAAGAAGGCACCTCAAGGGGAGGATGAGGAACCGGATCTATCGGGTAGACAACCCTCATCTCCATCATCCTCATCATCCACAATATGGGTTCGGACTGCTCTAAAGAACCTGAGATATCGGGCCTAGTCTCCGGACTGGCCTCGTCGAAGATCACCTCACAGGTCTCTACCAACTTACTAGACTCGCAGTTCCAGACCCTATACGCCCGCGAAGAAGTCGAGTAACCTAGAAAGATGCCATCACAAGATCGTGACTCGAACTTGTCTAGGTTCCCGGGCTTCAAAATGAAACACATGTAACCAAACACACGAAAATGAGAGACACTGGGCTTTCGCCCATATCTCAGCTCATAGGAAGTGCGATGCAAGTGTGCCCGAAGAAAAACTCTGTTCGAAACATGGCACGTGGTCGCTATAGCCTCAGCCCAAAACTTCCTAGGTGTGGAATACTCATCAAGCATCGTCCTGGCCATCTCGACCAAGGTACGGTTCTTCCTCTCCACGACGCCATTCTGTTGTGGGACGCGCGGAGAAGAGAACTGGTGCTCTACACCTGTCTCATCGCAGAACCTCTCAAAGTAGGAATTCTTGAAGTCCATGCCATTGTCACTACGGATCGCTCGTAAGGCACCTGGAAGTTCAACAGAAAGCCTACTGAAAAGTCCTCGGAAATGTGTAAACGTCTCATCCTTCGAGGCTAAGAAAAACACCCAAGAGTACCTCAAGAAGTCATCGACCATGACAAGAACATACCACTTCCCCTCCTGCTGACTGCACTCGAGCTGGTCCAACGGTGTCCATATGGAGCAGCTGTCCTGGTGCATCGGTCATAGTCACTGTGATTGGAGGGTGAGAAGCGGCAACATCTTGCCGTGCCGACATGGAGCGCAAACAAGATCTTTGACCATCTTGAGATCGTGGCCGCTAACTCGAGTCAAATGGTCAAATCCAATATGACCAAGTCTCCTATGCCAGAAAGTAAGGTCACGGGACTCAGAAGCAACTAAACACCGAAGAGGATCACCAGAAGACTCAGAAAACTCAGCACGAAAGATCCTCCCATAACGAGAAATCCCACAAACCAGACTACCCGAAGAATCAAGAATTTTTCAAGCGTTTTTCTTAAAGCTCATCTCAAAGCCGTCATCGTTAAGCTGAGAAACAGAAAGCAAATTATACTACAGCTTACTAACCAAGGCAACATCTTTCAAAATAAAAGACTCATTAACGCGCACTGTACCTTTGGCGATGACGCGCCCAGATGAAGCGTCTCCGAAGGTGATCGTCTCATCACCTGGAGCACGGGCTAGGGAAGAGAACCAACAAGAGTCTCTGGTCAGATGACGAGAACAACCAGAATCCACAAGCCAAACCTCTCTCTTCTCTGCCTGGCGAACCTGAGTCAACGAGAGAGTAAAGTCTCAATACTGGGGTAAATCAAGAGTGATTTTGGCACCCAATACTGAGTAACATATCAAGTAGAAGAAATAGCCACACACGACTGACCTCTAGCTACCCTACGCTCCCTATCGATCAACAAGATAGAAGGTCTGTGTGCAGACCTGAAGCTGTTATTAGGCTTGACTGCTACGAAGGAGCGAGTCAAGACACCAGCAACATGCTGATCACGCCGCGGGTAGCTATCTCGACGGGGGAAATGAGATCTACCCTCAGGACGGCGGATATCACGAGCAGAGGCAAACCAAGGATGAAAATCAGAAACACCGGAAAAGCCAAGTCCTCGATACTGCCTAAAACCCTCAAAGTGATCAACTCTAGATCTCGTGTTGGTCTTAGATGCACTCAAGATCTGGGGCTGACCCTGAATACTCCTAAGATCGTGAACACGATCTCTTTGCGCAATCTTGACGCGCCTGAAACATCGCTCGACCAAGTGTCTATCCTTCTAACAAAAGGTGCAATGATACTTCATCTTCTGAGAGGTAGAAGTAGCACGATGAGGCTTCACCTTCTGAGAGGCCGAAGCAACAGGTGGAATCACCTTGCTGTCAGAAATATCTTGGACAATGCCTGCTGACTTGAATTGAACTTTCTAAGTTCTGGACTTGACCTCGATCACACCTGCGGCTATGGGTCTGAGCACGGCAGGTGGATGCTTCCTAACATCCTCAAAAAAATCATATCCTAGACCTTGATTGAATTTGCAAATTTTGGGCTGGTCTAGAATAAGATTTAGCTTCTTCTTGCCTCCTACAAACTTCTCGAGAGTGTTCATAAGATACTGACACTTCCGAAAGAGAGAGGTGCAAGAAGAGCAGGGGAAGAGGAGACAGTAGCAGGAGAAGAGGAAGAACCAACAGCAGAAGAAGGAATGGCATGTGCACGCACATCCGCCTCAACATTGAGGTCTTCGCAAGGACTAGGAGGGACAATCCTACGTCTAGCTGTTTGGTCATCGTGCCTAAGCGTCTCTACTCCTTTGGGCTTCTCCCCCACATCAGCAATCACATCACAACAAGATTGTGGCTTCTCTAGTAGGTCCTTAGTTAGCTTCACATATTTTCCTTCCAAAGCAATCAAGTCAAATTTTAGTTTATCACAATTTTTGCATGGTGAGCTAACAGAGTCCTTAGAAGCATATTGAGATAACTTATTGTTGTGATCAATTAACTCTTGAAATTGTTTAGACACAGATTCAAGCTCAGCAGTCAGCTTGGGACAATTTGCACATGAAGCAATGGGTTCTAGCAGAAAGGCTTGCAACTCAGCAATTTTATGATCTGCCTTTTTTAGACTCAGTTTCAAGTTAGTGCAGCTTTCACAAGATTCAAGCAGATCAAGGAGCATGGTATAAAGACATCTAAATGCATTGTCCTTATTCTCACATGAGGTGCAAGATGTAGTCTCAACGAAAGTAGATGAAGGAGTAGCAATCCTACTCATCTCTAGTTCAGCCAAAAGACTAACATTCTCCACCTTAAGCATGTCAAGCTAAGAAGACAGACTATCATGAGAGGTCCATAATTTCTCCATGTCATCAAGTAAGACAGAGCATGTATCACATTCGTCACGGGAGGGAGCAGATATAAGTGAAGTAAGCTCCCGTGACAATCTATCTACTTCCTTTTCCAACTCGCTACACCTAGCCCTAGACCTAGCATTGAATTTTCCTAGCTTAAGAAAAGCATCATTAAGCTGGTCATAGGAGGGGTATACCTCATCGGAGTCGGAATAGAGCTCGTTGTCGCTCACTTCGCCCTCAAGGGCCATGAAGCACATGCCGGAGAAGTCGTCGCCATCCTTGGGTTCTTGATCACCCGTCCCATCGTCGTCGCTCCATCCCTCCACTTCGCTGAGGTCAAGGTCATCGAAGGCGGTGAGGACGCGGTGGAAGAGCTTCTTGGCTTTGCCAAGGTCGCGGAACTTCTTCTTGCCTTGAGCATGAGCCGGGGGCTTCTTGTTGCGGTTCTTGTCGATGTAGTCGTTCTTGCTCACACCGTCGTAGTCGCCTTTTCCCTTCCCCAGCTTGGGGCAATTCGCCCGAATGTGGTTGGGGCCACCACACTCGAAGCAAATTATCGGACCACTCCTTTTCCGATCCCTCACCCTCTTGTATGCATGGGAAAACTTTCTGGCTAGAAAGGCTAACTGATCCTCTGGTAGCTGCTCTAACTGATCATCAGTTACGTCACAGAGAGCAACTAGAGAGAATCCACAAATTGACTTGGAAGAAGGTCAAAAAACCAGACTGAGATCGGTGACTAAGGCCATCGACTGTGACTTCGACCTACGAGAGACTATGTAAATCTCGTGAGTCTTGAGGCGTGAGTACAACGCGTCAAGAGTCAAGGTCGAGAGATCGGTGGTGTCCTTGATGGTAGTCACCTTCATCTCCCAAATGCGCAAATCAAGAGCTGCGAGTATTGTCTGAGTCGGGGTATGTGAGACCGACCGCTCGGAGGTTGCTCAAAATCTTGTGGAAACGCGCAAAGCACTCATCGAGGGACCCACCAGCGAGCAATTCAAACTTGTTGTAATCTCGCTTGAACTGGCCCTGTCGAACCGTCTTAATCTAGGTGGTGCCCTCATGGTATGCATCGAGGGTTACCCAGATGTCGAAGGCCGACGTCAGATGAGAGATGCGATCGAACTCGCTTCTGCTGCAGACCCTGAATTATGATGTTCCTTGCCTTAGCATTCGCCTCAACATCAGCCATGTTTCCGGCATTGATGTTCTCATCGGCAGGAACAGCATACCGGACCTTGACCTTGCGCCAAATGGCGTAGCCCTGAGCCTGGATGTAGGTCTCCATCCGGCTCTTCCAGAAGGGACAGTCGATCCCATCGAAGACCGGGGGCTTGGTCGAGTACTTATCTGTCGTCATGGCTCTAGAGACCGGTTAAGATCTATCGAGAAGAGCTAACCGGCTCTGATACCAATTGTTGGATCGAAATCGGCAACAGAGGGGGGTGAATGTTGCTTACAAAAATTTGCCCCCCGCAAGTATCCACGATTGACTTTTATCTCCGATAGTTATAAGGAGCTATGAAGATGATTTGAGAGCTTACTGGAAACACATAAGAGCATCGGCAATCAACACAACAAGCAAAACAAGAGACACAGCTGCCAAACAACAAGGGGCCGGTCTGATCGCTCCTAACAAGCCGGTCTGACCGCCGTTAGGGGGCCGGTCTGACCGCTCCTAACGAGCGGTCGACCGCCGTTAGGTAGCTTGGCCCGACCGCCCCTCGGAGCAAAGCGGTGAGATTTCTGAATTTTGATGACATGATCAAGACTCCACCCATCAGAGAAATTTGAGACTTGGCCCTGATTTGCTCAGCCCAGAACAACTAGACTGCACCTTAAATAGCAAGGGGGTCTAGGGAACCGAGGGAAACAAACTAAAAGACAAGAAATCAAGATTTGGGTCAAAATCTGAAAAATCACAGAGAGCTACACTAAACATTAAATTCCCTCCCAATCTTTGAATCTATGAACATGAAACAGTGAGATTAGCTAAGCAACAAAGATCGGGACTCAGACAAGAAATCTCATGCCATCTCATGAGGAGAATCAAAGGGGGTGGCCAAGATTCCTCTGTTGAGAAACCCTAGAAATGAAGAACAAAGGAGTTTGAGTTGCAAAATCTGGAATAGAAAAATGATTTGCTCTCAGGAGTGACTAGCCAAATGGCTTTGGAGTATCTCCTAGTTCAAAGCAACCCATTTTGCTACCTCTTGCTCAAAGAAACAACTCAAACATCAAAAGAAGAAAAGTGACAGTGAGAAGAACAAACAGAGAAAAATGGCACGAACAAGAGATAAACTTCAGAGGATTCATTCCCAGTCAACCAAGTATTACATATGAGTCCCCATACGCAATTGAATACAGAGGAATGATTACATGGTGCATCAACTCATCTTCTCCCTCTCACAAGCTCAACCAAAACCAAGAACACACAGAGAATGAGATGAGCAACAGGGAACCTACGGGAGACAAGCAAAACAACCCTCTGCCATCTCCTACCAACTCCAAAACTGAAAGCACAAAGCAAACAACAACTCCTCTAAAGCCTCTAATCCCTCTCAAAAGCCATCCATGCACCAGGAGACATGCATCTATTTATACCCTTTGCCTAATGGGTTCACAACATGCTTTGCCCATTAAGCTTTTGCGCTTTACCCACTAACTCTAACCAAATCCACTTCTTTTAATGCAGCTTTGCGTATTCACCAAAATGTCCCTTTTGCATCTTCCAGGAAGCTTCCTCATTCCTTGTCTTCCAAGCTTCGAAGCCACCTCGAGTCCTCGCCGTCTTCGGCACACCTCGACCGCTTTGACCTCAGCACCACCTGCGGCTAGTCCGGTCATCCCGTGCCTCACCACGACTCCGCCTCGATGTCCTGCAGCCATCACAGACAAGAAACACATTACATAGCACCGCTCGACATAATGTAATCAACAATAGAATTACGAGAAATTTTAAGCATGAAAAAGCCAAAACCTGTTGAATCAAGAGAATTAACATCCTAAGCACTTCGACCAAGTTTGATCAAGTCCGATCGAAACCAATTGCACCGTGCAACGACATGGTCCAAACCACACAAACCAAACTCGACTTTCCTAAAGCAGATGTCAATTACTCATCACACACACGGAGTCACCTCCACATGGTCTATCAAGTTTATTTGGCGTAACTAAATTTAGAAAAATTTAAAAATATAAATATAGACAATGTAAACAAATACGGGAAAAAAAGAACCGACAAAAAAAGCAAAAAGACAAAAACAAATATGAATAGTGAAACATAAGCACTCAAGTCGAAATGAGTGAAGCTTGAACTGGCGCGCAATTTACGGTGCTAGTACGAATGTAATTTTATTTATATTAGTGGTTGTTGTGGTTACAGATCAAACAGAGAGAGAGAGTGGTAGTGGAGAGTTAGGTAAGTAAATGGCTTAGGGTTCCTCCCCGTGGCCTATGTCATATATATGTATCCAAATGGTGAGTGCTTTTACAATTATACCCTTACACGCGAGTATTCCCCCTCAGGGGTACTCATGTCATTACACATGTCTCATTTTGGACCTTACATCCTTCTAACAGGTCTACTGGGCTTAGGTGAGGGCCACCCCTACAACAGTGGTCAAATAAATTAAAGCCAAAAAAAAATCTTTACTTAAACTGACGATGGAATATCTTTTGTGCGGTGATAACTTAAGTTCAATCCTTTGTTTATAGATTGAAACTTATGTAAGCAAAAAATTGTTTGTGGACGTTACTCTTTGTTGGCATTTACTTATGCATACAATAAAATCAATAATTTATTGATAGACACTGGGAAAATATTGGTGGTGGCTCGGGTGGTACGGACGTTCTTGCCAAAAAATTTTCGGACAGCAGTACCGTGCACGCTCCTATAGAGAGGGTGCTTCCTGGTGACATGCGACGTGCCGGTCAAATTTTTAGCAAATCAACAAAGTCGATGATACATAGATAGACATAGTTCAAAGATTGATCACCATGTCAATACAAAGTAATATTAATTAAAACCGAATTATAGAGAAAAATTGGTGGTTACAAATTACTCTTAAGGTATAGAAAAGATGTGAAAAAATACTTAAGATTGATGCATATAAGTATATTTATAGTTTAAAATAGTCGACTTAATCTTAGATTCTACCATAAGTATTCGTTTTTAAATCGACTCAAACTTTTCGTTTGATGGAATCTCTTCATGTTTTCAAATCTTCAAATCATCAATCTCTTGTTGACGTTTTTCCCCTGTCCACATCGATCTTGTCCTGATTCTTTCAACCATGCCCAGTTCAATATTCGTATCACCTAGTATTTTGCCAGCTAACATCTGGCTACAGCAACGGGCAAATGGCCCGTACTCCACATCGAAAACCCCTTGGGTCACACACCTCTCCGAGCACAGCACTGGTACAGGGGTGGCCCATCTCTTGACGTGTGGAGAATGCACGGCACTGGAAATAAATGATGACATTAAAGAAGAGACAGGGTCAAAGGACAAAAATACGTATTCTTTTCATTTAGTTTTGACATTGGAGCCCAAGTGGATCGACCGGGCCGGGCCGGGCCGGGCCAGAACAACGGGCCCTACTTGGTGTTGTTTTCTTTCTCTTATCCCCATGCCACTTTGGGAAACAAACCACCAGCCATTGCAGTGTGCTCCCCCTCCCCCACCGCTGCGCCCCCACTCCACCATCAGCTTTTCCATCTGACACCTCCTCTCTCTCTCTGAGTGTTGCAGCGGCAGGAGCAGGGGGCGCTGCAGCCATAGCTTCGTCGTTCTCCTCCTCCTCCGATTCGTCTCTTCCCCCACGCTGTTCATTTGCTTCCCAACTTTTTTCCTCGGAGTTTTCTGCTCCCCGGGCGTTTCTTGGGGTTTCTTCTTTCTTTCTGGTAGCCTTCTCGTCCTCATCTTGGGTTCTTGACTCTCGGGTTGGATGGAGAGTGTAATGCGTGTGGTGGGTGTGTTTGTTTTTTTGTCTCATCTAGGTTTGTGGTGCTTGTTTAGTTTGTTCCCCGGGTAAATTCCCATCTAGGTTCTTCTTGGCTTTGGAGAGCAATGCTGTTGGTTTCTTGCATTATTTAGGGTTGTTCTTTCTCTCTCTCTCTCTCTCTCTCTCTCTCTCTCTCTGAGGCAATGCTGTTGTTTAATGGTAACCTTTTTTGGTTGTTGTTTAATGTGTTAGATTTATTGTACTTGCTCTCTCTGTGTGGTTCTAGCGTCTACGGGGTTTGGATTTTCGAAGATAATGCTGCTGATTTTCTTGCATTTTCTTGAGGCTATTTTGTTCCGCCTTTAGGTATCTGATTCCTTTTGGGGAAAATGATGCCGATTTCCCGTAATTTTTGCTCTGTTTGTTTTCATTTTCTACCTCAACTGTTTTTCTCCCGAAGGGACCCTTTCTTGATTTTTTTTTTTCCCTTTGTTGCATGGCATGGCAATGCTTTAATTTGTCAATGTTTATCTACTCCATCTGTTTTGATCTTATTTATGCTGTTTTTATCCCGTGCCGTGTTTCGTATTCTCGAAGAAAAATCCCATCTAGATGCGGGCATTGTTGGCTTGCTGCTCACGATTTACATTTTTTTCACGCACTCTTCATCTATCGCTGAATTTGCATTTTGTACGGTGACAATTTCTTTCACTTTTCATGGGTCCTTTGTTTCATCTTCCATGATCTTTTAATAGTCCTTTCAAGTCCTTGTTTCCAGGAGAATTCCCAGATTTTGTTTCGCACATGTTTGATTTTTTGAGATTCTGCCTTAGCTTACTTGATTGCGCATTGTATAGGCAATGATGCTGCCTTCTTGCAGCTTTCTGGTATCTGCATGTGGCTGCACTATTCCTTCATTGTCCAAGAGTATAAGGTGATAAGCTTTTGTTCCCTGTAGATACTTGGGGCAAGCAAAGTTGGTGTCTTTTGACTTGATATCCTGAAGAACGCCACGGAATCCGTTTCGCATGGTAGGGTCATGCCTTTCTGGCAGTGTTGTTGATTGTTGATTGCTACTACCATGTATGAGATGTTTACATGTGTAAAGTGATTTTTTTTCTGTTCATGTAGAGAACCAAGTTCAGCAAAGGGGACATCGTTGATCAATTCCGTAACATCCATTTGCCTGGTAAATTCTCAAATGTGTTTCTGTGGATGGAGACTGCTGTTCATTTCTTGCTTATTCCTATATTTTCTTGTCATCTGATTTTATCATTGTCTTCCCATGCCTATTAGTATAAGGTAAGGTATTGATAAGTGTTAAGACCTTGTGGTCGCAACCCCATGTTGGTGATGAGTTTTTCACATTGCAATTCTGGTTATTGCATTGTTTGAATTTGATTTTGTCTGAATTTGCAAAGTTGCAGTTTGCTGTCAGGATTTTAGTGGTATGTCCGGTTGGCAACGACGGTCTAACCGGTGACTATGGAACGGTTAGACCGGTCGTGTGGCCTTTTGAAAAATGGATACCAAACAGTTGTGTAGGTGTGTTTGAGGATATCTTTGCACTATATGTTACTCAATTTGAAGTTCTGAGCTAAAACTAGATAGAGATTAACTGAAATTCCAGAGAGGGTGTTTTTTAGTGCTCTTAAATGGTTTGACCGACCTATGGTCAACGGTCTGACTGGCATTGGGCCAGCGGTCCTACCAGGTCGCTTGTTATCGAGAGAAGTTTAAGTTGGTTCTCAGTGGCCTGATCGACCGTTGGTTGGTGGTCAGATCGGTCTTTGCTTAGATGTGTGAGCTGAGTTTTGTCTCGGTTGTGTTGTTACTCTAGGAGCTTTTTGAGAGTCCATGCAAGTGTTAGTTATAGCAGGTGTTCATACATTGTGTTAATCATAGCCGGGAGTACTACGTGGTGTTTGCTAATGTGAGTCAAGTGTATGTCATTTATGCTTAGGCCGATTGCTTGTTCTTTGATGTGCAGAACGTTTGGTGATTGTTGACGGTCAATGTCAAGACCGAGGCTAGGGGGATGACCCTGAGCCCATGGAGGGTCTAGTAAGTCTAGGTGAGGCTACATTTCTAGCGGAGAGACACGGGGAAGACACGGATTATGAGATGGCAAATGAATGCATGTGGTGTGCCATTGGACTTGGGAGTTTTAAGTAGTGACGTTACTTGGGAGAAGCATACGATCTCGGCGGCAAGTCATTGGGCACCACCAATTATGTCATGGAGTTGACTTCGAGGAGAAGCGTCATGGAGGATGAGAGTGTCTTATTAGGCTATTGAAGCTATTTGGAAGTTATGCTTTGAGAAGCGTGCATGTGTGTAAGTGTAAAACTCGTTTTTGTGTGGGTTATCGGGTTTCCCCATTTATAAATGATTGTATCCACAAAGTGTGGGTTGCTTGTTAAGGTTAGGTGTGAGGTGAGGAGCTTCCAATATGTAAGCTCTTGTAGTCTTGTGTGTGTTAAGAGGAAATATTTCTTGTGCTTGGAGAGACCCTATAGGTTTAGGGTTTCCTTGTGTTGGAAGCTTTATGTGAGTGATCTAAGTTTAGAGCTCTGTTCTCCATGACGCTCCTCGAAGCCAACTCCATAATGTAGTCGGTGATGCCCAATGACTTGCCGTTGAGATCGTACGCCTTCTCTCGATGAATGTCACTACTTGAAATGCCCAAGTCTAATGGCACACCACATGCATTCATTTGCCTTCTCACGATCCTTGTTTTTCTATCGTGCTTCTCCACTTGAGATGTAGCCTCACTTGGACTTACGTAACTTTCCATGGCTTTGGGTTCCTTCCCTAGCCTCGGTCTTGCCGTTAATCATCAATAATCACCAAACGACTTGTGTATCAAAGTACAAGTAATAGTTCTAAGCTCAAACGATATACACTTGACTCATGTTAACAAACATCACATGGCACTCCCAGCCATAATTAACACAATGTTGGACTCCCGAAAAGCTCCTAGAGCAACAACACATCTGAGATAAAACTCAGTTCACACATCTCAACAAAGGCTGTTCTGACAACCAACCAACGGTCGATCAAACCGACTCAAACTTCTCCCGGTAATAGTGGACCCGATCTGGTCGCTTAAGAGCACTAGAAAACACCCTTTATGGAATGTTGGTTAATATCTATCTAGTTTTAGCTTAGAACTCTAAATTAAATGACACCTAGTGCAAAAACATCCTCAAACACACCTACACAATTGTTTGAAGTCCATTTTCCAAAAGGCCACATAGCCGATCTGACCGCTCCGTAGCCATCGGTTGGACTGCCGTTGCCAAGCTGGTTAGACCGCTTAAATCCTGATAGCAAACTGTAACTTTGCAAATTCATATAAAATCAAGCTCAAACAACAAAATAACTAGAATTTCAGATGATTTTGGATGCCCTAGAAGGCAAGAATTTCAGTTGATTTTGGACGAGAAAAGCATAGAAGTTGCAAAAGCCACATATGATTCAAATAAAAGAGCAATTGCTCACCATGACCATTTTTAGGGCAAGAACAAGCAACAAAGCCAACCAAAAGAGAAAATGCAATGCAAATGCTATCACATTAAGCTTAGAATTTTAGATTTACAATTTTCTCACTTTTTGCTCTCAGAAAGGTTCATTTCCACATTCTTAGTTCATTCTTCATTTTATGAGCATTCTCCCCCTTTTAAGATCATTCTCTCCCTTTTTGACTAAAACCATGTTTTGCTTTACATATTCTCCTTCTTTTGGCAAAATAGTCATCAAGGGTTATGGGCTATGCAACCTCACTAAAACTCACCCTTTCTAACTCTCCCCCTTAAATGATGCATGCTAACAAGTAATACACAAAGGGGCAAAAGAAAGAGCACGTATGCATGAATGAAAATGCACAACTTAAAAGTGATTTGAAAATTATCCAAAGTGAGGTTCAAATTAAAAGGATACCACTTGAAAACATAGAATACATATAAGGCTATCTAGATCATGATGAGCCATATATAACCAATCTAGACAAGATAGCTTGATTTAAGGCATTCAAGTTTATTTCAAGATAAACAAGGCTTCAAAATTGACACGTTTATCAAAATGTATCCAAAATGAGTTAAGTCATGTCAAAATGCTAAATAGAACCGAGGAGCTCAAATTGAATTAATTTAGAGTGTTACAAGTTAAATATTGAATTATTTTGTCCAAACACTTTTGGTTTGAGCAGATCTGGCAAATTTAGCACTTGACAACATTTTTGGCTTATTTTAGCCATTTTCACATTTTGACTTTGCATTTAATCAATTTGATTGATGTCAAGCCATTGTCGACCACCACACACTTAAGAGAATAGTCTTGGTCATACAAAACTCCCCTTAAGTTCATGCATAGTTCAATGACAAGCCGTCTTGTGAGAGAGAATTGAGATCAAAAACAAGGCATACAAGAGATCATTTGTTCAATTTATACACTAGTTCAAGAACAAGAAGCTACTCCTTAGTTTGTAAGTAATACCTGACCATATTCGCAAAAGCCTAGGAGAAGTAAATTCATGCTTCAACAAAAAACTAGTTATAATTAAAAACTAGCTATAGCTCAATCTAAAACTCAATTTAGATTCAAAATTCAAAAGAGCATTTTTGATATGACATATATCATAAAAGAATCACTAGAGAGCAAACTAGCCAAAAGATCTATCTTTGTAAATTAAAAGATACCAATCTTGTGAATTTTAGTTTTTAAGTTTGCAAATTAAGCTATCATGGCAAAGAGTTCATTCTTCATTTTTATGAGCATTCTCCCCCTTTTAAGATAATTCTCCCCATTTTTTGACTAAAACCAATTTTACCTAGGCTGTAATCATTTATCTTCAAGTATCAATAGATTCACCAATTCATCCAAGTCATCATACTCAAGTTGAAGTTCTTGATTTCTTGATTTAGCTTGGTTTTTTGTGTTTCCTTCTCCTCTCTTGATCTTTCTTGGTGCCAAGGACATGTAAGTGGTGGAGTTATCTCTTGGAGACTAGATCTCATCTATCTGACACTTTTCATAAAAAGTTCTTGAGTTTACCCGATTTTGGTTCGTTTTAGAGCCCTTTTAGTAAAATCTTGTTCAGGGGGTTTTGGTTTCGAATCTATGTATTCTTGTTTGCCATGATATGTGGGAACTCATCTAAGGTCATCTTGACTATCCTTAACCCGCAAATGATAAAAGTTGGAACTTTGATATTGATTTTCTTGATCTTTGATAATGATATCCGAATTTGTTTTTTCGTAATCACCAACATAACATTTTATATATCTAACATTTACAATTTTCAAATCATAAACCTATCTCGAATATGCCTACCCCAACTTGTTTAAGACAAAAGGCTTTATTGTTGTTGTAAACCTATCTCGAATATCAATTAAACAATCGATTTTCGGATTGAAAATTTTGACAAAGAAACCCATCTTAATATCTTAAGCAACAAGATATGCAAAACATATGCAAAACATGGGCATATCTGCAAAATGTACAAAATACTGTGGTACAGTGTAATTCCTCTTAGAAAAATATGAGGAAACTTATAAAAAAAAAGTAGGACCATTGCGTATTGTGTCAAATGATTACTTCATTCTGCCGCTGAAGCAATATGAGTTTCTTTCCAGAAAGAACTTCTCCAAGAAGTAGCTCTCCACCATCGTGGGTCACCTAGAATCCACCCCGATAGGCGGCCGAGGTGGTGAAAACCCCTAACCACTAAAAGGCGGCCAAGGTGATGAGAATCCCTAATCCCTCTTCTGCCTTTTCCCCACTTTGTTTTTTCCCCCATCCATGCTGTGCTACTTTCATTGGATGAGCAATTTTTTAAATCTTGGATCTGTTGGGCAATTGGATCCTTAGCTTCAAAGTTTCCTTGAAAATCCAGAAGATGGTATATTGCAATTTTGCAATGAATTTTTAAGATGCAATGCCAATCATGGATTGGTATGAAATTGCCAACTAGATTGGTTGAGTTAATTGGATTTTGGTTGAGTTCTGAGTTGGCAATAATAGATCACTGTCTAATTTAGGTAATTTTGTCATGTTCTGTGTTATATCTGATGGTAGATTTGCAGGTGGTGAATGCATGTCCAATTTTGTCAGTGAAATGAAGTCTTACTCTGTGAAATTCCTTTTGAAGTATTGAGTTTGCAATGATAGAACTCGTGGTGAATTTGTAGAAAAGAGAAAGATGGAACTAGTGCCCGTTTGAGGGATTGAGGACTTTGTAGATTAACTGTCTAGATGTTGACAATGTACCACATAGTGGAATTAGATTGTCTAAATTTGACCTGATGTTTGATTTTTATTTTTATTTTTTTGCTTTGCAATTTCTTTATGTGGACAAGTCCAAAGTTAGGTGACTAGGAGAGCAGTGTGAGAATTGTGAAGATTAATTGGACTGTGTTGCTGCCCTTATTTAATTCTTTTTAGAATATGTCAAATAACTTGAGCTTCCCTTGTTTTCTATTTGTAGAGGAAAATTACACAAACCCTAGGTATTTTGACATCTTTGTCTACTGAGGTGCTAAAAGTAGGTTTTAATTTACTCTAGACACTTTTCTGAACTGTGGACTAAATCTTGTGTTTAGTACTAAGTAACTCTTAGCCACAGGACAAAAATGAAGTGGTGCCGGTTTTGTTTTCCTTTCCTGATAGTTATTAATACTTCTATGTCAACAAGTTTGGACTAGCGCAAGGTATAAAATTGTTCTAGTTTGAAGACAAATATAAACTGATGTTTTTACTACCCTTATCTTTCATCTTTAAAGTACTTTTTCCCGTTATGGGTACTCTTGACCTCCTAAAAGTTCAAACCTAGTATTCACTTGCTACTTGTGATAGTGTTTGCATTATAAATTATAATGGTGTAACACTGTTATGTGAAAGCAAGTGAAAGTGACATACAGGTTTTGGGTGTGCATTCATGAGCACATCATGAAAGTTCTTGTGCAGGATTAAGGTTTGCCATTTACTTGTAGTCCGTAGAAGATAATAGTACATACAGTTTTATAATTCATAAATCTCTATGGTCTCAAAACGCCTGATCTAACTGACATACTGACAAAATATGGGGCAAAACACTCCATTGTCAAGTTTGTTTATCACATCAGGCCTCATCATCAACAAAAACAAAGCCTTGTTCCAAACAAGTTAGGGTAGACTAAAAATGAAATATTCTCAAGGTCAAAGAAACAAGAGCCTTGTAATAAAACCTACAAGGCTAAAACTCTAAGCCCTACATCCAGCTATCCGAACCGAGAGCAACACCGCCCTTAAACCTTCTTCTTATATCATGGTTTCGGTGCGTGGATTGTTAACTTCCATACGCTTATATTCAAAGCTAATTCTTTTGATACATTTCAATCTTATAAGTCTCTTTTAACTGCTTTCTCCTCACTGTTCTAAAAGGCGGGCTGGGCGGCCACCTAGGTCTCGCCTAGGCGCTGGGCGGCCACCCGGTGCCTCGCCTAGGGGTGTTGGGCGGGGAGGAAGCGGCCAGGCAGTGAGTCGGCCACCTAGGCGGTGAGGCGGCCGTCGAGGCGGCCAGAGACCACAAGAATAGCAAAACGGGAACGGGGAATAGGGAGGCGCGGCTATGGGAGCCGAGGAGTAGCGCCGCTACGCCACCGCCACTGTGGGAGGCTGCGCGGCTGCGGGAAGGAGCGCAGACTGCGGGGATGGCGCCGCGCCATCTGCGGGAAGCTGCGCGGCGCCGGCCTATGGGGGGAGCTGCGGGGGGACGAGGGGAGGCGGGCAGCTAGGGCAGAGAGATAGGGGAGGCGGCGGCTAGGGCGGAGAGATGGGGAAGGCGGCGGTGATCTGCGGGGGAGGGGAGGCGGCGGTGATCTGCGGGGGAGGGGAGGCGGGCGGCGCGGGCGATGGGATATGCGGGGAGGCGGAGGGAGTTAGGGTTAGGGTTAGATTTATAGGATTGATGACTTGAACTGGGACGTTGGATCTTCATCGGACAGTTTAAAGTCTGACTAATTGTCTTGAACATTGGTTATAGGATTTGATGACTCGATCTGGGACGTTGGATCTCCATTGAACGGTCCAAAATCTGACTAATTTTTATCTAAGCATCAACTATATACTTATGTTCTACCTGTTGTCCTCATTTTTAATTCGGCCGCCTAGGCTCCCTAGGCACTAGGCCCCACCTCGCCGCCCGCCTAGCGCCTTCTTGAACATTGCCTAAGGTTGTTCAATAACTTAAGAGCATCGTGTTTCATCAAGTTTCACTCAAATTCAAGCTAATTTTGAAAGTGTTTCATATAGTTTGATCTTAAAGTACCATTGTTTTATCCCAAGTCTTATGGACCTTCATGCTAATTTTTGAAGTGTTTCACGAAGCTTCATCCCAAGTGCAGGTCCAAAGGGTCCGATGGTGCAATGATCGTAACAGCAAGGTCGGACACACTATGTAGCACATCGTTGAACCTCTTGCAAATGGTTCCTGCGGAGTGCTCGAAGCGGTTCATTCCTTGCCTTTGCGATTGAGGCACCCCGTAGGTCCACAAAAAGAGAGCCAGTGCTTCCTTCGAGCAAACTTCCCGAGCAGACCGGAGTCCGTGCGCCGCAACTAGCTTGTTGTGCAGTGCCTCAAATACAAGGGGGCTCATCCTAAACATATTGCGGCAACGCTGGTTATCGGCAAGTTGTTGTGATACCCATTGCCATCCAGTCACGTGCGGCACTGCTGCGATTGCCTCCGCAGTCATCTCGTCTTCGTTGCTTCCAAACCCAACTAGGCCAATGTAGCTCACAGCCATGTCCTCAAACAGATCATCTCCTTGGTGCCCACTGCCAGAAGCCATCCCTGCAAAGCCATAACATATTCAACATGTAAACATACCCAATCTTTGCTGCCAACGTAAACAATATATGGCAGCAGCCATAAACAATATATGGCAGCCAGCAACCACAAACAATATATGGCAAAGCATGCATCCTCAACTCAACCAGCATGCCATATAGCAGCACATATCAGCACATAGCAGCAGCCAGCAGCACATTTCACCACATCCTCAACTCAACCAGCCAGCCGCCCATATCCTAGCAAGCCAGCAGCCAGCCGTTGCAGCCAGCAACTCAACTCAACGTAAAGATAACGAATTAAAAGTTCACAATGAGACATCTGACATAATGAATTAAAAGTTCACAATGACACATCTGGCATAACGAATTGAAAGTCTCAACGTAGAGATAACGAACATCCTCAACTCAACGTAAAGACGAACTACTCGCGACACAATCCCGTGACTGAACTCCTCAAAGGCTCCTCATATACAAATCCCAAGCCCGCCTGATCCACTTTATCCGACCCTCGTTCGTTTCCATGGCGAGAAAGCTGTTGCGGTACTCCAGCTTCATGAAAAGCTGCGAGGCATAGAAATACTCGTCGCTATTGTCCGCAAGCCCCGCATCCTTGACCATCCTCATGAGTCGCAGAAAATCTTCCCTTGTGGGATCGTTGCCAGGGGATGAGATACTTGAAGCGGACATCTTCGTTGCAAGACTCTTCTCGTAAAGGTTCACAAATCGGTGCTTGGGCTTGTGCTGCTGCCTGCTGCTACATGGCCTGCTGGTTGAGTTGAGGATGCATGCTTTGCCATATATTGTTTGTGGCTGCTGGCTGCCATATATTGTTTATGTTGGCTGCAAAGATTGGGTATGTTTACATGTTGAATATGTTATGGCTTTGCAGGGATGGCTTCTAGCAGTGGGCACCAAGGAGAGGATCTGTTTGAGGACATGACTGTGAGCTACATTGGCCTAGTTGGGTTTGGAAGCAACGAAGACGAGATGACTGCGGAGGCAATCGCAGCAGTGCCGCACGTGACTGGATGGCAATGGGTATCACAACAACTTGCCAATAACCAGCGTTGCCGCAATATGTTTAGGATGAGCCCCCTTGTATTTGAGGCACTACACAACAAGCTAGTTGCGGCGCACGGACTCCGGTCTGCTTGGGAAGTTTGCTCAAAGGAAGCACTGGCTCTCTTTTTGTGGACCTACGGGGTGCCTCAATCGCAAAGGCAAGGAATGAACCGCTTCGAGCACTCCGTAGGAACCATTTGCAAGAGGTTCAACGATGTGCTACATAGTGTGTCCGACCTTGCTGTTACGATCATTGCACCATCGGACCCTTTGGACCCGCACTTGGGATGAAGCTTCGTGAAACACTTCGAAAATTAGCATGAAGGTCCATAAGACTTGGGATAAAACAATGGTATTTTAAGATCAAACTATATGAAACACTTCCAAAATTAGCTTGAATTTGAGTGAAACTTGATGAAACACGATGCTCTTAAGTTATTGAACAACCTTAGGCAATGTTCAAGAAGGCGCTAGGCGGGTGGTGAGGTGGAGCCTAGGCGGCCGAATTAAAAATGAGGACAACAGGTAGAAGATAAATATATATTTGATGCTTAGATAAAAATTAGTCAGATTTTGGACCGTCCGATGGAGATCCAACGTCCCAGATCGAGTCATCAAATCCTATAACCAAATGTTCAAGAAAATTAGTCAGACTTTAGACCGTCCGATGAAGATCCAACGTCCCAGTTCAAGTCATCAATCGTTATATAAATCTAACCCTAACTCCCTTCCGCCTCCCCGCACATCCCATCGCCCGCGCCGCCCGCCTCCCCGCAGATCCCTTCTCCTGCGCTGCCCGCCTCTTCCGCAGATCCCACGACCCGCCTCCGTCTCTCTCTCAGCAGATCGCGCCGCCTCCCACAAATCCTCGCCCGCCTCCCCATCTCTCCTCGCGTCGCGCGCGCCGCCCCTATCTCTCCGGCTCCCACAGCCGGCGCGCGCAGCTTCTCCGAGGTCGGCCGCGCTCCTCCTCGCATGGCGCAGCCTCGCAGCGCAGGTGGCAGCGTGGCGCTACTCCCCGGCTCCCCGCAAGCCAACGCTTCTCCCCAGTCCCCGTTCCCGTTTTGCTGTTCTTGTGGTCTCTGGCCGCCTCGCTGCCTAGGCGGCCCACTCACCGCCTGGCCGCTTCCTCCCCGCCCAACACCCCTAGGCGAGGTGCCGGGTGGTCGTCCAACGCCTAGGCGGCTGCCCAGCCTGCCTTTTAGAACAGTGTTTCTCCCACATTAGTCTTAGTCAATCTCTATCTCTTATTACGTTTTTAGTACGTCTTAAAATATCAGTACGTATCAGTTTCTCAAAAGACCTTAGTTGGAGATGTCCAAACCATCTTAAATGATGTTGGACAAACTTCTCTTGAATTGATGCTACCTCTACCTTATCACGCATATCTTCAAGATTTGATCCCGCCATATGTGACCATAGATACACCACGGCATAGGTGAAAAATCTACATCCATAGTGGTAGGATGTACAAGCATGTATTGATTTCCGTGCCTATAGTAGTTAGCAACATTATATGATAATATGGCTTTTTATGTGTTTGGATTTCTATGTGCATGTTTGTTTTGTCCTTTTGCAGCACATTTGTTCTGTTCTTTTGCAGCACACTTCTTTTTGTCTTCGTATATTTGTGTACTTAATTCAATTAAATCCTTGCTAGTTGCTACAGCTCATGATTCTTTCATGCAGGATTTGGGATGGATCCAGAAAAACGCAATGAGATGAGTCTGGAGGACAAGAGAGAATTAGTGTACGAAGTTTCAAAATGGCCACAAGGTGCCTCTGAGATTCTTCAATGCTGGACCCGCAGGGATCTACTTCAGCTTATCTGTGCCGAGCTGGGCAAGGAGAGGAAGTATACCAATGTTTCAAAATCTAAGATGATTGCCTATCTCTTGAAATTAGTTTCACGAAAGAACGGACAACTGAAGGATGATAATGTAAATGCTTCGCTACTAGGGCAGAATAACAATGACACCCAAAAGAAAGCAAATGAGGAACAGCCACAGCATTTCACTAATCGTGTAAACTGTGACCCAACAACATGCAGAGAGGCCCAAACTGGTAGTTTATTGATATGCAGAAATGTTGCATGCCAAGCCACTCTGGATGCAGAAGGTGCATATTGCAAGCGTTGCTCTTGCTGCATTTGCCGTAAATATGATGAAAACAAGGATCCTAGCTTATGGTTGGTTTGCAGCTCAGATAATCCATATTGTGGCTATTCATGTGGTATGTCATGTCACCTGAAGTGTGCTCTGAAGAATAAAAAAGCTGGCATTGTCAAGAATGGTTGCAACAAGTTAGACGGTAGTTTCTACTGTGTTTGCTGCGGGAAGATCAATTGGCTAATGAGGTATCCTCTTGACTGTTTTGATTTAAACATGCCAGAGCGAAAAGGTTATTTATATGAAACAAAATTATCTTAAAAAATTCTGTATTCTATCCTAATTCTTAAGTAGGTGCAGTGTGGTACTGGTCCCTGACCAAAACTATCCACACTAAGCAATGCTAAGCTGTAATATCCATACTCTTTTGTGCCAAAAGCAATTTGAAGGCACCACTTTACCTGAAAATTTGTACCAGAATTGTCTCAATCTACTCTCCTTGTGGCAGTTACAATTTTGGTCATGAATTAAACAACGGGTTAAGGTTTTGTGATAGGTTATTACTTTTTTTTCCTTTTGCTAGTTTTCATCACAACCAAACAGCCTCTATGTTTTTCACCCTGTTGTCAGCAATTTTTTTATTAAGAAAAGAATGATGATAGGGGCTAAAGATTGATAATTTGAAATACTACCAACAGTCAATCCCTCTCTAAGTGCAAATATTATCGTCATTTGTATCTCTTCCCTGTGGAAATTGTATGTGTGGTTTTTCACTTCTTACCCCTTACAGGAGTCTGCGGAAGCAACTGGCAATTGCAAGGGAAGCTAGAAGAGTTGATGTGCTATGTGAGCGCCTATCTTTAAGCCATAAAATGGTGAAAGCATCTGAGCATTACAGGGAACTGGCGAACATAATCAGCTCAGCTGTGAAAATACTTGAGAAAGAAGTTGGTGGTGCATTGGATCAAGTGTCAACAATCATGGGGCGGGGCATTGTGAACCGGCTTAGTTGTGGTGCTGATGTTCAGAAACTCTGTTCATGTGCATTAGTAATAGTAGACTCTTCATTGGATGTCACCTTGGAGCTTGAGACAAACAATAATACGAAACCTGTTGGTAAGTTTGTGTTATTGTTGACTTACTAACTACAGCTGCAATCTCAGAACTCATCCTTGTAGAATTAGACTTAGTTGCATTAATGATCTGAAAAATACATTTTTAAAGATGTCCTTACAAACAATGCAGACTACAACTTTGTGTATGAACAGATGGTATTTACTTTTGCAGGTCCCCAACCCCAAATCCTTTTTGAGGAGATCACTCCATTTTCTTTGGTTATTGTGTTGAATTATCAGGATAACATCGCTAAGGAGAATATTGATGGTTGCAAAGTTTGGCACCGAAATGCTAGGGTGCCCAACTATCCTGCAGAGCCCACATGCCATGTACTGAGGCCAAATACTAGGAGCCTGATTTCAGGTCTAAGCCCTTCAACAGAATATTCCTTCAAGGTTTTGCCTTTTGGCATCACACAGGGCTTTGGTGAATGGGAGGCAAAATGCTCTACACAAAGCCTTGACCGTGGCAGCAGCCAGTGCTCAACTCAGAATTCTGAGAGCATGTGCATCAAAGAGTATTCAACGCAGTATGGGAAAAAGGAGTTGAATTTGCAAAAGCAACAGAGAGCCACTCAATATGATTCACCTAAGGGTTCTACAAACTCAAGTGAGAACAATGTGTCCTCTGACCGGTATTCTAAGCGGGCTAAGATGACAAGGTTGGATGGTGCAAGTGACAATGATGAAAGCCAGTTTCCACCAACATCAGAAGTTCTACCATTTGCGAGCTCCAACTCCTCTCCATCAGAAGCACCAAGTAAACCTGACTGGCTTAGCAGCACCCCAGATTCTGCCTGCAAAAAATATGTGGAGCAGCAGTACGAGTACTGCGTGAAGGTGATCAGATGGCTGGAGCACGAAGGGCGCATGGACAAGGACTTCCGTGTGAAGTTCCTCACTTGGTTCAGCCTGAAGGCATCGGCACAGGAGAGGCGCATTGTGAGCGCCTTCATAGATGCTCTCATCAGCGATCCAGCGAGCTTGGTCGCTCAACTGATCGATGCATTCATGGATGTCGTCTGCAGCAAGGAGAAGCCTGCTCAATCGAAGGCTGCGTGCTACAAGCTTTGGCATTAGAACACTGGACTGCCGCTGAAAGTCTCACCATGTGGCACCATTTTGCCAATAATTGTCTTCTGATTGAACTCCGAACCATTCAGGTTATTGCTCTTTATTGATTGTTAGGTTGCATCTCAGTTGTTTTGTCGGACCATTGGGTGATATCAGGTGCATGAACTATGCTCTGAAGTTACTGACAAGTGACAATGGGAGGAAGATTTAGATGCCTCATTTCTGTCCATTTGATATCTCATTGTGTTTTATCGAAAATTCAGTCGGTGGATGATAGCTCGTTTAATCGATCGTGCCGGAATCTTATGCTGGTAACACCTGGTTCATGAACCAGGTCTAGTTTGGCCCGTGGTTGATGACTAGTTGTAGGGAGCAAACAAGCAACTGTATGCATCAGTGGAATGGTGCTGTGAAATTTGCAAATTTGGAAGTAATAACGGTTATGAAATCATGTCCTTGCTTGAACAGATGTTTATGTTATCATTTATTTATTTCTAATGGAATGTTGACGTGGTAGGACAATTGTTCATATTATTTGACATGTTATAGCCCCAGAAGAGGTGGTTATTGCAATTCTCCCTCTCTTCTCAAATACTGAAACGTTTTTACTATGGACACATACACATACATAGGCAATCATTTTTATATATAAAAAACTGGCCAAAATACTCTCTTAAAGAGTATCACAAGCACGTAAGGTAAGGTAAACAATGTAGTTTAGGGAAGTTCTTAAAAATGAGAGTACCAATATTTGAGCCCTTAAAAATAGACTAATAAGAACTAGCAATCTCACATTATCACATGTGGCTGGATTCGGTTGGACTTTCGGCTTATGGCTTATGGAGGTGTTTGGTTGCCAGCCACAGTTTACCACGCTTAAAGTTAGGCAAGTTTGACCAACTTTGGGAGTTATTTGGTTGCAGTCACAGTTGTGGTAAGATTCCCTTCCAGCAAACTAAATCCCACGCGTCAATGACTCAAAAAAGTGTGGCAAGATTCCCTTAGCCTTGCTAAGGTGTGGCAAAGAATTTGAGCACCTCAACTTAGGCAAGTGTGGCAATTTTTGTTGGCAAAGTGTGGCTAGCAACCAAACAGCCTCTATATCTTATGCTACAGTAACTAAACAGTGTATTTTTTTTAAGACAGAGTCAACAGAAAAAATAAAATATAAAGTGTATTGAGTTTAGCTATACAGGCCAAAATCGCATACGACTATTTTTCTCTACATACTACCTCTTACAAACAGATAGAATTTAAAATTTTAAACCATAAGATATAAATCTCAACTAAAATAACCCACCAAGATGGCTCAGATAATCAATCACTACAAGCCATTGACGTTTTTAGAAGACTCCTGAATTATGCCAAGTGCACTTGGACCCTTCCACCTTCCAGTGATATAGGTGATTGCCTTGACCTGCACCATCCAAAATTGATCTAATGGCTGAGATCTTTTAGTTCTTATCATCCTACCTCCATGGTAGTTCCTGTTCCATACACTCCCACCAGTTTTCCCGCCCGCCTAGGCAGTAGGCGGCCACTAGCCCGCCTAGGCAGTAGGCAATGCCCTCTGCTGTCCGACTAGCACCTAGCATGTAGGTGAACACTGACTTCCACATTAAATATGCTTCATAATTTTGTATTCACAGGTGTCTATACTGAGCTTACCCTACCTCTATTACTCAAGATTTTAGGACCAGGCTTTTTTTTCCTGTTGGTAGTGCTAGGGCACGTCTAATAGTAGAGATGATTGTTGGTCATATAATCCTCCATATCATACAAAGACAAAACTAAAGATAATTTCTATAATAGATTGCCTCCTAAGTTTGTCTCTATAGAACCCCACAATCTTTTAATTATGGACAAAACTAAAGTGTTTGTTATAAACAATAACTCATACCATAGTGTTTTGTGTTGTTTATGTGCCATAAATTTATGGGCTTAGGTCTCTTCGTAAAGAGATAGCTATACTCTCTTTGTTACACTATGGGAAACGCTCCCCTCGCGGAGGCTCGGGAAGAAGGAGAAAGGAGACCACCGCAGCTTCTTCTTGTGCAACTGGTATAAGTGAGCTGCAACCAAGCACGCCGCGTCCTGGACGGCGGCAGAGCGGTGCGTTCGAGTGTGCTCAACCGGGAAGGTGTGGGACTGGAATTCCCTATCCTATGCATGTAGGAATACTTCCATGGTCCATGAGTCTCGGTCCAGGATCCGGGTCCTCCTGCCCTTGTAAGATTGGTCTAGGATCCGGATCCTCCTGCCCCTGAAGATGGGTGGATTGCGGTATCCTAGATATTGTATGAGCTATCACAAAAGGCTGACAAAACTCCCTATCATATTCTCTATAGGAGAAATGATTCCACGGAGCTACGAACAATTAACATAACAATTAAATATATACCAACCACGAACGAATGAATCAGGAGCCGCACACTCATGCGTTATATAGCCGTGCAAAGGAAATAGCAAACGATATTGACAAGATACGATATGACGTAAAGCTTAAATAATCACAAAATGTCGAAAACTATATGTGGCCTGCGTGGCCAAAACTCTCGGTTGAAAGCACAAAAAGGGTCATGCATGCGCATATGGTGCGGCCAATAGGCGCACCACTTTCCTAGCGCGGTTAGTGGGAAAATTTATTTATTTGCCACTCTTACGACTCGGGCGGCAACAGATTTGCCACCCGGACCCATTGTCAGTGACTCAGGTAGCCCCACATGTAAGTGACAGAATTTCGGTGTCAATCTTAAGGGTGGCAAAAAATTGAATCTCCCCGCCACCTGGGGCAAAAAAACTATTCCCAAAGGGTCAAAAAAAAATTACCGATCGGATAGCCCATCCCAATCCAATTCGGCCTGACGCCGAATTCGGATAGGCCCAACAAAGAAGGCTCCGCTATATTATAAAGAAAAGCAAACCCAACCCGCAAGCAAACGGAACAGGGGACAGAAAGAAAGAGGGGGCAAAAATAGAAAAAAAAAAGCCAGAGCTCGAGCGAACGCCGCCGCCGCCGCCGCCGCTGCCGATGGATCCGAAGCTGGTGGAGGTGACGCAGTTCTTCTCCCGCTTCAAGGCGGCCTACGCCAGGAATGACCTCGACGCCTGCGTCAACCTCCTCTCGCAGCTCAAGGTGAGCCCCCGCGCCCCTACGACCCTGGATCTCGTCCGCCACGCTAGTCTTCCCGGCGCAAGAGACGCGATGTTTAGTGGTTTCTGGCTGATTTCGATGGCTGTGTTATTTTGCGAGACGCGGGCGCAATGGGTTTGCTGTGCTTGGGTCGGTTTTGATTTGTTTCTAGGGTTTCTTCCGTGGAGAGAATTGATGTGTGAGTGGTTTGCAGCGGTTAGCCGACAAAAAGGCCGGATTTTTATGGAGTTTTCGGTGATGTTTTGTTCTTGATACTTTAGTTAATAGATCCGGGTGTATAGATCTAGTCAGTAATTTTCCGTCCGCTTCTAGTTCGATTAGTGGCAGAAAGGCTCGGTTCTTACTAGGTTTGGGAGCATAATTGAATTGCCTCTGTGGTTCCGCGAGAGAAAGTTGCAAAGTTTACGAATTTTGATTGAAATTCCCTTGTATTGATATGTGTTTTTCTTGCAGGTCCTACTCACCAAGTTTCCTAGCCTTCCACCCTCGTTTCAGCAGACACCCAACGCTGTGGAAGAGCTCAAAATCGCGAGTAAGACAACTCTTGACTGCCTGCTTTTGGGTTAATCACTGCCCTAGCGATCGCGTCTAATATCCGCAAAATATGTATGCTCACTTATTGCTGGTTCATAATGTGAACCCTTGGATAATATTGCTCCTTTTGCACGCAATCTCATATGATGTATTGGATGTTCTATTTTGTTACCATGTTAGTTCACATGTTCACACGCATGAAACGGTTTTGCTAATTGATGTTACCTATGCTATTTTCTTGGCGGAAATTGTGTATGTTATCATTGTTTCTTTTGGCAGGAGTATGTTATCATTGTGATCCAGCTAGTTTGCAATCGAACTTTCAGCAAGCGTTTTGGGCAGTAAACGTATATGTAAACCTTCATATTATCATTAACAGAGCAAGTGAAAGTCAATGTGATGCTGAAACCTTTTCAGGGGACATTTACGAGCATGCGGTCATTTTGAGTGTGAAAATTGAAGATCAAGATGCATTTGAAA
Organism: Dendrocalamus sinicus; assembly: GCA_036346575.1. Lineage (NCBI taxonomy): Eukaryota > Viridiplantae > Streptophyta > Magnoliopsida > Poales > Poaceae > Dendrocalamus > Dendrocalamus sinicus. The sequence goes on from CM070663.1 coordinate 8,969,320, forward strand.
GGGACTTCTGCCAGCTCAAGCCTTATTACATGGATACATGGTTAGTTCCTTTTTACCACTTTGTCAGTTCTGTTTGCTGTCTATGCATTGTGTAGTATAGTCTCAATGCATGTACCAATCAGTAAGTACAAATGAAAGAAGTATTATTGGCTTTCGTCGGGTGTAAATTGCCAAATGAGTTAAGCCCAATGTAGTGTATTGGGTTAGGCTTGCATGGTTTATATAGTTTTTATCTCTGATTGGTTGGGAAGATATGTTTGTGAGTAGGTCAAGTATAGATTGGGTTTGCATCAAACTCTCCATTGCCTGGCCTATTGGTGAGCTGTGATATCCTTGCCAAGCTGGTGATTATTTTATGTTTCCCTATCTTAGTAGAGTTACTGTTTTTACATCATATTCGCTGTCAAATGTTTGCTTTATCGGTCCCCAAAACCTGTTTATAACTAACTATAAAGTTCAACTGCACATGTCCACGTGGGTATTTTATCCAGGAGTATGTTGGAATTGTTATTTTGCATATATCATGTTATGTCATAATAAACCATACTGTTCATGCAGTGGCATAATTCCCCCTTCACCAGAGGAGTACCCAATTTTGGGACTCAATCTTCTGAGGCTGTTGGTACAGAATAGAATTGCAGAATTCCACACTGAGCTGGAGCTTCTGCCCGTTAAAGCACTGGAGCATCCTTGCATCAAGCATGCGGTGGAGCTTGAGCAGTCCTTTATGGAGGGTGCCTACAATCGAGTGTTGAGTGCTCGACAGGCTGTGCCCCACGAGACATATGTATACTTTATGGACCTTCTCGCCAAAACAGTTAGGTAAGTGGAGATCTGTTACTGCTGCTGCTCCCAATTTGATTTATTGATTTACTCTTCATGCAGTTCCTTACTGTGACTTTGCTCTGCTCTTGTAGAGATGAAATAGCTGGATGCAGTGAGAGGGGATATGATTACTTGTCAATAAGTGATGCAAAGCAAATGCTGATGTTCAGCTCTGACCAAGAACTACACCAGTACATCACAGAGGTAAATTGCCCTATTTTTTATGTTTCTATGTGAATTACATGATACTGACTATAGATTCTAATTATGTCTTCTATTGTTAACAGGAACATCCTGAGTGGGAGATCAAGAACGGCTCGGTCTTCTTCCAGAAGGCCAAAGAGTCCCAGCCATGCAAGGAGATACCATCCGTGCCACTTATTAACCAGACTCTCAGCTACGCGAGAGAGCTGGAGCGCATTGTATGATTTAGTTTCATTATCTTTCACATTTTCTGCGATCGACTGGGATGCCCAGTACTATCATTACTTTTAAGATTCCCTGATCGCAGCCTTTGAACTGCTCGAAACATCCTCTGAGTTAGTCCGGTAACTCCAGTTGTATTTGGTTAAATTGTTTCCTTGATCAATCGCTTTGCTGTTTTCAAAATGCTCAGCATTTGTCACAACCGCAAAGTGTTGGGCCGAAGATGACAGAAATAAGATCAAAATTACGTTGATTTGTCTTGCCAGTGTTTTGTTACCAGTCAGAATAAGGCCATACAGGTTACAGAGCAAAATGCAGTGACCGATAAAAAAAAACGCGATGAGAGTTTTCCTAAGTGCCATTGATATAGGTTTCACTTGGTTGGGCTGAAATAAGTTGACTTATAATTGAATTGCACTGTAGCTGATTGAAACTACATTGTAGTTGATAGTAGTTTATTTGTTGTAATTAATTTTAAAAATTTTTAAAATAGAAAAAATAGATTAACCCATCATGATAATGTAAATGAATATGCGAAAAAAAGAACCGGTAAAAAACTCAAAAAAGCCAAAAAGTTAGAAAAAAAAGACAAAATTTAGTAATAATGAAAAATAAGTTAGAATTTAGAAGTTTAAGCTGAAATGAACGAAGCTAGAAAGATATCATAGGGCTGATTGTTGGAAACTGTAGACTTATTTTTAAAAACAATCGTGCCCAGAAAAATTTGCGCTATCACCGTATCTTAATTTTGATTGACAACGTCGGCAGTGGATTTGTTGTCATGGTGCCGTATTGTCGGTAGTTTGTTTTTAAATTTAAACCGAAATGAAAGTACCCACGCTTGGTTCGTTTCTTAAAATTGAGGGAAACAATAACGAAAACATTTGGGTTGCTCATGACTTCAATTTTATGGTAATTATTCCTGGGTTCGGCACCTCTCATAGTACCCATAGAAGTACTATCGCACAGAGTTGACGGAAGAATTTCATGTGAGCCATTCATTGGTTCTTAGGGCCTGTTTGGTTTATAACCAGAAGTTGCCTAGCCACAAGTTAGGCGTGCTACAGTTTTTAGGTAGCTGTTTGGTTCACTGACGCAACTGTGTCATGCCACACTTTCTTAGCACCCGGCCCCACACGTCATAGACTCAGTTTCTTGCCAAACTTTGCCACAAGTGTGGCTTCGATTTTGTTAGCCACACTTTTTGTGGCAGCCACACATTGCCTAAGCTTAGGTATGGCAAATTTAGGCACCAACCAAACAGGCCCTTAGTTTGTGAGATAACAAACATAAGCTGCCCGTTAAATAGCAATCAAATAGTACTATAAATCGCATCTTACAAAACGACAAAGCTTGTCTGTTTATCAACGTGAGGATGCATTTCTCCTGAATTCACAAATAAACTAGGATACGGGAGGAGACCAGGCCAAGATTTTCTACACAAACGGAAATACTTGTGGGAGCATGGAGATCTGTCTGGAGCCATGCATCACCTCACATTTGATAGTACTCTTTTAAGTGATCAAACAAGGCAACCAGGCATGGGAAGAGAGAGTCAAGAACAAGAGGGAGAGGCAAGAATAGGCAGCATAGCACAAGCAAAGTTCGACAATAATCCATCAATGGCAGAATAGCAGGGCTTTGCTATTTTCTATCTATCAAGATACTCTATACATTCTTGCTGCAACATTTTCCCGTGGACCTCCCAATCAGAGCTTTGGACTATTAGAAGCATTATCATTACTGTTATAAAAGAACGAGTTGGTGATTGTACGTCCCTTCTCCTCCAACTGCTCCATTCTTAACTTCTCACCACTCTTCACTTTTCAACTGATCAAAGTAGTCATCTTTCACTCTTCACTTCTCTATATATCCAATAAATTTCGTTACAACGCACGAGCAGGTGACTAGTTTCCTCTTAAAACCTAGTTCGGTCCGCTGTGAGATTGTCCGGTAACTCTCGTCATATTTTCTGGGATCATTTCGTCGATCAATTACTTCAATGTATTTTTCGATGCTTGGCATTTTTCTAATGAACATATTATAAAAATTAAATATATCGGTAACTGCGAACTATTGGACTTAAGGTGACAAAATTAGATCGAAAAAGTTCTTACTTTGTTGCGTTGATTGTGTAACTGCTTACAGTTACTATTGTATTATAGATTGCTAGTGCTTGGGACATATAACTACAGCTCTTTGACGAGGCACGTTGTGTAACAACTTGCAACTTACAAGTTTGAATAGGCCATACAGAATACAGAACAATGCAGTGGCTTGCTGTCAACAAATTTGTGATTTGAGAGTGCTCTCAACTCCCAAGTGCTATTGATATAACAAGATGTGAAAAGAGAATTTCCAAGTACTTGATCAGATGTCTGTTTGTTAATTCATAATAATACTAGTAATAATACACAAAAAATTAAATCATATAATTTTGTTTTTGAAACAAAAAAGAAGAGGATATCAGGTTTTCACCCAAATAGATCACCCAAATAGAATATTTCTGCCCATTCCTACGCAGGGGCGAATCTAGGATAAATTGTCGCTAAGGTCAGCCTAGACTTAGAGCCGTAACTATAGTTGATACTATTCTAACACTATGCATAAAAATAAAAATATATTGCAAACAATAAGCATTCATATAGAGATAAATGTATCGATAACATAATGCGACAAAAGAAACTGATTACAATAGTGCTTACCTCCTATAATTTCACCCCTACGGTACGGTCATTCATATTCTGAAAACGAACTATGATATCATCATTTGGAATTGCATCAATAAATTCTTGTTCCACGAAGCAAATGACACAATCATTCATAAATCCATCGCCAGTGCGGTTTCGTAGATCTGTCTTCACAATTTTCACTACTGAAAAACACCTTTCCACTGATGCTATCGCAATAGGAAGAACTAGCACAAGTTTGAGGAGCCGATATACCAAAGGAAAAGAAAGATCAGTTTACCAAGCTCAGAAATAGTGGCCACTTGGGCAAATCTAGCATCAGCTCGCACATTGTCAATGTAAATATTGAGCTCAAGAATAAGATCTTTTAGGTCCCTTGCATCAAAATCATCAGGGTATGCCTTAGCCAATTCCATCAAACTTTCAATTTTGAATGCATCGAAAGAATTCTTTGGACTAAAAGCAGCAATGTTGGTAAGCAATTCAGAATTTACCTCGTTGAAACGGTCATTAATTTCGCAAGTCGTAAGTCAATAAGCGGGTTCAAGCCTAAGGTGCCTCCATCAACATTTTCATTATCACTTGTCAAGTTAATTTCCTTTTCAAAAGCGTTCCAATGTGCTTTGATTGCCTATCAAATTATTCAATCAACAAACTTAAACACGCAAGTACATATTGAATGCACAATTAGCTGTATTATGATTAAAAAGTCACTAATTTACTTACGTGACATGTTTGCGATTCTTTGCAAGAGAAATAGAAGAAAGCTCGTACTTCTCTAGTATCTGCTCTGTTGGAACGCAAGCAAATTGCCTTTAGCTCCCCTTCGGATTATATTATACATAAAGCTGGAAAAAGATCAAAAGTGATAAGCTGCAACCATCTCACAATTGTAGATGGGGGAATAAACAGGGATTCCGTACTTGAGTAGAACCGAATCAACGGAGACTCGGAGAGTATCGCCGGCGGCGGCGGCGGCTGCTGTACGGCTCCGCCTGTTCGTCTTCGCCGTCAGCACCGAGCGAAGGCCGCGATCACGCCATCACGGAACCAGGATGTCGACGAGAACGCTGCACCGACGCGGAAGTTGGAAGGTCATACGGAGGGAGAAGAATCATCGAAAGCCACCGGCACCGATTGGCGATTGCAACCTTTGGCCTTCTCCCTTGCGACATTGGGCTCTGTGGGCTCCATCTCACAAACTGGGCTGCCTGTTAAAATTAGCTGTGCTGGGTTGTTGTTGTGCTGGGTTGCCAGGGTCAACAATATTTTTTAATGGGGTCAAGGCTGGTGAAAAAAATACAGGTATAAGGTGCTCCTAGCAAGTCATCGGGGTCAGCCGACCCCGACCCGTCCACGTACATTCGCCCCTGTTCCTACGATTGCATGGAGGCAAATGAACCATTTTTGAAAGGAGGACAACCAAAATAAAAAAAATTTCAGATCTGCTTATGCCCTACATTTGTTGCCACCAGTCTTTATCTCAAGGTGCCCATCATACAAAAACAGTTTTCTCACAATTACTATCACATAGACATAGTTGACGGAAGAATTTTATATGAGTAGTCATCGGTCCTAATTGTGTGAGAGACCAAACATAAGCTGCCCATTAAATAGCAATCAAATATTACAAATCGCTTGTTTTAAAAAGAGAGGAGCTTTTTATCAATGTGAAGATGGCAGTCATTCTCAATTCACAATAATACTGAGATATAAGGGGAGACCAAAAGCAAGCATTTCTAAACTACGACGGTATTATGGGTAGTAACCATGGTTGCCGAAATGAAGTAAGCTCGAGCCATGCTGCAACTCATTTGATTACAAGTGATCAAACAAGGCAAGCGACGACAATGCGAGCGAATAGGGATTTCACATCTGATATCATAACATGCAACAAGTGGTTCTTGTTTTATAAAAGAAATGCTTAATAAAGCAATTCTTTGTTAACTAATTTTTAAGACACTTTTATTTCCGTCTATGGTTGAATGGAAATAGGATTAGCCCTGGATTAACTACAATGATATAATATCGAAATCAAAGATACCCTCCAAATGCTTGAGGCTGCACCCGGCTATACTCTCTAAATGCTTCAGGCTGCACCCGGCGCCTTGACACTTGTCAAAATATCTGAAATAATGTGTATGAATTTGTACGCGTGTTAGAAGCGATCACGTTTAGCCATGTTCAAGGAGTAAAAAAATATATGTAATGTTAATTCACTGAAAATTGGAGCAATATCACTATGTTATTGGATTGCTCCTTTGGATACTTGCACCAGCCACAAAGGTACTCCAATGGAACTCATAGCCATGGCCTGGAACTTTCACAAATGGTGTTCACAATCCCTGCTACCTAAAAAAAATGATATATAGGAAGGATTTCAACGCTAGGCTGAAATTGAATCTACAGTCCACAAACTCATGTTTCTCTGAAGAAAACAAAACAGCGCATTAACCACATGGTCTCATGTTGGAAAACCCAATTCCAATAAGAAAACGTAGTCACAAAAAATGAATTATATTTGGGTTCGCTCCATATACTATGATGAAGTTAATGATGAGGTTTCAGTTTTCACAAATGACAACAATGTCAACAAAGGCAAGTCCTTCAAATCATCCAGAATCTACAAATAGGGAATCTTGGAATTGGCGCCGGTCAACATTTTGGCATGAACCAGATCGTCAAGTTACACAGATATTCTGTGTGTGAGCCAACGCCAAAGGCGACATCTATTTTGTGACACAAACTCGTTAAACGGCTCTCTTCAGGATCTCAGAAGAGAGAAAGAGAGGCTCTCATAAAGTTAGTATTCTCTTTAAGTTTAAACAATTCTTCTTTTTAAGTTTAAACAATGCTCATTATGTGCCAACAATGACTTGCATGACGACTATATTAGATTTAGATCAGAACACCAAGATATTGGGGGGGGGGGGGGAGCCAAAAAAATACACGACTTTTGCATCTAGGTTAATAATAAACTTGTCCACCGTGGTGATGTTACCATGCATACTAATTGCCATGTGAGATTAACAATTTGGCACAGAGCAGGGGATCTCGCAACTACGGCAATGAAGCACCAGCGAACTGTACAGTTACTTGTGCAAGACCTGCAGCAATCAAAGAAGCTAAGGTGTGATTTATGAACTAGTATCAAATTGTGCATCTCAATTCAAGTTGAAATTGGCTTTCTACATTTTACTGAAAGCCTTAAAAGATTCATGCATAACATCAAGCCACTAGTCTAGCATCTAGAATACCTAGGCTTAAGGGGTTAGGGTTTGACTCATGGTCGCCGATGAGCGCCATTTGAGCGAAGACCTCGTGCCTGCGTGATGCAGGCGTGGGGACGAGTCGGTGCAGATCGGGATGTCGCCGGTGTACGGGTGTCGCCGGCGGAGTCCTGCAGAGGCGGCGGCGACGGCCTTCCCGTTGCTAGCAGCGCTCAGTAGATCGGATCGCGTTAGGGTTTGTCCGGGGTTTGTGACTCTCACGGGAACGTCGTCCTTGCGGGAGAGGCCGGAACCCTTGCTTTATATTGCGCTGTTGCAACGGGGGACCGTAACCATAATATGGTAAGGCACCCCCGATTAGGGCGTTAAAAATCAGGAGACGTGGATTTCCCCACGTCCTTCCTTTTCTGGCCGTTTTGGCCTTAGATCAATATCCAACATTTACATTTTTCAAAATTTTGTAACCAGGTGACCAGTGTACGTACGATTTTAGAAAGCAACAGGAATTCGATCATAATGTCTGCACAATCCTGATCCAGAAGAACAGGAAATAGTAGCCAATTTGTTGGGGCTGCAAATTTGGGATGTTGCCGATGACATAACTGAAGAGAAGTAAATTGGAAAATTGAGCAAGAGGCTTGATACCTGGAAGATTACCCATACTTCTATGGAGAATAGTGATTCCAATCGATTCCTGTCCTGGTAATTTGCCTATGTATACCTTGTAATTTTACTTGCTACCAGAATGGCTACATGGCATAGGTTGTAAAGCAGAAAAATACTGTAGCATTGTACGTGAAAATTGGCAATTAAGATTCCCTAGATTTTTTTCTTTTTCTTTTGAGAAGTCCCTTATGAACAGACAGGTTTGTCTTTTGAGAAATGAGATTGCCTATTCACTGACGCAGATAAACAGATACGGCATTTACAAAATTTTAATTAGCAATCACACCATAATCACATAAGAAAAATCTACATTAGGAAGGAACACATAGAATCGAAGTGACGTATTAGCAACAAATATCGGAAGAACATGCACTTCAACCAATCAGATCCATTCCTTTGTATCTATGCAGGCATCAAGAAGTTTCCATTCTTCAGTCCCTTCTTCTGGTTTCTGCAAACAAATGGCATTTTAGCAAACTTGCCCAAATTTAAGGTCCAAGAATTCAATGCTGTAACAAAACCAACTCCCCACATTCACATTATACACCAGAACACTATCACTAAAACCTAATAATTTCAAATGTATGTTTTCAAACTATTAAAAATTGGAAGCTTTTTAATGTTTTAGCGCCTTAAAACAACAAGAACTTGACACCTTAATGCTTGTTGGAGCTGGATAAGAGAGCATCACAAGTTACATGAATACATGATCATATTCCCATCGTACGGTAAGAGGAAGAGAAACAAGGATACTCTCAATCCTTCCTCCAGTCTTGAGGCCAAATGTGGTGCCACGATCATAGACCTTCACGGCAAGCAAGAGCCAGAGTAGAGCTGACAGTGACAAGAGATATGACTGTTCATGTAAAATCACTAACAAGGTTGAACTCCACGTAGCGACCCCTCCGTAGCTGCTGCAATGACTTGTGCTCTTCTGTAAATGTGGTATCTTTCCGGCGTTCTATGATGGGGATGTATGCAAGAATAACTGTCTACGCACTGTGCAGAGAAGAAAGTGTCTTAATAGGCATAACTTTGATCAGCAGTTAGAAGTGCAGGCTGCCAGCCACAAAAATGCTGAATTTCTATTAGAATCCACTTTAACCAATAACACATGGTAGAAAAGGAATCAAATCCTAGAAGCTAAATATATCTGCATTTTAAAGTAGGTCCTTGTGACATAAGGTGATGAAAATGCCATCTCATGCATGATAGATGTGTAGGCCATAGTGTCAAGCAACACAAATGCAATTATAAGTTTCATTCAAGAAATTATTCATCATATGCCCTCCTCTTAGATGGAAATTCAGGATTTACCCTCCTGACTCACGCGTCAGTGACTTATGATGACCCCACATGTCATTGAGGTGGGAGGGTAAATCCTGAATTTCTCAACTAAGGGGGGGTATATAATCCTTCATTCAATGATACCTGTAGCGAAGTCAAGAAGCGTGTCTTGATCATAATCATTAAGATCATCAAAAAAATATTCCACCCACCCCACATCGTTCGCCACGATGCTGCAGTCAAATATAAATAATCATCTCCATGTCTTATTCTGGCCACAAGGCCACGAGGCATGACAAGCTATCTACTGCCCAGTACTGAATAAGACTAACAAGCCTTATACCACTTTTCAGATGTCTAGGCCTATTTGCTTTGGCTTCTATAAACTACTTTTCTATAGTAAATAGTTTTTCTATAGTACCTAGCTTTTAAACGGAGTGTCTTTTCAAGGCGGGGTCTATTAGTCGATTATAGTACACACTATAGTGACTTCATTTATATTGACCAAAATCGTACGCAAGTATTCTCTCTACAAACTTCTTTACAAGTTGTTACTATTCATAAACCAAAAGCCATCAACAAAACCCATGAATGCCCCCGGAATCATGTCAACCATGAGTCCATGATGTTGCATTGCACACAAAAAAAAACATTAAGAAACTGTGTACTAAAGCATAGCAATCACACGACCACAGCAGTCAAAAACATCAATGAGCAGCTGAACAAACTAACCTTGATATGAAAATAATCATCGCACCATTTTTTGAATCTTGGGTAAAAGCTTGGATCAAACTTATCGCATGCTTGTTTCTGAACCTGAAAGTGCACAATAAAACATAAATAAGCTATCCAACGAATAGACAGCAATCAAGAAATGTCAAATAGCCTTAGATTATCTGCCTTTTTAGCCAAAATAACAGCAGAAGCGTAACAGGAACATGTTGACATATAGAATGAAAATGCTTGACATCCTCTTCAATGATGTACGACCGCGTCAAGTCAGTACCACCTCCAAACCACCACTGCCTGGGTGCCCCAGGAGCATCTGCAGCGAAATGGGGCATAATCTCTGTTCTCTGAAATTGTCTTAGATTCAGCAAATACAATAAAGATCTGTTTGTTTCACTTCTCAGCACAAGTAGTACCTTTGGGTGCCTTGGTCTCGAAATATGGGTAGTTGAAATGCAACGTTGGAGCAAATGGGTTCTTTGGATGGATAACCTGACAAGCAAAACATGAACCTGATCATCCCCCTGTTAACAATGGTGCTGGATGACACGCTTACACAACAAATTGCTCAAATTGGATGTCTGTGTGCAGAAATGGTGGGTGACACAAGAATTTGATGAAAGATGCAAACTTTCGACATGCCATTGGTTGCAGTGCAGCCCGGGCGGGAGGTTCTCACCGAGCTAACGGCGGCGGAGAAGAAGGGCACGGGCCCGGCCTTCTCCCCTCCCGCCGCAGTGGCGTCGGGCCTCGCCGCGCGGTACGCGTCGGGGGGCATGACGCCGTACACGAAGGACACATTCACGGCGGCCTTGTCGAACACGCAGCCGCCCTGCAGCACGCGACTGATGCCACCGCCGCAGCCCAGTAGCGTTCACGCGTCCCTCCCGGAACCGCGCGCCCTCGCCGCCGTCCACATCGACCGCCTCGAGCGCCGCGCACACCTCGGCCTGTACCCGCCGGATCATGCGCTCGGACCGCCCAGCGACGACTCCGACGACGCCTCCTCCCCGCGCAGGAAGGTCGGCGGCGCCGCGGCCTCCGGCGTCTCCCTCTCCATGCGTCAGTGTTTTTCGTCAGGGTGTGTGCGAAGTGAGAGAGAGGTTTAAACCGGGCCAGCCAATAACTTCTCTCTCCACGTGTCCCACCTCTTATCCTCCTCCGCTGCCACCGGCTCACGCCGCCCTTCCCGCGATTGGCGACTCCGCCGCGAGTTGGTAGCTAACGATGGCGGCGAGGGCTCCGGCGGTGGAGCTCCCCCACTCGCCTTCGCTGCCGTTCGTCGGCCCCTCCCCCTGCCGCCGCCGCCCAGGTGTGTGCACGCTCTATTCACTGGGGAGTCTCGCTCACAGTCTCACCCATTACTGATCTCAAGCATTAGGGACAACAACAAAATTATATTGTTTCTTACAGCCCCATTAATTGTCTGTTCCAATTTCATTTGCCTTCAGGTAAAGCTCCTCTTCAGAAGCCTGTTCATGCGGCAGTAACTAGAAAACCTTACAGATTAGAGGAAGCCAGGAGGATGAGGATCTGCAGGTACAATGCAATGCTTCCTTACTGTGCTAGAATGCTTCAGTCTCTCCACTTACTCCTGTAAATGTAACCCAAGTTCTTGGCAACTGCAATCTTTGTGACATGATACTTCTCCTTTCATTTCATTTTGTGGCATGAATCATGGATCATGAACACTTGCTGTTTGAATTGAAGGGCTGCAGAGATACAGTGCTCTGAACAAGCAAATAGAAGGGAGCCACTAAGGCGTGGCACGGTCAGTCCGCGCCTTCCAGTGCCTGATCACATTACCAGACCACCCTATGTAGGTACTGATCGTCTGCCAGATGTAAATCCTAATCGGCAGATGCATGACAGTGAGAGCATTGCTCATATGAGATCGGCTTGTCAGCTCGCTGCTCGAGTGCTGCAATATGCAGGGACATTGGTAAAAGTAAGCATTTTGCAAAGCATCTAGCTTCATCTTCTCTTGGCGAATTTGTGTCATGTGTTCTTCTTTTATACTTAATTACGTAACATATCCTCACCTTCTTGTGTACTCTCTAATAGATTATTAGTAGCCATCAATAAGAATTAAGAAATCATAAGATCTCCTGTTCCCACCAGCCCTCGGTGACAACAGATGACATCGACAGAGCAGTGCATCAGATGATCATTGACGCTGGTGCCTACCCATCTCCCCTCGGATATGGCGGGTTCCCAAAGAGTGTTTGCTCGTCGGTGAACGAGTGCATCTGCCATGGAATCCCTGATTCGCGCGCGCTCCAGGTTGAAACAGGAGCCTTTTCTTCTTATATGCTAATCTAATTGCTGGCGTTCCTTTTGCGCTGAAAAATGCTGGTTGTTTCACTGATTTTTGCAGGACGGGGATATCATCAACATTGATGTTACGGTCTACTTGAATGTATGTGCTACTGTTCCTTTTATTGTCAGTCAACAAATACTTTTCCTTCTCATGGTCTACTTGAATGAATGTATCTACTTGAAGTGACATGTAGTGTTGCTCCAGGGCTATCATGGGGACACCTCAAGAACATATCTCTGTGGAGAAGTTGATGAATCTAGTAAGCAACTTGTAAAGGTGTAATTTTGCTGCTCTCTGCCGACTGCTTCCTACCACATGTTTTTAATCTGTATCTGAATAACTGTGTGTTATGTTTCAGGTCACCGAAGAGTGCATGCTGAGGGGCATATCAGCCTGCAAACATGGTGCTAGTTTTAAGACAATTGGCCAGAGAATAAGGTGTTGATCTCTCAGAACTTAGATAATAGTATGAATTTGTGATGCTTTGGTAATTTACAGATAAATAAGTTTTTTTTTTACTTTGAACTATGAATATAATGTTATGCTATTCGAGTTTATATTTTTTTTGTCTGTCAGAAAAAACAAACTATCAGCATCTCTTTTTTTAGTAGCAAACGTTCTCTTCTCCATCTTTTCTTAAGAATTTTCGTTCCGTAAATATATGGATCTTCGGAAAAGTTTGTATTTAGTATTTACCAAATATGATGGCATTCATTATTTTTTCTTGATGTTTTGTTAGTCACAAAAGTTGGAAATCAAGGTCCTTATTACAGCCGAATTATCAGTGCCCTTTAATTGTCTTCTTGGTGATTTTTTGCTTCCAATGGTTTTCAGTGAGCATGCTGAGAAGTACGGCTACGGCATCGATCCCTTTGTTGGGCACGGAGTTGGGAGAATATTTCATTCAGAACCCATTATATGGCATACCTGTAAGTAGCCTTACTGATCTCAGTCATGGTGATCATGGACCGAATGGCAACGAGATATATAAGCAATTTCAGCATGGTTCTGAGAAACACCGACTAACTATGCACGCTTTGGTGACAGATGATTACGAGCCAGGCTATATGGTTGCAGGCCAGACATTCACAATCGGTACGCCATCAGTTTGCAAATTTCCATCCAGCTAATCCCTTCTCATTAATTAGCAGACTCTTAGGATGGAACATGGCATATCATATATGATAGATCGATGTAGCTAGTAAATATCCTGAGACTGTCACCTGAAGAGCTCTTTCTTCGTGCTGCCTGACAAATGTAGCACGTACTGACTGACAGTATTGTTCGTCATGATCGCAGAGCCTACCCTGTCCATGGGGAGCACGCAGTGCACGCTGTGGGACGACGGCTGGACCGCCGTCACGGTGGACGGCAGCCTCAACGCGCAGTTCGAGCATACGGTTCTGATCACCGAGGACGGCGCAGAGATCCTTACCAAGTGTCAGTAAGATTCTCATGCCATTCTGTAGCTCCGCAGCTCAAGGTGTCTGGGAAGTCAGGTCGCACAGGAAGATGTAATAAAGCATTAACGAGCTCGTACTCATCCTCTGTATATAGCCTTGCTGCTGTGATTTTGCCTGATTCGAAGTACAATTTTTCCAACCTGTACGAAAGCCGAATCTAAATTATGCTCGGTTGGGCTGAAAAATAATAATTTATAATTAAAATTACAATATAACTAAAAATAGATTATTTAACGTAATTAAATTTAAAAAATTAAAAATAGAAAAATATGTTAGCTCATCATGGACAACACAAACAAATACGGAAAAAATAACCAGCAAAAAAGCTCAAAAAACCAAAAGTTAAAAAAACGAAATTTATAAATAATGAAAAATAAGTCAGAAAACTGAAGCTCAAACTGAAATAAGCAGGACGTAAAATATGAAGTGGTTGCATTCACAGTGGGGTACAGACTTGGTGCAGGCATGCAGGCAAACAAACACATCCCATTACCCCAACCGACCACACGACCATGCAAGCGGAAGGGAACAAAATAAGTGTATGTTGCTCACAGGTAGTTATTAGATGGAATGTAATCTCTTGATGTAATCAAATGTGTCAGGTTGTGATGCGTGATCGGTTAAGTTAGGTAGTGTAGATTTCCTATCTAGTTTCTTTGGTAAGTCCAGACCTCATTGTAATCTTCTTGCCTCCTTTCTCAAGTATTGTAGATACCGATCACACATGCAATCACGCACGTCTGTATTTCCATGCAAGGGGAGTTTCCTTGCTCATATAACACGTAACCACCGGCTGAGATAAAGGCATGGTGTTCCACCCATCCAATTGCGCCTCTGAGTTTTCACATGGTATCAGAGCTTCATACAACCTAGATCTAATCCACAATGGCTACCTCCTCCTCCACCTCCTTCGCCATGAACCCTCTGTTTGGCTTTCCTGTCTCGGAGAAGCTATAAAAAAACAATCACGCCATGTGGAAGGCGCAAATCCTCGCCGCTGTCCGAGGTGCGCGCCTGGTTGGTCATCTCACCGGCGCTTCACCAGCCCCTGCAGCCAAGATAGACGGCAAGGTGGGCGACAAACCCGCTAGAGTCTCCAACCCTGCATACGATGAGTGGTATGCTACAGATCAGCAAGTCCTCGGGTTCATCCTCGCCTCCCTGTCGAGGGAAGTCCTCGCTCAAGTCGCTGCAAAGGAGACTGCAGCACAGGTGTGGAGCGCAATTGAGGCTATGTTCTCATCACAAACCCGAGCTCGAGCTGTGAACACGCGCCTCGCTCTCGCAACCGCCCAGAAGGGAAACCAGTCGGTTGCCGAGTACATCGGGAAGATGAGGCGCTCGGCGGCGAGATGGCGCTGCTGGCGATCCTTGAAGATGAAGAGCTCGTCGAATCTGACCTCACGGGCCTCGACTACGACTTCAATCCCATCGTTTACGCTCTCGTCACAGGCGAACCGGTGTCTGTTGGAGAAGTGTACTCACGACTTCTTGCCTTTGAGACACGCATGGAGCTCATCAGCGGGAACTCCTCCTCCGGGTCTTCAGCCAATCTGGCAAACCGGGGAAGTCGCGGAGGCGGCAGCCGTGGCCGCGGCGCAGGACGCGGACGCATCGCTGGACGCGGGCGTAGCAACGGCGCCAACAGCTTCAACGGATCACGCCAAGGGAGTAACAGCACTCGTTCCAATTTCAACTCCAACTTCAATCGCAACAGTACTAACGGCAACAATAACAGAAGTCCAGTCTGTCAAGTATGCCACAAGACCGGACATACCGCTGATAAATGCTGGCACATGTATGATGAAAATTATTCTCCAGATGAAAAAAATGTAGCTGCTGCCATGAACTCCTACAATGTGAACACAAATTGGTACACCGACACGGGTGCTATGGATCACATCACTGGAGATCTAGAGAAGCTAGCTGTCCGTGACAGACACAACGGGTCAGATCAGATCCACACTGCAAGCGGTGCAGGTATGAATATCAGTCATATTGGCCAATCTACTATTCATACCCCTAGTCGAAATCTTAACTTAAGCAATATTTTGCATGTCCCTCAAGCCAAGAAAAATCTTGTTTCTGTTCATCGTCTTGCTACTGATAATAATGTCTTTTTGGAGTTTCACCCTGATTTCTTTTTGATTAAGGATCGGGACACGAGGAGCACTCTTCTTAGAGGGACATGTAAAAAGGGGTTGTACCCCCTTCCTCATGCGTCAGCTTCCAAGCAAGCTTTTGGAGTCAATAAACTATCTTTTGATAGATGGCATAGTCGTCTAGGTCATCCTGCTGCTCCTATTATTCAAAGAGTTGTTAGAACCTTTAATCTACCTTGTTCAAATGAGTCCAATAAACATTCTGTGTGTGATGCTTGTCAGCAAGGAAAAAGTCATCAATTACCATATCCCAAATCTACGGTGTATCTAGTTATCCTTTGCAACTTGTTTTTTCGATGTTTGGGGCTGCACTGAATCATCGGAAGATATAAATATTATGTCAGTTTTATTGATGACTTCAGCAAATTTACCTGGATATATCTTCTGAAATTTAAATCTGAAGTTTTTCAGAAGTTTCATGAATTTCAAAATCTTGTAGAGCGACTCTTTGATAGGAAAATTGTTGCTATACAAACCAATTGGGGAGGTGAATATGAAAAACTTCACCCTTTCTTTAACAAAATTGGCATATCACATCTTGTCTCTTGCCTTCATGCACATCAGCAGAATGGGGCAGCCGAGCGCAAGCACAGGCATATTGTTGAGGTAGGCCTATCACTTTTAGCACATGCTCACATGCCTCTAAAATTCTGGGATGAAGCCTTCCTTACTGCAACTTATCTGATCAATCGTACTCCTAGCAAAGTTATCAACTATTCCACTCCTTTAGAATGTTTGTTCCAAACAAAACCTGATTACTCATCCTTGCGAGTTTTTGGGTGTGCTTGTTGGCCAAATCTTCGTCCTTTTAATTCACATAGCTCAATTTCGTTCTAAAGAGTGTGTTTTCCTTGGATATAGCAATCTACATAAAGGCTTCAAGTGTCTTGATGTGGCTACAGTCGCATATACATCTCAAGAGATGTTGTCTTTGATGAAGACATCTTTCCCTTCTCTAAATTACACTCTAATGCAGTGCTCGCTATGTTCGAAATCTTACTCCTTCCTCCAACTTTGCTTAATCCTAGGATTGGGGATGAATTTGTAAATGGCCATATGGCTGGTATTTTTTATACTAATAATTCTCATGAGGAATTTCAGGAAGAAAGAGGAAATAATGAAGCAAGTAATCCATCCAATGAAGACACTAGCGGAAGGTCACCTGGGAGAATGTCTTCGGGCACTGAGTCCACCGCCGGTGCGGGAAATTTGCATGGCCAGGATGTGACTTCTGCACGGGATCAGTCACCAGATGACGCGTCGCAGAGGAGTACGCCTGCATCAGCCTGTCCGCACCAGTCGACACAGCAAGTGGGCGCGCCTGGATTAACTTCGCGTACGGCGGTAGGGGGGGCAGAACCATCCGCCTCCGCTGATTCCTCTGTGGCGCGTGATTTTGGCTCGTCGTCTCCTACGGCGGCAATACCAGCAGATGATGCATTAGTGACAGGAAATCACATTTTGCCGCAAGATCAAATCTCTGCAGAAACGAGACCTCAGACACGTCTTCAGCGAGGCATCCGCAAGCCAAAGGTATATACTGACGGCACTGTTAGATATGGATTCCTTGCTACAACAGGAGAACCACAAAATTTAGAAGATGCTTTGCATGATAAAAACTAGAAAGAAGCTATGGATTTAGAGTATAATGCCCTAATGAAAAATAAAACTTGGCATTTGGTTCCCCCTCAAAAAGGTAGAAATATTATAGATTGCAAATGGGTATATAAAATCAAACAAAAATCAGATGGCAGTCTTGACAGATACAAGGCTCGTCTTGTTGCCAAAGGATTTAAACAAAGGTATGGAATAGATTATGAAGATACCTTTAGTCCTGTTGTTAGGGGTGAAAACGGATCGGATATTTCCCGACCGACCGACCGCCGAATCCGAGTCGGATCGAATTCGGATAGTTGTGTCGGATAATTATCGGATTCGGAGTTGGATTCGGATAGTTTTTCGGATACGATTTCGGATTCGGAAAATAAGTATCCGACGGATACGGATACTATCCGGAATTTTATCGGATAATACCCGGATATAAATTTCGGATATCCGGCCCAACTGCGCCCTAAGCCCATCAGCGATTCAGCGGATCACCCCTGGGCCCTGGCCGTCACGCCATTTTTTTGGGGGGTGGATTGGGGTTTTGTGTCCGCCTGTCCGGTTAAGATATTCGTGTAGGTTCTAGAAACCTTGGGGGATCTGCTTGGAGTTTGGACGCATGCAGTGCTTGCGGGCTGTGCGGTTGTGGATTCGCGGAATGCAGCTATATGGCCAGCCTTTCCCAAGCATACCTCGAGCAGGTGGAAGGTGGAGCATCCATCGCTATTGATTCGGTGGCACAGATCTCATTTTATCCTTTGATCTATGATAATATTAGATGAACTAAACATACTGATTTGATGAAGTTTAAATTACATCTTCCACTTTGATACTTTATTTTGGAACCAACATATTTTTGTGGTCATACTTTTGGATATGAGGGCATGTTATTGCTGCAATCTAAGTTTCAATTGTATGCTTAGCTGCTTGGTAAATGTGAGTATGGAAGCAGTAAATGCGTTGGTACTGTTGATTGGCAATACTTTTGGGACTATATGAGGGCATGTTATTGCTGCAATCTAAGTTTCAATTGTATGGTTAACTGCATGTATTTAGCCTTCTAGTTGTATTTGGAAAGTTAAATTGTTTTCAACTTGAATGTTCTACCACGAGAACTATGGTATGTGATACACATTATTTATAGTCAAGTGGTCTGTGATTGTGTGGTAAAAAATGTGCACGTTTCCTTGAAGATAGACTTGTAAGAGATGAAGCCTTTGGTTTTATTTGAGATGGAAATAAACCTAGTACTATGTGTCATTCTACAATATATAGCATAGCAGCTGGTAGCCTTGGATTGTAGTACTTATTCCTACGTAATATCCGACGAGATATTCGTTATTGTATTCGCATCCGCTCCGTATTCATTCCGTATCTGTGACCGATACTATCCGGATTCGTATTCGTATCCGGCACTATTCGTATTCGACTCCGAATCCGAGAAAACATATAGGATAGGATATGGAATAAGCAATATCCGACCGAATTCGATCCGTTTTCACCCCTACCTGTTGTGAAAGCTGCTACAATCCGTGTTGTTTTATCCATTGCAATCTCAAAAGGTTGGAGTCTTCGCCAGTTGGATGTACAGAACGCATTTCTACATGGCCTACTTGAAGAAGAGGTTTACATGCGACAACCGCCAGGTTATGAGAATGCAAATATGCCTAATTTTGTATGCAAATTGGATAAAGCCCTTTACGGTCTAAAACAAGCTCCTCGAGCATGGTTTGCTAGACTGAGTAGTAAATTGCATAAGCTTGGTTTTATTGGTTCGAAGGCTGACACTTCACTTTTCTTTTATAATAAGAATAACATATCCATATTCGTTCTTATCTATGTTGATGATATAATTGTTGCAAGTTCAACAGAAGAAGCAACTACAGCATTGCTACAGGATCTCAAGCAGGATTTTGCACTAAAGGATTTGGGAGAGTTACATTATTTTCTGGGAATTGAGGTTAGGAAGGTACATGATGGTATTATACTCACTCAAGAAAAATATGCCTCGGATTTACTGAAAAGAGTTGGTATGTTTGATTGCAAATCTGTCAGTACACCCTTATCCACTAGTGACAAATTATCAGCACATGAAGGGTCACTTTTGGGACCGAATGATACAACGCAGTACAGAAGTATTGTTGGTGCCTTACAATATTTAACCTTGACCAGACCAGATATTTCTTTCCCAGTAAATAAAGTTTGTCAGTTCCTCCATGCGCCAACAACAGTACATTGGGCGGCTGTAAAACGAATACTAAGGTATCTAAGACAGTCTGTTAAGACTGGATTAAAAATATGTAAGTCTCGGTCTATCTTTGGTCGGTGCTTTTTCAGATGCAGATTGGGCGGGATGTCTAGATGATAGACGATCCTTTGGTGGCTTTGCTATATTCTTAGGAACAAATCTTGTATCTGGAATGCTCGCAAACAAGCTCATCGTTTCAGATCAAATCTCGAGGCGAATACAAAACCATTGCCAATGCTACTGCAGAAGTAATGTGGATTCAAACGCTACTTCAAGAGCTTGGTATTTCTAGTCCGCGCACAGCTAGACTGTGGTGTGATAATATTGGAGCTAAGTATCTCTCAGCCAATCCTGTTTTTCATGCAAGAACTAAACATATAGAAGTTGACTATCATTTTGTTCGAGAACGTGTATCAAGAAAACTTTTGGAAATTGAATTCATATCATCAAGAGATCAAGTCGCAGATGGATTCACGAAGCCACTAACGGTAAGGCAGCTAGAGAATTTCAAGAACAATCTCAACTTGGAAAAGTTGTGATTGAGGGGGCGTATTAGATGGAATGTAATCTCTTGATGTAATCAAATGTGTCAGGTTGTGATGCGTGATCGGTTAAGTTAGGTAGTGTAGATTTCCTATCTAGTTTCTTTGGTAAGTCCAGACCTCATTGTAATCTTCTTGCCTCCTTTCTCAAGTATTGTAGATACCGATCACACATGCAATCACGCACGTCTGTATTTCCATACAAGGGGAGTTTCCTTGCTCATATAACACGTAACCACCGGCTGAGATAAAGGCATGGTGTTCCACCCATCCAATTGCGCCTCTGAGTTTTCACAGTAGTTGTACCGGAAGAAAGTTCAGAGTTTAGGCCATCGTATGAGATCAAAACTTACCATCCAGGTTAGTCTTTTACGTACTCTTTTTAGATGAAAGAAAACAGATATTTTATCTTCTCTTTTTTCCCTTTTTGCAGTATAGACAATACGGTGTTACAGTGACACATTAGCCTTTTTAATCAACTGCCGTCGTAGAAACGAGTCAAAGGACCAAGATTATATGACTTTAGAGCGTGTTCGCAATTAACAGGAGTCTCGTGCAAGCCGTGTTCCACGCAATGTACTATATAGCGTCCATAGCAACCGTAATAACGTCCGAAATTGCATAGTGGAGTATAAACGCTATCAATACGAAGTAGTTGTAAGAAATAGGGGCTTGAAACTTAACAAGCGCTATAGTGGTCTGACAAGCTCTGTAGCGGCCGCTACGTAGGCAATTTAGCGGCCTGCTACTGCCGCATCATCCCCGTACAAAGTGAAATACAAAATTAGTAACGGTGACCACACTCCATACTCATCCTCCTCAATCACCACATCCTAATCTCCTACTCCATGGCTAATAGTGCTCACCATTGACATAGTCGCCGCACAGTCCCGCCTCATATTCCTTCTCTGCCGGCTAATTTATCATTCATATACTACTTATGCCTAAGCTTCTAATTGAATTGGCTACATATTGTAGTTGTCTTCTGTCCTAGTAGAAAGTCCAAGATATACATAGCTAACTAAAGAATCATAAGTGTTTTTAAATTCCGCTATAGAATTATAGTATCCGCTAAGTCGACACCAATCTACTACGATCTCACCATCCGTTATTTAGTAGTTTGGTTCCGCGTTGTCAAGCAGGAATGCGACAATTGGAAAGCGTCAGGTGCTGTGCACCTTGCCGGGATTATCTAGCTCTCCGCAATGTGAGACCCTTTAGCGGGTTGTCGGTTGTTAGTTTTATTTTCCCAGGGGCGCATGTTTAATTTGTAGCCAATCCCTTGCTTTTTCTGGTTCAATATTCTTTTAGGATGTACTGAACCTTTTTCCTATCAGAAATGCGAAGCTCTCCTGCGTGTTCTGGGGGAAAAAAAGGAGTATTTCCGCGCGCTCAGCAACGGGGTGCATTGGTGCAGCAGTGGTATCCAGAACTAAATCTTAGGGTGGCATCCTCCGAACGGCCGGTCAGTGCTCGCCGTCGCCTCCGTGCCTGGGCCTGCTTGCTGCCGGCTTGCTGCTGCGTCGTGCCGCCTGTGAGCTGCCGTGCACCGCCCCTCTCGTCAGGCGTCGGCTCATAGTCGCCGACGACGATGTGCAGTCGCGCACTCGTGTGCCGCCTACAGACGTTTGCTGAGGCTTGGCGACTGGTTCATGGGAGCGCTCGGCACTACTTGTGCTTTTTGGCTTGCTGCTACAGTAACTAACTTTTAAACTGTATTTTTTGAGATAAGATCTATAGGTAGAGTGTAGTATAAACTATACCGAGTTTAGCTGTACTGGATAAAATCATATACGATTGTTTCTCTCTATATACTGCCTCTCCAAACAGTTTAAAATTTAAAATTTTTAATCATAAATTATAAATATATTCTTAAAAAATCTGCTTATATATGGGAGAGACTAATCCCTGAGGATACTGTGTCTGGGAGCTTGGTGGGTTGTGTCAGTAGGCCTCCTCTACTACTCGTACCACGAGCAGCCCAGGGAGCGACCCATCTCGCCAATTGTCAGGCCAAGCACACGCGTCTGGTTCCTCCTAAAGAGAGCAGAGCTCGGGATGTGGCCTGTCGGCGAGGTACCTCGAGCGACCGCCGGCGCCCAGGCTCGCGCCCCTGCGTGCAGGCCACTCTGCGGTGTACTCGTGTTCGCCTGAGAGCGTGGCGCACCTCCACGTCCGACCACGCCGCCCACCGCCGAAGGCCTGCAGCAGTGGATCCCGCATCGACACGTGGCACTCGTCGCAAGATAACAGCTGCTGCCAGGCCAGTAGGTCGGCAGCCGAGCTGAGCACACGCGTTCCGGAGGTGGGCCCACCGGAGAAAACGATTTGTTTATGGATGGGTGTGTATTCCAGAGGGAAGAAGCTGCCGGGAACGGAGACGTCAAACGCGTTCCAGCCATTATTAATTATTAGCGCTGAATTACAGTAGGCGGCGACGTGTTCTCAACTTCTTATGATGTGGGTAGGGTGCAAAGTGAGCGAAGCGATAATATTAGAGCAACTTTAGCAGGTCCTATTTTTGAGGGTCGAATGGCAAAAAACTCACTTTAGCAGAGCCCTTACTTGAGCCCTCAAAAGTAGGGGCCCTCAAATCTC
The DNA here is from genome assembly GCA_036346575.1 of Dendrocalamus sinicus. Taxonomy (NCBI): domain Eukaryota; kingdom Viridiplantae; phylum Streptophyta; class Magnoliopsida; order Poales; family Poaceae; genus Dendrocalamus; species Dendrocalamus sinicus. Next base: position 8,992,111 of record CM070663.1, read on the forward strand.
CCCCTCGAGACCTCATTCCTGGGGGTCTGGAGGGAGCCCTTACTTTTGAGGGCTCAGTAAGGCCTCTTTGGAGTGAGTTTTGCCTCGGCCTCAAAAGTAGGATGAGGATGAGGGTGGGTCATATGTGTCATCCCCTCTAAGAATGAATTTGAGGGTCCTGTTTTGAGGGCTCCTGCTGGAGTGTAGCCTAAAAAACAGAGCCCTCAAAAGTAGTGAGTTCTCAAATAAAAAGTAGGGGCCCTGTTTTGAGGGCTACTGCTTGAGTTGCTCTTAGAAGCGGTAAATGAGTATTTGGTATTATCTATGTTTAATATAAATGATGAGGCGATGGGGTCCCGATCTTCCGATAGGATGATAACTTCGATTTGGAGGAGAACGACTTTGACGATGCGGCTACTAACCGGTCACGACCGAGCGCCAAGCAATCGCTAAACCACACTCCAAGTCGTTATCAACCGCGCAAGAACGCGGTTGACGACCACGAAGGTCTATTCGCATGCAACGAAGAACACGCAAGAACAAGATAACAAGCAATCTGAAATTGCAAATATTTATATTAAGCTCAAAGGTGGGATTCCGAAGGTTCTTTACGGTTGGTCTAGCCGACACAAGCGAAGAACAAAAGTTTTCACAATGGAAAAACTAATCAAACGAAATCCAAGAAAACTACGAGTGCGCCTCCTTAAATAGGGAGTGGAAGCCACACAAAACTAAGAAACAAAGGGTGGTACTATTTTCTGTTCACATGAACAGTGCTCGGCCATGAATAGTGGGGTAGCACCTTCCTATAGGCCCATGCATTACAAGGCCCAATTTGGCCCAAACAGGTGGTGTAACAACTTCTTTTGATGATTGCAGGCCGTACAGAAGGAATTTGCAGGCGTGGCTGGATCCATTGGAAAGAGGACGTGAAAAGCTTTCCATCAAGTACTCATGGACCTCGAACGGACTCCGTATGTGAAAGTTATGCTCGTTTGAAGTTGGACCTGTCAAGCTGAATCCGAATTGATCTGGAGGCCGAATTGGATTCCAAAATGTGTCCCACTTGAACTCTTGCTTGAATTGATCCAAAAGTGACGTGGTGACCTTGAGCAAGAGTTTGGAAAGGCGTTGAGATCTTGATATATTATTTGGCTTCCCTTTAGGTGGACCCCAGCCATGAGCGCGTAGCGTTAATGCAATCCTCCTTATATAGCTAGACAAATATACATTTTCATCTTTAGATAGCATCATATTCTTATTTAAAATAAATTGAAACCGAAGAAACCAATTCACCTTTTATTTATTCTTGGGAACTTTGGTCGTATGTATATGTGGCGTGGTCACATCAATAAATTTTAAAAATATAAAATATGATATATAATAAGTAATATCTATATATATATATATATATATATATATATATATATATATATATATATATATATATATATATATATACTCAAATGTTAAGTGGCATGAGAAAATATCACTTAGAAATAAGATAATATATTAGATGAATTGTTACATTTAAACAAATAGATAATAGTAAGTACTCTTTCCTTCATCTCGACGATTGTTCTTTCCTTCTTTGTTCTGATTATATTCTACTATCTAATATCCTACATAAAAGATGAATAATCTTTGACAGTTTAAAGGTTTACAGAATAAATACGAAGTAAAGATATAGGTATCCCCATTATTCAACTCTGATCTTGAAAAAAATAGAACAAAATACAAGACGAACGATATTAATCGTACCCCGTAAGCATTCAAGCATTTTTTTTCTTTGGGTGATGGAAATTACGTACTTTGTTGCAGGTTAGAATTTTTTTTTCTTTTAAACCATATCACTTGCTCAGCTGCGCTTGCATTGCAATTCCACCTCAGTGCAAATAAGAAAAGTTGCACACACAGTGGAGTAACATACTTCTGCGTATTTACACGCTAACAAAGGATTACCGGAGTACAGCTAATCGAGTAATTGATTAACCACTTAATTAACTGATTGATCCCTTCGGTTTGTTTGGCGGTGCCTGGGCAGCAAAATCTATCAAGCAGGCCCCTACATCACCAGCTCGCCCGGCGGCGGCAGATTGAGGTCGAACCCCACGCCCACCGCCGGCGCCGCGTCCACCACCGACGACGACAACGACGAACCCGTGTCGCTCTGCACGTCATCCCACGCCGCCGCCGCCGCCTTCTTGGCCGGCAGCACGAACGGTGCTGGCGCCGGGACGGCCACGGTGACCGCCAGCCTCGGGTCCAGGAACAGGTACGGCTGCGCGGCCACCATCGCCGGCATCCCCAGCCTCAAATCCAGCGACGACGCAGGCGCCATCACCGGCGAGCCCCGGGACGACGACGACTCCACCGTGCTGCTGCTACTCACGCCAGCCGCCGCCGCCGCCTCCTTCGGTGGCCGCACGGTGCTTGGCCGGTCGTCGGGAAAGTTGGTCCAGGCGGCGGGCCCGCGGAGCCGGCGAGCGGCGGCGTCGTAGGCCCGCGCGGCCTCCTCGGCCGTGTCGAACGTCCCCAGCCACACGCGCGCCTTCCTCGCCGGATCGCGAATCTCCGCCGCGTACCGGCCCCACGGCCGCTTCCGCACGCCGCGGAGCCGCGGCTCCGGAGCCGCGCATCCACCGCCTGCCGCGTCGGCCGGCGACGAGCTCTTGGGCGCCATCGATATACGCGTGTCGTGTGCGACGACGCACGAGTGCGTGTTGGCTGCTGGGTTGCTCGGGCTTTTAGGAGAATGGATGCAGACTTGGAGAGGTGAGGCGCGCCGATAAATATACAGGGGAGGCGCCGGGGTGGGGCCCGCGTGGGAGGGGACCGCTTCGGCTTTTGACCGGAGCTGGAGGTGGGGCCGGCCAGGGCGCCGCCGCCTCCGCGTTTGGGCGGCTCTTCGGGTCGGTTTCCTTGGTGCGTCAGTCGGTGTGTCGTACGCGTGAGGGGTGGCTGGCTGGCGGTGAGCCGCTGACACGTGATGCGGCCGCGTCGGTTGCTCTCTCCGCCGTCCGAATATACAGGTGCGCGTGCAAGGCCATTACTGGTCGCAGCTAAGCCGCGTGGTGGCTGTCGGCGCGGCAGAGCTTTTTCTTTTGTTTATGCAGAGAAGGAAAGTCTACTGGCGTAGCTGCTGCGTGCGTGCGTGTCTCCGTCGGCACCGCCGCCGGCAGAACATGTGGAATGTACAGCTTCCAAACCGATTGAACTTCACACTTATTTTGGTTTCTACCTTAAATATTAAATCAGGAGCCATTTAAAATACGTTAACTTTTAATTTTGTTTTTTTAAGTTTTTTTGACTTTTTTGCCTCCGTTATTCTTTTGCATTGTTCGTAATGATATAACCATATAACAATTTTTTCTTTATTTTTCTAAAATAGCTAACAGCCGTTACGGTACAATTTCAATCGTAATTCAAAAGATATAGTCAGAATCTTAAACTGTAAGCTAGTTTGAGCGAGGCCTAATTTTGGCTTCAACTTCTGGAATGAACACGTTAGTTTCTTAATTTTGACTTTTTTATTTTTTTTATATTATCTGTAGAGATATAATAAGTTTTATTTTTTTCATATTTTTTGTAATTGAGTGGTTTAGAAAAAATAAATAGCTGATATAGCATAATTTTAACTAAAACCTAATATGCGAAAATCATAAGTTGAAAAAGAGAGCCAAGTTGAACGGCCAAATATACATACAGGTGGTGGCGCGCTGCCATTTGCAGACTGCAGCTGCGCGTGCAAGGCTGGTCGCGACAAGCCGCGCGCCTGACCTTTCCTTTTGTTTATTCAGAGAAGGGAAGTCACGGGTTCTTCTGCTGCGTGTCCCCGTCGCGCGGCGCGCCAGCGCGCCGCGCGCGCGCGCCGCCTCAGTCGCGGTTTTTAATACTACCGGAGTACCAATACTGCCTTGGAGTAAGCGCGGGCATCGGTTTCTAGGTGCACCCGCGTCTGGACCGGCCCATGGTCGCACCACCGTCAGACGTGGGCGGCGCATGTTGCTGCAGCCGTTGCCTTGACGCACCGTAATAACGTGCCGTGTGTGGCGTTCAATGCATGCCACTGAGTCACCCTGGGCACGAAAAACCGAAAACCGAGTACCGAACCGAATTTACCGAGAACCGAACCGAAAGTACCGAAACCGAAAATTTTGGTTCCAGGTTCGGTTCCAGGTTCTCAGGAACCGAATTTACCGAGGAAATTCGGTTCGGTGCCTCGGTTTACCGAAATACCGAACTACAAGCAGCAGCCCACCTGAGTACCTAACTACGTAACGTAAGTTGGCCCAGCAGCAGCCCACCAAGGCACAACCAATGTATTTGTGGCTTTTCTCTGTATGATTTGGCACTTATTCTATATGAAATCATGTTACTTGTCTGTCAAAATTGGCTATTGAACTTAATGTTACATGCTGTTGTACCCTGTTCGGTAATTTCGGTAAATACCGGAACCGAACCGAAAGAACCGATACCGAATTTCTTCGGTACCGAGTCTTTTCAGGAACCGAACGGTACCGAGATTCTCAGGAACCGAATTTGTATGGGTACTGAGGAACCGAACCGATCGGTTCGGTAGTACCGAACGCCCAGGGTGACCACTGAGAGGAAGAAATTCACTGCAAACTATGTGGAATGTACAGTTTCTTACACCTATCTAGGTATTGAGTTGAGATTCGATAGCCCTCACGATGCTGACGTGTAAGAGCAACCAAACAACGGCATAAACAAAATGAACATATGATATGAGAGCGCAAAGGTGTTTATCATCAAATCTCTCAATACAACATAAAGCCCCATATAGATAAGGGTGTGGGGTCCTCCTAATGATATTTCGGTCTTTTTGTCCATAATTCTAAGAGTTTTTAAACACTTTCTCATAGACAAATAACTGCGTACGTCATGTATTAATATGCCTCATCAAGAACCTTTTCAAAAACCCAGTGGAGAAAAAGCATGTCGATGAAGTCACCGCACTGCAAGACGGCTCGAGCCTCGATCCTCCTTGACAACATCCCCTCGGAGGCGCGCAGTGAGACGGCTTCATCGACATCCTGCTCTCGCGACGAGATCTTGGACAAGCTGCTGCTGAGTCCGTGCAAGGCGACATCATCTGCATCCACACCCTACTGTGCTAGAGTATAATATCATGGCTAGTTTACTTGGTTAGTGGATCATATTCTTGTTACATTGGTTGGTCACTATGTTTTTTTTAGACCGGTCACGTACAGCGTTACTGCTGCTAGCATGATAGGCAATAACTTTGATCTATGCGATACTAGTACACGCGTATTGCTAGTCGGAGAGCTCTTTTACGGTACCTTAAAATGAATATGAATCGTCTAATCTTTGCAATCAAATGATTCAAATTAGTTTATGATTTAGCTATACTACCACTCACACTACTAGCAGTAGAATAAATGGTTCAAATTAATTTCTAATTTAACTATACTATCTCTCACACTACTAACAATAAAATCTTCAAAGGAGGTAAAATTATGCATATATTATAGACGCAATAACAAATTTCCCTGTAAGGACTTGTTGGATAGATGATCCGATAGAATTAACTCCTATTATAGCGATTCGAGAGGGCGTCTCAAGCTTGCGTGCATTCGCATCCGCCCGCCCAATCTTTCTTGTTTTCATCGTCGTTCCGACGACAGGTAGTGCCCACATGAAGTCATCTTGAGCGCCCTTTTATTCGTCAAAAGAGAGAGTAAACCTGACAAGAAGAATAAACGGGGGACGTACTAAAAAGGAAAACGAAAAGACTCCTACTCCTTGTGTGTACAGCGCCATGCGCCGATCTTTGGATGGATGGATTTATGCGCGCGGGGAGGTAGGACGGTGGCAGAGACATGCCAACGACCTTACCGCAGCGGAGGCCGCTCTCGGGCATGTTGTACTCGTCTCTGAGCGACCTCGCCGGTGAGATGACGGTCAAGTAGAGCTGCTCACCCAGGTAGTACTTCTCCCACACCACATGTTGGACTTCACATTCCAACAACCATCACTAAGGTTGCACCGCGCCCTAGCCACACCAACTGCATCGGCCCACGTGCCGTGCCGAGCCAAAGCACGCTACTGTTGTTCCTTCGCGTCCCACGCTATGCCTCATGTGGTTTTCAAGTCCTAACCTCGTCATACTGTACACGGGCTGCCAAGAAACGTGGAGGGTGAGATGCGGAGGATTTGAATGTCGTTCCAGGGCACGAATCGAGAAGAGGACGATGGGCATCGTCAATTCCGAAAACTTTTCAAGGTCTTGATCGGTTCGGCTTGAGCTTCTGGCTTATTTTCACTATTTATAAATTTCGTCTTTTTCTGAATTTTTAGCTTTTTATTGAGCTTTTTTTCGGGTTCTTTTTTTCCCGTATTCGTTTGTATTATACATCTTGGGCTAACATATTTTTTATATTTTTAAATTTTTTTAAATTTAATTATGCTAAATAAGCCTCACATCATTCTGATGTTTTTCAACAATTCTGATGTTTCCAAGTTGAAGATAAACCACAAATCATATTCCTTGCTATTTTGGCTTATTAGATGTGTTTTGAGTCAAGTTAGAGCTAGATTGGAATAGAGGGACTACGTTGGGGTTGAGTTGTTGATGTTGTGGTTCGATAAGGTTACTGTCTAGATATTAGGGCATAGTTTTAGGGTCTTTATGTTCTATTTCATAGCTTGGGCATAAAATAAAAGTTGTAGGTAATTGTCTAGGAATTCCATAGAGTCTAAGAACATGAGTTTTGAATGAGCAGATTAGAAGTTATGATTTTTGAAATATTGCTATCCAGAAATTAGTTGTTGCTAGATGCAGTCATGGAAAATTATGAATTTGACCTGGTAGATGATCAAATTAAATTATGAGTACAACTAAATAAAGGTAAATAATTTTCTTTAGATTCCAGAAATGGCATGAGTTGATGTATTTGGATGGGTAATTTAATAGATATGAAATTGTTAAGCCTGTTGTTCAGTAAGGTTACATAACTGTCTTTGGGATTAAAAAAGAGAGGTTAAATAGGTTTGTGGCTAACTAAGAAATTGTAAAAAATCTTGTGTAAACTCTAGAATTGATGTGATTTGCTATGTTAGGGTTTGAGAGTCGAGTGTTATGCTACTTTTAGTGTCGGGGTAGCTGGGGGATTGCCCGTTAAACGGGAGTATTGTGGGATCGGAAGGAGTGTAGGAACGATGTTGTTTAATTGGTGATTATGTATTGTGGTGGCTTGTTGTTGAGACTGGGTGTTTACTGTAGGAGTGACGTCGGGGTTAGTGTCATCTTAACATCAATCTGTTCCTCACATTTAGAAAAGATAAGTGCATGGTAGAATGATAACACGAGTGATTTGCTCCTGTTATTTATGTTAAATAAATGCTTGTCATGTTGATTCACATGTTTATACTCACTTTCTAAAATACCCTTTTGATTATGGTTTAAATGATGATGATATCAAATGGTCAATGTTGATAAAGTTATTAATAAATAAAAGAACCACTGCATTTGCATAGTGAGCATTTATGATGGAAAGAGGTAACCTTCGTGGCCTTCTAGAGCCTACTTTGTGTTGGTGACCTACAGGAGTGGGTAGAGAAAGTCCTATTTCGGTATGCATTCCATGTAGGGGTGGATATCGAGCCAACTGCTCGTCTTATCGAGCTTTTTCTAAAATTGGCATATTTTGATTTAATATCATTTTACGGATAATTTAAAAGTATTTTTAGAAACGAGCTAACGAGCCGAGCTTGAGCAAAATTCAAATTCATTTGAAATCAACTCATTTTAATGTTTAACCAATTAACAAGTATAATTGAAGCAATTTTGAACCGAACCAACGAGCCCACTAACGAGCTTTTTTTCCACCCCTAATTCCATGGGAGTAGAGTTGAGGTTCCCGTATAAAAAAGGATGAGCTTGAGATCTCCGCATGAAAAAGGACGGGCTTAAGTGGACATCGACATGCGTAACACTTTACTATATCAGTATAAACAAAAGAGAAGTTAAGGCACATGCATTATATTTATGAAAAGATAAATGAGATATTGAAAGATGTGTATAGTATTAATGAGAAGAAATATGTGAAAATAAGATAGTTGTAAATTGACATGTATATTTTGTACCATTTATTATTCTATTGTGTACTTGCTGAGTCATGGACTCACCCTTGCTTTTGTTGTTATTTTTAAGTGATCATTTAGGACGACATGTATGGGCGGGAAGTAGAACACGATTGATCTTGCACCGTTATTGCTTCATTTATCACTTAGCTTTCATTCATTCATTGATAGAAATAAATAATATTAGTATTGTAAATCTTAGCTTGGATTAATGATTTCCCTTAGAACATAATAATATTAGCTTGTTGCTACTTATCAAGTTTCCCTTGATTAAACTTACAATTGGTTCGTATCATTTGATGTCATTTATTGATCCTTTTATTATTGTTACATCTATGGTCATGTTTATGTTGTGGAATTATAACTGAAGTTTGGTTGATGATAATTCATGTTTGATAATTAAAATTGATAACAATTGTAGTTGTGGGTGATATTCTAGGGTTTTTTTTGTTAAGTCAGAGTGTTACATGCATATATTCAAGTTGAAGCTTTTGTGAGTTAACACTATATTTTAGATCCGAGGAATACAACAAGATATAGGAATACGACATCGGATGCATACCACCAAAGATTTTCATCCCTTGATCCAAATGAGACTAAACAATATTATACTCAACAAAAGTGTTAGTCTCACATTTGTATTAGAGTTGTGGGAATGATTGATTTTATTCAATGAATGAGCATCGGTACATATGGAGGCCGGGGTGACTTATGGGCTACCTACTATAATTACACATACATATGGCTTATGGGCTACCTACTATAATTACACATACTATAATTACAATAGGCTAACACTCCCCCGCAGTCTGATCAGGAGCAGGGCGAACGTTCAGGCTGGATCGAAACTCCTGAAACAAAGACGTAGGAAGGCCCTTGGTGAAGACGTCGGCGTACTGCGATGTCGTCGGAACATGAAGTACCCGAACGTGTCCAAGGGTGACCTTCTCTCGAACAAAGTGGAGGTCAATCTCAACATGTTTCGTCGTGATGCCGCTGGATTCTTTGGAGAGGTAAAGCAAGAGCGATGTTATCACAATAGACCAGAGTGGCACGGCGAGGCGGGTGGCGAAGCTCTGTGAGTAGTTGGCGCAGCCAAGTGGCTTCAGCAACACCGTTCGCCACAGCTCGATACTCGGCCTCTGCACTCGACCGGGAGACTGTGTGCTGACGCTTGGAGGACCAGGACACCAAGTTGTCCCCGAGGAACACTGCGTAACCGGAGGTGGAACGGCGAGTGTCGGGCAACCGCCCGATCGGCATCGGTGTAGACGACGATTCAAAGAGTGGGAGCGGCGCATAGTCAAGCCGAGAGAGAGAGTACCTTGTAAGTAACGCAAAATCCTTTTGAGGGCAGTGAAGTGCGGCTCACGAGGATCATGCATATAAAGACAAATCTGCTGGACTGCATAGGCGATGTCCGGACGGGTGAAGGTCAGATACTGTAAAGCACCGGCCAGGCTGCGATACTGCGTAGAGTCGACAACCGGAACCCCATCTGCAGATAATTTGGAGTGCAGGTCGATGGGGGTGCTGCAAGGCTTGCAAGCACTCATCCCGGCGCGCTCCAAAATATCCAGAGTGTACTGCCGTTGAGAGAGGAATAGACCATCTGCACAATGTGTCACAGAGATGCCCAAAAATGATGCAGCCGACCCATATCTGTCATAGCAAACTCGCGCTGGAGAGCGGCAATAATCTGCTGGAGAAATCTGGCTGAGGAGGCGGTGAGGACAATATCATCCACATACAATAGTAGATAGGCAGTGTCGGATCCCCGGTGATATGAGAATAATGAAGTATCGGACTTAGTCTCAACAAAACCGAGGGACACAAGATGAGATGCGAACCTGTGGTGCCAAGCACGGGGGGCCTGCTTCAGACCATAGAGAGACTTGTTGAGGCGGCAGACATGATCGGGGCGTGACGAGTCGACAAAACCAGTGGGCTGAACACGATATCTTGTCTCACCGAGAGTGCCATGTAAAACGCATTCTTAACATCCGGTGATGAATAGGCCATCTTTGAGACAATGCCGGAGAAAGAACCACCCGGACAGTCGCAGGCTTGACCACTGGGCTGAAGGTCTCATCATAATCGACACCGGGGCGCTGTGTGAAACCCCGCAATACCCAGCGAGCCTTGTAGCGATCAAGTGAACCATCTGCCAGCAATTTGTGACGATAAATCCATTTCCCGGTCACAAGATTGACACCGGGCGGCCGGGGAACGAGACTCCAGGTGTCATTGGCGAGAAGAGCATCATACTCAGCCTGCATAGCGGATCGCCAAGTGGGGACTGATAGAGCATCCCGAACAGAGTGCGGCAAAGGCGACATGGGCACAGCGTGGAGGTTGAGGCGATCCACAGGCTGTGCGATGCCAGACTTGCCGCGCGTGCGCATGGAGTGCGCATTGGCGACTGGGGCGATGGAGACCGGGCGAGTGTTGACGGTGCGGCCGGACGTCGTGGTCTTCTGGCGGCAACCCGTGCGGATGGCACGAGGGCAGCGGCACCGGAGGGTGCGGTCGGCGGTGCGAGCGTGGCGCTCGGCAGCGGCATGCGGGATGCACAGGCGTGAGCGCCGATCGACGGCGAGCTGGGTGACCCCGGTCCAGGGCTCGGCGGCGCAGAGTGGGCGGGCGCGCTACGAGCGCATGCAACGCATGCCATGCACGTGTGTGCGGCGCCGAGTCGTCGGTGTACTGCGTGCAAAGCGAGCTCCGAGAATGGAGCGGTGAGGTCATGCTCATCGGCGAGGAAGTCCAAGGCGGAGGAAGCCATGGGCGTGGTGGACATGTCGGCGAAAGGAAAGAAGGATTCGTCAAAAACGACATGTCGAGAAATAAGAATGCGATTTGACTGAAGCTCGAGACACCTATAGCCTTTGTGTTCGAGGAGTAGCCGAGGAAGACGCATAAGGAAGAACGAGGGCAAGTTTGTGGGGTCTTGTGGAGGACATGTTGGGGTAACAAGCACACCAAAAGACTTTGAGATGGTCATAGGAGGGTGGGTGGAATAAAGGTGGGTGTAAGGTGTCGAGAAGGCGAGGGTTTTAGTGGGAGTCGATTCACAAGATATGTGGCGGTGTGTAGGGCCTCAACCCGAGAAACCGGAGGAAGACTACTTTGAAACAAAAGGGAACGCAGAATATTATTAATGGTGCGAAGGAGCGCTCGGCTTTGCCATTTCTTTGAGAAGTATAAGGACACGACATGCGGAGTGCAACACCGTGGGAGAGGAAGAACGTGCGGGCGGTGGAATTGTCAAATTCACGGCCATTGTCGCACTGGACGCTCTTGATGGTGTTGCCAAATTGCGTGTGAATAAAGGCAAAAAAATTTGAGAGGGTGGAGAACGTCTCAGATTTTAGGCGAAGCGGAAAAGTCCAAATATAGTGTGAGCAATCATCAAGAATGACAAGATAATATTTGTACCCTGACACACTAACAATGGGAGATGTCCAAAGATCACAGTGTATCAAATCAAAATTATGAAGAGCCCTAGAGCTAGATGATCCAAAAGGAAGCCGTGTGTGACGACCAAGTTGGCACGCATGGCATATATGATGGAGATCATCTTTATTACAAGAGATAACACTGGAGCTGATAAGCTTGGACGAGCTTCACGCCCAAGATGTCCGAGACAGCGATGCCAAAGCGAGGTGGGTGTGGCGATGAACGCGGAGGTGCTGCTGGCGGGTGGATAGAACGGGTAGAGGTCGCCAGAGCTATTGCACCTGGCGATCACGTTCCTGGTTCTCAAATCCTTCACAGAAAGGCCAAACGGATCAAATTCAATAGAACAGTTATTATCGGTGGTAAAACGGCGAATGGAAATCAAATTCTTAATGATGTTGGGAGACACCAAAACATCGTTAAGAACAAGATTGCGATGCGGAAAGGAAAATGTGTGTGATCCGGTGGCAGTGACAGGAAGATGTGCTCCATTTCCCACAATGATAGATGAAGGAGTATAAGATGATGGTGGGGAAATATTGGAGAGGTTACCAGTGTCCGCGGTCATGTGAGAACCAGCGCCGGAGTCGGTGTACCACTCGGATGGTGCCGGCGGGGTGAGCGTCATGGTGTTGAACGACTGCGCCAGGGAGTCCTGGTGCCAAGAGCCTCCATGGGTGGGGTTCCAGAGTGCCGCCGGGGACACTGATAGGCGGCGAGGGCCTGTGGCCCAGCGGTGAAGCGCTGCTCCCGTAGACGTCTGGCGGAGGCGAGTGGTGTAGCCGGTCTTGTAGACGCCACGCCCGGCGCCGCTGAAAGAGCCGCCGTAGCCGCATCGCGGAAGGGCGATGAACGCCGGTGGCGCCGGTGAGGCGCCTATAGGGCCACATCCGGGGTGTGCCACGGATGTGCAAAAGATGGGTGCACACCGGTGGTACATCGCTGGGCGTGCCGTGGCGGTGGGCGAGGCCGCCACGGCCACCGCGGCCGCCACGGCGGCGGTTGGAGCGGCCACCGATGGGCACCCCCGGGACGCGCAGAGAGTCGGCGCCCGGCGCGCGCGCGGCAGAGGCGGGCGGTGCCGCGGGCGCGGTGTGGCGGCGAGTGCTGCGGCGGCGAGGCGGCCGCGCGTCGATCTCCATCTCCTCCGAAGGAGGTGTGTCCGGCCTCCGAAGGTCGGGAACAGGCGATGCATCTTGAGGATGGACACCATGTGGCGGAACTTGCCGCTCAAGCCACGGAGAAGAGTGAGCACCATCGCCGATCACCGATGGGATCGCCGAACTCGGCGGCGACGCGCCATGGACTCGAGACGACGGCGATGGTGGTGATCGTCGTGAGTCTTGGCGGAAGTTGCGAAGCTGCGTCTCGAGGAGGAGTGCGCGGGATTCCTTCGGCCAGGAATTCGTCCTCGAGGTAGCACCGAGCCTCGCGTGCGGGACGCTGCCGCATCATGGCGGCTGCTGCAAGTCGGCGGAGACGGTGCCGTATATCCACGTCAAGACGACACGACCGCGCTGCACCCATGCCGGCGCGTGGGAACGCCTCGTCCTCAAGAACGTGGCGAGTCGGCACGCACTTGCCGAGGACGATGAGGAACATGCCGCGCCATTTGGTGTAGGTGTTCGTGGCCGATCGAGGACGACGGGGATGAGGGCCTTGACGTTGGCGACGGCGGTGGCTCGTGCCCGAGTGTCTCGTGGGCACTTTCGTACTCGTCAAAGCAGCGCGCGAGCGTGCCTCCTCAAGCCGGCGTCTGCGCGTCGGCGCGCGCTGCGGCCAGCGGCAAGGCGTCGGTCTTGACTTCCTTGGTGGCGCGGTCCTCTGCGGCCTTGGCGGCGGCTGCTGCAGCAGCGTCGTCGTCGGCCGCCATCGAGCCACGCGGCCGAGCCGGCGGGCGGGCGCGACCACGAGTCGCGCAAGTGGAGCGTTGGCGCGACCGCGGGGCTTGATCGGACCAGCGACGACGCCTGCGGCGGAGTTCGCACAAAGCGGCGTCGGATCAGCGGCGGGGCGGGCGATGGGATCGGCGACACTCGGCGACGGCGGCGTCGTGGCGGCGTCGATCGGATCAGCGACGGGCTAAGGTTGCGGAAGAGTAGCGGATCGTAATCGCGTCTGATACCATATTAGAGTTGTGGGAATGATTGATTTTATTCAATGAATGAGCATCGGTACATATGGAGGCCGGGGTGATTTATGAGCTACCTACTATAATTACACATACATATAGCTTATGGGCTACCTACTATAATTACACATACTATAATTACAATAGGCTAACAATTTGGGTCATCGGGTGATGTGCACGTGCCATCCTTGCTCATTGTGCCGCCAAAGAAGATGCATACCAAACAAAGATATCACCGATCAATTTGTAGGAAGAAATGATCTAATTGCCAAAAATTTAAGCATAGCATAATTGATTTGAGAGCCATCGAAGCTAATAACGTGTTGAGATATCGATAGTCATCACAGCGTTGACATAGATCAATCACATAAGAATCACATAATCACATGGACACAAGATGAACACAAGTGTGTGTGAGAAAGGGTGAAGCTCTTTTCATTTATCAACTCTACTTAAATTAGCTTGTCCTATTTATAGACTAAAGCAGTGGAACCCTTCGAGAGGTATTTTGGTAGCTCTAGGTATCATAAAAGCCTGTTAAGAGCAAGTACAACAATGGTCTTATAGTCAAGCTAGTCAGCATTTTTGCTGATGTAGAGGAGAGAAGAGAGGAGAGCTTGGCTCTCATGCAAGCAACAAGCTGCACACGGGAGGCTATGCAGTGGTGGGTCTAGATAATAAATGTATGTGAGGAGGAGTAGGAAAGAGAATGTGAGACATGGTACCACATAATAATAAAAAAAATCTTTTGTAGACAAATAGAAGACAAATTATTGTATAATTTGGCTCTTATAACTTGACTTATAGCCAAACACTTGGCTCTATTATTGGACTTGCTCTAAGCAAAGAACACACTGCACATATACCTAGGGTTTTGTGGAACCGATCCATCTGGGAAGGCGCTGATGCAGATCCATTCACGAACGTGGTCGGGTGGCAATGGCAGTCCAGATCTGATGTAGACAGGCCTCCCACTGCAGCAGTGCTAGGACAATGAAGAGTAGATCGATTTCAGTGATTGGGATCTGGAAATCGATCTAGATGGCAGCAAATATTGACTGACGCACCCGATGTGAAAGCCATATAACGTGATGAGATTCTGTAGTCATCGCAGTGCTCACGTATCACGTGTAGATCAATCACACGAGAATAGCATATACACAATAACCACAAGATACGAGAAGAGTGAAGGTATTCATCATCGAATCTCTCCATACAATATAAAGCCCTACATGTAGGCTACAAGGGTGGACTCTCTTTCAAGAGCACTTCGGTCATTTTCCCACGGCTCTTAAGCGTTTCTTCGACATGCTACACCTAGGCTATATGTGAATATGTGATGTTGCGGTGCATGCCTTTTTTGTATTGCAACTTTTCTGATACAGTGGCCTTTTTCCAACACCGGTAGCATTCCAACTGAACTACAAATGTTCCGTACTTGGGAAAAAATTGTTCCGGTGGGCCCAGGAACGGTGCAAATCTGAGGTGGTGATCAGTTCGGCTGAAAGTCTCATGGCTTATGATGAAAACTCTTGTAGAATTTGAAAAACATCAGAATGATCGAGGCTTATTTACCATAATTAAATTTAAAAAAATTTAAAAATAGAAAAAACATATTAGCCCATCACGTATAATGTAAACAAATACGAGGAAAAAAAGAACCGGTAAAAAAACTAAAAAAAAGCCAAAAGTTCAGAAAAAGATGAAATTTATAAATAGTACAAAAATAAACTGAAGCCAGAAACTGAAGCCATATTGATCGGGCCTGAAGGCAGCTAGCTGTAGTGTAGCGCGGCGCGCGGGGACGCCAGCTCGGTCGGCGGACACGTACGCGCGGCGAGCTCGACGCCTCGATCTCTCTCGCCCACGGACCCACTTGGCACCCAAGTTGGCGTACGTTTCTGCCCTGCACACGTTGCCGACAAATAGATAGCTAATGGTATATTAATACCCTGCTCATTCCAGTTTGAGGTTCTTTTTCTGAATTTTTGGGTTTTTAAGGTTTTTTGTTGGTTCTTTTTTCCGTATTTATTTATGTTGTCCATGATAAACGAACATATTTTTTCTATTTTTAAATTTTTTAAATTTAATTACGCCAAATAAACCACATTCAGCTACAATACAATTTTAATCAGCTACAATACAATTTCAGCCATAAGTCACTATTTTTCAGTCCTATCGAGCGGGACCTTAAAGCAATCAACCATGTTTTTAGTTTTTTGACGCAGTTTTTTTTTAAAGTCAGAAGGGTAAACTGTTGAAATGGGATGAATTTTTATAGTAGATTCTCTAAATAACTTTTTAAGTTTAAAATTGTATACATCGTGATCAAAAAATATAAACAAAACGATCAGCCAACAGAACACCCAAGTGTCGGTGAAGTTCGCCATTGCATGGTGCAAATCAAGTTGGGCAAGAGGAGCTGATTCGACTCTCCTAAGAGATATTTCCATTTCAACGGAAACAAAACACTTTATTGAGTATTTAGACCTTCTTCAATATTGTATTTTAGTCGATTTAGATAAGAAAAGAGAAAATATTGAATCGATTCAATATATTAAAGAGATCGATTTTAACAAAAAAAATGTATAGAACTAGACACTACTTAAGAGTCAATTCAAAGCATTAGATAATTTATATGACCATTAAACAATCACATAAGGAGAGTGCCGTTAAAAAATATTATTATTTTATAAATTTTAATGTAACGTGTGTTCTAATTATTAGTAAAAATCGATTTAATGTATTGAAAAAAAATAAACTTATGCTTATGTAACATGTGCCTTAGCAGCAGCAGAGCATAGTGTTCTTATTGGTTACATCGAACAACAGATTTTTCATTTTTGTTCCGTTCGTAAACCATTTATTGCGCTTGCATTGCAACTCCCTCTCACTACTCCAGTGCAAACAAAGAAGAGAAAAAAAAAAGCTCCACATGCTTCACTGCACTGCCTATACAGGACTACGAGTACACTACACCTAATCATATCATTTAATTGATTTGATTCATGTATTGGGTGGGCGGTGGCTACATCACTATCTCGGCCGGCGGCGGCAGGTTAAGGTCGAACCCCACGCCCACCGCCGGCGCCGCGTCCACCACCGACGACGACGACGACGACCCCGTGTCGCTGTGCGCGCCGTCCCACTTCCTGCCCGTCACGGCCGCGACCTCATGCCGGCTGCTCGGCGGCACGAACGGTGCTGGCGCCGGCACGGCAACGGTGACCGCCAGCCTCGGGTCCATTTCCAGGAACTGGTACGTCGGCTGCGCGGCCACCACCGCCGGCGTCCCCAGCCTCAAATCCAGCGACGCAGGCGCCGTGAATTCCTCCCCCACCACCGCGGCCGTCACCTTCGGTGAGTCCCGGGACGACAACGATGACTCCACGGTGCTGGCACTCACGCTCGCGGCCGCAGCCGGCTTAGGCGGCGGGGCCCACACGGCGTCGGCGGGGAAGTTGGTCCTGGCGGCGGGTCCGCGGAGGCGGCGGGCGGCGGCGTCGTAGGCCCGCGCGGCCTGCTCGGCCGTGTCGAAGGTCCCGAGCCAGACCCGCGCCTTCCTTGCCGGGTCGCGGATCTCCGCCGCGTACCGGCCCCACGGCCGCTTCCGCACGCCGCGGAGCCTCGGCTCCTCCCCCCAGCATCCGCCGCCTCCCTTGCCAGCCTCGCGGCCGCCCTGCGACGAGCTCTTGGGCGCCATCGATCGATCGATCGAGCGGTACGTCCGTGCGACGAAGCGCTTGCGCGGTGTGTTCTTGGTCCGAGGCGAGCCTGCTTGGAAGTATGTTGGAGAAGGTGAGGCCGCGTGCCAACATATAGAGGAGGAGGAGGAGGAGGCGGAGGCGGTGCGGCGATCTGACTTTGACTGGGGGAGGGAGGTGACACGAAAGCGCCGCCCGACTCCGCGATTGGGCGGCTCTTCGCGTCGGTTTCTTCGCGTCGCACCGCCGTCATGCGCACGCGCTGTGCGTCGTGTTGGCTTGGGTTCCTGGGTGACTCGTGGCTCACGCCGTCAGCGGCCGTGCGGTGTGTCGTCCGCGCCGTCGGATCGGAAGGTTGGAGGAACGCTCGTGGTGTGCGCCGCTGCTACAGCGCGGTGCGCGTGGCCGCAGCTAAGCCGCGTGGTGGATGCTGCCGGCGCGGCGCGGCGCGCACTCGCGTCGCGTGATCTCTTGCGCCTTTTTCTTTTCGTTTTGTCTGTAGAGGAGGAACCGCGGAAGAAAGGGACGCGTGCGTGTCCTCGTCGGCGCGGTTGCGGCCGCCCCCGGATTAGCGGATTTTAATAATGAGTAAAATGCATGCGCGTACCACGACTCGTAAGATGAGCATATGCGGATGACACGAGGGCACTTCTAATGATCCACATCAATTAATATCTATAGTTTTAATTAATTAGCTGTATAAATAAAAATCTGATGTGAAAGTATATTTAAGGAGAGAGGTGAGAGCGATGTTTTATGTAGGTTTTATTAATCATATATCCCCTTTAGATGGAAATTCAGGATTTATCCTCCTGATCCACACGTCATTGACTTATGATGACCCTACATGTCATTGAGATGGTAAGGTAAATCCTGAATTTCCCAATTAAGAGGAGGGTATATGATCTAATCCCCCTTTTATGTAAGATATCACCATTTTGAGAAGACCAAGATAGATAAACATCGGAAGAAACCCTATTAGGATGAATTAGATGTCCATACCACATGTTTTATAGGCCCAACTGAATTTTATGTGCCCGTCTAAATCTTCGACCTGGTCTTTTATGAAACAGGTTTTGTAAACCACAAGATTAAAAGATAGAGTAGATCACAATACATGCAATAATAATGATATTGAAATAAAACACATAGACAATATCCATTGGAATAGTTGTATCTAAATACTTAAAGTGTGCATACATTCTTCCGAGTGGCCTGAGGGAGTCCAAGACATTAGTGACCGGCAGGCAGCATGAATGGTACAATTCGGTAAGGTTTTCCGTCATACTCATGTATTGTGTTCACGTAACGACAAAGATTTACAACATTACAATCTATTGTCAGAAATATAGATATATGATTAGTTGGGGCTATCCTGATACCATACCATTGCATTCTCTGCTCAAACATACTCTCACAAGCTATGCAACAGTCGATTCCAAGCTGGCTGAGAGAGAGAGGAGGGTATTAAATCGAGCAGACCACAATTTCATCATCTTCATCTTTTTTTTTGGAGAGAGAGAGAGAGCCCACTGCTTATTTATCTTTCAGAGTTTACAATCTCTTGATCTAGGCCCTGATCAACTCGGCTTCGGTTTCTGGCTTCTCGCTTATTTTTCACTATTCATAAGTTTCGTCTTTTTCTGAACTTTTGGCTTTTTGTTGAGCTTTTTTGCTGGTTCTTTTTTTTCTGTATTTGTTTGTATTATACGTAATGGGCTAACATATTTTTTAATTTTTTTAAATTTAATTATGCTAAATAAGCCTCTCACCATTCTGATGTTTTTTGACCAACTACAGTGTTTTCAGCCATAAGCCATGAGCTTTTCAGCCGAACCGATCACCACCCTATTTGATTCGTTGATGTTCAATTGTTCTCTATAGTTCTAATGTTCTCTAAGAGTGTAAGCGCATGGCCATACTGATGTTTAATGCCCCATGACATATTTTTGCTGAAATTATCTGGCAGATTGTACGGACTAGGAAGTGCCCCTGTTCTTGTCAGCTTCCAAAAGCTGTTTTTCGGCTTTTCTACATTAACTAGCTTTTAAACGGAGTATTTTTTTCAAGATAGGGTCTACTAATTAATTATAGTACATACTTTATTGACTTCATTTATATCGGCAAAAACTGCACGTGAATTTCTATTACTCTGTAATATCTCGTACAAACAGCCTAAAAGTCATAAGCCGCAGCCAAAAGCCACAAGCCGCAGCTAAAAAGAACAAACCCAGTCTAGACAGCTTTGAGGATGAAATGAGTTTTTACCTGAGCCTGCTTGGACTCCCTTCGGAAAGCAGCAGGAGTTGCAGTCGCAAGCATCTGGTCAATCTGAATCAGCCTACTCGAACTTCTCACCAAGTATTAACTTGCCTAAAAAAGCTTGAGCACCATTTCCCTGATGCAGCCATCACCAATTTGTCAGTTCAGCGAGCATTGAATCCCAACATTGTTGCTTCTATTAGGGCGTCTCCAACAGCTGACTATTTAGTTAGCTAGATCTGATGTGGCAAGAAAAAAGTAGGAGAGAGAGTAGTCACTAGCGACGAGCAAATAGCTGATCTATTTCACGTAGTCCAAGAACATGAGAGAGGAGCATGTGGGTCCAACAGTATAAAATAGTCTTTGCTTTTGTCTCTCACCTCCACGTCAGCTGACTATATAGCTAGTACTAGCTATTACCATTGCGAACGCCCTTATGCTTATTATTGTTGCCATTATTGCACATATTTTGAAATATGCATTTTATTTTCTTTGTTGTTACCTGGAAATTTATCATGAGCTTGGGTTACCTGACGTCGTGAAACATGTTGTCTACTGTTAGTTTGGAGCGAGTCCTTACGGTATTTATGATCACTGATGCACCCAGGCGTAGACCGTCCGGTGGATCGGGTGCATTTTTGGCTTTTGCGTCCATTCGTATGCCATGCTGCCGTATTTTTACTTTTTTTTTGGTTGCATTCCAACTTTGGAAGAGAGAGAAAAGAAGAGAGAGAAGCAAGCTGCCCCTCATGCAAGAGGTGACCTCTAGCACATTATACGAGGAGAGAGAGATAAACTACCCCTCATGCAAGAGATGACCCCTGATATATTTATGTAAGTATTAAATGTTTGAGTGCTTTAGTAGAGGTAACCTCTACTCTACTCGTTGTATTAGCTACCTCCACATGAGCCACATATAATCTTTTTGCTTATGTGGCTAGTCCTAGAGGTGGCAACCACCTCTTCTATTGTACTTGCCCTAATTAGGGATAAAAAACCGACAATTACCCAAAAATCCTAATAGGTACTAACAAGGAAAAACCGACCGAAATCCTAACAGTTATAAATACACCTACTAAGTTAGTTTAAACCTCTTGACGCTAAATTACCTATGGTAAAAACTAAATATATATAAATATGCTTAGTCCTAACATTTTATACTAGATTTTCTCTACTTTTTCCCTTTTTAGCTGTTTTCCAGTTTTTTAAGTAGTTTTTCGGGTAACTGGTACAGCTACCAGTTTTTAAATCGCACAAATTCAAATTTTGATACATAAATTTCATCCAGTTTTTTTTTTCTTGGTTTCCAGTAACCGGCTGATGCTAATTTCCAAGATTTCTATCCCCTGGTTGTAACATTGTTTTTTTTCCCGAAATACCACGGTGGCATTTCTATTGAGCGACACAGCATCTACGCTGAAACAGCAGGCACGCATCGTACAGAAACATAGCATCGGCTGCTTCCATTCTATAACATGCTGGCATCCACTGGCGGTACTCCTGTGCAACAAGCACATACAAAACAACATCACTAGAGGTCAAGGGCACCGCATGATCAGCGTTCATCATCTGTACCATCCTGCTCTCCACTCTCACTGCCACTCCCGCTCACACCACGCCCATCCGGTGTCCCGCGCTGTACAGAGGACGAAGCAGATGTACCCTTAACAGAAAACAAGGGGGGAAAGCTCTTGTAAACACTCGTGCTTTCAAAAATCAGATGATATTTCCAACAAAACAGGCGTGAGATTCATACAGGTTGAGAAGAGGGCCGTACAGCCGGAAAAGGCGGCGGTGGCGGTAGAGAAACATTGGCTCCGGTCTGCTGGGTGAAATTCTGTAAGAACAGACGGTTAAATCAGAGATACCGGCAAACGAAAAAATAGCTAATGCAGTACATACGAGCAGTTCTCGGAGTAACCTGAAGGTAAGACAGCCAATACTCGTTAGTTGACTGTACAGCTGCTGCAACCTGCTCTTGCAGCTCCTGCCGCATCTGCTGCTTCATCTCCTCGTCACGGGCGTGCCGGCGCTCCTCTATCTGCTGCAGCTTCTCCTCCAGCAGCTGGTTGAGCCTCTCCTCTACAGCCCCCTGTTGCTTGGCTTGCCTCATCCGCGCCTTCAGACCTTGCAATTTAGCATCAGCGAGAGCCTCCTTGGTGTTGACGATGCCGTCAAAGATGAGCCAACGGCCGTGCGGCTTTCCCCCGCAAACCTTGTACATGGCTTCGCTATCGATTGGATTGTTAATCCAGTCGTAGTCAGGACCGTGAATCTCCAACACAGCTTCCTTATAGGCCTCCTGTAAATGGAGCAATTGGAACGCTGGCTACATGGTGGGCACTCATGCGGTAAAAGATACTTGAAAAGAGCAGGTATGTTTACTAGTCTCTGTAATGCAAGATTGTTGCAGAAGTCAGTAGGGTTGCTTGAATCCCCATTTCTGTGACCATACAAAAATCCTTCGATAGGCGTAACATCCCGACTTTCTTCCTCACCCTGTGTGTGCAATTTATTTGAGAATGGAATAGTTAAATAGATGAAATATCACTGCAGCTTTAGGAAATTTGCCTTTTTCTGGCACAGACGTAGCAGAGAACTGCTTCCCTGCCTGTGGCCTGGCTGCCTGTTCATATTTCTTCTCCTTCTCGAATCCATCGACCTCTTCTTCCAGTTCTCAGACGACCATTTCCGAGCAAGGCTCTCCCACGCATCAGGACAAGTCTGCATCCAGGAGGGTATGACCTGCATTTATATCATTACATCCGATGTCAAATACCAGATGTGAAGTAAAACTCTGTATGTCCTGGCAAAAAAAGAAGTAAAACTCTACAAAAATCAACAGAGAACAATACCTGCATGTACTCCTCCAGGGATAAATACTTGACCCGGGCCTCCTGTTCCCCTATCTTCATGCCCCGAAACTTCTTGAAATAGTCTGAAACAGCATGAATACGAGCACCATATATCAACTGTTGAATCTCCTTCTTGATGACATTTTTTACAACACGTTGAGCATGTGCCTCAACACCATCCTTCCATCTATACCGTGCCTGCAAAATACAAAGCTATTAGTGCCCTGTAAAGTGTAAATAGAGGTAGAACGGAAATAGCAAGTCGTGTGCTTGCCCAAAAGTCTGCATTGATCCGCTCCAACAGATTCTCTTTCTCTCCCAGGGGATCAGGAGCGACTGCGTAATGCTTCCAGTTTTCAGCATGCTGATCAGTGCCATTGTATTTGACCATCCCTGGGTAGTGATCTCGTACAATGCATCCGATGACTCCGTTGGGTAGCCGGGTATTCTTGTCTAATGGATGCACCAACCACATACTGCACATATGGACCAAAAAAAGTAAGTACAGTGATAAGATGCACAATAAGGGTGTAAAATATCAAATAGGATGGAGTTTGGTTAGATGAACTCACGTGTCCCCAACTGGAGTGAGCATAGGCTTCTGCTCCTCATCTGATGGAACATCTGGTAGAGAGGATATCCCACGAGGACCCCGTCGTGCAACATTCACTATCTCCTCATCCCCCTCGCCTCCATTCTCAGCATCATCGTACTGGCCCTTATTCCTGGGATTCGCAATACTTGGCACTTCATGTCTCGGCTCAGTAGGACCCCCTAACTCTTGTGTAGGATTGACCAATCTGGAATGGCTGCTGGTGAAACTTGAAACAAACAATAAGCAACATTTTTAAAAAATTATGAACATATATACAGAATCAGCCGGCACTCACTATCTTCCAAATTTGGAGTATATATTACAAATAAGCAGCTTAAAGATATTAAGTACAATAGAAAGCACCATATCAAACTCACTATATACTGGATGGTAAAAACAATGCTATTTATGATTGAGCTATCTGTAAAAACTACTCCCTGCATTACCAAATACTTGCCACTTGTTCACTTTCCCATTTCGAAGGTATACTTTCCCAAGGTATTCTACTAACTGTAAACCCCTCCCTCCAAGGTTCTGCAGTTCAGCAACTCAGGGATTATGCAGGTAGTATTGTGTTAGTCATGCAGCTTAAGTCAGTACATCAGGTACATGAAGACACCAAACAAAAGAAATACTGTGTACTAATCAGTGTCAGTACCAACCTGCCAGTTTCTCTGCATGGTTCAACGGATTTTGAAGGACCACGTCCCTTACGCCTTTTTGATGATTGACCACGCACCTTGCGCTTCTTTGATGATTGGCGAACAGATCTTGACGGAACATCAGGTTGTGCTGCATCCTGCAACTGCATAACATCATTATAAATGTGATGTTACCATCAGCACTAAAATCGTGCATTTGCATGGGAAATAGTTTTTTTTTGGCAAAATATTCCATCAATAATATTTCAACTTCAGAAACCATTGAACATTACAAGGGATTATTGGTTGCAGTTTAAGAATACCATTACAGCAATCAGAACAATCCACAAACCATAGCTAAACCACACTTGGAATACACGTCTAGATATTTAAACAAACATGTGAAATGTCAAAATAACATCACAATTTTGATTTATGATATATTGCATTGTCCAAACCAGTGAATTTAATGCAGAAGTACAAACCCCATCAGGTCTCGAATCAGTTAGTGATAGAGGAAAATTGAACTGAACGAATATAAATTTTTCACAGGAAGGCTCTATAACCCACAAATTCATGTAGGCATGTAGCACTTTGTATTGTTGCTCCATGAACACTGCACTCTACACGGTATATTTGACCACTTTTCAACAAAAAAACACACCGAGGGGTACCTGGGAGTTGACAACAGCTGACGGTTCATAGGGCAGCAATGAAGGATTGTCACCTTCAGGTACAGAAGGCAAGGCGCCAGTAGACGCCAAAGTGTTGGTCACCAATGGCAATGAGACAGCAAGGCGAAAGCAGGAAGCCGCCAAGGTCATCTTCTGGTGGGTACCAGAAACAGATGAGACCCCAAGTAGTTCTGCTTCGTTTGAAGAACTCATCAAACCCTTCTTTTTGTGCCTGCCACGCACTGCAATACTCTTTCTGTGACGCTTAATGTCTACCTGGTCTAAATTGTTCTCTCCACTGGAAAGTCCATGTGCCTGTTGTCCATTTGTAACTAGGGTTGTAGTCTGCAATGGAATTGGCTGCACATCTGCACCATAAGAAACTTCTTGAGGCATCTCATTTTCACGCCATGAATTAGAACTCGGACTGTAGCGGTTAGTAATACACTCAGCATGAAGTGTACCATGATTGAAAGATGAGGGTAGTGTGCTTGCATCAACATCATCCAACTCATTATAGCTAGCTTGAGGCACTTGCTGCTGAGGTGGCAAACCAGGTGTCATGTTGGCAATTATTCCTGTGATATCTTGATGATCAAATTGATTTTCATTTGGAGAAGAATTTATGACCTGTATAGGCTCAGCGTCCATTGGAACTGTTGGCTTCTTCGCCAAACGGTTACTACGCCTTAGTTGGAGCCCTTCGCTTGAAGAATTCATTAAAACAATCTTCTTCTTATTCCCACCAGCACTTTGGCTGCTCCTTTTCCTCTTCTGATTCCATGCAGCTGTTTTGCTGCTAGGTTCCACTTGCACCTGGTCTGCATTGACCCCATCACTGGAAGTCCCATGTGCCTGCTGCACATGAGCAGCTTGGTTTGGAGGTTCTATGAGCTCCTTCCCAATAATTTTAGGGACAACAGTGGTTTTCTGTTTGCCATGCCTTGCAATGGTGTCACTTGGAAATTGTCGTTGCGACTGGTTTGTATTATCTGAACAGTCTGAAGACCCTCTCTGTGTCTGTAGTACAGGGATGGCCTGTCTATGACATTCCACATGTACCTTCTCTACACAGCTGGATTGAATTTTAGATTTGTTCTTGCTAGGCCTTGTAGTAGTCTCATGGAGTGGCTCAATATGTGATTCTTCTGCATGAACCAAAGGATTATGAGACTTCTCACGTGCTCTCCCACCATGATTTGACACCCTCTTGTCTGCTCTGAATGAACTGAGTAACTCATCTCTATAGACTGAATGGTTAGCGCGCCATCCTTGTGACTGCTCTGAACAAATGGGCATCTTATACCTTTCTACATGCTCCAGTCCTGCATGAGTTACTGGACTTAGGGGAGCTTCCAACACCTGATTCCCAACAAGTGACAACATAAGGGAATGCATTAATAGATCAAATATAGCAAGTAGTGAAAAATAGAATCAATTCAATAAGGTTTCAGGGGAAAGAAAGGAACCGGATCAGTGGAACATTTCTGCAAGTTCAGACAATCTGCAGCTCACTAAAACTCAAACCGCCTTGTCGCTTCTCTTGAGTTCTCTCAAGCTCTGTTGTGTCCTTCAACCATTCTCTCAGTCATTCTCTTTTCTCACTTGAAACCACAGTACCTAATGTAGTCCTCTATTAGGCCCCCTTCAGCATTGCGGCAGCTTCTCAAAAGCACTTATGTTTTCTATTGTTAGAGATAATAACTACTCCCTCCGTTCTTTTTTAAGTGACGTTTTTTACTCTTCGCAGTCTCCAACATGTGACTTTGACCATTACTTTCTTTTCTATAACTTTATCTTAATATATACTAATAAAATTATAATATTATAAAAGTATTTTTAACGACAAATCTAATGATATAGTTTTCCTGTAGCCAATCTAAATAGTTTTAAATATATTAGTTGTCAAACTTTTGAAAGTTTAACGGCACGGATTCTAGGGTGTGAAATAAAAAATAATAGAGGGAGTGCTTGAAAGCATTGTTTTAGAGCCACAACAGCAAAATCTTAATATAGTCGGTAAAAATACTCGTAACTAGCTATATCCACATCCGCAACGCAGCACAGCAACCACAAACTGCACTTAAAGGCTAGAAAACCTGACCAAACCCCAGTCTCTCACCATTCATCACTTCTATTCCTATTCTCACCAAATTTTCTCACTTGATCAGTGAACCAAATAACAATTGCTAATGCATTATTAACTTTATCATGACTTCTCTGGGTTGTGTGGTTCATCTAGGGGAAGGTCAAACTTAAACAAACCGCAAATAATCTTATCGATAAATGAATGTACACTGGAATTTCAGTTGCACCTGCATGCATCGATCAAATGCTAGTTAACTTACACCAACAATGACCAGAACAAGTAAAACTATGTTGTTCAGTTTCAAAATGATGGCTCCCAAGGAAGTGTTAAAGCAACATGTAGACACAGACAGCACCCGACCATACCTCTTGCCCCGGAGGAGCCGGGTGCGCCGATGGGAGACGATCTGAGCGGCTGCTGGCCTGGGGGCGGCGGCCGGCGGCGCCGCAGATCGGGCAGCCGAAGCTCTTGAGGCCCGGAGGCACGCTCAGCACGGCGCCGCACCCGCCGCACGGAACGCGGTCGGGCGCCGCGGAGAGCGGGATCGCGCGGCGCGGCCGCGGCATGAGCTCTGGCGGGAGGCGCTGCGCGGTGGCGCAGCCGGGGCAGGCGAACTCCGTCGTCCTGTGGTCCACCTCCAGCGTCTCGCCGCACCCCGCGCACCGCACCTCCACCGCCGGCGGCGCCATGGGCGGGGGAGGAGCCGCGGCTAGGGTTTCGCCTCCCCGGGCCGGCCGGGTTCTCTTCGATTCTTTGGCGAGCGGTGTTGTGAGCTCCGAGTACACTGGTCCAATGATCTGTCGGGTGATGGACGGCTGGAGTGATCCCTAGTTTCCTTTGGCTCCCTCATGTAGTAATGATTTTCTCTATTTTCTTCTTGTATTTGGATAATGGCATTGGCAATTTGGCAAACACAAGGAGGATATCATTTTTCACTCCAATATCGATTATTCGTGACGTATCATTAAAAAGTACAAATTAGTTAAGAAAAATAAGTGTGGCTCTAGAATGCGCCAGCCAAACTATTTTAAAGTCAGCTGATAATATCTCTATAAATATTTTAAAGCGGCCATACGGAAATGTTATTGGCAGTTCTCTCAAAAAATAATTTTATAATACTATATTTTTTAGGTTTTACAAATAAATATTACAATAAGAGACAGTGTCAATGTTCAAAAATAACACTTTTCGCTTGGACAGAGTAATCCTCCCTTGCCTGCATCTAAACTTAGAGTTGGCAACTGGCATATTTTTTGGCTTATGATTTATAGCTTAAATATTTGAATTATAGTTATTTACGAGAGGTAGTACGTACAGAAAAATAGTTGTATGTGATTTTAGCTGATACATCTAAACTCAATACACTTTTTATTATACTCTTTCTATTAACTCTAGTTTAAAAATATACTATTTAAAGATTAATTACTGTAGATAGGGACGAGCATAATCCAGATTTAAGCCTTGCCAAACCCTAAAGCTAGCCCTCTCGTAAGGGCACGCCATCAATAAATGATACCATTGGATGATTAATATCTAGAAATGTCATACTTCATAATCGATCGGATATGCACGCAATCCCATCAGCAACATATATATTTCTGGGCGGTTTCCAATCGCACGACGATTGATACACCACATGCCTGATAAACACGTCATTCTATCTAAGCATATATCTGTAAACATTTACCACATAACCATTTCTAATTATGGTTCCACTCGATTGAGCAGAAATAACCTAATTTATAACTGAAATTACATTATAGCTAGCTAAAATTATATTGTAGCTGATAGTGGCTTGAACCAGTTTTACATTATTTGCTATCCAAATTCCTAACCAGTCATTATATGACAGTAATTTTATCATCAAATTACATGGTCATTCCTTTTGGAAACCTCAATATGGATCTTTTTTAAAACGAAATATGTATTTGTACAAGTGTGTTCTGTCTAGTAACATTACCTTCCTTTTTCATGCTCATTGTTGTGAATTAGGTGCAGGAAGAGCCCATAAGCCAAGCAATTCACGTAGGACAGGTGCAAGTAGGAAGGTACTATAAGCCAATTCATTCAGAGCAGACACAAGGACCGTTTCCCGCTCATTCAGCTCTCGGCCCTGATCAATTCGGCTTCAGCTTCTGACTTATTTTCACTATTCATAAGTTTCGTCTTTTTCTGAACTTTTGGCTTTTTGTTGAGCTTTTTTGCCGGTTCTTTTTTCCCGTATTTGTTTGTATTATACGTAATGGGCTAACATAGTTTTTATATTTTTAAATTTTTTAAATTTAATTATACTAAATAAGCCTCTGTCAGCTACAGTGCTTTTTTCAGCCAGCTACAGTGCTTTCAGCCATAAGCCATGAGCTTTTCAGCCGAACCGATCACCACC
This sequence comes from Dendrocalamus sinicus, assembly GCA_036346575.1. Lineage (NCBI taxonomy): Eukaryota > Viridiplantae > Streptophyta > Magnoliopsida > Poales > Poaceae > Dendrocalamus > Dendrocalamus sinicus. The sequence goes on from CM070663.1 coordinate 9,021,013, forward strand.
TTAGTCAGTTCACCCAGATCAAACACAAGGACAGCAGTTCATGTGGGGTGGGCATAAAATGCACCTGTTAAGCAGTCATTTCATAGAGAGGAGTCGCGCATTGGGTTCCTCAATGAAACTTTTGTTGGGCATGATTTTAGGAAGAAATCTAGACTGTCAGATGGTCCCGGATCCATTTCTGCAGAGAAGGCATGAGTGGAGCATCCCAGTGAGGTCAGCCATGCACCACGAGCACAAATAGGCCCTTCCAATTATTCAGTTCATACAGAAGCAACACATGGTGTCGGATCCCGGAGTAACGACCTCGAAACCCTCTGGGTAAATCGTACTAGTCCAGAAACAGCTAGTGCACACAGTAAAACAAAGATACATATCGAACGCAAATGACCAAATATATTAAGCAAATGAGTACGGCCTTATGGCCAAATCTTACATTGATAAATCAAATAAAAGGGAAATAACATCGGAAATTAAAAAGATAACTGGCGAAGCCCAACTGCCTTCCCACAGACAGATGACTGCAAGACACGTCCTACTCGTCCTGGTCCTCACCGTAGTCGTAGACATCCTCCTCTGTTATGATATAACAAGGTGAGTACAAACTTGTACTCCGCAAGTCACACGAGAAATGCAACATAATGATAAAGGCCACAAAGGAAGGCTTATAGGGTTATTTTGAGCAAAAACAGCATTTAAAGAAATACAATAAATAGATTAAAAGGCTGAATTTAATACAATAAGTAAAAACAATGTGGTAACTGAAAAGTCATACCGTTAGTGCAGGCTCCGACCATACACCAACCTATCCACGGGAATCCCTTCCGGATCATCTTTCCCAAAAACATCTCGTATGGATTCTATTCATCCACACGTTTTCCATACACTCATGGATTCCATCCATCTATAAGGTTTTTCGAAAGTCATTATGTAAAACAAAGTCTAATCCATGAAAAACTCTTGCCTAGCATGCCCGTGACCGTGGGCACGGCTATCCAGGAGAGATTATACACTCTGCAGAGGTTATATAGCTTTACCCACAAGATATGAAGTTCTCATAATGTCGGCCAATACACGCTTTCTTAGGCGTGCGGCTGAGTAATCATAACAAGGCCTTTACAATGCGAAGCCATCAATCTGGCCAAGCCAACTCTAAGGTTTTGCCCCAGTAAGGAATCCACCAGACCAGGACCCCCTCTTGAGCTTAGGTGAGATTTCTCATGGCTACAACCACGCTCACCCAAGTGGGACTTCTCATGGCACCAACCACGCTCACTTTCAACCTACGACTTACCTCAGATTGGGACTCCACAAATTATTCAGACAGGGCTGTCCCATACCAGCCATATGGTAGTACGTTAGGGCTTAGTAACAGTAGCTCAAAGACCGGTCCTTAATTGCCTTAGGCTCAACCTCGTACCCCTGTGCATGACCGTCAACTTCTGCGGCTACAACCAACAGAGCATGCCTGCACCCACCTTCCAACCATTAACCTAAGTCTAAACCAGATTTCATATTTTATTTTGAAATAGTTTTGTAATCCTTCTTGACTCTCCGAAGTCAAGAATACTTGTCATTTTATGTGAAAAAAGGTCCCAAACCTAGGTTATATCAATGCAGGGCTAAGCATTTGCTAATAAAATTTCTCTAGCCATTCTAGTGAAATAACTAGAGTTTTTCTCTAGGGTTACAAGGTAGCAAGGAATTCAACATCTACAGGATAAATCTAAAGTAGGCAATAACTAGAATTAAAACTGAATTTAAAATACATGGAATAAAATTAAGCATGCAATGTAATTTGAAACAAAATAATTTTATTTACAAACTGGTACAACATGGTCAAGGAGTGTGACTTGCCTTACTCCTCGAAATGGTGAGATCCGTCATCGGAGTCGTAGTCCACACGTGAAAATAACCCACTAAATTCAAAATAAATTCAAATAAACTCCAAAATTCAAATTGAGGCCAAGAATGGGTAGAGGGGAATTTTTGATGAATTTAGAAATTTGAATGGGCTAAATCGGAGTTAGAACGAAGAAGAACGGGCTCTGGGAAGTTTAATTTCAGAGAAAATGATAAAAGGGAATTTCTGGAATTATTTTTCTAAAGAAAAATAGGAATTATGACGTCAGCAATGAATTTAATTTCGGCTGAATTAAACTTCTACGGGAAATCCTGATTTATTGCGCCAGCCTGACATCATCTATGGGTCGGGCTGACTGACATGTGGGCCTCGGTCCACGGGAGGGGGGTGGCTGATGTGGCAGGGGGGTTTGGGTGGCGCTGACGGGGCGGGCCGGCGCGGAGGTAGCGCCGACGTGGTGCCGCATGGTGACCACGTAGGCCCGTGTGGCATCACCGGCCGGAGGCGCACGGGGACGGTGACGACGGCGGCGCTCCAGTGCACGGCGGCCGGTGGCAAGTGGCGCATGAGGGAGAGGTGCGCTCGGGGATCTCGGGGGAAGGCTCGGGCTTTACCGTAGGTGGCCGGAAGACAGTTGGCAACGACGAGGGGCGGCGGTTGTTTGGGGCTCTCGCTGCATTGGCGGTCCGGTGGCGCTCGGGCCGGGTGGAGGGGCGGGGAGCGTCGGTGGTGGCGCGAGGGAGCTCGGGGTGGAGTCGGCCGGGCATGAGAGGGGTCGGGCCGAGCACAATTGCTCGCCGGAGCGGCTTTGGCGGCGGTGGCGGCAAGACACACGGTGCCAGGGCGCTAGGGCGGCGGAGAGGGGAAACCGAGGGCGACGGGAGGTGGAGTGGGGAATGAGGAAGCTCGGGGGAGGTTTAAATAGAGGCGAGGGGAAGGGGCGAAGCGGGGATTCCTCGCCGGAGGTAGGCGGCGGTTGCGGCGGACGTGGGGGTGTGGCGCGGAAAGAGGGGGATTAGGTGCGCGATGTGGGGAGTGGGGCGGCGTAGGCGCGAGGGTGGGGAGTGGGCCGAAGGAAGCGGGGTGGCGGCCGGTTAGGGCGGAGGTGGTTGCAGGTGGTGGTGGCGCGAGGGAGGAGACAACGCGAGGTAGGGGACGGGCCCGACAGGTGGGGCCGGGGTGCAGAGAGTGAGAGGGAGCGAAGGGAGATGCGGGCGGCCGGCGCGATCGGACGGTTGGGAGAGGAGGGGAAGAGGGCGGTTGGATAGGGATCGGGTGGCCGGGGGAAAAAGAGAGGCGGACGGCCGAGATGGGTCGGGTCGCACACGTGGCGAGTGGGGAGGGGAGGAAGGCGGGATGGGGTGGCGGCTGGGTAGTGGCGACGTGGACGCAATCTGGCCGTCCACGTGGCGGCCAGAGGGGAGGGGTTTGAATAATTTTCTGTTTAGAAAATAGTAGAAAACTCCAAATAAATCCCGGAAAAATCCTATAAGTCTTGACAAATGCAAGGAACTCAAATAAAAGCATTTAAACTTATTTTGATCACAATTTCTCCCAATCTTAATATCTTTTAAACTGGGCAAAAACAAATGAAGGATTTAAAATTTCAGAGAAATAAAATTAAATAAAAAGGAAAATTTGGGATGTCACACATGGACAGCGTCAAAGTGACACCATTGGAAGTCACAGAAACCAAAAAGCTAGGCGTGCTGCTGTTTCTAGTATTGTGGAGCATGAAACAGTAGAGCCTCCAAGTCAAAACTGCTTGTGCAGAGCAAGTGCAAGTTGAGTCGTGTGATAACACAACTAGATGGAATCAGAAGAGGAGAAAGACCAGCAGAACTACTGATGGGAATCGCAAGAGGAAAATAGGCGCTCGAGTTCTTCAAAGGAAGGGCTTCATCTTACTAAGCTATTGAGAACTTCTACAACTTGAGTTTTAGTAAATGGGGTGCCAGGAGATCTGATTCAACATCAATGGGGGCTGCGGCAAGGAGACCCTCTATCTCCAATGTTTTTCATTATAGTCATGGATGTGCTTAGTGCTTTGATCAATAAAACAAGTGACATTGGCCTTTTACAGCCCCTACTCTCGCGAGGTTCGAGTCAGCGAGTCTCTCTTTATGCTGACGATGTAATCCTCTTCCTAAGACCTTGTTTGGATGATTTGGCTTTGATCAAGGAGATTCTTCGGGTTTTTGGTGAGGCATCAGGGTTGGTCACTAACATCACTAAATGTTCTGTCAGCCCGATCTAATGTCAGGACCAAGATATTGAAGTTGTGCAAACCTCCTTTCCATGCAAGGTGCAAGAGTTCCCTTGCAAGTATCTTGGGCTTCCTTTGTCTATCAAAAAGCTGTCTAAGGCTGATTTCTATGCAATAATTGACAAGATTACTGACAAGCTGCCTGCTTGGAAGGCAACCATGATGCACCCGGCTGGGAGGGCCACCCTAGTTCGTGAAGTACTTACGGCTATACCCATCTATCAGCTCCTAGCATTAGACTTTCCTAAGTGGGTAATTAAAGCAATTGACAAAATAAGGAGAGCTTTTATATGGAAGGCCGCAAATATGTAAAGGGAGGTCATTGTCTTGTTGCCTAGGGTCGGGTCAAGAGGTCGATTGATCTAGGAGGCCTGGGAATTCTTGATTTGGAAGTACTTGGATGGGCATTGCGAATGAGGTGGTTATGGCTTAAGAAGACTCAACCTAACCGGCCTTGGGCTGGCCTTGATATCCAAGTGCATCCAAATTCTTTGGCTATGTTCTCTATTTCAATCTTATCTATTGTGGGGGACGGCAGTAGAACACTTTTTTGGAGTGACAAATGGTTGCATGGACAATCCTTACATGATCTTGCACCTGCTCTCTGTAAACATGTGCCAAAAAGAATTGCTAATCGAAGGACTGTACAGGAGGCGCTGGCGGATGGTACTTGGATTCGTGACATTGCAAGCGGGTGGTCAAGTGAGTTTCTATCAGAATATCTTCATCTTTGGGATATCTTAACCGGGTTTGAACTCACTCCCCGAGTAGAGGATCAACATATATGGATACCATCTCCCTCTGGCGAATTCTCAACCAAATCAGCCTACCGCCGTTTTCTAGAGGGTTCTCTGGAGTTTGAACCGTGGAAGGCAATTTGGAAAACTTGGGCTCCACCTCGATGCAAGTTCTTTGTTTGGTTGGCCTCTTTAAATCGTTGCTGGACAGCCGATCGTTTGGCCCGTCGTGGATTAGATCACCCAGAGCATTGACCACTGTGTGATCAGGAGGAGGAGAATGTGCAGCACTTGCTCACTACTTATGTGTTTGCAAGGAGTGTGTGATTTTCAGTGTTATCTTAGATTAGGCTGCAGCACTTAGCTTCAGGTGTGGATGACTGCATCTTTACAGATTGGTGGCATCAACCTTTACAGTGGGTTCCCAAGGTTATTCGCAAGGGTTTCAACTCTTTGGTTGTGTTGGTGGCATGGTGGATTTGGAAGCATAGAAATAGTTGTGTTTTTGAGGGGGCTTCACCTAACCATGACGCTATCATGCAGGATATTAGAGATGAGGCCAGTTTGTGGTGCATGGCGGGAGCCAAAGGGCTCCATGGGATTTGGCATGATGGCCTTTTGTTGTTGTTTTTTCCTCCCTCTTTAGGGGTTGTACGAGTCATCTAGACTCCTTATTGTTTTCTTCTTAATATAATGATGCGTAGTTCTCCCGCGTGTTCAAGAAAAAAAATCTTACAAGTTATAAGCATTCGGCCACAGAGCTAGAAGGTATCAGGAACAGTGATCCTATTCAGCAGCCAGCTCCATCTCCAAATGAATATCAATTTGATCCTGTAGGTATTGACATAATAATAGCCAATCTATGCCCTAGTTCATTGCCTCAAAAGTAGGTGCGTCAACAAGATCAAATGAGTTGGACAACATTGATGCAGCCTTGCCACTTGTCTCTGAAAATCATGGTAATCTTGTTTAGTCATATTCGAGTCGATTTGTCATGATCATAGTCGTGTACGTGTTTGTTTCAGCGTACGAGTCAGTTTTTGAGTCTGTGTCGTAGTTGTCTCCGTGTGGTAGTCGTTGTGTTAGGTATAAAATGCAGAGCCATGTAACGAGAGAAGACAAGGAAGCGATCGGGGTGATCGAAATGAGAGGGAGTGAAATAAAGAAGCGGAGTGCTTTGGCTCCCAGAAAAATATCGAGTTTGTCATTTTCACAGACGTGATACGACCACGGCGAGTGGAGGTGTCCGCAGGAGCAGAAGATGTGGTCGTAAAAGAGTTACAACTACAGTTGCGGAGTAGAAGACGTGATTGTAAGTTTTACGACCACGTCGATCAAGTCTTCAGCATAGTCGTAATTGAGTTATAACTACGGTGATCGAGCGATACTACACAGTCGAAGGAATAGTTACGAGAACGCGCAGTGTAGCATGAACGCGGTTGTAACTCTCATCAGCTGAAGTTACGAGTACGTGGTCGGAGTATGAAGGTGTGGTCGGAGCGGTCAGTGCAAACAAGAAATGGTCGTAATGACTTTGAGTGTGATCATAACGACTGCTGAGTGGTCATAAATTGCAACAAAGCTCGAAGTCTTGAATTTCAACCTGGTTTTCTGTGAACATGAGAACTTGCTTTACCCTGGCCATGTTCCCAGTTTGAGGAAATTCTCAGTCACTTGAGAGAAGAAAATCTTTATGATCCTGTATAACCTTTGTTATGTCTAGCTAGCACTGAACTTCTCACACTTTTTTTTGGAGAGATTGCACTTCTTACTTTTCATTTGCTTTGTTGCGGCGCAGGTACAGCCAGAAATATCTTGATTCTACAGTTCGTGTGGGACAAATCTGAGGGGATCCTAATAATTGGCTGGTTCATGTAGAGCGGTCACAGGTTGGACATCGAAATCCATAGGCACTGCTGGAGTACTCTGACCCTGACATTGATAAAGATGAAGTAGAATATGAAATGTTAAATGGGATCGATGCAATGCATGGCCAGAGGAGTGGATTCTCAGTTGGAGCTAGAACTGTTGGTGTGAAGAGGAGACAGTTGGAAGCTCTAAATCATGTCACATATCAGGCGCTAAAGCAGCATTTTGATAACATGGTTCGCACCATAATCCTTAAAATGTTAATGCTCGACCAATAATACCTAGTACCCTCAGTGAACTCTTACATCTATACATAGGTCTAATCTAACTCAAAGAAATTTCATAATAAACATAAAAATAATAAAAGAAGCCATTAAATTAAAGATCGAGCTATGATATTCCATGCTCAGGCTACGTTTAGCTATCCTTGAACTCAAAACAGAATATTCCTGTGAACATTCTTTCATCATTGACCTTTCTTTGATCTCCTCAGCAGAGTTTTTTTCGACATTTTCTTTTTCATTCAAACTTTGTTTGACTTTGTCGGATGTTTCACACTCACTAAGCGTTATGTTTAGCCTTGCTTAAATACCGAGGGCATTAATTTATCTTACATCATTTCAAACATGAAACAGGATTTAGATAGCCACTGGTGGGAAGTGGTTGGCATGTTAAATTCGATTATTTTATGCCCTCAAAACCCTAAAACTTGTTTTATATATCTGGACGGATGGTAACAGGTGTTGATAGGGATATAGTATGAGAATGTGTGGTTTGTGGTAGAACCGTTCAAATAACTCTAAGAACTAAATCTTGTGATAACCTCCCATATAAAACAGTGCAACCACAAGTCTATAATGGGTACGACCTGGCTAACTAATTTGCATCTACCAATGCAGGTTGCACCGTTGGGGTGACCCATGGGTCATGTCATTGGATATAAGTTGTTGTGGACATGGATCGTGTCGCTTGATATAAATCGCCGTGTGGCGCAAGAGGAAGTCTTGATGAGGGTGGATGTAACCCACTAAGGTGAAACCTTAGCAGGTGTAACTTTCACTAGGTTATACATTGTAAAGATCTTGTGGTAGTCTTCTTGATTCACATTCACATGTTTAAGAAAGTGTGTGAAATATAATAAGTTATTTATTTCTTATAGATAAAGTGTACAACGTTTACAAAGCGAAAACTGTTCGAACAGATATACACACGGTCATGGGCAGGCGTACGAACTTACTCGAGTTAATATCTATTTCTAAAACTTTGTGAATGAGATGAAAAACTCGACCCTAAATTAATTTTCCTTGGATGGATGTAACCCAGTGATGATAATGAGTGGATGTAACCCTAAATTGATTTCCCCTGGGGTGGATGTAATCTAGTGATGATAATGGGTAGATGTAACCATAAACTCGCATATGGTGGATAAAACCATGTAACAGGTGGATAGAACCTGTGCTACTATTATTATTGTATACTCTTACATTTTTTAAAAACATGGTTTAGTATAAATGGTAAGTCTTAGGAATGTTTTACAATTGTATCTCAAAATGGTAGCGTCTTCACAAATAAAATAACCACAAGCCTTCCTTTGATAGCCTTGCATTTAATATTATTGTATTCTATGTGGTGACTTACTGAGTACCTTCGTATTTATTGTTGCTCAATTACTATTCTTCAATAAGTAAGAAGGAGAAAGATAAGCACTATGGTCATCAAAAGGAGTTGATAGAGCTGGCAAACAATGAGTCTAAGAATAAGGTCATGAACTTCAATTAGCTATCTGTAGGTATGTCCTGAGTGTCCTATCTGTATGAACTTTCTGTTTTCGCTGCTGCTTTTTAATGATTTCGGTCTAATTGGCTCATGTGTATATCCACTATTATATTTACATTTGCACAAGATATGTATTTGATATATAGTAATGTATTTATGAGCATCACCTGCTGATCTATGAATAATGTAGTGGAATCATAGAGAATTCTAAATTGGCAAAATCTGAGTCCGACAAACAACTTCATCGAATTTTTTGGTGCTTCTCATTTCACTACACAAGAAAGGTAATTAAAATGGTATGATGTAGAAGTGTCCCTTTGGAGTAGGTCATATGGAACGATTGAAATTCAGTGAACCCTACAGCAAAGAAACTTTTCAAAGATCTGTTGTTGCTGCTGTCTTCATGCTCACGCATACTATTCTTCCACTCGTCTTGTCCCACAACTATTTGCTCTTTCACTGTCCAACTTACAGACTACAGATAGGTTCAGATTTCCTTAAGTTTTGTTTGCATACAAATAGGATTATCTGCTGCCAACTAGGATAAGGTGGTGTTGTTTCTTAGTTTAGCATTTATGCACAAGATCTTTATTTTTCATGTCCACATATGATATTCTATAGGTATTTTATTATGTTTCTTCATTATATGATGTAACAGTAGATTCAATTTTAGTTTAGTCTACTAAGATCCTAAAATTGATAGCAACCTTCCTACAACTATCATTGCTATTTGTTGTGGTTACAGACCAAACAGAGAGAGAGATGGTAGTGGAGAGTTGGGAGAGAGTGATGAAGTCGTGCCTCCTCCCAGCTTCCCCTTGATATATATATTCATACGGGCTGTGCTTTTACAATTGTGCCCTTACATTGGTACCTCCCTGTCAGGGGTATTTAAGCCATTACACGTGTCTCATTTTGGGCTCTACGACCATCTAACAGGCCTGCTGGGTTTAGGTGGGGGCCACCCCTACAACAGGAGCCTCTCATGGTGAAGGGCTTCACAGGGCCAAAGCCATGTTGCCGAGTCCTTTGGCCCCCTCCGTCCTGCGGCTGTGAACTTCTCCGAGGCAGAGCGCGCGCGCTCGTCCCCTACCCTCGAGCGGGTGGCGCAGAGTGGCGCCAGCCGAATGAGCGCGTGCGCTCCGTCCCCTACCCTCGAGCGGGTGGCGAGCCGGGCGCCTCCTACCCTTCAAATGGGTGGCGGCGGGTGGCGCCCTGCCGGTGGCGTGGCGCGCTCCGTCCCCTACCCTTCGAACGGGTGGTAGCGGAGCTGGCGCCTAGCCGAAGTAGACGCGCGCGCTTTGTCCAGTTCAGACTTCTTGGCTCCGATGTCGGTGTTGGGGACCGAGTCGGAGTCGCGGCTGACGCTGTAGTGAGAATGGGCCTTGCGCCGCTGATGTCGCTGCACTTTGGGACCGTTGTGCCCCGCGGTCGGGTAGTGCGCTTTTAATGGCGGTGGAATCGCATCGACGCCGCCCGCTTTGTCGGGGAAGGGCGTCGCGTCCACGCGACCGCCTTCCGTGGGTGGGGTACACGGCGGTTTATGCCTGGTGCGTCGTGGGATGTGAGCGGTTGCGTGAGCGCGGCCGTTCACCTCTTCCCTAGGCAAGCGGGACACGTATCGGTCGCGCGCTGGCGTTGTGCGCTGCGTGGCCACCTACCGGGCACGCTCCTCCAGATGTCGGCGGTTCTTTCCAGTCGTGGGTAGTCGAACCGCTGGGGGTTTTTAATCTGGCTGCATTTCTGGTCGTGGGGGAGGCGAACGGGCTTTATAAAGCGCCATGGCTGTGGTGGGGGCGCTCTATCTCGCCTGTCGCCTAGCTCTGCTTATTTCGTGTTGAAAGCCCTTCTGCCCTAATCTTAGAGAGCAATGGCCGGTCATGACGGTGCCTCCCGCCATCCTGGCGGCGGCTCCTCGTCTAGCCGGGACGAGTTGTCCTTCCCTTCCAAAGATTACGAGCTGGTGCTGCGGGGGCGTTCGCGTGGCGACAAGCGATGGGACGCCATGGAACACTCGGGGGGTCGTTGCTCCCGTGTGCTGGGGAGGAGCCGCGTGACTGAAGAGATGCTGCAGCGGCTTGTACGGGAAGGGAAGATCGAGGAGCGCGATGGGGCTCGCCTACCCCGCCGTGACGAGACGGAGCCGAAGCCCCAGGAAACGGAGGCGATCGTTTTCGTTGCATTCTTCGACGCCGGCCATCGAATGCCCTCAACAACGTTTGTGGGCGAAGTTCTTCGGACCTACGGGTTGGAGCTAGCGCAGTTGACGCCAAACGCCATAATCCGCCTGGCTGTCTTTACATGGTCTACACGGACGGAAGGCCGACGTCCCAGCGCGAGCCTGTTCGCCACCCTGTACGACGCGTGCTGTCGACCCAAGAAGGTTGAGGGGGTTGTATCCAACTTTGGTAGCGTGGATTTCGTGCTACGAGCGTCCTGTACGACGCTATTCCCTGCGCCGGCCAATCTGGAGAGGTGGGAATCCGGCTGGACGCGGCGGTGGTTTTATTACGTCGTGACTAGCACGAGTGGCCTGTTATGCCGAGGTGGGCCAATCTCGTTCAACACTCGCCAAGTGTGAAGCCGAGGTGATGGCGCCACGGAGGCTATGGAGGCTTCTTTGGCGTTGCCTGCGGCTAAGTATGCGTGACGTGGTGAAGAATTTACCATGTACGGTGGCGCCACTCTCCGCCGGTGGAAGTGCGAGCGACGGCGACGGCCGAGAGGGCGAGTGCGCCGTCATTGTCTTGCCTGCTTCCGCCCTCCGCTCCTTGTAAGTCGCGCAGTGCGTTGGTGCGCACCCGTTTGTCTGCGTAGTCCTCGGTTGACCAACTTGTTGCCTTTTGTGCAGTGGCCCGGCTAGAAGATGCCGAGCGCGCGGTTGCGACGTTCCTGGGCCCGTACACGCTCAAGGAGCACAAGCTGCGCGAGGCCGCGACCAAGACGGCGAAGCAGGGGCGAATAAACCGCACGTGCGAGGTTCTGCGCATGGCTGTGCCCAAGCGCGCGGTGCCGGCGGAGGCTCCCGCAGGGGCTTCGAGCCGTCGTGGCGGCAGTAGCCAAGCGCGGGCTTGCTCCGAGGTTGCCGCATCGATCGCCCGCCACCACCTCGGTGGTCGACACCGGGGCCTTGCCGGTGGGACGGGACGCGGCGGCCGGTGATGGGTCCGGCCGGACCAGCTCGGGAGGGAGCGTCGCCCCGAGCCCATTGGCGGCCTCCTCCACCGGCGCTGTTGAACCCGTGAGTCGCTCTCGTTGCCGAACACGCCAACCCGGGAGGACACCACTCGGCGGTGCTTTGCCACCCACGGCGGCCGTCGAGGAGGCGCCCGGGGTGGTAGTGACCGAAGGCGCGACAGGAGCTGCAGCAGCTAACATCGCGGAAGAATCGCCTGTGGAGCCACAGCGAACGCCTCGAGTCGGCCTCCGCCGCCGAGGTCGATGCAGCGTTGCCGCCGCCCCGTGCTTGAGCCGCGGCGCCGACGTGGTCGGTGCGGCGAAGGTCTTCGACCGCCACCGAGGTACTCGCCTCCCAACTGGCGGTTGAACAAGCACCTCCTGTTGCGGCGGGGGATGCAGAAGGTAGGCGCATTTCCCTTTCCTCGCACGACTTCGCGAAACTCTCCCCGATTTGCTCGCTCATTCCGTCGTCATCAGGCGAGACGAAGTCTCCCGGCCGTGGTGAAGGATCGAGCAACGGGGGTGTGCGCGACGTGCCGGACCCCGTACCGGGTATCCTGCAGGCGGCTACCGCCATCGACGTGGCCGAAGCCTCCGCAGCCCCTGACATGGCGGGGGCGGGGCTCGTCCTCTCCGACTTCCTCCCACGCCCGGAGACGCTTCGCGCTTTTAATGCGGCCGCGGAGTGCGCCGCGGCTTTGACCAGCAGATCGCGCCGTCGTGCGAGGAACCTCTGGCGCTTCGCCGCTGCGGGCCTCGGAGATAAGGGTAAGTATGTGCGCTCGCGGTTGCTAGAGCATCGCCGAGCACTGGCGACTTTACGCTATTTCAGGCGCTTGTCCTCGGCCACGCGCTAAATGAGGCCCGCATCCGGGAGCGGAGAGGCCTGGAGGTCGATCTTCGTGCTGCAGATGACGCCCATACCACGAAGGACGACACTTCTTCACGTCTTTGGGCGCCACGGCGCGCAGCAGGAGACCGAGGAGGTCCAGTGCGCCGCGGCGGAGCAACACACCTCCTTTTTGCAGCAGATCGCCACTCTGTAGGAGGAGAAGGCCCAGCTGGTGGAGTCCCTTGCGGAGAAGGACGGTGCCTTGGACAATGCGTCCATGTCGGCGTGGAGGGCAATGGAGTCTCGAACCGGGCCCTCGGGACTGTGTGTCGGCGTTAACGCTACCCACGGCCGGGGACTTGGTGGAGACGCCGGGTGGTCGAGGAAGGTGCGGCATTGCTCTCCGCAGCGCGAAGACCTTCGGCGAGCATTGTAGCTTCCTCGGTGCGTGCCTCGCCCTTGCCATGCTTCACACTCATGGGTGCAGACATGTCCACGAGATAGCGAACCCTCAGCTGTATCTTCCTGCCCGGCCGGAGGTGCTGTCGGACGCTATCCGCTTCATGGATCCTGGCCTCCGAAACTTCCACCGGCGGATCTGGGGCTATGTCAGGGAGGACGCGGCCAGGGTCGCGGTGCAGCACACGCTACACGGGGGCGGGGACCTCCTCCGCTGGCTTGAAGGAGTTCCCCGGCGTCTCAACAGCGGCGCGGGCCCATCGGGACTGCGCGAAGGGTGAGCGGTTGGTTAGGGGAGCGGTGTACTACGCGCTCCTGCTTGTGGTCATGTAACCCCGGCATTTTTTGTGGAAAATCGAAGTAGCATTTGTCTTAATATTGTATGCTGTTTTTTATAGTTCGAGTACGCACAGGAGCAACGCCTGTGCGTGCGCGGGATTCGCGTCTTGTTTATACTCCGGAGAGTGCGCGCAAGGGCGCCCCCCTGCTGCGTCTCATTTAGAGTCCGTAGATTGGCGCATGCGGAGGCGGACCTCGACACTACGACTTCATTTAGAGTCCGTAGACTGGCGCGTGCGGAGGCGGACCTCGACACTACGACTTCATTTAGAGTCCGTAGACTGGCGCGGGCGGAGGCGGACCTCGACGCTACAACTTCATTTAGAGTCCGTAGCGCGCGCGTGCGAGGCGGACCTCGGCGCACGACTTCATTTAGAGTCGAGGCGCCGTGGCGCGAGGCGGACCTCGACGCTACGACTTCATTTAGAGTCCAGATCGGCGCGCGCGAGGCGGACCTCGGCGCTACGACTTCATTTAGAGTCCGTGGGCGGCGCGTGCGGCGGACCTCGATGCTACGACTTCATTTAGAGTCGTGGCGCGCGCGTGCGAGGCGGACCTCGGCGCGCGGGGGTGATCCTCTGCACATTGCGGCCAGGCAATACTATTTTCGGAAATAGCGAGCTTTATTGAATTCCCGTTTGCGCGGGCGAGCATCGTACAAGGAGGGGCTGATGCCATTATAAACTTCGTCCTGCTTCTAGGCGTAATATCTCCGCAACTTGTCCGCGTTCCATGTATGGTGGAGAGTTTGTCCCTCAAGTGTGGTGAGGCGGTACGCTCCCTTCTGTAATGCTTCAGCCACAATGTATGGACCTTCCCACTTGGACTCCAGCTTGCCAACGGTCTCCGCGTGGAGTGTCGTTCTGAGGACAAGATCCCCGGCCTTGAACCTTCACGGATATACGGACCGGTCTCGAGTACGTACTGTCTGCTGTGCGTACTTTTCGACATGTTGGGCTACGCTCGCTCGCGCCCCGTCGAGGAGGTCCAAGGACACGCGACGCTCTTCGTCGGGCGCTTGGACGAGGACCCTCCACTATCCAGCCTTGATTTCTTCAGGCGTCACCGCCTCATCACCAAAAAGAAGCTTGAAGGGCGTGAACCCCGCGGGCGTGTTACCGTTGTGCGAAGGGACCGAGGATCTTTGTGAAGCTCGCCGCCACCGCCGCCAGCGGCCGACTAGGCATTTTTTGATGGCGATAGAGATGGCACCGTTCGCCCTTTCGACTGCTCCGTTGGACTGGGGGTGCCCAACCGAGGCGAACCGAATCGTGATGCCCATGTCGCCACAGAACTCCTTGAATGGGGCGGCATCAAACTGCAGGCCGTTGTCGACGGTGAGTTCCCTGGGCACGCCGAAGCGACATATGATGTTCTGCCAGAGGAAGCACTGCATGGCCGCCGAGGTTATCTTGGCTAGGGCTACCGCCTCCGGCCACCTGGAAAAGTATTCCAGCGCGACTACCACGAACCGCAGGTCCCCTAGGGCTCGGGGGAGCGGTCCCACTATGTCGATGCCCCAGCGTGCCAACGGCCACACCGGGGGAATAGGGTTGAGGTTCGTCGGGGGCCTGCAGATGATGCGCCCCATCCACTGGCACCCTTGGCACCGACGCACGAGGTCCTGGGCGTCAGTGATGGCAGTCGGTCAGTAAAAGCCTTGCCTGAACGCCTTGCCGACCAATGACCTCGGCACGAGGTGAGACCCGCATGCCCCCGCGTGGATCTCCGCGAGGAGCTTCTTCCCTTCTTCGCGGAGAGGCAATGCGGGAGCGGTGCACGACTCCACGCTTGTAGGCGCCCTTCAAACACTGGAAGGATCGACACGGTTTTGCGAGCGCCGGAGCTCGGCGTGGTCCTCGGCTCGGCGATGCCTGCGCAGAAATTGAAGATGGGCTCGCCGATCGCCTGCTGGAGGACGTGGTGAGCGAGCCGCTCCGGTTGTCTGCGCGATGGCGCTGCGGCAATACCGTAAAATGCCCCGTCGGTGGTGGTGGCTTGGTGGCCGCCCGCGCGAGCGTCGGCTGCTCGTTTTCCGCGCGAGGGATGGCCTTGACCGTGACGCCCAAGAAATGTCTTTCCCTTGCTCTTACAGCGGCGAGGTATTTAGCCAGCTCAGGGTCCTTGGCTTGATATGACTTGTCTACGTGGTCGGCCACCAAACGCGAGTCCGTGCGGACGAGCACTCGCCGCGCACCGATTGCCTTGAGCTTGGTCAGGCCGAAGAGTAGCGCTTCGTACTCAGCTGTGTTGTTGGTGGCCGGAAACGCGAGGCGCACCGAGTACAATAGGCGCTGCCCCTCGGGTGTGACAATTACCGCGCCTACACCCGCGCCCGCGACGCCGTAAGCCCCATCTATGGTGAGGGTCCAGACCGGGTCGTCGTGCTTCTGAGCGGGCTGAGCCGGCGGAGTCCATTCTGCGAGGAAGTCAGCGAGGACTTGAGATTTGATTGCCGTCCACGAGGCGTATGTCAGGGAGAACGGGGCGAGCTCGGCAGCCCACTTGCCGATGCGCCCCGTGGATTCCTTGATGTGCAACATCTCCGCTAGGGGGAATGAGGAGGGCACTGTGATCGGGTGGGCCAAAAAATAATGTCGGAGCTTCCTGGAGGCCATGACCAACGCGTAAGCAAGCTTTTCGAGCTCCGTATATCTCGTCTTGGCGCCTTGGAGGGCTTCGGAGATGAAGTATACGGGCCGCTGTATGGCGCCTTCCTCTAGGACGAGGACGCGATCGGCCGTATGGCCGACGCGCGAGTAAAGCAAGAGGAGCCTCTCGTGCTTTGGGCGACAGTGGGAGGCTCGCGGTGTTTCTTGAGCTCGTTGAAGGCCTCCGCGACGCCGCCCCACCGAAATCCGTCGCACCACGTAGTGTCTTAAAAAATGGTAGACCCCGTTCCGCTGCCTTAGATAGGAAGCGGCTTAGGGCTGCCATGCGGCCCGCCAGCCTCTGGACCTCCCTCGCCATCTTGGGCGGCTCCATATCTAGGATGGCCTCAACTTTATCGGGATTCGCCTGGATGCCCCGTCCGGACACGATGAAGCCAAGTAATTTGCCCGCCTGGAAGCCGAAGACGCATTTGTCAGGGTTGAGCTTGATGCCGGCCTTCCTGAGGTTGTCGAAGGTCTCCTGGAGATCCTGGCCGTGCAGAGCGAGCTGCCGGGTTTTGACTACCACATCATCGACGTAGGCTTCCACGTTCCTCCTGAGTTGGGCGGCGAGGGCAAGGGCGATGAGGCGGGTAAAGGTAGCGCCTGCGTTCTTCAAACCGAAGGGCATCCTGACGAAGCAGAAGGTCCCAATCGGTGTGATGAAACTGGTCTTGTCCTCGTCGTCTTCGGCCATGTATACCTGATGGTAGCCAGAGTAAGCGTCCAGGAAACTAATCAGCTCGCACCCGGCGGTAGCGTCGCCGATTGGTCGATGCGTGGCAAGGGTAATTGTCCTTGGGCATGCCTTGTTGAGCGCCGTGAAGTCGATGCACATACGCCGAGCCCCGCCGCCTTTTTGACCAATACGGATTGGCGAGCTACTGGGTGATGGACCTCGCGAATGACCCGGCCGGAGGAGCCGCCACCTCCACCTTGGCGCTGCTGCCGATCCATGGACATACGGCGAAGCTTCGCTGACTCGCTTGGCGTCAAGGCGGATCGCCATGCGATGCTCGATCACTGCGCGATCTACGCCCTTAATGTCCTCCGGCAACCATGCAAAAATGTCAGCGTTGTTCTGAAGCACTCGGAGTAGGTCTCGCTCGACCTCCACAGGGAGCCCCTTGCCAATGGACACAAGCGCCCTCGCCGAGCGGCACCTTTGACTTCACCTTCGGCCGAGGCTTAGCGTCCATCCGGAGCGAGGGCGTGTCGCCGAGCATGTCCGGGAGGGCGTGCACCGGGCGTTGCAAGTCCCAGCTGCTGGCTTCGACGCGTCTGGCAAGGTCCTGGTCGCCGAAGACAGTGATCACACCCACTGGGCCTGGGAGCTTCATACATAAGAACGCGTGGTGTGGGATCGCCTCGAGGGAGTTGATGGCGGACCATCCCAATATGACGTTGTAAGGGTGCGGGATGTCTACGACGTCAAAGATGACGTGCGTGCTTCGGGCGTTTTCCCCCTGGCGGAATGTAACTGGAAGGGACACGTGTCCTATGGCCTCCAGCGGTTGGCCTCCGAAACCTTGAAGCGGAGCTCCTGGCTACTCTAAGCGGCTTCGGGGGATTCCCATATGGGCGAGGGCCCCCGCGAACAGAATGTTCGCAGAGCCCCCCACCCCCCGTCGACAAGGATGCGCCTGACGTCATGGCCTGCAATGTGGGCCTGTATGACTAAAGGGTCTTGGTGAGGGAACTCCACACCTCTGGCATCATCCAGGGTAAAGGTGATGTTGCGGGTGGCACCACGGTATGGATCGCTCCAAGGGGCCCCGATAAGGAGCCTCCGGTAATGACGCTAATGGCGCGGTGCCGCACGTCTTCTTTGGCAGAGGCTCGCAGGGGGTCACCTCTTGGCTGCCGCTCATGGACTTCGGCGAGGGGCCTGGGAGGTGAGGCACGAGATTTGGCCATCACCCGTCGCAGTTCCATGACCGCGGTGCACGCCCTCGTAGAGTGATCGCCGTAACCATGCACCTCGCACCACTTGCCGTAATCCCGAAGCTCTTGCTCCGCTCGGGGCCGCTCGTCCTGACCGGGTCCGCCTTCACATCCCCGGCGAAGAGCTGGTCCGCGTCGACCTGCTCAACATAATTTCCTTGAAAGTTGTTGTGAAGGCGGTCGCGGATCTGCTCCCACGCGTAGATGGAGTTTGGCTCTATGGTAAAAAATCAGGAAAGCGCCACTCCTTGCAACGCTAGGGGGAGTCCCTTCGCCTTGGTGGTGTCTTCTCCGCCCGCAGCCTCGATTGCGGTTTCGTATACGCGCACGAACTCGCGGGGGTCCGTGTCACCTTTATAGGGCTCGATGACACTGGGGAATTTGAAGTCTTCGGGCCACGCCGCCTGTTGTAGCCCTGCCGAAAGCGGGGACTCGGATCGGCCGCAGCGCGCGCCGGTGGATGTGGGGGCGTCGCGGTGTCCGCCCTTTCCATCGTGGGCTCGCGCGACCACCGCGCGCGCGCTGGGCCCGAGCCTCTTGTATGTCTCGGACGACCTCCGAAGATCCCCTAGCCTCGCTGAACGCTGAGGGCCGCGGCAGGCGCTTCCACCGCCGCGCGCGGCGGGCGCCGGCGCGCCGGCGAACGGATCGGACAGTACGGTCGCCTCGCGAGCTCCCGAGTTGCCGCCGCTCCGTTGTGGCTACCTCCAACCGCCCGGATCTGCGCTACGGCCAGCGTTGCGGCGAGCGGCGAGGTTGGTTGTCGCGCGCGCGTGGCGGGTCGATCGTCGCGCAGCGCCGATGGCGGGGGTCGATGCGTCGAGCGCGAGCGTCGACGTCATCGACCACCGTGCTGCGCGTGCCGCCGCGCCGCAATAGCCGGCGCCGAAGCCTCGTACCCATGCGGCGCTTTCCGACCCACCGCTTTCTTTCCCTTCGCCGCGCCGAAGCTTTTGGTGCCATCCTTCTTCGGACTTGAGCTTGCTCTGTCCTCCCCACGACGGCGCCAAGCGTTGTGGTTCTGAGACAAACAGAGAGAGATGGTAGTGGAGAGTTGAGAGAGAGTGATGAGTCGTGCCTCCTCCCAGCTTCCCCTTGATATATATATTCATACGGGCTGTGCTTTTACAATTGTGCCCTTACATTGGTACCTCCCTGTCAGGGGTATTTAAGCCATTACACGTGTCTCATTTTGGGCTCTACGACCATCTAACAGGCCTGCTGGGTTTAGGTGGGGGCCACCCCTACAACACTATTGTTATCTAATATTTTTAGCCCGAAGTGGATGCCACGGTGTATTTGATGCTACCCGTTTGTCTTCCGATTTCCTTTTAATCCTTCTTTTGGTTAATCTTACCTGCTGGCTTCCTTCATTTTTTATTCTCATTTTTTGATTCACCTGGGTGATGTTATGTTAATTCTACATGCTAATAAAAGGATCCTTGTGGCTATCTCATGAGTTTCATCTACAAATCTACTACTCTATATCCTACGAGACCTCAAAAGACCTGGGTTCTTTCGGTATCATGTACCTGGCTAACCATCTCTCTATGCCAAAATTTTGGTTGAATGCCTAATATTTACCTAGCTGTATTTCATTCCTCTCATGACTCAATACACATTTCTTTTAGTCATATTTTTCCATGTTACGTGTTGCAAATTGTAATGCATGGTCTATCGTCCAATTAATCTGTGCTTACTACTTTATGTCTGTACATTTTGCTCTCCTAGTATGCTAACTGGCTATGGGCTATCAGATAGTATTTCACAGCCAAATAAATATTAGATACTCTCTCTCCGTTCAAAAATGCAACATTTACGAACTATTACTCGTGTTAAATACTCGCTGCCAATATTTGTCCAATAAACCAAGGGAGTAATGTTTTGTTAACATATGTTATTACAATAGAATATATTGGCGATCAAGGCAATGTCTAAAATAACATTAACCATTGCCTTTATCAAATTCCCCCCCCCCCCCCCCCAAAAAAACTTGTTCCTAAAAGAGAAGTCCATGAATGATAAGTTGGAAATTTTATTTTGTAGTGGGACACAATACATGCCAATATGCCATCATCCAGGGTGTTTGCATTTTGATTCGACAATTGTTGAAGAGCGGTACAACATTTTAATGTTGTGCAATTACCTCATAATTCATACAATTGAAGATCTCATTTAAACCAAAGAAACTAATGACTCTCATTTCATTAACACATCTTACCTAATGACTTATTTCATTAACACACCTTACCTACTGCATGTAGCTTGGATAAACACATAGAAGTGCTTTGGCAACTAGTCCTGAACTCTCCCTCCCTATCTTTGCCGAAATGAACTCTTCTCTTCGACCTCTCCGTCGGTGCTCTATTTGACCCCCTCCTCTGTCTCTTCACTAGAGTGGAGCGGGAGGGAGTCCCACCCTTGCATATTACCTTTTTTTGGTTGATTTTCTTTTGTTTTTCTTCCTCTTTGCTTCCAACGTGCTCCTCGACTTCTTGGGTGTTCATCTAGTCGTCACCCCTGAGAGCTAAGCCCCCTTCAGTGAATATTACTTTGGTGTTTATAGCCTATTTTCCTACTCTGGTCTATAGCTCCAAGCTGGCCGTTGCTTCTTCGGTCAATTTGGTTCGAACCAGCCTCTCTACTCTCTAAAATCCTCTAATTTTAGGATCTTATTCTTTTCAGCTTATAGCTTATGGCTTTGTTCGAATAAATAAATATGACGGTTTATAGCTTATGGTTTAATAGCTTCTCTCGAATAAACAAACGAGATATCTTCTTCATTGTCTTTTCAAAATTATTTATCAAAATAGTTTTTTTAAAAATCTATCAGTACTTAGTTCATTTACATAAATACTCGCGGTAGAATTGAAGACCTTCGGTCACAGCTAAACAAACGCACATATGGCCCAAGAAGCAGTAATGAGTTTCTCGCGGACGTCCGCCAAATAGCATTTTCTTATCTCCAATTCTCCATTCCCAATTTCTCAGTTCTAGAACCCCAACAGAAACCCAAAATTTCCATTGCACCCCGCGGAAAGAAACCCTCGCCCTTCTCCCCGATGGCCGGCGGCGGTGCCTCCCCTTCCCCGCCTGCCGCCTCCGCGCCCCCCGTCCAGGTGCGCTGCGCCGGCTGCCGCGGCGTCCTCGCCGTGGCACCGGGCATGACCGAGTTCATCTGCCCCAAGTGCCGCATGGCGCAGCGCCTACCCCCCGAGCTCATGCCCCCCTCCCCACCCAAAGCCTCCCCTACTCCGCCTCCTCCACCTCCCCCTCCTCCGCCTCCGCCTCCGCCTCAGCCCGCGCCTCCTCCTCCTTCCCGCCGCTACGCGCCGCGGGCGCAGGGCGTGGACCCCACCAAGATCCAGCTCCCCTGCGCGCGCTGCAAGGCCATCCTCAACGTGCCCCACGGCCTCGCCCGCTTCCGCTGCCCCCAATGCGACGTCGACCTCGCCGTCGACCTCTCCAAGCTCCGCCATTTCCTTTCTTCCGCTGCCCCGGGCTTCGTTCCGCCGCCTCCGCCCCAGGTCCCGATGCCGCACCTGCCCTTCCTGCCGATGATGCCGCACCTGCCGGTGCCGATGGCGCCGATGGTCCCGCCGGCCGAACTACCTGAGGAGATCAATGAGGTGAGGGGCTCCATTGGTCCATAGTTGTTTCTTATTTGGCGCGTGACGAGGTAGGCTAGCAGTTGCAGTTGTGCTGTTGCTTGACGTAGTTTTAGGTTAAATGGCATATTTGTCATGTTCTGAGGAGCTGTCATATGTATGGATGTCCTTGTTCAGCTTGTAAGCTTGTGAGCTTGACAAATCTCAAGTCATCAAAAACTAGAACTTGCACACAACAACTAGCTAAGCTCAACTGTGACTTGTTTTGTCATGCTTTTTATGGGGTTGGATGAGTCCCCTTGTGATCCTAAATTCTCTATAAATGAACTTTGGGTTGCACAGCAAACCAGGGCGTCTTTAGTTCTGAAAAGCTGAAGTGTGATTTCTCATAATATCATGTGAACCTCATAATGAAAATCATCCAGTGAGACATGCACTAATTATCTCCAGTGTTGTGAGGAATACCATGGACAAACTTGTTGTCTTAATAACTAGCTCAGTTGGTGGAAGTATCTAGGTTTAATGCTGATCATACACCAAAATGAAAAAAAATCACTCCCTGATAAAGTAGTTGAGGTTTCATGCCTGTATCTAGTTATCTGAAACACCGAGTACTAGTAGTTAGTAGCAGTTTGCTACAGTGTCCAGTGCACTGCCCATACAGTATAGCCAATCGTCAGCTTGCGCATGTGCTAACCAATATGTTTGCCCATTCATCTGCATTGATATGCACATTCATGAAGTTTGGCTGTTGAATTGTGCATGTGAATAGCCCATAACATTCTGTCATAAACCTTCAGTCATTTTAGTGCAGTGTCATTCTAGAACTTCATATACAAATGCGTTCTTGCTATTGTACTGGCAATATAATTATAGTTGGCTTCAAGCAGGTTGCAGTTGATGTTGAGCGTGAGGAAGATGAAGGTGGCACTGTTGGGGAAACTTTCATTGACTATGTAAGATATTAGATTTTCAATTACTTTTGTGGCAAAATGGAGGGCAGTTCCTTGGAGTTCCTAGATCAATTTCTGTTTTAGTTCTATGATTGCTTTGAGATCCATACTCATATTCTATTTCCAGAGGCCTCCCAAGCTATCTCTTGGCCTTCCTCATCCGGACCCTGTTGTAGAAACTTCATCTTTGTCAGCGGTGCAACCTCCTGAACCTACTTACAGCTTGACTATTATGGATGAATTGGATGAGACCAATGCGTTGTCTTGCTTACAAATTGAAACAATAGTGTATGCTTGTCAGGTTAGTCAACTTTTCGTTGTTGACATTTCCTTTTTTTCTTGAAGTTCATATATACACATTCACCTCATGTAAATCTACATTCTTGTATGGCAGAGGCACCTTCATCATCTCCCTACTGGTGCTAGAGCAGGTTTCTTCATTGGTGATGGAGCTGGTGTTGGCAAAGGCCGTACAATTGCTGGATTGATCTGGGAAAATTGGCAACAGGGAAGGCATAAGGCATTGTAAGAACTTATGCAAGGGATTCAGTAACTTATGTGATGAACCCACGTAACTGTTTTTTTGTTGTATTTGTATCGTCCATTGCTCGATTCTATTTTTAACAGGGGATGGATTATTCAGGTGGATTTCTATTGGTTCAGACTTGAAATATGATGCTCGTAGAGATTTGGATGATGTTGGTGCAAAATGTGTGGAAGGTAAGAATCTACACATGTACCATACATCAGTTATTGAGTCATAAGCAAAATTGAATTGCAACTCTTTCATTGATGTCATCTGCATGCAAATAAATGGCGTTGGAAAATGGATCACAGACACACCAATTTGTCATTGTCCAAAACTGCTAACAAAATATGTAGGCTGACATGTAATGTTACTTATATAAAACATAATAGGCCAGAAGAGAAAAAAGTGATAGACTAGAAGAGAAAAACATAATAATCAGAAAAGAATTATCAACTAATCATTGATCCATCATGCTTGTTGTGCACGATTGTCTGCAGGACTAAAACAAGAATGGTGCTAAGAAAGTAAACTTCATGCATTTTCATGTGAATGCCTATACTTAAGAAGTTCACATTCGGCATAACTGCATGAGTGTGTCAAAACACAACCCTTTACATCCAAACTGGTGCTAGAACATAACTTGGTAACATAAGCCCGACTGTATCTGAACAAATGTCAGCAGTAAGACCCTGCAGGGCACCCAGAAAGCTCTCCGAACCTTTTTCTAATTGGGTAACAACCTCCTGGCACCTGTAGCATGCAAATATAGGGCTTTCTTCTTTTTTCTTTCGTCTGTTATGTCGTGGGTCTCCATGTTATATATGCAACACAGTCAGATACTTTTCAGCACTTCCTTTTTGACAAAATAGGACACAGAACTTTGAAGTTGATTTATACCATATTATCATTACAGTATGGAGGACATGAAGTAATGGAATGCCATTCAGTCAACAGTATGGAAGCTTGTTATGTTTATTTTTATTTTTTTCCTGTTGCCAAATGTCTTTATGGCTGTCACCATGAGAAACAAGACTAACAAGTAATGTGGATGATTAATCGATCATACTATCCCTATCTTGTAGTTTCAACAACTGAGTGGAAATGAAGAACGTGGATACTTAGTTGAAGAATTGTGTTTTGTTTACTAGGCAAATACATCTGTTATCGGTTTCATATTTATTGCTGATATTTGCAACTGATACTTATATATTTGTTCTGCAGTGCACGCTTTAAATAAGCTACCATATTCTAAGCTAGACTCGAAGGCCACTGGGATCACAAATGGGGTTGTTTTTGTAACTTATAGCAGCTTAATAGCATGCTCTGAGAAAGGCCTTTCCCGTTTGCAGCAGTTGGTACAGTGGTGTGGATCTGAGTTTGATGGTCTTCTAGTGTTTGATGAGGTAAAGCAGTAGTGCAGGACCTTGTTTTAAACTCACTAACAGAAAGGATATAAGATTTAATGGAATGAGTTTGGCATCTTCTAGACAAGATTCAGTCTTGCTTTCAAACCAGTTTTACATTAATTTGTTGTGCTAAAATGATATGTTTCTTCCAGTGCCACAAGGCCAAAAATCTGATTCCTGAGACAGGAAGCCAGCCCACCCGTACTGGTAAATCAGTTCTTGAGATTCAGGTGTGTGTTGCTTTGTCTTTTGTGATGTTTCCTTCTGTTCCCCTTGAGATCAGCAGAACCTTACTAACATACATTCTGTTTCTGTGGTCTTAATGTATCCATTTTCTTGAGTGCAAACTGTGTGATCTTGGAAAACTGATACTTTATGTATACGCTTCAGACTGATAAAATGTATGTTTGAAACCATAACATTAAATTTTCCTGTCCTGTGCATATATCTTAATCAAATTTATGTAAGGCAAATTATTTAGAGGAAATAACTTTTTCCACCATAGTCTGATGTGATATGCCAAGTTCTGGAGTTCATATTCAAGAATGTCCTGGCTGGGGGCAGTTACCGTACTCTGATATTGTCAAGAATTTTGTTAAGTTTCAACCATTTGCATTATGATCTTATGGATACGCCTTTTTTATTATAAAATGAAGATGCTTTACTTCTAGGGTGTGGTGTTATATTATTGCTCACTTTGAAAGAATACTTGTATTTTAAGATGATATTTTAAAACTTTTCTGATGTTTTGTTCAAGTGATTGACGGCACAAAACATCACAGGAAATGTTACCTGAAGCTCGGGTTGTTTACTGTTCAGCAACTGGTGCATCGGAGCCTCGAAATTTAGGTTACATGGTTCGGCTTGGTCTCTGGGGAGACAGAACATCATTTGAGAATTTTCGCCAATTTCTAGGTTTATGTTTATTCTTCTATTCTTTTTTCTTTTTTGTATATTTTTTCTTTTGCATTTGTATCCTATCTTAATTCACACATAAATGATCGTTGACCTGTTTATCCTGACAGCAATTACAATAGTAGTTCACACCTTACAATGATGAACTATCCATCATAACAACACTTCAATATAAAGGAAGGAATATTATTAGTCTAGTAGTTGTCCATATGCAATAATAATAGTATTTGTCCACTTGTCTATGCAAAAGATGACTCAGAAGTGATTACTCTCTCCGGTCACAAAACAAGTTGGTTTGGACATCGAGACAGTTCCCAAAATGCAACTTTGACAACTCATTTTTATTGCAATATATTTATAAAACCTAATAAAACTATAATATTATGAAAGTACTTTCCAAGACAAATCTACACATCATTTTCATGTGTCCAATCTAAAGGATATTGATAGCTAATGTTTATAATGCTTGACTGCAAGTAACCCAAAACGAGTAGTTTTTGTGACTGGAGGGAGTAGTAGCTTAGGATCAGGATCATCGGGTATTTGGGGGGGGGGGGGGGGGTTAATACCATTTAGAGATGAATGCTGATCAAAGTAATTCACAATGAACTGGTGGTCTACCTGCATTTCCCCTTTTTCAACTGATTGTAAAGTATTACCTACTTTCACTGTTTGGTTCGGCGATTTAAAGAAGGCTTAGTGATAACCACTGTGAAGAGGGATTGTAGTATGTTGCAGGCATGCTGCTAATTCATAACTGCCAGCCTAAAGATGCATGCTGCAAGCAATATGATGAGTTCTTTCCTTTTCTTTTGAGAGAAAAACATACCAATATACGATGAGGTTGCACTAGCACTGGTATTAGTGGAGGGAATAGAATTCCTTTGTTTTAGCATTGACGGATCTACCAATTTTAGCCACAAGTTTTCCATAGTGATTAAAGCATTGAATGCCTTTTATGATATTTTCTATCTTTAATTAATTATTATCAGAAAGTGGACCCCTGAAATCCAATATAATATAATGACGAATGCTATCGTTTACGCTCTATGGGAACGATTTTCAGGTGCTCTTGAGAAAGGTGGTGTGGGTGCTCTTGAACTTGTTGCTATGGACATGAAAGCCAGGTTAGTGTTTCTGGAACTGCTCAGTGACTTGGTTCTACCTTATATGCACACAGAAATTGACATGAAGAGCCCATATGCAAATAGGTAGCATATGTCAAATGTTTTCTGTGTACATAGGTGACAGGGTTTCCTTGTTGCTAAGTTTTCCAATTCAATCATTGATTGGTTTACCTGTGCATTAAAATGATTCATTTTCTTGTAAAACTTGTCCCAGGGGTATGTATGTTTGCCGTACGCTAAGTTATAAGGGTGTTGATTTTGATGTTGTGGAAGCACCTCTAGAGGAAAGAATGATGGTAAATTGACATGCTGCCTTTTTCCCCTTTTGTTTTGGTGGTATGGTTAGTTTGCTCTGAACCATTTCTACCTGTAAGATTTTTTTTTTGGTTCTAAGAAGTGATTTCTCATCACAGTAAAAACTGATGTTCTTTTGAATAACCTTTTCTATCATTTTTTGTTTAGCCCTGGAGTTGGGGATGATAGTATAAGACTAAGGTCATGCTTAAATGGCATCATGTTATCTGATGATGCAGAATATGTACAGAAAGGCTGCTGAATTTTGGGCTGAGTTGCGTGTCGAACTCCTATCAGCAAGTGAATATTATGCAGAAGACAAGGGCAATTCAACTCAGATTTGGCGGCTGTACTGGGCCAGCCATCAGGTGGTTCCTCTTTCATTTTATGTAGCAATACGTTTATACCTTAAGATCCTGGCCAATTATGGGAGTTCATGGATCATGTTTTTCCCCAAAATCATCTCCTTTTGGTATAGTAGAGAACTTGAGACCGGAGAGAAAATTCTGATGCAGTACATGTGAAGTTTGGCAGATCATTTGCTTGACATGCTCAAACACTACTACCACATATCGTTAATATATAACAATGCATTATATATGTATTTTTTGCAGCGTTTCTTTAGGCATATGTGTATGTCTGCAAAGGTACCTGCTCTTGTGAGGTTGGTGAAAGAAGCCTTAGCAGAAGAAAAATGTGTGGTGATTGGTCTTCAGAGCACTGGAGAAGCTCGAACAGAGGAAGCTATCACAAAATATGTGTGTTTGTCTTGCCTACTAGCCTTTTTTTTTCATCTTGTGTATTCTAGAACCTGGCAAAGTGAACTGATCCTTTGAATTTTTCTTTCTGTATTCAAATTTATGTGGCAGGGTGTTGAATTGGAAGACTTTGTTTCTGGACCTAGAGAGTTGCTTCTTAAGCTGGTAG
The DNA here is from genome assembly GCA_036346575.1 of Dendrocalamus sinicus. Taxonomy (NCBI): domain Eukaryota; kingdom Viridiplantae; phylum Streptophyta; class Magnoliopsida; order Poales; family Poaceae; genus Dendrocalamus; species Dendrocalamus sinicus. Next base: position 9,048,686 of record CM070663.1, read on the forward strand.
AAGATAACTATCCTTTGCCTCCAAAACCTGATTGTTTTCTGCAAGGTTTGCATTTAACCGAACTTTATAGATGGACCAAAATGCTAATCTTTTAGCATGTGTTAGTATTAGTCAAGTTTTATAACTTCTTTGCTCCAACCTGGATGTGAAATATGGCCATTCCTATTGCCAAATGTGGGTTTAACACTCTGTTGCTTGTCATGTAGAAGAGAATCTGTGGATATATCACCTTTTGTTTGATTAGTTTCCTTACTTTATGCAGTTCTGGTTGCTTGCTTCTTTATTTATGTGCATTCTTGTAGGTGAAGAAAAGGTTGCGGAGGTCCAGCGTAAGCGGCATTATGGACCTGATGTATCCTTTAAAGGAAGAGTTAAGAAACTCGCAAAAATGGAAGACGTGAGTGACGATGGAAGTGATGAATATTCTCCACGTAAGTTTCGTGAGAATTTGGTGATAGTGGTTGCTAAGTGTATAGTATTTTGGTGGCAGAAGCAGTTCTATTTTTCTACTTTTTTTGATATAATAACTGCTTGGAAGCATCTTTTTGGGACCATAACAGCATTGGCAAAGATCCTTGTAGCCACCTAGATTCCATAGTGTTGCACAACCACAAACTGGCCTTTAGTGGATGATCTCAACTGCTTAGATTTTGAGCTAATGGCCAAAACCACTTAGATATGATCCAATGGTCAATATAGCTTCCCTGTTCCAATAATCATATTCTCTGTTGCAATGGGATTGACCTATTAGAGAAATTATGTGGAATAGCATGGTTACTGCATGAAATTGCGAAAATAATTATTTTGGTGTATTCATGGCTTCAAAAATGATGAGAAAATCACCTTTCGTATCTGCAAGAACCAATGGGTTGTTTGATTTTACATCCTATGATTACATTTAATCATTTGATTTGAATTAAAGCTGGATAGCTATCTGTTTTCTTTGCGTGTGAGTTTGTGCATGCTCATGGCTCATGCACACACAGATGTCATGCTTATTACTTGAAGAACTATATAACTTCAGTGAGGTGACTCAGAAAAAAAGTAAAGCATAAAAATAACAATTATGTGCTTCTAATATGTAACAGTAATGTATTCTGATACTATTGTGATGTTTAAGTAGTTCATTGTTATTGTTACATGGATTGCTGGCAGATTAGCTATGGTCTTTCTTAATAATTCTTTAAGGTACTTATTGATCAATTCTGTAAAATGTTGCAGCGGAGTCAGACCATGAATCAACAGAATCTGATGAGGAATTCCATATGTGTCAGATGTGCAACACTGAGGAGGTGACTTGTTATGTTTCAATATATGCTGCTTGTTTTAACCTTATTGTGATGTAAATTGGGGCTGACATTGTTAGCTATCCCACCCATTTTCTTTCATCACACATTAGAAGAAGTAAAAAGGGAAAGCATTTTATTCCACAGTTTGCTTTAGTGATCTCGGTGCCTTATGATTTTCTCAGCTTAGAAAGGTTGTCCTTTCTACATTCATATTCTATTTAGGGATGGCTATGGTACAGACAACTTTTAGCTATAAAATGTTTCTCAACTTTTTCACATGTACCATAATCACTCCTTTTTATTTTAAATTTCATTTCTACAATTTTATGTTTGTTAATATCCATGGTTGAAATTTTGAAATTGATATCTGTACCAAATGCAAACCTTGCTTACAAAATGCTTACATTAGTGTAGAAGACTGGGCTTATTTGGAATTTGAAGACAGAATTTGCTTTCTAACACTTGTTTATTAGTTTGTATAATACTTATAATTGCACACCATTTCAGGAGAAAAGCTTGTTGCTTCATTGTTCCGGTTGTGCTACACATGTTCACCCTGGTTGTCTGATTCCACCTTGGACTGGAATGTTGACTGATGATTGGTCATGTTATGCATGCAAAGAGAAGGTAGAAGGCTACTTCAAAGAGAGAGATGCTTACATAACTGAACTCTCAAAGAGGTACCTATATGTGAATCAATAACCATTTGCTGACTTGATATGCTCATAGCCCCAGCTCAATTACTTGTTACCTGGTAAATTACTGTCAGGTATGACACTGCAGTGGAGAGAAAGTCAAAGATTTCAGACATTATTCGTTCCTTGGATTTGCCTAATAATCCTCTAGATGATATCATTGATCAGGTAATTGACTTTTCTAATTGTTGGTGGTGCATTCCCCTGTTCCAAATTTCTGTTTGAACTTATGAGCAAGCACTGGTAACCTCAGGGTACAATTGAGTAATTTAGAGCTCCTCCTTTGATTATGCAGCTGATATATCATAAATGATACATTCCTTATTTCCTTTAAATTATCATGGAGTACTTTTAAACACAAATCCCCCTTCTTTTGTTATTTTGACAAATTGCTTCTTTAGATTTCACCAATCAGGTTATTAATTTTGAGAGAGGTCCCTTCTTTTCATTGTCAAAACAATTATTTAACTGATTTAGCTAGCATATATTGATATATGGCACATGGTATGAACCAAAATGACAATAAAGTTATAGAGAAAAATGTACCACAGAGTGTCAATGTATCAGGGATCAGGCCCCTGTTCTTATTCCTAAAGTCAGCCAGTTGTTCAAATAAGCGCATTGTATGCTACTCATGGTTTGTTAAGAAATAAGGGTTGATGAAAGTCAGGGATACCCATTAGCACAAATGAGTAATGGAGATTGCGATATTATTCTATTGAAGCCAGCAGCTTGTATGAGAATTTTTGGTAATCCTGTTGTGCATCCATTCCCATTGTTTCTTAAAATATTGTGGAGGCATGGAATTTGCTTTGTAGGATTAATTTTCTGGTTTAGTTGTCCCTTGAAAAGGCCAATGCCACCTTAATTTACCATAGATGTGCATGCTCTGTGCTGCAACGTACCTCCTAGTGGTTCAACAAGTTCATCTAGCTATACATGGTCATCGTGTTGAATACAAGTAACGACAAATAGTACAGTAAGCACAGCATTAGGCTTGTTGATTTAGTTCTCACTTCTGTTGATTATATGTTGTCAAACCTAATTGCAATATTATTATAATGGGAATCTATCCGGTAGCCATCCTTTCAATGGGAGGAAGATAACTCCAGTCTAAACCATGAAAATATGCACTGAGCTATTGATTGTGTTTCAAGGTGGAATGCCCATGTCACTAGAAGGTGGAACGGTATGTGTAAATTCATAATAATTCAAAGGGTTTAAAAAGATGTCAGTTGCTTTTAATGTATGATCTAAGGCATCCAGAGCATGGTTGTCACGATGTCGCCAAGTTGTCGCCTTGGCGACGCTTAGGCGTCGTGGCGGTCTAGGGCGGACGCCATGGAGATTCGCCGTGACAACACCCCCTGTCTTCCTCGGCTTTGGTCAGTGGGAACGGCTGGATCTGGATTCGGTGGAGATGGGGCTGGAGATGGCGGGGAGGGGAGGTGGCGGGGAGAGGACGCGCCAGGGAGAGGATGCGCTGGGGAGAGGAGGCTACTGGGGAGAGCGGGAGAGAGAGGAGGTGAGTTCGGGAGAGGAGGTAGGATTTCGGGAGAGTATATGATGGGGACCGGCTTGTATGTGTATGGTTGTACGCATGTAGAGTGAGTATTTAAGTACCTGACTTGCCGTGGCGTTGCCATGGCGTCTTGGCGCCTGTTAGGTGCCACAGTCACCAATTACACCGTGACAACCATGATCTAGAGTTGATCCAATGGTCAAGGTTCCTATTTTCATATTCCTATTTGTGAAGTGGTACATTCTCTTATTAATTCATCATGTGCTCTATAATTGCCAAAATAGTATGAACAGAGTGAATGAGCTTGTCTAAAGGATTTAGTTGATTATTCAAGCATCGAGCTACAAATACTTTAAGACATTCCATTTGTTGTTGTGGCCTATGATTCGGCGAGGCATTGTAGCAGACGGACAAACAGTACCGTGGGTACTTTAGCACATGAACAGAACCGCGTGGCACTGTAGTGGTCGTATTAGGAAGGGTTGGATGCATGTTTTCGTATTAGGAATAATTAGATATATATCTTCATATTAGGAATAGATATCTTAATATTTACATAGTATGGATATGATATTATCTTTAGTTGATTGATTGTATTAGATTGCGTTAGTTTCTATATTGTTAGGGGCTAACCTTATATATATAAAGAGAGGAGCCGCACAATTCATAATCAAGTAATGAATAAACAAAGTTTCTGGTCTCTCCTCTTCTTTAATTAAGCCTCAGAGTCTTGACGACGGTATGACTGGCTGTTAAAGGGCGAGTGCCCTACCCTTGGTCCTTGGAGCCGTACCCAACCAACACCGACCACGGCATTTGTTCTGTATTTTGTAGCTAGGTGGCCCTGACAATGTTGCGGAAATTACTGGACGGCGTGGTATGCTAATAAGAGCATCAGATGGAAAAGGTGTTGTATACCAGGCGCGGAACACGTGAGAGCGCTTTCTAATGATGACTTATTATCCTCTCTGATTCAGTTAAATTCATTTAAATATTTACTGTTTATAGGAAAGAAGTTGCATTGGACATGATTAATATGCATGAGAAGCAGCTGTTCATGGACGGAGAAAAGCTTATTGCAATAATATCGGAGGCAGGGTCAGCTGGTGTTTCTTTACATGCTGATAGAAGGGCAAAAAATCAGGTTTGTTTTCCTCTCACTTTCCATCCACACAATTGTCCAAGACAGTTATCTATTGGAATGTTTCTTACACTACTTAACTAAACATGCCAGAGGAGAAGAGTACACATAACGCTTGAACTTCCTTGGAGTGCAGACCGTGCAATTCAGCAGTTTGGTAGAACCCATCGTTCTAATCAAACTTCCGCACCTGAATATAGGTATCATTTATTCATATGAAAATTTCCAGTTGGCTCATTGATACTGTTTGTTGTTGTTGGTAGAAAGTGACTAAAATCAGGATTTTAACAGTCTTTGGTTGAACATGGATTAGTGATGATTGCTGTATACTCAGATAATCATGAAGCACAATAACTTATAAGTTCACGCTCAACAGAGCCAATAGCTCAATTCTGGAGGGAAATGCCCCTTTTTGAAGTGACTTTCATATCTGAATTGTGAAGTATTAATCTGTGAAATGCCAATCTAGGCTTCTGTTTACAAACCTTGGTGGTGAAAAGCGATTTGCATCAATTGTGGCAAAGAGACTGGAGTCTCTTGGAGCTTTAACACAAGGAGATCGAAGGTTCTTTTTTGGTTCATCTCAGTCAGTTCAGTTCTGTGTGTAACCTTGATCGTCTCTGAAGATTACATGATGTCATCTCAACTTTTGCAGAGCTGGACCATCAGTTAGTGCTTTTAACTATGACAGCAATTATGGAAAGAAAGCCCTGACAATGATGTACAGAGGAATAATGGAACTGGTTAGTAGTTATCTTTGCTTTTATTTTTTGGATGGGAGGTGTGGGGTTATTTCAAGTTGCATTATTCTAAATAATACTTTTCAAGGTTACCAGGATACATTACAAATTTTGCCTTTGGAATGCTCCGAGAATCAAGCTAGCCTCCCAGAATTCGTCACCAAAGCAAAAGCTGCTTTAGTGTCAGTTGGAATTATCCGGGATGCTGTAATGTGTAAGTTTGTTTACATACTTATTTTTCTTGTCACAGAAAAAAAATATTGGATGCAGGCTTTAGAAAGTTTTCTTTGTATTCCTATCTAGGTATCATGTTTTATGGGTACACATCCCAAAGCTAGAGATTCTTTTTGGTCGTGAACTCTCTGTGCCTTTTTGTCCAATTTATCATACAGATGCCACTTTCGAATTCAATATATTTCGTATATTTAATTCTGCTGTTTGTAATAAAACTTATTTTTGTCACTAGTAAGTAGTATGCAGGCTGTAGAAAGCTCTCTCTCTCTCTCTCTCTCTCTCTCTCTCTCTCTCTTCCACTGTGGTCTGTGTTCAGAAACATTGGACTATTCATTAATTTTGTATTTCTTAAGTAGCAGAGTTGTGCAGTACCTTTTCATATACATGTATTGATGTATTCCTGATTAATATTTATGGAATCAAAATGATGCTTGCAAGTTCAATTTACAATGCTTGCAGTGCACACCAGAAATGCTCTACTATTTTGCACATTGTAATCCGCGCTGTGTAGTTTCAAATATATAATTCAGATCTCGTTATTTGGCAATTTTTTGCAGGCAATGGAAAAAATGGAGGAAAGCTTACTGGTAGGATTGTTGATTCTGATATGCATGATGTGGGCCGTTTCCTCAATCGTATTCTGGGATTGGCTCCAGACATCCAGAATAGGCAAGTTTTTCTCAACACAAGTTCCTTTCGTTATATTAGTACCTGGTTGGTTGTTACCTTACTAAAATACTTAATTTAACAGGTTATTTGATCTTTTCACAAGTACACTTGATATGGTTATTCAGAATGCACGAATGGAAGGACAACTTGATTCTGGTATTGTTGATATCAAAGCAAAAAGTGTTGAAATGAAAGAATCACCCAAGGTAGTGTTTCTTCCAAAACAAAATTTAAATCCCTGAGGAGCTCTACTTCCAATTCTAATCCAAGTTCATGTGTGCAGACTATTCATGTTGATAGCTTGTCTGGTGCTTCTACAGTGTTGTTTACTTTTACAGTTGACCGCGGAATTACTTGGGAGGTAGGCAGCATTTTGCAGCCATGACCTATTTTCCTTGAGAATTTCAGCAACATGGCTGTAGTTATATTTTATATTTCAGTTTGGTTCTGCATTGGTTTTAAGACTGCATGTCTTGACAACTGCATTTTTTTTATTTGTGCAAATGTTAAGTCGGCAAATGCAAGACTTGAAGAAAGGCAGAAAGACGGAGCATGTTCTTCTAATGATGGCTTTTATGAGTCCAGAAGAGAATGGATGGGGAGAACGCATTTCATGCTAGCATTTGAAGGGTATGATAGTGGTTAGATGAGTGTGATTTATTTATCTTCAGTTTCTTTTTGCGAGATATGTGTCAGCATTGTTAATTATTTAAACTTCAATATAAATAAAAAAGATACAAAGTGGTAACTAAATACCAAAAGAGACATTGTTGAAAAGCCTAACTTTCATGAAGTGAAAAAAAGATGGTGGAACTATTCCGACAGTTAATGACGAAATAAGCTATTCACCAAGTGATGTGAACCTTGATGGGAATCCTTTTTGCAATTTCAATTCTCTCTTGATATATTTTGGTATCCTGAAGAAGAATTTAGCGTCAAAGTCAACTTGTAATGTTTCACATATTCTAGAGATTAATCAGGCAAGAGAAAAGAAAAGACACAAGGAAAAGATAACTTGTTATTTTCATGAAATATGAAATTCATTTATTGAAAATGGTTGAAGTTGGCTATATGGAAATCGAGCTAAATTGTTGGAATTAACAGAAAATTTTGGATATGGGTCTTATATAATGCCTGCATTCTGACTGCTTGTATGCTTTGGTGCAATGTAATGAATGACCTGAGTCCTTATTGTTCTCGCTTTTGCTGCACCAGCTCAACTGAAGGAATGTACAGAGTAATTCGTCCTGCTGTTGGGGAAGCTTTACGGTACTTGATTCATCATTTAATTTTTTTGACTTCTGCTGCCTAAAATACTTTAAACTCTTCATGGAGTTCTATTGACTCATCTTTGGTTTTGACTTTTGAGCATAGTTGTTATTTGTTGCTTATTATTGAATGTCTTGTGTGCTTGGTGGTTTATTCAAAATTTTTACTCACCGTGTCTTCTCTTTTCTAAAGGGAGATGCCGTTGGTTGAACTTAAAAGCAAGTATAGGAAGGTTTCATCAGTTGACAAAATTGGCAAAGGTTGGCAAGAAGAGTATGACGCATCATCCAAGCAGGTAATGCCGCAGTTGAATACCTATGTTGCCCGGATACCCCGATACGGATACGGATACGCGATACCGCGATTCGCCATTTTCCCAAAAACACCGATACGGCGATACGTTTATATATATGTAATAAATATAAAATAAATAAGTACAGAATCACATATAGTTAGATAGTGCAAGTCCACAACTAGTGCAAAAGACCACACACAAGTTCAAAAGACCACAAGTCCACAACTAGTGCAAGTGCTCAAGTTCATTAGACTAAGGACAAAATATTGGAGATAAATAAGCTAATTATATTCTATGTGATAACAGACACTGTGATGGGCTATAACATCATACATTCATACAATCATACATACACTGGTTCATGAAAAGGTGCACATCTATTTAATTAACTGGCTATAACATCATACATTCATACATACATACATACACTGGTTCATGAAATGGCACACTAAATTTCAACTTTCAAGTGCTAACTACGAATGCAACTAACCACCTATACAGCTAAAGTGTGTCACATGGGGATCATATCATCATTCTGTTTTCTCGGTCTCTGGATAGACTAATCACATGAAGTCAAGTGCGCTATGATCCGAACACCTTCATGAATTAAGATCAGAGCAATATGCTTCTCTAGAAGCACCAACCCAAGGAAGAACACATGTGAGGGGAGAACTGGGGAATACAAACATAAATGTACAGACCTAGCCAGAAGAAAGAGACATACGGAGTGAGGAGCGCTGGCAGCCGGTAGCACCCAAGTTGAGTGATGAGCTACAAGCGCAGTGGCACGAGAATGGGAGAGAGCGGCGGCCTTGGGCGAGTGAAGAGGCAGAGCGGCGCAGCAGCCTAGAAGCGCGGAAGTGGGGAGCAGACGGGAGGAAGGGATCGGGCGTGGAGGGCGTAAATCGGTGAATCACTAACAAACACATACAAAAATATGCCATACATACAGATATACCCTAATCAACAAATCGAGAAGGATAGGGCTCATCTGTGGAGGAGGCCACGATCGGGCAGCGAGGAGAGGGCGCGGCAGAGCAGCGCCGTGGAGGTGATGGCGCGGCGGGCGGAGGCGGAGGCGCGGCGAGGCGACGTGGCGGCAACAAAGCAGAAGCGCGAGGCGGCGCGGCAGGCAGCGAGGGCGGCGGCGAAGCGTCAGCGAGCAGAGGATGGGAATAGATCTGGTCGAGCGGAGGCGCGGCGGCCGAGGCGGGGCGATTGCCGGCCGAGCGGCGGCGGGAGCAAAGCGAGCGGAGCGGCGCCGCCGCGAGCGGAGGCGGCGGCGGCATCGCGGAGGCGGCGGAAGCGGCGACCGAGACGGCGCGCGGCGGCGGCGACGGAGGCGTGCGTGCGGCGCGGGAGCGCGCGCGGGAATAGGGAATAGATCTGTGGGGTGGGGTGGGGATATTAGGCTACAAGTATCGGAAAAGTATCGGAGCAGTATCGGAGAAGTATCGGGAATTATTTTCTTTTTTTGAAAAATCAGTAAATCACCGATACGTGCAGGATACGTATCGGCGCGTATCGGGGCAGTATCCGTATCCGGTACAGTATCCGATACCGGTACGTGAGTTTTGTGAAGTATCCGCGCAACGTAGTTGAATACTTCTATTCAACATTGATCAGAGTGGGGTTCTATGTGGAATGCTTATATAAACTATTAGAAAACAAATTAACATTCAGCTAGGTTCCTTGTTTTCGCTGGTACACGTACCAAAGTTTTCTCACGAAAACTCTACGAACACCCAGGCTCACGTGACCTATACATTGCCCTTGTTTGTTCCTATACAGCGAATCAACCAAATAAAATTACGATTGCCCATTAAACTATTTCCATCCAAAACGGTATACCCTCTGAATCATTCTTTGTGCATAGTAGTCATGAGAATTATATACGTATCATGTATTCATCTTGCCATCTATTCCTCAATTCTTTTTGAAAAATACTGTTTCTCAACTTCAAATCCAATCTAGGTGTATTGTATATACGTACTATGTACAACTAGAATTTCTTCCACAAAAATTGTAGGCTGAAAAAGAATGGTGCACGCAAAGCTAGATCTGGGGCAACATTGAATGGTTTTTTCTAAATAAAAAAATCAAGCTTCGACCATGACAAAGAAATAGTTGATGACGAGAGTATTCAGTATTGTACTCATGCATCACTGGTGTTTGATGGCTCGGTTAAGTAACTAAGCAAATAAAGGATTGTGATATTTTAACTTCACGTGTGGGAAGGAAGGGCCAAGAATGACGAAGCTCACGACGTGTGACGCGTGCATTGGTAAAGCTTTCATAAGAAAACTTCAGTACGTATACCATTTTCCTTTCTAAGCAGCTAGTGGTCTGTTAGCACTTAGCAGTGTTGGATTTATAAACTAGAAATAGAAATACTAGTGCAACGGAAAATAAAGTACAGCTAGTAGGCTTATACATTATAGTTTTATCTCTACCATCCAAAGGAATTTTTTATTTGAAAGGGCACCATCCAGAGGATTTTAAGCTGTATGAATATACTTAGTAAGCCAACTGTTGGTTTATAGTGAATGCTTGAGCGTTGATATCATGATCTGTTCGCTCTTCAGCCCTTCACCCCCCTTGCTTTGTTTCAATAATTTTTAGTACCAGGATTAAGTTTTAGTTTTATTTTGTTTTGAGAACAGACATGATTGACCACCTTTTTCTCCACTTTAAGCAAGTTGGGTCAGGTACAATCATTAATCTTGTGTCTTTTGACTTTCAGTGTATGCATGGACCCAAATGCAAACTTGGAAGCTACTGTACAGTAGGCAGAAGATTACAGGAGATTAATATTTTGGGTGGTCTAATACTTCCTGTTTGGGGCACAGTGGAAAAGGCCCTTGCTAAGCAGGTTGGTTTGTTTTTTCCCTCCTACTACAAATAGCTGCCTCTGTTCATTATGTCAAATGTTATATCAGACAGCATACTAGGTGGTTGGTACTACAGTTCACCATGCTCACAGAAAAATGTACTTATCTAATATGTTTGCTTCTTGTACTTGTGCTAGAATTGTAGTGGGTCTTTTATGTAATGCTTTTCTGATTGGCAATTGCTTTTGCTGACATAATTAAATAGGTACGACAGATTCACAAGAGAATACGTGTTATCCGTTTGGAGACGACAAATGACAACCAGCGAATTGTCGGACTTGTCATTCCAAATGCAGCAGTGGAGTCAGTACTAGAAGGTCAGTTCTACTTTCCCATAATTCCTATCAGCCATTTTTGTAGTGATTTGTAGTCCAAAGTGGACAGTGTGCGGCTGTGCATACGTGGCTGGAAAATAAACTTCACACTGTAGATATTGTTAATTATCTGTTAGTATTATGGGATTGCTCAAGAAACCGACTATATTAGCTTGTAGCAATTTCCACCCCTAGAATTCACTTAGCGTTGGGCATGCATAATTTCACATTCCCTTGTAATCGAATATTCCCCTCAATGTGATTACTGGTAACACATTACCAATAATTTAATATTCTAATGTTTGATTGGTTTGAAAGAAACTACGAAATGGACTTATATAATAGTTTAAATATTTCATAATTCGAACCAACAAGTCCACAAATTTAAATTATAGGATTTGAAATTTCAAACCTTTTGGTTAACATTTATAAATTTTAAATTTAAAACTAAAATTTGAATTTTACAATTTAATTTCTCTCCGTTTAAAATTGTAACATTCAAAAATTCAATTCTTATGATTCAAAAGTTCAAATTTTGGATTATCGATAATTTTAATTTTAAAATTTGAGTTTGGAACTTTAAAATATTCGAATATATGATATTTAAAATTTTGGAACTTGAATTTTTGAAATCCAGTTTTCGAAATTGCAAATTTTAAGGTTTATTTTAAAAAAAGGGAATTTCGAAATCCAAACTTGAAAATTTAAAATTTAAATTGCCTTAATTTATGATTATGAAATTCAGCATTCAAATTTTGATATTTTAGCTTCGACATTTTCAATTTAGATTTTGAATTCAGAAAGTTCAAAATCTGACTATAAGAAGTCATAACAAATGATAAAAATACAATAGCAAAGATTCATTTCTCTAGGTAATCCAAGATAGACACCTCTTTTCTACAAGAAAGTCATTCCTGGAATTTATGGTAATCTGGTTTCTAAGGTAATATTAGATTCTTGTTTCAGATTACTGGTTGTTTTTACCAAAAGATAATATTATAGGATTACTGAAGCATTCCTGAGAATCCTCGGATGATTCCACCAACCAAACATACCCTTAGTACTAAGTGCTACCGCTAGTGCTGATCTTTAGTTCCCAACCTCTTAAGGTAAGTTGAAAAAGAAAGGAAACAGAATAAATGGTGGTCACATATTGGATTGCCTTCACGTAATGGATCTAAAGAAAATATAGAAAGTGCAGTAGGTCCCTATAAAAATGCAGTTTTTTTTTATGTTGGGTTGAAGTTTTTTCAGGTGGGCCCTTGCTTCTTTTAACGCTTAAAATTCTACTTGTCAATTTCTGTGATGTTCTATTCTTCTTTTTATGCATTAGCGAGATTATGACGCCCATGTTGCTTTGCTTACTTTGCGAGTGTCGCATACCTTTTATTGTCCCGTGGCAGGTTTGCAATGGGTCCAAGATATCGACGATTGACCTGAAAAGGATAAGTTATTCTTTTCACATTCTATTTGCTGCTGTTTGTGATTTGTGAACCAATTTTCTGTAGCTAAGGAGGCAGCTTATGAGGTGCAACCTTTTTTTGCCTTCAAAGCTTGTTCAATCTAGTGTGATGAATTATGGTTAGCTTAGAGATTAGGAAAATGAATTCAGCAGTTTGTGTTTATTAATTTCCCCTTATTTTGGTTCTCTATTGTTTTATTTAGGGAAATGCCCTATTTTAGCCTATGGCCCTACAGCTTTTCCACGGTGCCCAACTTTGGTTACCCTGTGGGAGGCCCAGACCCACCTGTCAGTGAAATGGGAAAACTTTATGCATGTTGTATATCGTGTAAAGCGGTTATTAGCAACCACGATGGAGGCACTAGGACCACTAACCGGTCCGCGCAAGAGAGCACGACGTTTCTTGATCTTTTCAGCTAGCTTATGATTTATAGTTTTCTTTGAATAAATAAATGGAATGATTTTTCTGTTGTTTTTTTAAGCAATTTATTAGGACGGATTTTTTAGAACGGTTTATCGATATTTGATTTGTTTATACTTGTTTGTATAAACGCTCGCGCTAAGTCATCATTTGTAGTTATAAGTCATCCGCCATAAAAAAAACACAGAATAACAAAAAAGAAAAACACCGCCGTTATGATTTCTTTGGCGACCCGCGATGTTTCCTGTGCAACTCAATTACGCGCTGATGTTGAAGTTTTGGGCTGAACCTTGTTGCACCGATACTGAAGTTCGCAAAGGGACGAAGTGCGATCGATGTTTGAGAGCAGTTTAAAAGGCTGGGAACGCAGGATTTGCGTGTATCTTGTGAAATATTTGCATTTTACAGGCTCAATTCGACTTCAATCCGCCGTTAGTTCGAAATGGATTTAGTAGAATTGTCGACCTAGCGATTGGCAGCTTGAGAATGGTACCGCACAGGAGCAGTAGTTATCTTGCACTGTGGACTATCGAACTTGTCTGGATGATTAGGGTGCTAGTAGCTGCTAGTAGTGTTCCAGTGTAATTATTTTTTAGAAATTAAAAAAATAAAAAGATTATATCATTACAGACAATGCACAAGAATTAGAAAATGAAAGTACAAAAAATAAAAAATAAAATTAAGAAGCTAAAAGCTAGAAACTCTGTCACTGAACTAGCAGTCTAGCACTGTTTATTTGGGCTTTTTTGTTGACTTACCACTTATTTTTTATTGTTTGGTATTGTAACTGACTTGTTTTGTACTATAACTGACGGTGGTTTTTTGACGTCGTTAAATTTAAAAATAGAAAAAGAACTTAGCCTATCAAGGTAATACAAAGGAATATAAGAAAAAATAAGATAAAAAGCCTTAAAAAGCTAGAAAAAAAAAGAAACCAGAAACTAAAAAGTTGAAGCCAAACGAGCGGCGCTAAATTGTATGTACCAACCTATCTAGACTAGTAGTGTGTCTGTGCTAATGCTACGATAAAATATAAAACAAGATAAAATTTGTAAGAAATAAAACGAACAATCAGATTCATTAAGATTCACGTCTCATATATTGTATAACCAAATATTTTTGTCACATAACGACTGATCCTTTGAGGAGGCGACAACATCATTAGATTCACCCACCGACGACTTTCTCCATCCCCACATTGTTTAAACTTGAGGCTACAAAGAAAACAAACATTTTTGTCACATAAAGAAATATGAAACACAGTAAGGGAATAGGTGTTTGTGAACTATTTACTTACCACATCACCATGTTAAGACGTCTTTATACACAATATTTTTGGTGCTCTTCCCTGAGGTATCTACTTCTTTCTTTGGTTTGGCCAAAATTCTCGTCGTTTGTCTTGATACACCCCTTGATAGCGCGACATAAAGTTGTCCATGTGAGAAAACAGGCTCTGGAAGATAGATGCCAACATTTGGGATGGTTTGGCCCTGCGCTTTGTTTATGGTCATTGCAAAACTCAGGCGGATCGGGAATTGTTTCCGCTTGAACTTGAAAGGAAGTGAGATATCGGACGGAGCCATAGGATTCTAGGAATGAACACCCTCTTGCCTGCATGGTGGCCACCAACTATTTCTGCATCAATTGCATTGTTTTGGAATGCTCTAACCATGAGTCTTGTTCCATTGCATAATCCGTGATTAGGATCTAGATTGCGGAGAAGGATCACAGGGCAGTGGATTTTCACTTTGAGCTCATGTGGATTTAGGATTTAGGAAGACAATTTTAAGTACACATATTGCTTATCGGAAACAGCACATGCATATCCGGGACTCAGGAAACAAGGTATCGTGAATTTTTTTAAAAACAAGTATGGCAAAAGGACATTGCAAAATCTGCAGAACGTCAAATTGGTAAATGTAAAGTTAATTAGAACAAGTTCTGCTAAAGAAGTGTTTGGTTCACTGATGGTCAATTGACTCTTCTAATAGCAGAAGCTAGTAGCATAAAGAAGCTAGTAGCATAGTACAGGACTACTTACTCCATCACATATACACATATGAATCATCCTCAAATGCATTGTAGAAGTGAACAATATTCTCATGGCCTTTAAGTGCTTTATGAATCTTCACTTCCCTGTTTACATCCTCCACAGAAACAGGACGGTCCATCTGTTAAGAAATATCATAATTTTAGTTGTCTTAAATCACATAATCTAAAGATGATGCGGAGTGGACATATGTAAAGGGATATGTGCAAAGGGGATGCATCCAAGGCTCCAATTACCTGCATAAATAAACGGTGTTTGTATTCAAAATTTTTTTTCTAAACATCTACACGTGTTGTGCCCCAATCTAAATGAAATATGAACAGATCGTAATAGACTAATCCTGGACTAATACCACAAAAAACGCAGAAAAACCATACAAATACCACAAAAAAAAATAATAAAATCGTTCAATTCCAATGGAAATATGAAAACGAAATTCTCCTATGCTAGAAGTCGTTGCAGGTGGTCAAACACCTAAACGGAAAGGACGCGGAAGCCGAAAAGGTACAACTACTCCTTCCCTCGCGCCTTCCATCCGGGAGCCATTTCCATCACCGTCCCGCCGCGGCGGTAGCTCGACCGGAAGCCGACTCGGAGTCGACAACCCAGCGCGGCTGAGGCGAGGCGAGCAGGCCACGAGCCAACGGACCCGCGCGGCGATCGTTATATCATAATGGACGCCGACGAGCCACCAGAGCCCGCCGTCTCCGACTCCTTCCGCCGCTAGGTTTTCCGACGCATGGGCTGCGCCTCCTCGCACGACGCCTTCACCGCCGCTGCCGCAGCGGTCGCGTCCAGGGCGCAGCCGTCCTCCTCGTCGCGGCCCCGGCGCGCCGACCCTGCCGCGCTGTGCCGCGAGCGCGCGGCGCTGATCCTTGCCGCGGCCGACAGGCGCTTCGCGTTCGCCGCCGCCCACGCCGCCTACTTCCGCTCGCTCTCCGCCGTCGGAGAAGCCCTCCGGCGCTTCGCGGCGGCCTCTCTCCTACCGGCCACTCCCCCTCCCGGGGCTCGTCGCCGGTGCTCACCCTCCCGCCGTCCCCCGCAAAGCCGGTCGCTTCCTTCGCCGCCGCGGCCACGTCGAGCCTCCCGCGGTCGCCGTCCTCGTCCTCCACCGTCTCGCCGCTCTCCCACTCCCTCTCCGACAAGGACCTCGAGGCGTTCGCTGACGCCAAAGCGGCGTCATCTTCGAGGCACCACTACATGAGGAACTCCTCCACTGTGCCCACCGTGGTGTACGAAAACCCCAATGCCCAGTACACCGAAGGCGAAACCAGTTCTGGATACGGCTACGGTTATGGCTACGCGTATCCCTACGGGCCCTACAGCGAGGTGGTCGCGGAAGAGAAGCCGGAGACCACGCAGAGGCCGCCCGGCCGGCCGCCGTCGCCGCCAACCGCGGAGGTCTCGCCGTGGGACTTCTTCGACCCCTTCACGTCCTACGATCAATCCCTGGAAGATTACTCGCGCAACAAGGGCGAATTCGACGCGAACTTGCCTACCAACAGCCCGAGTTACGCCGAGCTGAGGAGGATGGAGGGGATCCCCGAGCTTGAGGACGAGGCGGAATTGGAGGCGGAGGCTGAGGCATCGAAGCCATCAACTTCGGGCGTTGCCGATCAAAATGTCAAAGGGAAGGGACCAGTTCCTACCAATGCCGGTTCAAAGGGCGAATCTTCTGGTGGGATGCTGCACAGGAAGAGATCCGGTGCCAATGGCGAGGCGGAGAAACCGGTGTCCAGGAACGACTCGGTGCCGAGCAATGCTAGCTCGAAGAGCAAGAAAGGGGGCAAGAGCAACACGGCGAGCTTGAAGGGCACGGATGGTGGTGACATTGACGGCGGCAGCTCCATGCTACGGGTGAGATTGAGAAGTTTGCTACGGCAAAACGTGAAGGAGAGAGATACGGGTGAGATTCATGGGAGAGAAACGGTTTTGGGGAAAGTTTTTTCTTCTTTTTTTCAATGATGTGCATGATTCGGATAATTTTGGCCTTAGGATCTTCAATGAGTAAAAGGAAAAGGTTTGAGGAGAGATCCAGATCATTCATTTGTATGAAGTTGGATTATTTTGGTACACAAATCTGGATGAACTTAGATTAGACATGACTGTAGGGGTAGATTTAGTAAAGAAAATTTTGGTGTATTATAGAGGGGTAGGGATAAATCACTTAAGATCATTAGTACGTTAAGCAGGTAGATCGATGACATGACACGTTGACTAATAGCGACATGAAGACCCAGTCCAATGGTACTACAACTCTCTCTCTCTCTCTCAATTTTGTTTGCTGCTTTAGCTGACCAGTGCCGCACTGCTCCTCGTCGTTGTTGGCCACCTGGCGTTCCTTCCGCCGTGGGTCCCACTTCCCGCGTAAACTCCACGACCATCATTACTACGGGCCCTCCATTTTCCGTTTCTTTTATTTTTTAACTCTCTCACGCCCGTGGGAACTACGGGCCTCCATCATCGTCCGATCGTTATTTTACGAATCTCAAAGCACGATCGAACGGTACGAGGACAGTCCCCCTCCCCCGCCGGCCGTCGTCTCTCGAAGCAACGAAAAATCAGAAGGGAGGAAAAAAAAAGAAGAGAGGAAAATTTTCGAGATAAAAAGAAGCGAGCGAAACCTTCCTCTGGAAAGACCGGAGTCTCACGAGAAAACCGAGAAGCGCGAGGAATTTTAGCGGCGGAGTACTGGTGGTGGTTCTGGTTCCGGCCATGATCGGCGGGCGGGCGGAGAGCCAGCCGGCGTCGGCGTCCTGCTCCTCGTCCTCGCCATCCTCGTCGTCGGGGCGCCGCGGCAGGAGGCGGCCCGACATACTCAACATCCTCCGGGTAATAATACTCTACCACTGTTCCTTTGTTGCTGGTTTGTTTGCTCCCATTCCAAAGTTCTCTTTTTTTTAAACCCTAATTTTTATGCCGTCGTCTAATTGAAGCCTTCGAGTCCTGATTGATGATCCGATCGCAACTTTCTCTTGGTTCTGGCTAGCTAGTTCTTTTGCTTCTAGCTGGCTAGCGTGGCGATGTAGCAGCTTTCTCTTGGTTTGCTCGCAACGGCGAAAGCTTCGCCATGCATAGCATCAACATGGCGATTGCTCGGGGCCTGTGGAAGAACCCAAGAGGAGGGATTGGGTTAGAGTGGGCAGAAGCGACGGCAGCGTCCTGCACAATTGGACAAGCGCCGCATCTAAGGGTGTGTTTGGTTCGTGGATGGAGGTTGTATCGTATATCCTGACTGAGTGGATGCAGACTGAGTGGAATCGTATTTCAGAAGAAAGAAGATGTTTGGTGAGGTTGCATGAGCGGATGCAAAAAGCGAGATCTTTGTTTGGTTGCCTGTATGAGCGGATACAGTCTACCAAACCTGAGAGGCTGATACGTGGGACCGCATAAGATACACTGCATCAACCCATCCAGGATGGCCAGTGAAGCTCATTTTAAGTGTATCCACCCATCCAAGATGAGGGCGTATTTTTGCATCCGTTCATGCAGGCTGCATCCATTCATACAGGCAACCAAACATGCTCTTTATCAGATTATACGGATCCACTCAGCCAGGACGAAGGAGATTCAGGCAATTAAACACACCCTAAGCTTGCGTATGTATGATACGGCGGTGCAGTGAACTCTGCACGGCCGCGCCTGATGTGGCCTTTCCCACCTGTAGCGAGAGTTGGATTTAGATTTCAAGTGTAACGAGTAATGATCCAGCGAGTGCTAGCTAGTTTAGCGTTAAATTGTCGAGCATATCTAGTGGCGGACCAGGATTTTTAGGATTTGTATTCGGATTTCGGAGCTAAGATGCTCGAATACGTCGATACCGCAGCGCACCATCCCTCCTCCAAAACATCGATACAATGATACATGTATGTAGATATAATAAAATTATATAAATTAAAGAAATTAATGATTTCTTATGAGGAAATTAGCGATATAAGGCGAGCATAATTATATGAATTAAAAAAATAAATTATAGAGAAAAATGAGAGTTGTATATCTTATTGATTTTACTTTTTTTTTTGCTATTTCTTCTTCAACAAGAACTGTCCATCTAAGAGGAAATTGTATGTTCCTTCTATGAAGCAAAACAGACCAAGAAAGAAAATAAGTGGAGGGGTGGAGCACACATAGATCTGAAGAGAGGACGGCAACAATAAGTTGGAGGTGCTACTCACTTTCCAATGCCACGCTCCCTCCCGGCTACCGCGCTGCTCCTTTCCTGTCGCCCGCTCTCTACCTCCGTGTTCGTTGTGCCATTGCCTGCTTACCCGTGACACCTCTTTGCTCGCTCGTACTGCCACACGCTCACATTGCACCACGCGCCACCTCACTGAATTTATTTGAAAGCATAAAAATATAGTTTTAACATAACTAATAGTATATACATCTAATATACCTATTATATACATAGTATTTTATAAAAAATTTTAGGTGTTCGGCTGAACGCCCTTGCACCATTGTAGATCCGCCCATGAGCATATCCCTCTTTGGCATCAGACATGGTGACCCTTGACCTGAACTGTCACGACTCGGTACTGGCCTTCTGAGTTTAACTGAATTACTAGTGTTTTGATTGAAACGTGATGCATGGCATGCAAATGTTAGTCTAAGCCCTAAAACTTAGAGATGCGTTTCTAAGAATGTCAGAACGTGTGCCGCATATACAGTGACCCCCGGTATAAAGTGTGACAAACATGGAACGCAAGGTGATGCCCACGTGACCATCAGGATTTAACCAAGACTACTAATTCAGAGGTAAAGAACTGTTCACTTCCACCAAATGTTGGCTGTAACATGTAATCTGTCTGTGTACCTTGTTTTTGGTGGTGTTCCATGGGTCTTTATCATGTGCCTTAGCTAATATCCATCCTTTGTCTTTTAATCATTACTATTATAAAAGAACGAATTAGTGGTTGTACGTCTATTCTCCTCCAACCGTGCTATGAAAGTGTATAACATATGCAATCCGAAATTTAAGTTATTGTAAAGCTAAGTAATAATCTAAGGTAAAATATTTTGCCTAAGTGCTGATTCAAAGGTTTAAGTGAAGTGTATAAACGTACGTGCAAAAATCAATGTGACTTAATGCGAACAATGGAATAAGCTAAATAGAAGCAATCTAAAAATTAAAGATTTAAATAGCTCGTTTTGCATTAAGTACTAGAAGAGACGCTAGTCAATTACAATGATATAAGGGCACAAGATTGCTCAAAGAAATAAATCACACGATCTAAAAATTGTGAACTAAGGTTCACTCACCAAATTTTGGCCAACACTTTGTTTTCTTTTCTTTTCTTTTTATATCTTTGGCTGTGACTTTTGATAACCCATTTTTTTTAATCTTCAAGCAGTGGCTCTTTCTTATTCGGCTACCTTTTTCTATTTTTTTTATAATTTCTTGATTCGGTCGAAAGAGAGTTTTGCCCCCCCTCCCAATCTAAATTCTCAACAAGGTGCAATATAATTAAGTGAACAACCCTCAAGCAATTATCAAGACTAGTCTCAATTGATGAATGAATAAAAGAGTGAAACTCAATTTGTATAGCTTTCGATAGCTATGGTTTTGGCGCGAGTGATGAACTTTCCAAGCCACCTGCAGCTATCTAGCTGGTTCTAGAGTTATGGGATTTGGTATCAAACTCTCCAAGCAGATTTCAGATGGATCCCTGGAGAGCAATCTAGACAGAAGTGTTAATTTCAAACTTTCCTAAGTGTTCGGTTGATCACAGACTGCTGTTCAGATGGAACAAAGAGACTTGGATTCAAACTCTTGCACATGGGAGTGGGTTACTAATCTAGCAACACTATTCACCCATAGCAAGATGGCGCAAGGGTCCAGGCCGAACATCAATATCTTGGTAGATGCATTTAGTTTTTTTTGCTAATTGAGGGATTCAACTAGCAAAATTTTTTAGGGTTTATGTGCATACAACGATTAAGCTATGCAAAAGAACACGATGATCAACACTTAAAAAAATTCTAATGAATCAAACTTAACAAACTCACGAAAATAACAGATGCAAAAACTAGGATTTCGATATTTGTTGCAATTTTCGGTTTATGGACTCTAGGTAATAAGAACATGAAAGAAAATTAATCTAAAACTAAGGGTAAATAATCCTACCGAGTCAACTGCGCTCTGATACCAAAATGATACGGGGTCTCGCCCGATCTTCTTGATGTAAGATCAAGATACTCATGTGTAGACTCTCGAATCGTAGTGATCCTACGTTGCCAACAAGAGTTAGCACTCTTTAATTCTCAAGAACACATATGCCGGACTTCATGACCAACAAGCAAAGTCTTATCGCGCTCCTAATTCCCAGCAAAAAGGTTAAATGATCTCGATTAACATAGCGCTCCCAATTCTCCATTGGATGGTTCGGACGGTGTTGGATTACGGCGGTTATCGCGTCAGAATCGCGCAGAATCAGTAATTCCGACGGCGAGCGGGATGAAAAAACCGGCCGGGATGCAAATTTGAAAATTTTGAATTTGTAGATGTTAGAATGGGTTCCAGGGGGCATTGTAGCTATATTGGATGGTTAAGCATATGTTTAGGAACATGTTGGGCCCATGGGCATGAGACTTTTGTCTATTGCATCATTTGCATGTGAAGAAAGTACTGCATGTGAGGAGAGCAGCAGAAGTGAGAACATTGGGTCTCTGCATTATTGAGTCTCTGCAGCAGAAATCCCAAAGAGAGGAGTGAGAGCAAGAAGAACCGAAGAGCGACCCGATGCAGCGGCGGCGGCAGATCGGCGACAGCAAGCAACGGCCAAGAGCAGAGTAGCAAAGAAGAACGGCAGCAGCAGCAGAGAGAGCGCGGTTTGCCGGTTTTCTCACCGGTAAAACCGGTAACCGGGCCGGTTACCGGTCTCCTCCCACCCCGCCAAAAAAATCCGTTTGCCGAATTTCAACCGGTTTAAAGCGGGATTTCCGAACCGCCGATTCATCGGCATCGCCCGGCGCCGGATTCGCCGTGCACGGTCTTTGATCCTTGGTTCGGTCATCATGAGAACAAGAACAATATCAACCTATTAATCTGGATATGATGGTATCCCATTTATGATGAAGATGTGCGGCCATATATGGCGCCCAAATCTTGTTACACGCATGCATGGGCGTAAGGCCAAGTTATCTATTTTCGACCGGGAGAAACCAAATCAGGACTCTCTAATTAATCTCAATTGCTGATTAATCTGTATTGGGTTCAGCTTTAGGAGTTGGAACGGTTACATGACCGAGTCAGGGTGGATCTCGGTCAGCTTATTCAGCACACAGGCTGTGAGCTCATCATGTGCTTGGCTGCTTGAGTCGCGTGGTCTTTTTCCCCGTTGGTTGTCTTGCTGGCCGTGTGATCCAAGGACCATCTTTCCCTGGTGGCCGAATGAGACCCTTGCGCTTCTCTCATGCTTTGGCCCTGGCCCCCCACTCTTTCCTTTCGGTTCTAAAGCCTTCATATTTGTCAAATCTAAAAATACACAATATAGAAACATGGGGTAATATCTAATTCTCATGAATAACAACATTAAGCATAGTTAAGAACGAGTTCACATGATAATATTTAATGCGGCTTAATAATTCTTTCCAGTCAAATAATATTTTTAACTGAAAAGTGTAAGACGTGTGTATGCACATCACAAAGGGAACCAATATTTTTTAACTAAAAAGCGTAAGACGTGTATACCCGAATCAGAAAGAGAATCAATATTTTGTATTAGTCTGTCATGGGTGTGGGCCTTGGGCCCAGCCGGTTCATTATTAGAAAGTAGAGATTAGTTTCTATTTGAATTAGAGATATAATTAGAGATATGATATTAGTTTCTATATTTGTTAGAGATATGATTGAGATTAAATTCTATCTGTTCGGAGGAGCTCATCTATATAAGGAGGCTACCGCATGCTATTAGAACGAACCAGAGAAATAACAAAGTCTTCCTCATCTATAGTCTCTCTCTCCTACGCCGACGCCATCCGGCCATCCTCTTGGTGTTGTTTACCCCCTATGAACTAAGGTTCATGATAACTTGATATCAGAGCAGTCGATCCCTTCCCACGACTTCTACTACCATAGTTCCTACTGCTAAGTCGTTGGCCACGATAAAGGCTAACGCCAACAAGATGGCCAACATCAACAAGGAGATAGCGGACGTCTTCCTCAACATGCATGCTATTTTGGAGAAGATGGTTGCGAATCAAGAGAAGGCGAAACAAGTGCGCGCTTGTAGAGCAGAGGTGCATCCGGTGTCCAAGGCCAAGCCCCCCAACACCGCGTCCGAACCCAAGCCTTCAAAAGCGACAGACATCGACTTGCCTCCTTCTAACGACGAGGAGGACAAGGCTGACCTCGCCCCCCTCGCCGAGATTGTTGGCCACGATGAGGGCGCGTCCAACCTCTCCTTCTTCCCCAACGGATGGCCCCTCGCCTCCGCCTCCTCCGGCAAACTCCCTCCAGCGCCTCGTCCTGGACCTGGTTCCCCACCGCCGCACTCCCCGACCAGGGCCGCTCCACCCGCCGCAAGACCTCGTCGGGATCCTCCTCGGCCGCCGCTGGCGGCAGTGCTGCTCCTGGTGGCCTCGACGTCGTGCGCATCAGGGTTGCCGTCTGCCTCTGGGAGCTCGTCCCCTTCGTCGAGATCGACGCGGCTGCACTCGTCCGTTGCCTTCTCTGTTCCGCCGATCTATGCAGCTGATGCCGCCTGGATCCACGGCCGTCGTCGTCGTCGTCCTCGGTCGCCGGTCGCCATCCGCTGCCCGGATCCACGCAGGTCACTGTCGACGTCGCCGTCCTCGGTCGCCGATTGCCATCCCCAGCTTGGATCCATGCAGGTTGCAGCCGCCGTCGCCGTTTCCGGTCGCCGAGCTCCCGAGGCCGTTGGAGTTGTCCACTTCGGGTTCTTCCTGAAGCCGGACTCTTCACCGATGCCACCTCTTGTCGAACTTCGTCGCCGGATCCGTGAGATCCGGATCCCGCTGGCCTGGTTCCGCTTGGATCCGGCCAGCCGCTTCCATCCGTAGCTGGATCCCGTCGCTGCTGCCTCACGTCATCTTCATCTGCCCAGTGAAGCCGTCGAAGCCAACCGTCGATCTGCATCACGCCACATCGATCAGAGCCGTCGTTACTCGGCCGCACGTCGGCTGTCGCCTCGGGACTCTCTCCACTGGCTTCCAACCACCAGGAGCGGGAGCCGGAGCCGTCGCTGGCGAGGAACCGGAGCCGATGCCAACCGGGGAAGCCCTGCCACCACCGCCTTTGCTTCTGTCGTAAAACCGTGCCTTCCGCGTGGAGTCTTTAATAGGAACGAGGAGTTGGTGAAGGGAAAAAAAATCTATAAAACAAGAAAAAAACAAATCCGGCTGGGAAAAAAATCTGACTGGAGTAAAAAAAGAAAAAAGAAAAGAAAAAAATTTCTTTGCAGGCATCGTGCAGCCGAAAGCGCTACACTTCGTCGACGTGGAACTACAATCATGGCCACCGCCTAGCAGCTCGAGGATGAGCTGCATGCATGTCAGGGAGGGTTGTAATGTCATGGGTGTGGGCCTTGGACCCAGACGGTTCATTATTAGAAAGTAGAGATTAATTTCTATTTGAGTTAGAGATTAGTTTCTTTTGTTAGAGATATAATTAGAGATATGATATTAGTTTCTATATTTGTTAGAGATATGATTGAGATTAGATTCTATCTATTAAGGGGAGCTCATCTATATAAGAAGGCTACCGCATGCTATTGGAACGAACCAGAGAAATAACAAAGTCTTCCTCATCTATAGTCTCTCTCTCCTCCTACGCCAACGCTATCCGGCCATCCTCTTGGTGGTGTTTACCCCCCATGAACTAAAGTTCATAACATAGTCAACTTGGTGCTTTATCCTGTACCATTCTCTTATGAGTTAAGACATTATTCTTATCATCCTGCTGATTCTGTAGACCGTTTAATTGAAGTTTTCTCTTATGTGATTTATAATTTATTGTTTTATGACTATCTTGTATGCAATATAAATGATGCTCAGGTGTTATATTTGAGAATGGGTTTGGCATGCGTCTCCAATGAAAAAAAATGATGGAGTTTTGACTTTCTTTTACCCCCCCGGGGGGGGGGGGGGTATGAACCCGGAAAGAAGTGCAGTCTATCTTGGTTCAAGACTGTCGTTAGTTTTCAATTGCTTTGTATTGTCATATCTTGAACTAACTAAAACAATGTAAAATTGTACATACTGGCCCCACGGCAAGTCATGCAGATTACTCTGGCAGTTCTATGCATTACAGTATCCTGAATAGTTATGATATTTTGGATTCAGATATCCTTTTGTTTGTTTTGTTTGGTCAATGCTTTAACTATGGCCACTGTTTTGTTAAAATGATTCTATTGATATAATCTGGTTTGTTCCATCTGCATTTATGTAAAGAGTGCAGCATGTCTCAATTCATCATCTTCTGATACTGGAAGAGGACGGAGTAAGTTGTCAAGCAATAAAGTAACACATGGATTTCACTTAGTGGAAGGAAGATCTGGCCATGACATGGAAGACTACCATGTAGCAGAATATAAGTATGAAAATAATCACGAACTTGGTCTGTTTGCCATTTATGATGGCCATTTGGGAGATAGCGTGGCTAGTTATTTGAAAGCTAATCTTTTCAACAACATACTGAAAGAGGTAAGCTTGACTTTTGGTTTTTCTTTTCCATCCCTGTAAAACATGAGATGCATCATAATTGTACATGAAGCATCATTTTAATGGTTTTTCCTTTTATGATGTTTTTGTTGTTGTTGCAGCCTCTCTTCTGGACAAACCCTCAAGAAGCAATTAAAAATGCATACAGCTCTACGAACAAATATATTCTGGAAAATTCTAAACAACTAGGACCAGGTGGTTCAACAGCAGTTACTGCCATTGTACTTGATGGTAGGGATATGTGGATAGCAAATATAGGCGATTCGAGGGCTGTTGTGTGTGAAAGAGGTGTTGCTAATCAGCTTACTGTTGATCATGAACCCCATACAACTAATGAACGAAAGAGGATCGAAAAGCAAGGTGGTTTTGTTTCTACTTTTCCTGGTAAGTGTTTTGTTATCTAATTGTCTCCAATCACATGGTAAAATTATCTCAATGCATTTACTCCTTGCTCACAGGTGATGTTCCTCGGGTAAATGGCCAACTTGCGGTTGCAAGAGCATTTGGTGATCAGAGCCTCAAGACACACTTGAGCTCAGAACCTGATGTTTACCATGTACCCATAAACTCGAGTGTAGAATTTGTCATACTTGCCAGTGATGGATTATGGAAGGTATATATGTTTTCCTTGTCAAGTTTTATTAACTTAATGTTATTTACCTTTATACTGTTACAGAATTTATAACAATGTATTGGAGATTTTTTTTCATTTTGGATACCCAACTGAAATCCTGTCTCTCATATTCTTTCCTTTCCCCTAATTTGTACCATATTCATGTAAGATAGCAAAACTTTTCGAGCAGAAAACTTGCGATAACCTTCCTAAGACCGATGTGACTTAATCGGCCACTTGGCTAAGCTGGGCATTGTCCCATAACCTGTTTCTAGAGTCTAGCTCTTGGCCTCATGCAGTAAGTGGCCAAGAAATGGTTAAAAGTCTCATGAAGTCACTTATGTCATGTTCTTTGAGAATTTACATCATCAATCCTTGCAAACAATATAATTTAGTTACCCCTGTTAAAATAGTTCGGTTTCTTGTTCATATGTAAAAAAACATATATACCCGAAGAACAAATCAACATGTTGAGTCGTCTATGTTCGCCAACTTGTATTCCTAAATTTTGCTTATAAACCAGTTCTTGACTGTCGCTTTGCTGGGTAAAGGTAATCAAGAACCAAGAAGCTGTTGATCTGGTGAAGTCAATCAAGGACCCACAGGCCGCAGCAAAGAGATTAACATCCGAGGCACTTGCGAGGATGAGCAAGGATGATATTTCGTGCATCGTCATCCGTTTCCGATGCTGAATCTATACTCTTCACACCATCCAGCTCATGTGTCTGCATCATTCTCCTCATGCCATTTTCGTGGTAGTTCTGTGTGCCTGATCTATGTACATTTTGGCTTGTGGCATCTGGATTTATAGTAGCTCAGGACTGGCCAAGACAGGTATCTATCCAAACAGGGCGAAATGTTAGCTTGGGTGTTTTTTAGTGTGTGCAGGGTGTCCATTCTTCTGTGCATATTTATACACGTTAGAAGCAGTAGACTGTTAATGTCAACAACATAAATAATACACTGTCCATTAATAGGCAGACGTGCAGATTGTTGTAAGCCTGTAATTGTGTGGTAATGATTTCAACGCCGTGTGCCTTGAGCATACATACACGTTATAAATAAAGATGGTTTGTTTCTTTGTCATGCACTCATTCTGGATGGATGATACTGCCTTCCAATAGTTGGCAGTGAGCAAAATAAAACCCACACTGTGGTCTTCTAGCACTGAACTGCTGGAGGCTGGAGCTACAATTGTTAGTTTTTAGAGGAGGGTTTAGGGGAGCAAAGAAGCAAGCAGAGTTTTTGGACCTGGGATGTTGACGGCGATGGTTTGATGCTGCCCGTATGTAGATATAATAAAAATACATAAATTATAGAAATTAATGATTTCTTACGAGGAAATAGATGACATAAGGCGAGCATAATTATATGAATTAAACAACAAATTATAGAGATAAATGAGAATTGTATATCTTATTGATCTTGCCTTTTTTTTTTTGTTATTTCCCCATCAGCAAGAACTGTCCATCTAAAAGCACATTGTATGTTCCTTCCATGGAGCAAAACAGACCAAGAAAGAAAATAAGTGGAGTGGGGTGGAGCACACTTAGATCTGAAGAGAGGATGATGATAATAAGTTGGAGGTGCTACTCACTTCCCAATGCCACGCTCCCTTTTGGCTACCACGTTGCTCTCTTCCTGTCGCCCGCTCCTTACCTCCGTGTTTGTTGTGTCACTGCCCGCTTGCCCGCGACACCTTTTTGCTCGCCCGCGCTGCCACACGCTCACCTTGCACCACGCGCCGCCTCACGCATGATTGTCGTCACATCATAGCACCACGTCCGCGTCCGTCGGTCGTCACTCGCCTCTAGCCTGCACCTCCGCCGCTCGCCACTCGAAGGCCGAAGTCGCCTCCCACACAGACTGCCACAAGATGAGAAATAGAACAAATGTTAGGATTTTGTTTATATCTTTACCTCTTTGGGCGTGAGGAGGGTTGAGGTGGAAAGAAAAATAGACCTAATGTATTACATGGGTTACGCGCGAGATACGGAGAGTGCGGGCTGAATTTATTTGCAGGCATAAAATATAGTTTTAACGCAACTAATGTTTTAACACAACTAATAGTATATACATCTAATATACCTATTATATACCTGGTATTTTATAAATTTTTTTGAGTGTTTAGCTGAACACCCTTGACCCATGGCAGATCCGCCTATGGGTGCAAGGTACTACTCGGAAAAAAAGGAAAAAGGAAACAAAGCCTGGTTTCTATTTCTTCCTCTTAGCCAAACAAACATTATTCAAAAATTCCTACTTTAAGAGAGACACTGTAAAATGTTTGAGATATGCTAGGCATTGATTTTACAATCACCAATTAACTTATTTGTAAATAAGAACAGTAGAATCATGATAAAATCCAAGCACCAAAATAAACCAATATACCACTACATAGAGGTTGCAATCCAGAATACAGTACAAAAAATTACTATAAATTAGGTGAAGGCCAACCACTGCAAGGAACTCTGCTAACTCTCCTAGTTATAGAAAGAAAAATTCATTTGCTGGACAAGAGATGGAATACTTTAATGTTGAATAATCAGTTGGAGTGCCTTATACAAAACCATAACACGTGCCACTCTAAGTAGTTAATTACTACACTGTAACAGATTCATGTTTTCACCAACATGTATTGAATGTGCATAAAACACTGGTAATGGTTTGGCACATAGGTTGAGTCTAGCTGAAAGAATACATGGCTGCAATCCATCATTTTAAGTTAAAAGAAAAACAATCCTTCCTACTAAGAGCTAAAGAACAGTCAGCCTTGTCTCGTACCCTTCTCGTACGTCAGGGGCATAGCTTCCATTCAATTTCAGTATGCGCTTTAGATCATATGAATGCGGTAGTTTAGAGCAAGAGAAGCAACCTCGCGTAATTCATGATGGCTTCCATAAGGGCGGCATCTTCCTCGTGGGTAAACCGTTGCCCATGCACAAGTGTGGTTCCCCACTCCTGCCACCATCTTCTTCGTCATCACCACCACCGTCGAATTCGATACTAAACACCTCCATAGCATCGGCAAAGCTCACCCTCGTACCACCCATGTCATTTGACCCACCTGCCTTTTTGTCCTCCCTCTTCCCTCGTCCAATCCCCTCCTCTCCTTCTCCTTCTTTAAGACTGTTCTTTTGGGCAGCGGCTTATGACTTATAACATTCCAATTTATAGAAAGTTCAAAATTGAGAAGAATTTAAAACTTGTTGATTGCATCATCATCTATTTGGTTTTGATTGAAGTTCCTTGGGAAAAATGATTTGTAAACATTAAATTTTGGAAAGAAAATGTGCAATGGATAAAATTCAAATTGAACTAAAAAATAGAATTTGAAAAAAAAAAACTATGTCAGGAGTTACCCCAAAAATTTTCAGAATTTTTGGAGTCCTTTTGCTATTTTTTTAGAAATCCAAAGTTGAAGCTTGCATTTAAATCAAAAAGGAAAATCCATTTAATTAAATATGTTCTCTCTTGGTCCCACCTGTCAGCCTCTCCTCTCTTTCTTCTCTCTCAGTCGCTGACATCCCAACCCTACCCATCAGCCTCCCCTATCTTCGCCTCTCTCACACTGCCGCCACGGCCCCACCTACCAGTCTCTCTCTCTATCTTCCTTCTCTCTTAGCCGCTGATGGGCGACACAACTCATCAACCTCATCTCTTCCTCCTCGCTGCCCTGCTCTGCTAGTGCACCATAGCCAGGATCCTCGTCAGCCGCCTCTACTCGCCTTGTCACATCACCAGACCACCTAGCCTCGCGCATTGCGCCATCTTAAACCACATGCCTGCTCTCTCCCTCTTTGCGCCCCTTCTCTCTCCACCGCCGAAGAACCACGATGGTTGCTAGGTGCTCAATGCCATGCAACTGGCGCTGCCACCTACCCTTCGTCATCATGCCTTTGCATTGCCCATCTCATCAAATGCCATCACAACTGTGCGCTACTTAAGCAACTGCCACATCTTGGAATCTAGCCAAGCTTGTACCCACTCACGACCTCACCAGTGTGCTCGCCCTAGGAATGCTGCACCATCACCGCCAACACCCCCCCCAATACCCTTCCCTACCTCCCTAACCTCACTACGCCATCATCACACCCTTGCAAAAAGCCCAAAGTCACGCTCGTCTTCTTGCTCGTGGCCACAACGGCACTAATGGATGCACCTGAAGTCGTTGCTCGCCGCCATCCTCCCCACGCCTATAAATGCCCTCGCCAAACCAAGCTTTAGCACCCTGCACCTCCCCTTCTCCTCCATTGCAATGCTAGAGCACTAATTCGATCGAGAACACTCCTTCTCTCTCAGTCGCTGACATCCCAGCCCTACCCATCAGCCTCCCCTATCTTCGCCTCTCTCAGACTGCCGCCACGGCCCCACCTACCAGTATCTCTCTCTTCCTTCTCTCTTAGTCGCTGATGGGCGACACAATTCATCAGCCTCATCTCTTCCTCCTCGCTGCCCTGCTCTGCTAGTGCGCCACAGCCAGGATCCTCATCAACCGCCTCTACTCGCCCTGTCGCATCACCAGACCACCTAGCCTCGCGCATTGCGCCATCTTAAACCATGTGCCTGCCCTCTCCCTCTTTGCGCCCCTTCTCTCTCCACTGCCGAAGAACCGCGATGGTCGCTAGGTGCTCAACGCCGTGCAACTGGCGCTGCCACCTACCCTTCGTCATCATGCCTTTGCATTGCCCATCTCATCACACGCTAGCACAACTGTGCGCTACTTAAGCAACTGCCACATCTTGGAATCTAGCCAAGCTCGTACCCACTCACGACCTCACCAGTGCGCTTGCCCTAGGAATGCTGCACCATCACCGCAAGCACACCCCCAATACCCTTCCCTACCTCCCTAACCTCACTACGCCATCATCACACCCTTGCAAAAGCCCAAAGTCACACTCGTCTTCTTGCTCGTGGCCACAACGGCACTCATGGATGTGCCCGAAGTCGCTGCTCGCCGCCATCCTCCCCACGCCTATAAATGCTCTCGCCAGACCAAGCTTTAGCACCCTGCACCTCCCCTTCTCCTCCATTGCAATGCTAGAGCACTAATTCGATCGAGAACACCCCTTCTTCTCCAATGTCATTTATGACCAAGCCGAGGCCAATCTGCCAAGTGGTTCATTCTTCAATTCGTTGAACCTGTAGCACATACGTACTTCCCTAACCCTTCCCCTTCCTCAATTTTAGCTTCCATTCACCGAAGCACCACTGCCACAAAAACTCTTCATTGCCGCTTCAGGGCATCGCTGATGAGCCACCTTAGTGAGCCACCAACCACGCCATCCCCCCAAAATAGGATCCCCTCAGCCCCTAGATGCTCTCCCCCTCTCAATTTTGCCCCTACGCCATCCCACCTCTCTTGCCGCCGTCCGCCATGAACGTCGCCACCACTACTTCCCCACTAGCCTTCACCCATGGTCGAGCCATCCAAAGCTTCCCTGTGATCTTCTCTAACTTCCCCGCACCTCCCCTCCGCACGTCTCACCACCATTCGTTGTCGACAGCGCAGAATCATTGACAGGCAGACCTCACCTGTCAGTGCCAGCCACTCCCTCTCTCACTCTTAACACCATCTACATCAGCTTTTATCACTTTCCTCCCTTTTTCTCCCCCCATCTTATCATAGTGTCAATTTGACCGCCCTTTTCCAACACAACTGAATGCTTCTTAGCGATGTCAATTTGACTGCCATTCAGCAGCTCCTCGCCGACGCCGTAGCGCTGCTGCGCCGCTACCTTCATCGCCACCGTCGCCTCGACTGGAGAGTGGAGAATAGACACATACATGCTAACGCTTGGGCCTAGCTGGGTTGTTTGCTGCTGCCACAAAGCCACAGTCGCATAGCTGGTAGGCAGGCACATACCACACAACATACTTCGGCCTGCCCATGCCCAGGTTATAATATAAATCAGTTCTTGACTAGAGTATCTCTTTGCTAGGGTAGAAAACGTTAACAGATAATCTGTTTTATTCGATATTCGTATTCAAGAAAACATGAATATGATAAGCAAAATCCGTATTCGGATTTAAGAATATTCGTACTCGTATTCGAGACTATTCAATCCGTATTCGATCTGTTTCTGGAACCCGAGTGTAAACGGTGGAGAGAAGAATGAGGACAACCAACTTCCATTGATCACAGCATTACAGCTTTATACATGTACATGAGAAGTCAATTAAACTAACGTTAGCTACATTCAAGGAGAGCCACTGAACGTGGCCTGCAGCTCGCTAACACCCCCCCGGCAGTATGAGCGTCGTCGTCGGCGATGCACAGACTGTCCCTGAACTCCTTGAAGCTCGACGTTGGAAGGCCTTTGGTCATCACATCGGCGAATTGCTGCGAAGTTGGTACATGGATGACTTTGCATTGTCCCACGGCTACTTTTTCTCGGACGAAATGGACATCCAGCTCAATGTGCTTAGTGCGCTTGTGATGCACCGGGTTGGAGCTCATGTAGCATGCGGAGACATTGTCGCAAAAGACTACAGTCGCCTGCTCTAATGGACGGGCAAGCTCACCGAGCAGTTGACGGATCCAGGTGCACTCAGCCACGGCATTGGCGACGCCGCGGTATTCGGCTTCGGCGCTGGACCGAGACACCGTCGTCTGCCTCTTGGAGGACCAGGATATCAGGGCGTTTCCGAGGAACACGCAGAACCCTGATGTTGATCGTCGCGTATCCGGGCAACCCGCCCAATCGGCGTCGGAGTATGCGACAAGCTCCAACTTGTTTGTGCGCCGAAGGTGGAGGCCAAGGTGCGTCGTTCCCCTGACATAACGAAGAATCCGCTTCACAAGAGATTGGTGGACAGTTGTTGGAGTATGCATGTGCAGGCAAGCCTGTTGAACTGCATATTGCAAGTCTGGCCGGGTCATTGTCAGATACTGAAGCGCGCCCACGATGCTTCTGTAATCCGATGCGTCAATATTGGATAGTGGCGTGCCAGTGGTGCTGGAAACCTTGCCTGCAGTGTCGATTGGTGTCTCACATGGCCTGCAGTCCAACATGCCAGCACGTTCAAGGAGATCAAGAGCATACTGATGTTGCTGAAGGAAGAAGCCGATGTTGCTGCGCTGAACCTGGATGTCGAGAAAGAAGTGAACCGGCCCCATGTCTTTTAGCGTGAACTCGGCGTTGATGGAGTTGATGACGCGGCGAAGAGTGTCGACAGACGAGGCTGTGAGCACGATGTCATCGATGTAGAGGAGGAGGTAGACCGACTCAGTGCCAGCGCGAAGGACGAACAGGGAGTTGTCCGAGCGAGTTGGCTTGAATCCCATCGAGCCAAGGAACGACGCGAGCCATGTGTACCAGGCGCGAGGCACCTGTTTGAGTCCGTATAGGCTCTTGGAGAGGCGGCACACCGAGTCCTTGCGCGATGGATCGACGAAGCCGGCCGGCTGCCGCGCGTACACTTGTTCGTCGAGGATGCCGTGGAGGAATGCGTTGTTGACGTCGAGTTGGTGGACCGGCCAGCTGCGCTCGGCAGCGAGTGTGAGCACCGTGCGCACCATGGCCGGCTTGACGACCGGGCAGTACGTCTCGCCGTAGTCGATGCCAGCGTGCTGCGTGAATCCCCGAACTTCCTTGAATTTGTGGCAGAAGATCCATTTACCGCTGACAACGTGGGCGCCAGGAGGCTGCTGAACTAGCTCCCACGTGTTGTTGGCGAGCAGGGCATCAAATTCGGACTGCATTGCCGAACGCCAGTTGGGGTCCTTGAGAGCTTGATGCACCGTGCGCGGGATCGGAGATAGCTGCGTCGTTGTCGCAGTGGCGGCGTAGCGGGGGTTCGGTTTGAACGTTCCAACTTGTGATCTGGTGATCATCGGGTGAGGTGCAGCTGCGGCCACGGTTGGTGCAGAAGCCGACAGTGCTGTGCTTGATGACGGCAACGCAGGAGATGGCGTCGCGGGTGTAGCCGCAGTAGACGCGGCCGGTGTCGTTGTGCGAGGCGATGGCGGGGTCGGTGAGGCAGTCGCTGGCGTACGGCGTGCACGGCACGCGGAGTCGTCGCGCGGGGATTGCGGATCTCGCGCCGGGGACGGTTGTGGAAGAACCGGATCAGCAGAGACCAAGTCAGGTCGCCACGGATCATAGGCGCACGTCGAGGGCGGCGATGTCGCTGATCCGGACCGGAATGGGAAGACCGTTTCGTCGAAGGAGACGTGGCGCGAAGTGAGCACTTTCCGCATCGACAAGTTGTAGCAGCGATAGCCGCGGTGATCCTGCGAGTATCCAATGAAGACGCAAGCCATAGATTGTGGAGACAATTTGTTAGGGCTAGTAGATGTTGTGTTCGGGTAACACAAGCAGCCGAAGACCCGCAGGGACGTGTAGTTGGGATCACAGTTGAAGAGTAGGGAGAAGGGGGTGGAGAGAGATTTCGGCTTGCAGGGTTTTCGATTCAGCAGAAAGGTGGAGGTGTGCAACGCTTCGACCCAGAACACAGGTGGGAGCGCGGCATGAAGAAGGAGGGCGCGAACGCCGTCGTTCAAGGTGCGCAAGATGCGTTCGGCCTTGCCGTTTTGTTGGGATGTATAAGGACACGAGAGGCGAAGGAGGATGCCATTGTCGGAGTAGAATTTGCGGAGGACAGTGTTGTCGAACTCGCGTTCATTGTCAGTCTGGAACGCCCGGATGGGCCGCGCGAATTGTGTGCGGACGAGGGCATGAAATGACATGATTGTTTGGGCGACGTCAAACTTATGGCGAAGGGGGAATGTCCACACAAAATGCGTGAAGTCATCGAGAAGCACAAGGTAGTATTGAAACCCAGTAAAACTGGATACAGGTGATGTCCAAACGTCACAATGCATTAAATCAAAGGGAGCTGTAGTTTGGCTGTGAGATGAACTGAATGGGAGCCGCACATGTTTGCCAATTTTACAGGCATGACAGGTGTGTGACAACTCCTTATTACAGGTAAACTGAAAGGAATGTAAAAGGTGACGGAAGGACTCGTTACCGGGGTGACCGAGTCGTTGGTGCCAGAGATCAGCAGACACGACGGCGAGGCAGTGGTTGGAGGAGGTGGCCGGCGACTGGAGAGGATAGAGATCACCGGTGCTGTCACTGCGGAGAATCACCGCCTTGGTGTGTCGGTCCTTGACAGAGAAACCAAGATTGTCAAATTCAATCGTGATTGGGTTGTCACGGGTGAGAGTGCGAACAAAAATTAAATTCTTGATTAAGGAAGGAGAGACAAGAACATTGTTAAGGGATAGGTGCTGAGTAGAGGTGGGTATGGAGGAGGAACCAGTGTGAGTGATGGGAAGGGAAGTGCCATCGCCAACAATAATTCTAGTGGAGGAGGAGTTGGGTGTGAGGGAGGATAGGTTACCGGAGCCTTGCGCCATGTGGGAGGAAGCACCGGTGTTGAGGAACCAGTCACCGGCAGACTGGGGCTGTTGCAGCGAGATGGAATTGAGCGTGGCGAGGAGCTGCAGATCCAGCTGCGAGGATGCTCCGGTGACGTGGGCCTGAGGGGCCGCGGAGGGTGGACGGGCACCGAGGACGCCGGCCGCAGGCGGGGGTGCGCGCGAAGGCCCTTGGAAAGGCCACGCCTGCACCATGCCTGTCCACGGATTCATGTTGGGCCAAAAGCCAAGGGGCGGCGCCGGGTTGGATGTGTAGCCCTTCTTCTTGTTGTTGTTGAGGAAGGACGGACGACCGCCGCTGGAGGATGCGGCCGGGGCGGGAGTTGAGGAAGCCAGTTTCCCAGGGACGCCGTGAGTCGTGGGCACGCCGTGCGTCCCGGTAACGAAGGCCGCCGCAGCCTGGAGGTGGGCGCCGGACGGTGCCGCGGACGACGACGCACCAGCGGAGTGAGCTTGCGCGACGAGGGCGGCAGCAGCCTGGAGTTTCTCCGACTCGTTGAGGCGATGTTCCTCAAGCTGCAGCATTGAACACGTCTTGAGGAAGGACGGGAGACGCCGATGCATCGTGATGTGGGGTATGGCGTGGTGCATACGGGGGTTGAGGCCGCGAACAATGTTGTAGATGAGGTCCTTGTCGGGCACGGGAGCGTCGAGGCCGCCAAGGCGATCTGCCATGACCTTCATTCGGGAGCAATAATCGAGCACGGGAAGATCACCTTGATAGAAATTGCGGAATTCAGCGCCGAGGTAGGCGGTGTCGGCGTCCTCCGAGACGATGGAGAGGAGCTCGGGGGAGATGCGGTTGTAGAACCAGGAGACGATGGCGCAGTCGTTCTGCACCCAGTCGTTGTCGCCTTTGGGCGCGGTGCCATCGACGTGGTCGCGGAGTCCGTACTGGCTGAAGACGGCGGAGAAAGAGCGCGCCCAGGAGGTGTAGTTTGCGTCGTTGAGGTCGAGGATGATGGGGACGCGTGACTAAATGTTGATGCCGTGGACGACAGTTGGGGCAGCGGGTGCAGTCTGGACGCGCAGGGTGTATGGCAGAAGCGACTCGACGTCGGAGTCGTCGGAAGCCAGCGACGAAGAAGAGGAGGAACTCATGGCAGCGGAAAAGTAGGATCGTAGATGCCTGATACCATGTAAACGGTGGAGAGAAGAATGAGGACAACCAACTTCCATTGATCACAACATTACAGCTTTATACATGTACATGAGAAGTCAGTTAAACTAACGTTAGCTACATTCAAGGAGAGCCACTGAACGTGGCCTGCAGCTCGCTAACACCGAGAAAAACCCGGACATATTTTGTGATTTGAAATTTGAATTTGGTCGGTTCAAAATCGGTAACCGTTCCGGTAACCGATTAAAAACTAGTGAAAACTGATAAAACCGTTAGAAATTTGTTCTACCGAGATTTGTTGCAGAAGTTATATGAGGATATTCATATTTGACCGAATTAAGTACACATTCGATTCGAATTCGTATCCATTATGACATTCGATTCATATTTGAGAATATTCAAATTCATATTCATATTTGTTTTACAAATATAAATTTGTACTCGTATTTAAAACTATTCCATCGTATCTCATCCGTTTCCATTCCTACTCTTTGCTAGGCAAAGGTAGTCAAGAACAAAGAAGCTGTTGTTGATCTGGTGAAGTCAATCAAATACCCGCAAGAAATGCTAGCAAAAAAAAAAAAGAGTACCCGCAAGAAAACAGTACTGTTCCTCTCAAGGAAAGAAATTACACACTGACTGTCCATCAAATGAAACCTTGTGATAACTTCCAGTGGTACAATTGCAATGCACGATGATGAAATAAAACCTTGCTATCTTTTTCCATGAACCAAAGTCCGTGCTTGTCTCACTTACAGATGTATGACTACTGCAATGGTAAACATGACGTTCTAGCTAAAACCTGAACCTATTATAAGGTACCTGTAAGGCTATAAGACCACCACCAGCACAATACAAATTATGATAAATCTTCAACTATGGATCGTCAGAGATGTCAGCAGCTACAAAATTATCTTCTCTGCAATATTCTACCTGACCGGATGGGTTCTTTCCAAGTCACAGATATTATTGCCTTAAAAAAAGTCACAGATATTACACATATACAGGCTCACTCTTCTGATTCTTCGTTCTCCTCTGATTCTTGGTCGTCCGAGTCTTGCTCCTCAGGATGTATATACTGCTTCATGTATTCTTCCTCAGTTGTCTCTTTGAGCAATATTAATCTCTGGATGATGACTGGGTCACTCATCTTTCTAGCATCCATGAAATCCGTCACCTCCTTATTGAGATGGTATGAATCAAGCATCATTTTGATCCATTTGTGGAGTTCGTTGGGACTCCTGCAAGTAACCAAGGATGCCTAGGAAGTAGGTCTTAAAAAATGCATGGAAACTATCTTATCACACACAATTCATAATAACCACCTTAGCTCAAACGAAAGGACCAGTATAGAAATAAAATGGTATCCTCTTGGCTCTTATTGATCAGCTTATGGTGCCTAGAGCTTGTTTTCTACCAAAAACAAATGTGCTTTATTCTGGGCCTTCGCATCTCAGTTTGTAAGTGTGAACACATGCTCCACTAATTTTCACATGATATTGATATAGTTCCTTATTTTCTTTTACCAATCTAATGCATCAACGTGGAGCTCCTAACCCATTTAGCATTCATTGTACAGTTCTGGGTTCTTGACATTACTGGATAGACAGGGATCCAAGGTACAAAGTAGCTAGTGTTAAGGGTATTAGAGATAAGGGTATTAGAGATAGAGTTTGTATTCTATTTCATATATGCCTTATCTTTATATGGCATATCCCCTTGTACTCTCCTATATATATGGCCCTTTGGGTCTCATATCAATATACACAATATTCATAACATGGTATCAGAGCTTAGGTTAAAACCCTAACCGATCTACTTCCACTGTTGCTGCTGCCCCCGGGAGGATCGATCTCCTCTCCCGGGGGCGGCCATCTTGTTGGGGCGGTCATCTCCTCAACGCCGTCGCCGACCGCCGCTGTCCTCGGGTCGCTGACCGACGAAGAAGCCGCCGACCTGGACGAGCCGCTCCTCACGGCCCCGCTCGTCTCCAGATCGCTGCGCGGAGGTGACGCCATCGCCGGTGCTGGGTCTCGCCGGACCGCCTGATCCGGCCGCTGGTGCGCCGCTCGGCCCGGAGCTCGATCTGGCCGTCTCCACGATCGAGGTCAACCCTGTCTCGATCCGCCGCCGCTCGGGTCGTCTCGCCGAGCCGCCGTCGCCGCCAGATCCGACGCCGTTCGCCTTGCCGCCGTGGTCGCCGTCTCCGCCGGATCCGTCGCGCTCGCCGGATCCATCGATCCGGCGCCTTCACGCCGGATCCGACGGGTCAGCCGTCGTCGCCGCGCCAGCGCCGCCGAATCGCGAATCCGATCGCGCGCGCCTCTGTCGTCGTCGCCGCGCTAACGCGCCGCCGGATCGCCGCCACTCGCCGGATCCGCCGCTGCTCAAATGCCGCCGGATCCGGGCTCCGAGCGCGCGCATCGCTCGCGCGCCGCGTGCCCGATCCTCCGCGCCCAGCCGCCGCCGGATCTGGCCGCCTTCTCCCGCCGCCTCGGCTGAGCTCGCGCGCTCCCCTCTCTGCGGCGAGGGAGAGACGGAGGCGGGGCGATGGGCGGCGGCGTGCGGGAGTGAGGAAGAGGCGGCCGGCCGCATGGGCCAAATGGGCCGTTCGGCTCTCGTTGCGATATTTTTGTTTTCTTCCGTTGCGTCCATCCAAAAGTTCGTAGTTCTAATCTTTCGTTCGTCCAAGCCATGCGAGTCCACAAATTTATTGTCAGTCATAGAAGTATAGGAATTTTATTTTGCATGGCAGCAGCCGCCGCTCTACTCTCTGAGCCGCGTGCAGATCGTAGAAGTCGTTATGATGCCGCCGCTTCTCTAGCCGCCGCCCCGAGCTTCAAAGGCCGCCGCGTGTCCTCTGTGCACTTACGCCGCCGCCTCTTGGGCTTCGATTTGCGCCGTCATGCATCTATCTATTTCTCTTCGGCTTGATTTGACAGTTTATTCAAAAACTGCACGCAACGATGATATCATCAAGACTCGGACTTCGGATTTATCTTGTTTTAGTATTAACCCTTTTCAAATGCAATGCTATTGCATACGCCTTGCATTTGAGGGGGGTGTTAAGGGTATTAGAGATAAGGGTATTAGAGATAGAGTTTGTATTCTATTTCATATATGTCTTATCTCTATATGGTATATCCCCTTGTACTCTCCTATATATATGGCCTTTTGGGTCTCATATCAATATACACAATATTCATAACAGCTAGCACCTAAGTAATCTTGAACAATACATAGTTGAGCAAAACAAAAAGACAAAAGGCCAAAGCAAGAACTATAAGCTATAATTTGTTTAAGTCTAACATTAAAATCGGATAAATGCTAGCCGCTTGCATAGTTATATTCCTACAGATACAAAAGATTTGTCCATTTGTTTCAGTGTTCGAGATATTACTTTCACCACCAACTTTCATTGTAACACATTCGTGAAACCTAATAAATATACTATTATGAAGGTATTCTGGATGACATATTTACTAAATTTCATGCAGCCAATCTTTATATATATAAAGGTATTCAACAGATTTGACTTCATGCATCCCATGGCAATATTTTTTTGGTGACCATGCGGGGTACATATTAAACAAGGCAACTTGATGCTTACATGGAATTAAATGACAGTTCAGTGGAGCATGTTAACGCCAGCAAATCCTTACCTTAACAATATCCCAATCGACCAATCCAATCAACTCAAATAACAAAAAGGAACAAGAAAACTAGATGCATTTGACAATAGTCAACAGATTATATTATAACCCATACTGCAATATAGTTTTGCAGGCAAAGAAGTCAATGTAACTTTTTCCTAAATATCATTGTCAATAGTTTCTTACGTGAAATGAGCATCTTCATCCTTGGCTTCATGCTCATCTCCTGGAGAGAAAGCAGTTGCAAGAGCACCAAATCTTTCTTCAGGATCTTCAATATTCAGTAGGTACTTCAGAAGCTTCATCTCTGGAGGTGAGATGCTTTTGAGGCTTTCCTTCGTGGTTGTATAAATATGATACATTATATCCTTGACCTATGCCATGCAATGATAAATATGCATAAACAAACATTCTCTACAAGTTTTAGATAGTAATAGTATACATGAACCTTAGTCAAAATCTCAGATCAACATTAATTACAAGGGATAAATACTAAGCCTCATTACAGTTGGTAAGTAACAAAACCAGTTCTTAAATTTATACAATATCTTGGTGATTTGGAAATCTAATAATGAGATTGAAAATAGAATGCACGCAATGTGAATTTGGAAATCTTATTCCATATGTAATTATGCATGAGAGACAATTTGTGAAGATCGTGAGCTATGATATTGCACTAATAAAGGGTATGCTTGCTCCAAGTACACTATCATACTTTGCACATTATATGAGTAGTCATGGTCTAATACATACCAGTTCCAGGTACATCTAGTACTGATATTACAATGTGAGGTATTAGGTATGATAATTCTATGTGATAGTACTATGAAAAATGATCCTGACAGCACAGGTAATGATTTTACACTAAAAATTTGAGCATAATGTATACGATTAATTGAATTAGCTAGTCTAACTCTTATCATAACAGCTTACTGCGATTAGTCTTATCTAGATTTTTCTTCAAGTGCTGCATGGCTGCATTAGAATTTGCAGAACGATAAATAGCATGGAACAGAAAGCATAAATAACAAAAAGGAAATTTTTATGAAGTTTTATTGCATTCCTAGGTAGCAAGTGGAATGTAAATGTGTCTCATAAACTTCTGATAACTTCTGGAGATTGAAGTACTGAAAGAAAAAGGTAAAACATCATGTATTCATGAAAATCTGGTGGAACTACTTAAATCTCAAAAGAGGTCAAAATACTATTTTGCATTACTTGTTCATAAATAGCATATCGTATTTTTTTCATCACTTCCTGTCTCGCTTCTTCTGACACATAATCAACAAGATATTATTTGCCTCCATATGTTGTTAAATGGTGCGACAACCAGCACAATGCCCCATCATGGGGTGAGGTGCTTCAGTGTCCCCACAGCTCCAGGTGGGCAAGAATATATGTAGCAAGAAATCATGATTTAAACATGGAGATCTTGTAAAACATAGTTTAAATTTCACTGAGAATCTGAGATAAACCTCGTTCTTCATAGTTGTAGAGTCTTTTGCAGCAGCCCAAGCTCTGTTAATCAGAAGAATTAAGGACGAATCAAGTTCTTTAGCCTTGGCTAAGCTTTTTATCTTGTCACAGGCATCATCTAGTGAAGAAGAATTTAGTATGTCATCAAACTTCGATTGAGCAGAATCAATGTCCAACTGTTCCAGTGTGCAATCATATGCATGAATTGCTGATAGACACTTAGCCCCAAGCCTGACAATTGCTGCATAATGTAGAAACAAAACGAACTTTTTCAGTGCACAAAAGAAAAGCAAGCTCATGAAGTTTTTTAAGATCTGGGAGTAGAACAAAAATGAAATAGACACATTTATTCGCCAATTCACACCACAAGGTCCACAACAAATTGATACTAATTAGACACACATGCTCGACAGAATAGATTGATTGGATGAACAAAACAACCAACCAAAGCAGTAAAAATAGACTAAATAAATACAATCTAGGCATTGCTTATAAAATTCTACATCTAACTTTTTTTTTATTTTTCCTTTTCCGACTGTTGGAAACCAGAGATCATGCTGCAAGTTCTCAAGAAATGCACAAAACCCAATGCTGGGTCTGTTTCAACATCCTTTATCATACTGTGCATATATGTTAGTGGCTAATC
Organism: Dendrocalamus sinicus; assembly: GCA_036346575.1. Classification (NCBI taxonomy): domain Eukaryota; kingdom Viridiplantae; phylum Streptophyta; class Magnoliopsida; order Poales; family Poaceae; genus Dendrocalamus; species Dendrocalamus sinicus. The sequence goes on from CM070663.1 coordinate 9,091,254, forward strand.
AGCTCAATACCCAAAAAATAAAGAATAAATTTAATAAGTGCGGTTTATGAGTCAAAAACTGTTGGAAGGTAGATAGTTACCATCTCGCTCATCAAGGCCATTATAAGCATTTAAAAGAAAATTAAGATGACGGAAGAACTCCCCAGTGAAATCCTTTCGTCTTCTCGCAACAATAGCATTAATATCAGCGGGATTCTCTCGGAGTTCTGTGAAGAGTTCCATGTGCTTGTCTATTTCATCGTCGATCTGACAAATTAATTGTAAAAATGAAGCAGATTCAGAAAATTATGTTATGATGCATATGAACACTTCTCTTGATTGACTGTGGTGCACCTAACCTACAATATTACGTGTAATCTAAATATCTGATTTTTCTACAATTGATAGTAAAAAGATTATCTTGAGAAATAGATCCTGCTTTGTTCCTTAAAAAAAAAGAAATAGATCTTGTTAAAACAGACTTACAAAAGGTGAGGATGCATAAAGAGATCAAATAAGAACATACTTTCTAATTCAGTTAGGCCTTAAAGCCTACATTGTTCAGTCAAAAGGAAAAGAACACACCTTCTTAACTTTTCTAGCAAGTACAACCAACTTCTGCTTCACTGAAGAATCAGTCTCCATATCTATGCGCACTTGGCAATGCTTGTAGAAGTGCGGTCTATATCTTCGCCACTCCTCTCTAAACACCAATATTTTTCTCCAGTCCTTTGTTTGTGGTTTCTCATGCATAAAGAACTCAATAAACTTATCACAGATTTGGGTCATCGTGTACCCCATTGCAACTTCACTCTCAGTGTGGTCATCCACATTAGCAATAATTGGACTAGCTACACACCCTGCAATTACATGAAGTAACTCACAATGTAAGAAAGTAAGAAACATTTCTGTAAGGTACACAAAGTATGACCCTAGGAGATCAAATATTTTTAATTGCAAAATTATATTTCAATTATTCACCATTACAAAAAAGAATTAAATTTCACAAAGGTCCCCTACTAAAAGCAGAATCAGTTTGTAATAAGAAAAATAAGATTACCAATTGAATCATATTAAGCTCAATCCCTAAAGAAACAAATAAAAGATTTTCTTATTAAAACATATAAAAGATTTTAAACATGTAGGACCTGTTTGGAACATTTGAATTTCACGGAAATCAGTTCATTTTCTGCAGGAACGGGAAAATTTTCGTGCATTCCAAACGGGGCCATACTGGGGTTAATTTTAAGCTTTCTAGTTCTACATACACTTACTTGCCCTCAATCCACACTTAGGTAATCTAGGAAAGGTAGTTAAAAAGAAACAAATCCACTCATATATCTGTAATAGCAAGCGAGCTAAAAATTGACCTCCCAATGGGAGGTTTGGGCTCGATCTTGTCCAATGAATCCAAACAGGCCCTCAAACTTGTCAAGGTTCGTTAAAGGAGAATAAATTCCACAGGAAGTCTAAAAAAGAAAGTTGGACTGATCTGAACGAAAAAAAGACCGCAACTAGTCTCAGGAACTTGCATCTCCTAGTCCAAAGGTGCTATATCGCCACAGCCCTGAAGGCCACATCACGGCAATTCATCAAGCATCTTGAGTGCAACACGCAATCCTCACGAGAAACCTACACCAATTGGCCTAACCACAACCAGGAAATGCAACGGCCTGCATCTTAGACCAATCAAATCCATCCAAGCAAGCTATGGCCCCTTACCGAAACAAAAAGAAATCACCCGAGTCCCCACGCCAGTCCAGTAGAGGAGGGGAGGAGGACGATGACGACAGCGGGAGGATTCGAGGCGGCGTGCTCCGGTGGAAGGAAGCCTGGTGGAGGCGTGTTCGGCGGCGCGGGCGAAGGTGAGGAGGCGAAGAGGGTGGTTTCTTTGATGATGATGGCGCGAGCGGGACTTCGACACGAATGGCGGAGCCGCCGGCGCAGGGAGTAGGAGGGTGTGACGACCCGCCTCCGCCGGCCGGAGGGGTGCCGGGAAGCCGCCGGAATAGCAGCTCGACATGGGAGGGGATTCAGAAGTTTGAGATAGGGTGGCAGCTACAGGATGATTCGTCCGTTCGCCTGGCCATGCGGCGGTGGGAAAAATGCTCCAAGATAATTTTACAGTAAATTTTACCAAAAAAGCCCCTAATAGATTTTGGTCATGGCTGCAACCCAAGATTTTTTTGGCTAGTGGCATTTAACGGCATATGTTTTTTTAACGATTTCTAAAAGTTTGTATATAACTTTTAAATAAAGTATTTTTTTAAGATGGAATTTACAAGTTAATTGTAGTATATGTTAAAAACCCAACATCTATACCAACCAAAATCACAAGCGAATATTTTTCTTCGTAATCTCTATCGTAAACAGCTAAAATTCAAAATTTTCAACCAAAAGTCATAAGTCGCAGCCATATCAAACAGGCGCGACATCATGTTTATGGTCATGATATTTTACAAAACCTCAATCTAACTGATGTGGCACCAAGTAACACTACAACTTTGGTTAGTACTTGCAGTTCTGTGCACAATATTCAAGAAGCTTTGAATACCAATTCTGAGGTTTCTAACGTGCACAAAAGACATATTTGGAAAGCTAATGAAGTCTATTTTCCAACGAATCAAACGGCACTTGATTTGGAGCTTCCTACACAAAGTTATGACAATTTCATTGGATGCTGCACGAGCTGTCCGGAGAGACGCACGAGACATGCAAAACATAAAGAGTTCGAGTATTGCAATGCAAGTAAGGGTAAAATCCGACCACACCATGACTTTCTAAAGGTTGAGAAGGATTCATTTTCAGGTTCCAAACGGATTTGGAAGCCCCTTGAACCAGAAAACAAAACATATAAAGATTTGAAACCGATTCGGACTCGGATTGGGACACCTGGCAAGACCGATACTAAAACGTCCATAACTTTCACAAACGGAGTCCGATTTGGGCGTTCTTGGACTCGTTGGAAAGCTATTTTGAAGCCCCACATAATGGACAAGGTGCCAGCCACGAAATCCTCATAGTCAGATCGCAAATTAAGAGAGAATCCAGAGGTAGCAGTTTAGGTATTTCCTTTTTAGTTCGTATTGGAGTTTGTTTCGGCCTTAGGCCAAGTAGTGCGTGAGTTGTAATCAAGGCCGTGCATTGTGCACCAATATAAGGCCAGGGCCTTAGCCCCATTGTAACTTAGACTTGGATTTGAGAAGTAGAAACCAGAAAATCACCATGGTTTGGTGGCCATTGTTGGCGTGTTCTTGAGATTTCCATCGAGGAATTGCTCTTGGTGTGTTGAATCCAATTGTGGTGTTGGATTCTACTCGCTGAAACTTCGGTTTCTCTACCCTTTGTTCACGTGCTGCGGTGTGCGTGGGAGAAGGCTTATCTTGGAGAGGGCATCCAACAAGACGTATCGTGAAAGATCAGGGCCAAAGCAACGGGGTTCAGCTAGCTTGCTAGTGGATCCGCATCATCCGTATCGGGCGTGGTTGATCACGATGCGAGGTTGCTGAATTTTTTTTTTCTTGATGGCGGGTTCTATGAAGATTGAAGATGGCAAGGCGCGACATAATCATACCGAGCCAATCGGGAGGTGCCCCAATATGCGACGCGTCTTTGCCGCCCGAGGTGCAATTGGATTTGAAGTGACACGTGACTACTTCTTAAGTTGTCACGAAGCTTGAAGGCAAGGTTGATGATTTGGGGCGCGAATTGATGCTTTGACGGAGGAGATACGCAACCAGCCACCACAATTTCAGCATGCTAAACGGGAACCTCAATATCCCGAACGGCGTGCACCATATGAAGACGCGGCGAACACGAGGAGATCTTTGATGGTGCAGCGGGTTTTGCTCCACAACCGCGCCATGCTCGGGACTCTGTGGTGCTGACCGTGGTAGGGACATGCGTGGCGAGGTGGTGTCGGGTTTGCTCGCGTGTTGCCGTGGATGATGGAATTGGGCGGATAAAAATTTCTATCCCATCATTTAATGGTAAAGCTGAACCGAGGAGTACTTGGATTGGGAGATGCGTGTCGAACAAATTTTTGACAGCCATCACTATACCGAGGATAAGAAGATTCGGTTGGCGACAATTGAGTTCACTGGATATGCTCTTGTTTGGTGGAACCAATTGTGTCGCGTAGGAGCTCGTCCGGATACTTGGGCACAATCGAAGAATATTTTGAGGCGACGTTTTGTCCCAGACACTACACGAGGACCTTGTACAACCGGCTACAACAACTACGTCAAGGTAATTCTAGTGTTGATGAATATTATAAAGAGATGGAGATGTTGATGATCCGTACAGGGACAGAGGAGCATGATGAGGCTACTATGGCACGTTTCTTTAATGGGTTAAATGAGGATGTGCAAGATAGGGTGGAGATGGTCCATTGCTACAACATTCAAGACTTGGTGCATCAAACTGAACGTGCTGAACAACAATTGAAGCGCAAACAAGCCAAGGGTGGACATGCTAACACTCAAACAAAGTCATGGAGGCGTTCATTACAGCAAGGCGATGATGTGGGTTCACACTCCAAAGTGGCGGCATCAAGCTGTTCAAATGGTGCTCTTTCAAGGGAGGCAAGCAATAGAGGCAAAGAAGCAACTAAAACTGATTCTAGTTTACCTTTCTAATGCTCGTGCTAGAGAAATTGAGTGTTTCAAGTGCAAGGGAAGAGGTCATATGATGCGTGATTGTCCAAATCAACGAAGAGTGCTTCTCAATAAAGACGGCTATGCTTCAACAAGTTCTAGTAGTGATTCTGAAAGTGAAAAATCCGATGATTCCAAGGAAGATGTTGTCTATTGTTATCCAGAGTTGAATGGTGTTAATCTTTTGGTCCGAAAGGTGCAAAGTAAAGAAACTGAAACAAAAGGACAGCGGTAGAGTGTTTTTCAAGCGGAGTGCAAAATCAAAAATAAAGCATGCAAGTTGATCATAGATGGTGGAAGTTATACCAATGTGATTAGCAAAGATTTGGTGTACGCTTTAGGGCTGTCCACGTGGAGGCATCCTCAACCACATCATGTGGAGTGGCTACACAACTCCGGAAGGCTAAAGATAACTCACAAGGTGCGTGTTCCGTTTGTTGTTGGTGACTATGTTGACAAGGTGGATTGCGACGTAGTTCCAATGGATGCATGTGGGTTATTGTTGGGAAGACCATGGCAATATGATCGCAATGCTACGCATGAGGGCCGATCCAACACATATACATTTGTACATGAGGCAAAGAAGCATGTGTTGAAACCAAAATTGGAGAGTGCTATTCATGTTGATGAAGAAATTACAGCCAAGAAGAAGCAAGATCCCAAGATTACCCCAACGCCGAGGACGGCTTTGCTTCAAGGAGGGGAGGATGATGTGGCACCAAGTAGCACTACAACTTTGGTTAGTGCTTGCAGTTCTATGCACAATGTTCAAGAAGCTTTGAATACCAATTCTGAGGTTTCTAACGTACACAAAAGACATATTTGGAAAGCTAATGAAGTCTATTTTCTAACGAATCAAACGACACTTGATTTGGAGCTTCCTACACAAAGTTATGACAATTTCATTGGATGCTGCACGAGCTGTCCGGAGAGACGCACGAGACTTGCAAAACATAAAGAGTTCGAGTATTGCAATGCAAGTAAGGGTAAAATCCGACCACACCATGACTTTCTAAAGGTTGAGAAGGATTCATTTTCAGGTTCCAAATGGATTTGGAAGCCCCTTGAACCAGAAAACAAAACATATAAAGATTTGAAACCGATTCGGACTCGGATTGGGACACCTGGCAAGACCGATACTAAAACATCCATAACTTTCACAAACGGAGTCCGATTTGGGCGTTCTTGGACTCGTTGGAAAGCTATTTTGAAGCCCCACATAATGGACAAGGTGCCAGCCACGAAATCCTCATAGTCAGATCGCAAATTAAGAGAGAATCCAGAGGTAGCAGTTTAGGTATTTCCTTTTTAGTTCGTATTGGAGTTTGTTTCGGCCTTAGGCCAAGTAGTGCGTGAGTTGTAATCAAGGCCGTGCATTGTGCACCAATATAAGGCCAGGGCCTTAGCCCCATTGTAACTTAGACTTGGATTTGAGAAGTAGAAATCAGAAAATCACCATGGTTTGGTGGCCATTGTTGGCGTGTTCTTGAGATTTCCATCGAGGAATTGCTCTTGGTGTGTTGAATCCAATTGTGGTGTTGGATTCTACTCGCTGAAACTTCGGTTTCTCTACCCTTTGTTCACGTGTTGCGGTGTGCGTGGGAGAAGGCTTATCTTGGAGAGGGCATCCAACAAGGCGTATCGTGAAAGATCAGGGCCAAAGCAACGGGGTTCAGCTAACTTGCTAGTGGATCCGCATCACTAACAAAATTACAACTCATCAGTCTTGGGATGATGGTCGTCAGGTGGAGCCAATTGACACTAAAAGGAGAACTCTGAAGACTTGCCGAAGGCAATAGGGATAACTGAAGACAAGGGCATATTGGTTAGGGTGTTTTTTGCGAAAATTGTGACCATGAAATATAAGTGGCAATAGGCCAATAGCCAAGAAATCTACGGTTTGCTGTAACTATGGTCATCAAATCTAAGGTTTTCTAAAATTTACTTGTAATTTGAAGACCACTCTTTATTTTCCCACCTTATTACGAACGATCCATTTTTGAATTTCGAACCCATTGCCGTATACTTAGCTACTCTCCTTCCAGTCTTCCACATTATCTAATACAATAGAATTAATACACAAACATATATACTCGAGAAGAATATAAAAAAAAAAGGTATGTTGCCATAATTTAGAGAACCCTCTGGAATAGCCTAATATTACCAGTATTTATATATTTTATACGAAGATGCTAGAGAATTACCTTTGTAAATAGTTTCCCTTATATTGGTTAGAAATTTAGGATCTTTCCATGTGCAATGTTTCAATAGTTTGGTAAATCTATAAATAGATTAGCATGCATGCATGCATTGTACATAGGTCTGTTCGTATTGACTTCTACTTCTGCTTTCTATTTGAAGAAGCTAAAAACAGGTACAAACATCTGGTTTTTCGAAATAGTTTCTTTACTCCTCTCACTCCCGTCTTACTTCGAGGATAAGTCAAGGGTCATGGGCGCATCATATACCCAATTCCTCTCACTCACATTTTACGCACGTATCTCTTTCTCACTTTTTGCACTACTCGCCCTCTATTTTTAAAGCTACTTATTTCCATCATTTTGCCAAATATTTTTGACAACCACATCCTCAGCCATATCAAAAGTGTTAAAGAGGTACTCTAACATATCAGAAATCATGTTTTCAATTGGTTTTAGACTATGAAATCATCAATTATGTGAACAGGGAAAGCAAAATGCCCACAAATATGAAGAAGCTGACTGATACATATCAGTACCATCATCAGTACAAGCAGCACCGCAGCTTGTTCCAAACACAGATAAAATGGTACAAAAGGGGGGGGGGGGGGCTCGAGGTCCTGATAGAAAAATAATAACATAGTTGATTCATTCTACATGGCACAAATACAATACAAAATGATGTGCTATATGTTGTGTAACACCCTGCCCGTAGGGGTGGTCCTACGCATGCATAGCACCCCACTTATAGTTTCATCCTCGCTATGTGTAAAAGAATTAACTCGAAGTTGATACATTTAGGTCCAATAAGCATTATATGCTATTATAACTCAATTTAGATAAGTAATGTTGAATTAATCCTATCATAGCTCCACATAGACCATCACACTAACAAACCAGGTATTACATTCATCCCTTTAAGTGCTAACGCCCCTGGCAGCACACCGTATACACGACAAATGCCTAGAGCCATCCCTTCTGTACTATAGTTTTAAATGCCAGACTTACCAATGAACTCGACAAAGTCTTCGGTTCATGGCTCATTGGTTTGACTGCCGGTTCAATTGGTGAACTGACGGTTCAAAAGTACTATATTTTAATATGTTTATCAATTTTAAATTTGAAAGGATATGCCAACTTCTAGTACAAATCACTAATATAGGGTCCTCTTTGCAATTTAGTTACACGAAGTTCCTTAGATGGGCTGATAAGGCGCTGGCCTGTGAAGAGGGAGGTAGGGTTCGATTCTTTTTTTATGGGCGGCGAATTATATCCTCATTTAAATCCTTCTTTATTGGGTGGATATCGAGCTATATCCTTGCTTTATTGAGTTTTTCTTGAAATTAGTATAGTTTAATTTAATATCATTTTATGTATAATTTAGAGATATTTTTAGAAGCGAGTTAACGAGCTGAGCTAAAGCAAAATCCAAATTCATTGAAATACTCATTTCAATGTTTAACTAATTAACAAGTATGATTAAAATAATTTTAAATCGAGCCAATAAACCCCATAATGAACTTTTTTCACCCTACCCTACCCCTCAGGCCATCCAAAAATGCTATTATACGCGGCCCTGATCAATTCGGTTTCGGCTTCTGGCTTCTGGCTTATTTTTCACTATTCATAAGTTTCGTCTTTTTCTGAACTTTTGGCTTTTTGTTGAGCTTTTTTGCCGGTTCTTTTTTCCCGTATTTGTTTGTATTATACGTAATGGGCTAACATATTTTTTTATATTTTTTTAAATTTAATTATGCTAAATAAGCCTCTGTCAGCTACAGTGCTTTTTTCAGCCAGCTACAGTATTTTCAGCCATAAGTTATAAGCTTTTCAGCCGAACCGATCACCACTAATCCGGTTCAATAGATCATTTTGGGCAAGTAGGAACAGGTTTCAAAGGGGTTGATTCGAAGCAGAAAAAAACTTCGAAGCAGATGGAGACTTTCATCCGGGCACTACACAATAGAATAATATCTTAAGTTTCGCTCCATTTACACTCCTGCCAAGGTGTATGATTGATTCTGAACAGTGCAGTAAAATACACTAGCTATTAAATCTACTCACGTGGCGTATTATTGAATGATTAGATAGTTAGGGCTTATTCATTTTTTTATTGTGGCCGAATGGTTTTTGATTATAGTTGATGGTTTTTAGATTTAATATAAACTCTTGTGCGAATGTACTAATATATAAAACGATTAGCTGCTTCAAAATGGCTGTCCCTCAATAAAAAAGATAAGAAAAAAATTATTTTTTATTTATTTAAAAAAATCATAAACATAGGTCGATAAAAAGGGTAGCATAGAAGATGTGCTCATCTACTCACCCCAAATGGATCCCCACCAAGTTGACTACCACTGACTGACAAGCAGTCCCCGCCTTACTCCATATACCAGACCACCCTCCTTTTCCCCGTTCCGTTGCGTCGCCCTCCGCGCCGTCACGTAAACGTAATCCAGAAGTCGGAGGCTCGTAGTAGGGTCGCCGCCGCCACTGCCTTGCTATAACGTCACGTAAACGTAACCCAGAAGTCGGATCGCCGCCGCCGCCGCGATGCACAACGACGTCGGGCTCCCCACCCCACGCGGCTCCGGCTCCAACTGCCGCGTGCAGTCCAACAAGTTCCTCCTTCGGCCCCGCCCCTCCCCCTCCTCCGGCGGTGGGTCCCACGAACGCACCGCCGCTCCGAACACCGCCGCCTCCGTCCCCGGTTGCGTCGGCATCAGGGAGGAGATGGCGGAGCACGAGCGTAGGCGGTCGGTGGAGGTGCGGCTGCTGGAGCTGCACGACTGTCAGAACCAGCTGATATTCTGAAGCAAAAGGGGAGGCTAAGTCTGAAGAAAAACGTTTCGTCCAGGCTCTGCGAGAGGTTCCAACGGCCAGGATGTCTTCTATTGTTTCAGAGAACATCAATGGTCCACATTAGTTCCAGTAATGGAAGTCCTAGTAGATGAGTGAGTTACTTTGCTTAGGACTTAATTTGGCGCTAATCTGGATGGATTATTGTAATTGCACTTAAGTTAATGCTGTACTGTACTCAGATATATGCGCTCAATGGAAGAGAACGGCTCATGCCCTATTGCAGATATTTCCTTTCCATAGCTGTAGCGTTAGTTGTCTTAGCTATTCTTCGCGTTTTCCTCTTTCCAGATTTCCACTATTCCTCCTTTGATTCGGATCTTACACCTTGGGATCTGACAACGACGCGCTCGAGGAGCAGGGGTACGCGCAGGCCGAGGTCGACGCGCGCCTCGCCGAGGCCCGCAAGGCTGCCGAGACCGAGGCCGCGGCGCCGGCGAAGGAGTCGCAGGGCGGCGGCGGCGGCTGGCCGAAGGGGACGGCGCCTCTAGGGATTCCGATCGGTTGCCGCCGTTAGTTCACGTGCTTAAAGGTTTAGCCTTCGATTAGCATATTATTATTAGTGCTTAACATATAATTAACCTAGTGCTAAGTCGCTAAGAGCATGTACAACGCAGACGCTTAGAGAGGTGCTTAGCAATGAAAAACTATTTTTTCTTGCCATATAGGATAGATAAGGTGCTTATTTTGAAGCATCGATGCTTAAATAAGCACCAGTGCTTAGTAGATACTTATGTATATAACTGATTCTATTAATAGAAAATATAGCATCTAAGCACTCATGGAAGAGATGCTTGCATTGGAGGGGATAACTTTTGCAGGGTGCTTGATGATGTGGCTATATTCTCTCTCTTTAAGCATTCATGGATAAGCATCTTGCATTGTACATACTCTAATAATGTTGTTCTCTTCTAAATTTGTACTACTGGTAAGTAATCTCTCCACTATTAACTTGTGAGCTATACTAAATTGGAAACTTGTGAGCTATACTAAATCTACTTCTAAACACCTGTATTCTTCTGTAAATAGTTTTTCTACAGTATCTAGTTTTTAAATAGATGTCTTTTTAAGATGGTGTATATTAGTCAATTATAATACACACTATAGTGATTTTATTTATATCGGTTAAAATCACATGCAAATTTTTTGTAAGTTAAAGTTAAAAGTTATTAGCAAAACCCAATTTAAACAGGCCCGAATCATTGGAAACAGTTCAATTCTTGGAATTTCGTTGGGAACCGTTTGATGCTGCAGGAATAGGAAAAATTCATGTGATCCAAACGGAGCCTCAAAATAGTACAATTATATTTCGGCCGATTTCTTGCACCCTTCGTGGCGAGACTTGTCATCCAAATGTTGTTAGGTGGTGGTTATGGACTAAGACCTTCGTGTCCTTGTGTTGTCTCAAGAGCATAATGACAACGTCGTACGGTACTGTACCCACATGGCACTATCTAAATGGATAACACTGCTACAGTACCTCATGTGTACTGTTCACGCTTCGCCGCTGCTGCAGTACAGAACATTCCAAAATTCTAAGGTGTGAACGAGAAACGAGGAATCTATATGTTTAGTGAAAAGAGCTGATAATTTTCTAAAATACTAGTATGCTCAGAAAGTAGAAGTGCCAACCAAGCATCGAAATGGAGTAATGTTACTGTGATAAGAATATAGCTAACTATGCCAAAACTAGTCAGTCGGTCAGTCCACTGCAAGCAAACATACTTGTGAAACTGAGTAGCATTGCTGCACAAACAAGCTAGCAAAACCACAAAGGGTACATCAGTAAATGAGATAACCTCAATATGTAGATATAAAATATCCTATTGAAAAATTCTCAGAGAATATAATGTTATTCCAACAAAGGCAGTTCGTCTTAAAACCATTTTTGTTCTGCCAACAGGTAAGACTTACGAGTAGCAGAAGGCTGCCGGTGCAGCCGCCGGGGCCACCTGTTGCTCCCGCACTAGGCGTCGGGTCGCTGGCCATGCCAGCGTGGGCATCGGCGTCACTACTCCCACCAACCCGGGCACCGCTACCGAGGCCCTGCCGCACCACGGACGTAGATGTCGGCGGTGCGCCGACCGAGGCCCTGGTGTTTATGAGCGCTGCCGTCGTGCTCCGCTTCTTCCTTACTGTCATGAAGCTTTCTTTGGTGCCATCACTTCTCAAATTTCACGGCTTGCTCTCTCTGTCGTCCCCACAGACGGCGCCAACTATTGTGGTTATTGACCAAACAGTAAAGTAGGAGAGTAGTGGGATGGATGAGATGGATGGACAATGCTCGCCCCTTCCCTATGTCCAGGGCATGTTTATATATTTTCCACGAAGTGTATTTTACAATCCTGCCCTTACATTCATGTGCCCTCCATAGGGGTATCTATGTTATTACACACGTCCCTTTTTTGGTACAACTCTCTAACATGCCGGATGGGTTTAGGTGGGACCACCCCTACAGCAGTGTCCCTTTTTCTCACTACGCTTCGAGCTTCTCGCCAGAATATCTCGTCCAACTCCATAGGTACAAAAGGCTCTCATGCGCATCATCTTCTTTCTAGCTCACCACTTGCCTCATTCTTCCAGGAACCAGAGCTTCTTGCTCTTTGGTTCACCAGGAATGCAAGCGTCATCCTTAGTGCTGGTGAGCACGCTCCGAAGCCACCATTGATGCTGGCGAGCTTTCCTTGCTTAATAACCATGTCCAAGTTTGCCTCTTGGCTCTGCATGCTCAAGCCCTCATTCAATTTCAGTGTTGTTGCAGTCCATTGTCGAGATTGGGTCATCATCTTCAACTCTAGCCACCATTGCCATTTCTGCTCTCCTTTATAGTCTGGTGAGCCCCTATTCGATTCGTCGTGTTTACACCATATCTGGTTAGCAAGGAGTCTAATCCGCACCTTCTTGTAGCCTTCCATTTACCGTAGCTTGCCGTCGTCGTGAAGCCTGTCATTGCCACCTCTGCTCACTGTCACTAGGACACCACAAACCTCCTCGTTGACCACTGTGGTGACCTCCTGGTAGCCCCCTCTTACTTTGCGCTCCTTAGATTTGAAGCTCAACACGTGTAGTTGAGTTTTCCCCATTGTAGTCCATGGCACCACGTGGCTACATGTCGCTGGGCTGGCTCTGATGACCTTTGGTTCTCGTGCCAGCGGCCATAACATTGCCTAGACTCCCTCTAGCTTGTGCTATGACCTGATTTGCTCATATTGATCTCCTGCACCAATGCTATCATGGCCAAGCTTCCTCGCTACTTCCTACCATCGCACCGCCATCTCCATCCTTCTCCAATGTCACGACATCATAGTGGTACTCGTGGTAAGTTGTTGATGCTAATCGATGCACGTCCTTGGCTCGAGAGAGTTGTTTTTACTGTTGTCACCATTGCTGTCCATGGTGCCACCACGGAACTCATCATCATTGCCGCTCTGGTGATCATTGGTCCCCAAGCCGCATTGTTTTGCATCGCAACCACTCCTAGAAATCTTTTCCCGTGTTGCAAATTTTGCCTTCTTGGCTCTCTTGCCTGTTTCACCATGACCCTGCTCCGTGCTGCCGACAAATCTCATCGCTGACAACCTACATGGCCTCTCCTCCAAAGCTACCACCTCAGCATCCTCCACCGTGCTTCCCTCTTTCCATTTCTCTAGTCATCCTCACCTCCCCATGCCCACCTTGATGCTGGCTAGCTCACCAGATATCTTGGCCATGCGAGCTCTACTACTCTCTCTGCCAAGTGGGGTCCATTGGTCAGGTGGTTTAATGGCACAGCTATGTGTCGATGACATGTAGGTCCGACCCCTTTAAATCATTTTCAAAATCCAAAAATTGTGAGGACGTTTGTGGTTTAGCTACAATACGCTTTCTCTGTAGGTTAACGGATTTTAGAAAAATATGCCTTCAACATCACCCCTGCAGCACAATGCTTTCTCTTTTCTTTTTCTAGATTTTCTCTCCCAGCAAAAAACTGAATGCTTGAAACTTTTGCATGCGAACTTCGAATTGAGTGAAACTTGTTTCTAAATTTTTTTATATAATCATGAACTTTCATAATCTGCAAAAAAATATTTGGATTTCCTCTCCTTTTGAATTATTTGGCTTTAACCAATAGATATTGATATACCAGAAATGTTTGGAGATTGATCTAGAGCAGGAGACAAGTGTGCAACAAGAAGGCAAGTACACCATTGACCATACAAGAATCTAATCGATCTAAGGATCACATGGATCTTAGCCAAAGTTCCAACTTTTCCTCAAGATAAACAATGTTGCACTAAAATCAGGCAAAACTCAGCAACTTGAGATATGACTTGCTCATGTGTTTGATATGACTAAGATGACTTTAGATATGTTCTCACATATCACAACAAACAAGAGCACCCAAAGATCATGACCAAAACCCTAAGAACACGATTTTCAATAGGACTCTAGATCGAATTAAACCGGGCAATCTTACATGATCTTGCTACAGCTGGTCTCTAGATAGATATAATATGATCCTCATGAGGTATCTGCATCACTTACATGTCCTTGGAACATAGCAAGACCAAGAGAGAAGAAAGGGGGTAAAAACATCAAACAAAACAAGTACAAAATCAACAAGATAAAAAACACACCATGTAGGATGAACAAAGTTGATATATTGCAACTTGTAGATATTTGATTTACAGCTACTCCAACGTGGAGGATAGAACTCTCTCTTCCAAGATTGTTTGATTTACAGCCACTCCACTATAGAAGGCAGAACTCTCTTTCCCACGAGCACACACCTCACAAGCCTCCTCTCCAAGGAAGTCTCTCTTTTAAACTCTATAATGAGTGGTTAGTTGCTTTCCCTTTTGGCCTTCCTTAACCGTAGCCACCAACTTTACCCACTCAAATAGATGGAGTAACCAACCCACATCTAACGCTAATGGATGCTATCTATTAGCATAACTAGGGAAACCCATTAACCCCCACATTGGGTTTTACAACCACACATGATTTATATACGCTCCTCAAAGTGCATAAGCTCAAAACCCACTAAGGAGAAGGCTTCCATTCACTTAGCCTCCTTGATGTAAACCGCTCTTCCCATGCCCTCTAAGCGCTGCGGTTCTGGTCCCTTTGTTGTTTTCTATATTTTGGCTTCCCCACCAAAAAAACGTTGCCTTGAGTGTGGATCTCGCCTCTTTCGCGAGTCTAGTCCATGGTCATCTCCACTTTTCCAAGCAATTCTCATGCTTGAAATGTGTAGATTCACCAATGGTTTATGCATCAGCAAGTCTCTCCGTGTCAGTTCCCCTCAACCACGCATCACTTGCACCGACTGTACCATTCGATGAACTGTTACTCAAACCTTTCCTTCAACATCTCTTGTGCCTCGCTTATGCCTATCCATCCCGCCCGACTTTCTTGGCTATACCTCAGCTCATCCCCGAGCCTAGTCCCGATCCACACCGTCAACCATTGCTACCTTCAAGCACCCTGCATATCAAAGACCAAGAAATCATTTCTGGATACAAATTCTTCACAACTTGACCCACGTTAGTCCAAACATGCTTCATGTAACATGAATGCAATGACCTAGAACCCAAAACTCAATCTACGACCAATTCCCATAATTTTCAGAACCCCCTCTCAGTCAAGAAAAATTATGGTCAGTCAGACCGCTAGGGCAGAGCACCAGAAAAACCCTCTCTAAAAATTCAGTATTTCGCCATCTAGTTTCAGGTCAGAACTCTCTTTGATGTGACACCTAGTGCAAAGACATCACAAGACACTCTTACACAATAGTTTAGTGTCTAAATGCCAAAAGCCCACATGACCGGTATGACCGCTTGACCTAAGTCAGTCAGACTGCCCCTGGCAAAATGCCTAAGGAGCACATGGCCGTCTGACAAGCTCTACATACCGTCTGACAAGCTCTACATCGTAACTCATCCTTATGGGCTGTCAGTAACAGGCTATATCCTATCATCAGTCAGGATAGTCTTGGGTATAGTTACCGCAATCCCAGTAACGCATGCCCATGCTTAGCTGGTCCTTGGACTTGAAGAACTTGCATGCGTTCCTGCACTAGCAGAGAGGTAGCGTCTCCCCCATGGGCGGGTCGTGCGGTGAATGCTGGGTGGGAATGTTCAGATATGGGTTGGGGTTGAAGTTACGTGGGCTTTGTTTGTGGGAGGTGGCCACCTAGCATAGGCCACTTGTTCATCACAGGCTGCTGCAGCCCTTGGTGCAGGAAACATGGTGCCGAAGGGGTAGTACTTATAGGCTAAGCCCACGCAGTATACGCTTTGCAAGTCTAATTTGGTTTAGGCAAATTTGCGTCCGCAAGGCAAGGGCATGCCAGATGATTCGTAGACCAACGTACCATCATGTCCACACATATGTCACTCTGTCCGTGCCACCCCCTCGCCTGTTCCCTCGAGCACACATTTGTCACTTTGTCTGTGCTGTCCCCCTCGCCCGCTCCCTCATCCGCACATATGCCACTCTATCCGTGGCATCCCCCTTGCCCGTTCCCTCGTTCGCACATATGTCACTATGTCCATGCTGTCCCCCCTCGCCCGCTCCCTCATTCGCACATATGTCAGTCTTACCATGCTGTCCCCCACACGAGGTAGGTAATTAGCTACCGTTCGGTGGTAGGGTGGCAGAGAGAGAGGCACATGGTGGTCGGGCGATAGGCCCTTGTCGCACGGCCACGGAGTTCTGTTGGCCACGTGTCAGTTCTACGGTGTTGCCGTCCGGTGATCTTATGGCAGAAATAACATTTCTACTATTTTTACATGTATACTGATATTTTTTTAAATACGAGTTTAAAACATACTAAAAGTAAGAAGGATGCCAACTGCATCACCGATTCACCGCATTGGTAGGTTGGATTTGGCATATTCTGCTTTTTTTCTGAAGAAAAATTGAACGACATTTGTCGTAACAGCTACACACACATTCCTCAGGGAACATTAAGGAGTATGCTAATTATATTGCCAAAACGTCAGGAATGACAAGTGTCTTAGCTCCACACACCCCCTTCGTGTAACATGCCATCTGTGCCGTCGCACCGTCAGCAACTCAGGAGGGTTGCCACGCTGCAGCTGGAAAGCCCCGAATTTACACAAATGCCCCTCACCAACAAATTCACGTGCGCGCGGCCTACGCTAATCACCCCGACACGTAATTAACCGCGCAGTTAATGAGTGATGAGTGAGGTTAACAAACCCCGCACAGTTACTTAAGAGAGGCGATTTCGCTCCCTGTTGATCTTTTCCCCTTCCTCTCCTCCTCTCCCATTCCACTGGTCATCGTCTCCCTCCCCGCCTCCGCTCCCCGGCACGCGGCGCCGGCCCCGTCCCGCGGCAACGCGTCCCGACGCCGCGGCCTCCTCCGCAGCTCCGCGCGCCCCCGATCGACCCCCGGATCGCCGGAATCCGTGCGGTGACGAGGTAACGAGTTGGCAGCACTGAGACGTCCCGGGCGCGAAAGGTGAGCCCTTTCAGATTCGGTTTGGCTCTTGGAGTCGAGTTGTGTCGGGGTGCTGAGGTCGATTTGGTCCTGGATGTGGTCTGGTGCGCGGGTTGCTTTGATTTGGTTCGTTGTTGAGGCTCTTGGGTTTGCAATGGTTCGATTTGGTTCTGGAAGGGTGTGGGTGTTGTCTTCTTGGTGTGAAGGTTGCCAATTTTTAAGATTGTTTTGGAGTAATTGATGCCCTAATTGATTAGGGGTTCCTCTTCTTGGGTTTCTTGGATTCTCTTATTGCAGTGTATCGATTTTTAGTTGCCTTCCTTCTTTGATGGTGGTGGGTGTGGAAATTGTAGTTCTTGCAGGATGGAACGAAAGAGTTTGTTGTAGTCCTATTCTTGTTTCCAATATCTGTTGGGTTCTTTCCTTTACAGGTAATCTTCGCCTTCCGGGGAACTGTGTGAGGGAGCAAGGGAAGGGTGGAGAGGCTGTGGAAGCTGAGGAGGGTTTGGTTGTCGGAGAATGGTGGAAGGCGCCAAATTCCCTGGGATCATTGGTGCCGTGGGTGGCCACGACGGCGGCGGGAACTTCTGCGACATGGCGTACTACCAGAAGCTAGGGGAGGGCTCTAACATGTCAATTGATAGCCTTAACAGCATGCAGACCAGCATGCACGGTGGTTCGATTGCAATGTCTGTGGACAACAGTAGTGTTGGGTCTAGTGACTCTCGGACCGGGATGCTTAACCATCCTGGTCTCAGGGGACCCGTCATGGTGGCCAGCTACTCGGTTGGGAACAGCATTTTCCGTCCTGGGCGTGTGTCGCATGCCTTGAGTGATGATGCGTTGGCACAGGCTTTGATGGACACTAGGTTCCCAACTGAGACGCTCAAGGATTATGAGGAGTGGACCATTGATTTGGGGAAGCTCCACATAGGAATGCCCTTTGCGCAAGGTGCCTTTGGGAAGCTGTACAGAGGAACCTACAATGGGGGTGATGTTGCCATTAAGCTTTTGGAGAAGCCAGAGGCTGACCCCGGGCAAGCTCAGTTGATGGAGCAGCAATTTGTGCAAGAAGTTATGATGCTTGCAACGTTGAGGCACCCAAATATAGTCAAGTTCATTGGTGCATGTAGGAAGCCAATGGTTTGGTGTATTGTGACAGAGTATGCAAAGGGTGGATCTGTTAGGAATTTCTTGAATAGGAGGCAGAACAGGTCTGTTCCACTGAAGCTGGCTGTAAAGCAGGCATTAGATGTTGCGCGTGGCATGGCCTATGTTCATGGCCTTGGATTCATTCACAGAGATCTTAAGTCAGACAACCTCTTGATTTCTGGTGATAGATCTATTAAGATTGCTGACTTTGGGGTGGCTAGGATTGAAGTAAAAACTGAGGGGATGACGCCTGAAACAGGAACATACCGTTGGATGGCTCCGTAAGTTGAACAAACACGCTCTTCATCTCATTGAATGCTTATTTTAATTAGTCATGGTGTTATTCTAATTAGCACAATTCTATTTCATTACCTCGCATTGCTATTACTCAAGGCCACGATATGGATCAAGCGGTACCTTTGATATTGGGCATGTTCTTTTTGGCTTGGACTTATGGTTTTTAAATGCGGCTTTTGGCTTTTGAGTTGTTCGTGAGAGAGTACGGAGTAACAGAAACTCATGTGCGGTTTTGGCAAATATAAATGAAGTCGATACAGTGTGTACTACAATTAATTTGTATACCCCATCTTGAAAAGACACTCTGTTTGAAAGATAGTTACTGTAGAAAGGTCGAAAAACAACTATTAGAAGCTGAAAAGAAGATGCCCATTAAGACACCTGCAGTACCTATTGCTCTTTATTTTATTTATGCTGGTTACCATTGTTTGACGTGGATTTCTTGCTTCGGGGTATAAGGTGCGAGCATGCCAGTGTACTAAAGTACATAAAAATGAATAAACACAAGAAAGATAGGGAAACCATGTATTTTATTTATTTATTTATTTGAGAATAACAGAATTACAAGTTCTCTTTATATATATGCGCTCTATGGCATGCTTTGCATAGTAGATCTGGCATAGGCGATGTGATATGGTTTCCGGGGCCTCGGAAGGCTCCCGGTTAATTACATCTGTGGGGTGAACCCACAGAATACCGTCGATTAAGTTGCACATTAGTCGTCGTCTTCAGTTTTTGCTTCACGTTCTCTATGCATGTGATGAGTGATTGATGTAAATGTGGGCGTTGGCATTATTCATAGCCTCGTTGGTCTGTGGGGCTGTTGACAGCGTAGCCTTTGCATTGGCCGCGCCTGTTCGTGTCATTCGATGTTGTCGATATCGAACGCCACAAGGGAATGAGGTGATCGAGAACATGCATAGTTCACACCAAGCTTGACCGATTTGACGACGCAATGGCAGAATCGGGGTAGTAGACGTTATCCAGATAGTGGAGTTAGCGGAGCAAGACGCCATGGTCGAGTATCGACATGGTCGAAAGTGACTGCTAGGAATGACTCCTCGGAAGCCGGAAGCCATTGGGAATAGTCGGTAGTCGAAAGCCGTTCGTGGTCAAAATCCGTCGTGGTTGAAATCCATCAGAAGTGGTTCGTGGTCGAAAACCATTGTGGTCGAAAGCCATCGGAAGTCGTCTGTGGCCAAAAGCCATCATTGTCGAAATCCATCAGAAGTCGTCCGTGGTCGAAATCCATCGAAAGTGGTCTGTGGTTGAAATCCATCAGAAGTGGTCCGTGGTTGAAAAGCATTGTGGTCGAAAGCTATTGGAAGTCGCCCTTGGTTGAAATCCATCGTGGTCGAAAGCCAACGGAAGTTGTTCGTGGTCGAAATCCATCATGGCCGAAATCCATCATGGTCGAAAGTCGGGTGCTATCTACCATCACTTGTGGCTGTAGGTCGAAAGCCATCGACCATCACTCGTAGTCTTAGGTCGAAACCATCGGTCATCGCTTGTAGTCGTAGGTCGGAAGCTATCTATCATCGTTCGTAGTTGTAGATCGAAGGCATCGACCATCGCTCGACCGATTATTGTAGCAAGGCTAGTTGCTATAGCACACCTCACCTGAGTACCATGGGTGATCGGCGGGCATATGGGTACTTTAGTACAACGAGTGGTTGGAAGCGCTTGAGTACCAAAGGCAGTTGACATCGCTCGAGTACGATGAGTGGTCGGAGTCACCCGAGCATGAAAGGGTCAGAGATGCTCGAGTATAGTGAGCGTTCATGAGCGATCTAGTATTAAAGTCGGTTGAGGATGTCTGGGTATGACAAGCAGTCAGAGGCGTCCGTCTTTGAGAAGGGTCGGAGGCACTTGATTTCGACAAGCGGTCGGAGGCGTCTGCCTTCGAGAAGCGGTCGGAGGCGCTTGACATCGACAAGGGGTTAGAGGCGTTCGTCTTCGAGAAGCGGTTAGAGACACTCAACCTCGACAAAGGGTCGAAGGCGTCCGTCCTCGAGAAGCGGTCGGAGACACTCAACCTCGACAAGGGGTCGGAGGCGTCTGTCCTCGAGAAGCGGTCAGAGGCACTTGACCTCGACAAGGGGTCGGAGGCGTCTGTCTTCGAGAAGCGGTCGGAGGCACTCGACTTCGACAAACGGGTCGGAGGCGTCCAACTTCGACAAGCGGTCGGAGGCGTCCATGTTTGAGCAGCGGTCCAGGCGTCCGAGTTCAGCAAGTGGCCGGAGGTGTCCGAGTTCAAGAAGAGGCCGGAGGTGTTCGAGTTCGAGAAGCGGTCGGAGGCGCCCGTCTTCGACAAGCGGTTGGAGGCATCCGTGTTTGAGCAGTGGTTAGGGCGTCCGACTTAAACAAGCGGTCGGAGGCGTCCGAGTTTGAGAAGCGGTCAGAGGCGTCTGTCTTCGACAAGTGGTCGGAGGCGTCCGAGTTCAGCAAGCGATTGGAGGCCTTCGTCTTCGAGAAGCGGTTGGAGGCGTCCGTCTTTGAGAAGCGGTCGGAGGCACTCGACTTCGACAAGCGGTCGGAGGCGTCCGTGTTTGAGAAGCGGTCGGAGGCACTCGACTTCGACAAGCGGTCGGAGGCGTCCGTGTTTGAGAAGCGGTCGGAGGCACTCGACTTCGACAAGCGGTCGGAGGTGTCCGTGTTTGAGAAGCGGTTGGAGGCACTCGACTTTGAGAAGCGGTCGGAGGCGTCCGAGTTTAGCAAGCAGTCGGAGGCGTCCGACTTTGAGCAGCAGTCGGAGGTGTCGAACTTTGACAAGCAGTCGACGACGCTTGTGTACGGCAAGCGGTCATGAACGACTGGGTATTGAGGATGGCCAGCGATGTTCGAGTACGATGAACAACCGGCGACGTTCAAGCATAGCCAGCGACCATGAGTAACCAGGTACCAAAGGTGCTTGGCGCCCCCTGAGCACAGCATGGGACACACCAAGATCGCAAGGGCAAGGCATCCTCACTAGATTGGAGCAGTGGTCGACGACGTTGCAAGTCTTAGGCGTCGAGAGGGTTCATGCGAGTAGCACCATCAACCTCACCTTGTGGAGCTGTTATCAGATTAGAGGTACAATCGAGACCAAACTTGGTACGTGACGGATCGTCGCAGCCGCGCAACATAGCTGCGGCACGCGCCACATATAAGAGTGGGGGAACTTCGTGCTTTAAGCCCATGGGATCGAAGAGCGATCAACAATCTTGACGACCCCTTCGTCTTAGCCACGAGCTGCTCAATGACGAGCTCCAATGTACTTAAGTGACAGTATTACCGGCCGCGACTGTGGCGCCTGGCAATCTTCCCTACACGCCACCGTCTATTGACATGCAAGATGGCTAAATAACAAAGAGAAAGGGGAGGTTTTTTACCGTCCTGACCAGGGTATGCCATGACTTGGGCTTGTACGGATTGCTTCCTTAGATTCCTTCGCCTTCTTTTTTGGCTGTGAATCCTTTCCGCGTAGGCCTTCTGTGTGTATGTATGCTAATGTGGTGCCTCCTTCGTCTCCATCCGGGCTCCTCCCTGAGTACGTCGGAGTCCTGACCGTCTATGTGTGTCGGTGTGCACGTTCCTCTCCATCCGTCTTCGTGTGTTGTGTGTGCCCCTCTCATCTGCGGGGTCTCTCCTTTTATAGGCACGAGCAAGGGCCACGGGCAACATACGCGGCCCCCACACGGTGCGAATCAACCTCTGACTTCTGGGATCGAAACTCTGACTTGATTGCTAAATCTTTCCTTCCAAACCTTTGCTTTCCATACCAGAAAAGATTTATCGCGAATTACTTCCATCAGATGGAGATACGGTGCAGTCATCTTTCCATTGTGAAGACGATACACCCGGAACCAAGCTCTTCCGTCCATCTTGGTGCATAGGCTGCCATAAATTGACCACGCACCTTGCCATCGATCGAGAACGTGAGGCCGTATGAGGCATGGCACAACAATCAGTTGAACTGGACCATAGATCGCGTTGGCACAAACCTTGTTGATGGTAGTCGAGTACATGTGTGCCTGAGTTCATGTAGGAGTCGGAGACCAGTCGGCACCCCTGGAGACAGAGACCCTCCGGATTATAGCAAGCCGGTCGATCCTTCGAAGACCCGTGTAAGAGGTATGATCGGAGCTGCGGTACAATCGTCGTGGTCGAGCAGTTGTGGTTGAGGAGTCGTGTTCGAGCCGTGTTCGAGGTGTCCAAGTAACGGTTGAAGAGAACAACATGGTCAACACAATGTGGTCATCACAACGTAGTCGAAACATGTGGTCAGGGGAAGATCTTGGCCCATATGTTTCGTGATTGGCCGGCGGCGTGCAACCATGCGAGGCACAGTGCAACGACCGGTTCAACTGGACCGTAGCATGTACAAATAGCAGTGTCTTTTTCTTCTCAAACATATATCTCTGATTTTGCTTTGGGCTTAGTATATTTGCACAAAAACTCATCAAACAAATGCCCCCGTCGAGTTAAGTTTGATGTGTGAAGCGAAGTGAACTTAACTTGGCGATACTATTTTGGTAGTCAAACAGGCCCCCGATTTTATGGCAGCCTTAGAGTGTCCGAGTACATGTTGCAGTCGTACTCGACCGGTTATTGCAGCAATCAGTGTGTCCACATCCTGCAGCGACCGTAGCATGGGTCGTAAGGAGTTGAGTAGCGGTCTAAGTGAGAATTGTAGTAGTCGTATCCATCAGCTGCATACCTGAGGTTAGAATAAACACAAAAGAAAGAAGAGGAAGAAACCAGGTTTATGCGTATACTGGATCAGTCTTCTAGAGTACATAAAAGATTGTTGACCCAGGTCGAGTATGTTTGTGTTGAGTCAGCAGTTTATGTCGTATAATGGTGTTGAAGCAAAAGATCATGCCGTATGCTCACGTTGAGGCAAAAGGCCATATATTACTTGGGTGCTAACAAACTATTGCTATCTAAGGTATTGGATTGCATCAGTTGCAGCATGCCTTTGAAAGCATTTATGCAGTAATTCCTAATTGTTCTGCGGAGAGATACATAAGGTACATGTCAGATGGGGAATGTTTTATACAAGGCATAGGCAACAATGACAGCTAGCTGCCGCATGTTTGGGCAACTAGGACAGCTATCTGCTGCATGTTTCTTTATTTCTTTATATAGTATTATTAGTTGGAAAGATGAGTTTGAGTTCAATTAGGAGATAAAGTTATATTAGGCAATAAGAGATTTCGAATGGATCGCTTAATTGTTGAGGGGGTTGCCCAAACATGGTATATAAGGCGTACCTAGTAAAGCTTACAAGTAAAGCAGATATGGAGATGGCAACTAAAGTGCAAGATTACAATGAATCTACGAAACGATCGTGTATTTACGACTACAATGGAATAGTATAAAAAGGTGTGAGCAATTTTTTTCGAGGGCAGAAGACTCCGAAAAGCGAGAAAGTGTGGCTTGCATCATACCATCTCATTGGCGCGACACAACAATGATATTTCCAATTGGAGTGAGATGAGGGCGAACCCAATTGGCATCACTTTCAAAGAGTATGTCAATTTGCAGTTTGGGCCCCCATTCGTCACAATCCTATGGGCGAGCTCAAAGAATTGGCAGAGACCATCGTCGAGGAGAATCAAGAGAAGTTCCTAGCCATTCTCTGTCAGGTTGATCATCTCCAACCGAGGCAGCATGTTCAATTGTTCACGCCTGAACTCCAGGAGCCCATCCGGACTGATGTCGAACTACAGAACCCTGCTAGTCTTCAGATGGCCATGGCGCTTGCTAGGGCGTATGAATGTTGTGCTTAGGTCACATGCCAAGTTGTGATCCAGCAACCTATAGTTTGGCTACGACACCCTCTTAATACTACACCAATTGCGTCGACGGCACCAACAATCCAGCCCATCCCGCCCTCCCTACCTCACCGACGGCCAACCCATCCTCTGGAGAGACCACTGGCACAACACGCCCGCGTTGCACTATGCGTCGCCGCTATTTAATACCTGAAGGGATGGAGTAGTGAAAAGCAGCCGGCTTGTGTTATAACTGTGAGGAGTTCATTGATTCATTCCCAATCACCGTTGTAAATGGCTATTCCTGTTCTCCTAGCGGCAGCCTTGACGGCGAGGATGACCACGACATTAATGATGAATTGGGTGATCCAAGAATTTCTTTATATGCCCTGACCGGAATTAAATCACAGGCCAGCTATACCATGCAACTCCACGTAACGGTTGGCAACATATCTCTGTTGGCTCTGCTGGACTCCAGGTCAATGCATAATTTTATTACACCATCAGCCGCCCGCCGTGTAGATGTGGATTTTCAATTCCGTCTTGGCCTGTGTGTGATAGTGGCCAATGGAAATCAAGTACCCAACAATGGTGTATGTGAAGCTCTTCCATTACAGATCAACCAGGTGTACTTTACTGTGGACTGCTACTCTCTTCCCTTGGATGGCTTCGACATGGTGTTGGGCACTCAGTGGCTCCGCACTCTTGGGCTGATCTTTTGGATTTGACAACCTGTCATTGGTTTTTTGGCGCGCTGATCATAAGGTCCAGTGGCATGGTTTTGGTATATCTTAGGAGCCTCGTCAAGCTTTTGCCATTACTGCGGTCAAGTTGATGGAGGCATCATTGAGCGAATTTGATGATCTTTTCTCTTCACCAAAAGGGCTTCCACCAGCATGCATGCGATCACCACATGCATCTTTTGCTCAAGACGACTCCGGTTTCAGTTCCGCCATATCGGTATCCACAACTCCTCAAGGACGAACTTGAATGCCAATGTGGTAGTTACAGCAAGGCATCATTCGACCAAGTAGCATATTCTTCACCAGTATTGCTTGTCAAGAAGAGTGACGGCACATGGCGCTTTTGCGTCGACTATCTAGCTCTCAACGATAAGACTGTCAAGGACAAATTTCCTATACCAGTAGTTGACGGACTATTTGATGAGTTGTGCGGTGCCAAATTCTTTACCAAGCTCGACCTTCGGTTTGGCTATCATCAAGTGTGCATGCACCCTCTAGATATCGCAAAGACATCATTTCGCACACCTTGGTCTCTTCGAATTTCTCATCATGCCGTTTGGCCTGATAAACACACCGGCAACATTTCAAGCATTAATGAACGGCATTCTCTGACCTTATTTATGCTTCTTTGTGCTTGTGTTTTTTTATGATATTTTCATATACAATAGTTCATTGGTGGAGCATCTACAACATGTTCGGGCAGTTCTTTGTCTGCTTCAACAGCATTGGTTATTTCTCAAAAGATCGAAGTGTCTTTTTGGTGAAACAAAGATGGCTTATTTGGGACACATAATTACCGTTGATGGTGTTGCTATGGATGAAGCAAAGGTTCAAGCAGTATGTGTGTGGCTAGAACCACGCTCAATTCATGCTCTCCATGGTTTTCTTGGCTTGGGAGGCTATTACCGTAAATTTATTCTCTCTATTACTGAGCCTCTTATGCGTCTTCTCAAAAAGGAAGCATTTCATGGACGGAGGAGGCCGTCCATGCTGTCAAGACTTTGTAAGACATTGACCACAACGCCAGTTCTCCAACTCCTTGATTTTTGTGCTGACTTTGTTGTCAAGTGCGATGCTTCTGGATCAGGCGTTGGGGCAGTACTCCATCAAGACAAAGAACCCATTGCTTATTTCATCTATGTCATGGCACCAAGACATGCACACCTCGCAGCTTATGAGCGTGAACTCATCGGATTCATGCAAGTTGTCCGCCATTGACGGCCTTATTTGTGGGGACGCCGATTTGTGGTTCGTACAGACCACTATAGCCTTAAATTCTTGCTTGACCAACGTCTCTTAACAATTCCATAGCACCGTTGGGTCAGCAAGTTATTTGGTTATGACTTCCATGTTGAATTCAAGCCGAGGCGTTTGAATGTTGTTGCAGATGCTTTGTCTCGCTGCGATGCTATAGGTAGTGTGGCCTATGCTCTTTCCATACCGAACTTCACCCTTTTTGAGGATTTGCGTCAGGTGGTTGATGGTGGCACAGATTTGGCAGCACTATACGCACTAATTGCTGATGGGATTTTGGGGGTTCCATGGCAGGTTCTGGATGGCCTCGTCCTTCATCATAATCCTGTCCATGTCCCTCATCTCCATCACTCCAGCCGATCTTGATAGCTGCTCACTCGTCCGATCATGAGTCTTCGTGTTGATTTCCATATACCACATGACCGCAAGTTGGTGGAAGACTTTGTACGCTCATGCCCCATATGTCAATGCAACAAGTCCGAACGATTACATCCAGCAGGCCTTCTATAGCCATTGGAGGTAACATCTCGCATTTGGGAAGATACTGCTATGGATTTTGTGGAAGGGTTGCCCTGTGTCAATGGGAAATCAGTCATTCTTATAGTGATTGACCGCTTTTCTAAATACGCTCATTTTATACCCTTGGCCCATCCATGTACAACAAGTTTTGTGGCTCGAGTTTTCTTCGACAAGGTGCGATTGCATAGGGTTCCTTGTTCTATTGTACGTGATCGTGGCCTGGTTTTCACAAGCAATTTTTGGTTGGAGCTTTTTCGTTTGTCCGGAACCAAACTCCATCTCAGCTCGGCTTTCCATCCTCAGTTTGATGGCTAGACAGAAGTGACAAACAAGATCATTGTTATGTACCTCCGTTGTCTTACTGGTGATCGGCCTCGCCAATGGGTTCGTTGGCTGCCATGAGCTGAATATTGTTACAATATTTCTTTCTAGACTTATATCCGTGAGATGCCATTCAAGGTAGTGTATGGAAGAGACCACTTCGGTCGTCTACTGCCAAGGCTACTCATCTACAGGTTGTTGAACAGCTTCTCTAGGAGCGTGATCAGTTACTTGCTGACATCTGCGAGCATCTACTTGCCCAGCAACACCACAAGAAACGTTACGACGCCAAGCACAGGGCGCTACAGTTTGATATTGGCCAATGGGTCTAGCTTCGTCTCCACCACAGGCATGCTTTATCTTTGGTGGACCATGTTAACCGCAAGCTGGCTCCTCGTTACTACGGGCCCTATCAAGCTTTAGAACAACTAGGTGATGTAGCATATCGATTACATTTACCACATTGGGCTCGTATCCATGATGTTTTTCATGTAAGCTTGTTGAAACCGTACCATGGCGAACCTCCTGCGACACCATCTTTACCAAAGCTTTAGAATGGTCGCATTGCACCTATACCTTGTCATGTTTGTGCACGCGTTAGCAGGGGAATACGTGAGGTACTAGTACAATGGAATGGATTGCCTGACTCCGAGGCCACATGGGAACTAGTGGACCAGTTTCAATGGCAATAACCTTCGAGCTCAAGGACGAGCTGTTTGACGAGGGGGGAGATGTCAGACGGGGAAAGCTTGATACGAGATGTAGGCAACAAGGACAGCTAGCTGCCGCATGTTTGGGCAACCAGGACAGCTAGCTGCTGCATCTTTCTTTATTTCTTTAAATGGTATTATTAGTTGGAAAGATGAGTTTGAGTTCAATTAGGAGATAAAGTTATATTAGGCAATAAGAGATTTTGAGTTAGATACTATTGTTAGGAGTGTTGTCTATTTAAAGGATAGGACATATTGCTATTGAATCAAGCTGTGAATTATCTATATCTTCCTCCTTTTGCCTAGTCTTGTCCCTACCTCTTGCGCATACCTTCCTCCCCGCGCTATCTTCCTCCTCTAGATCAAACATCAACATGGCTCCAACCGGAAACTACCGGCCAAAGCCACCTGTAGTTCACTCCTACGATCTACGTTCAGGCACCGGCCGTGACAGTAGAATCATCTTAAGAGTATTTATAGAGATTGTAGCTCCAACTTACTAGTTTAGGTGCATGTAGAAGTTACATTAGCTGCTACTTATTAGCCAAGAATATTTGGTTGGTCTTAACGGCTGGACATTTGGGGCTGTTTTTGTTAAAATTTTTTAACTAATAAGAGATCAATGGAAGCATGGTTTTTTGGAGGTTATGCTTTTATTGCTATGCCCTTATAATTCATTTTGTCAACGAAGTGTAACTAAGCCATCATGTGATACACACGAGGGTAGCGCCCTACCCCCTATCCTTGAACCCATACGATAACCAATACGACAACATTTGGTATCAGAGCCACTCACCATGGCTTCTGTTGTCATGGGCAAATTGAAGGCTATCGGCAGAGAGCTCGTTGACTCCTTCCCCATCACCTTCCCCATCGCCATCGTTGGCGTTGGTCACGCTACCGTCCTCACCATCAACGACTCCTTTGCCCTTGGCTGTACCTTTCATCGAGGAAGAGAATTGCCGTTGTCTAGCGGCGGTCTTCTCTACATGGCTGGCCTACTCTGTGCCTTCAAAGGTGCAGTGTGCAGCGGCTGTCATAGGGGTTAGCAACACTGTCACATCTCCCCATCATCTCATGCATCCCAGGGCAAAAAGAGTGTCATTGCTGCCGCACGTTAGTTGCCCATGTTGCTAACGCCATGCCATGCCATGGCAAGGCGCTTCTTTCTTGGGCACCATGTGTTAGTGTTGCTGATCGTCCAAGTGATTAGGCATCGGTATTGGACACTCCTATTGACATGGGGACGCGAAGATCCCCATCCGTGGTCGCCACCAGGTAGCTCGACTGTGAGGGGTGAAATTGGTTATGGTGTGACTAGGGATACAAAACCCGTAACCGGGGTATTTCGGCCGTGACGAAGAATGAATCGGCGGCCATCGAAATCCCGGGAAAAAACCGAACTAATTTCAAAACATGGGATGACAATAATTGATACGTATTTACTTCATACAATAGGTGATCTACCACAACAAATGTCTAAACCAACTTAGAAAACGTATTATATAGTCATAAATTTAAATTCACACGGGGAAATTTTTGGTGTTTTAAATCCTGCACCATCGGTTTTTTAGGTTACGGTGGTTCTGCGTGGGTTTTCAATCCTCAGGTGTGACAAGCCATAGCTAGGACCAAGGCGTTGGTAGCACATCACAAATTAGGATTAGAATAATTAGCTTACTTATTATTTGGATTTGTTTTCTTTTAGATTTATTCCATGTATTAGAATTAAGTTTCCTATTTTTAGGGATTAGTTTCCTTGATATAGGGATACCTATAAAGGGACATCAATGTACCCATTATCATTATGCAAGCAAGAAATAAACAAAGTTTAGTCCTTAATCGGTTGGCTAAAGATCATAACCTCCTTGTTCGTCGGGTAGAGTTCCGACTGAGCTTGGAGGGTGATCCTTGCCTCCCTCGCTAATTAGGCCTCAGAGCCTCTCTACCACGTCAAGGAAGAGCTCTGCCGGTGGTTAAGATGAGGGCGAGTGTCCTACCCCCAGCCCTAGGACTCGTAACCAACCAACTACCACACCAATTATTTTCCACTAACAAAGGAATGGGAATCTTGTGAAAGGGTTTTTTGCCCTTTGTCTATCTCCATTTTCCCAGACCAAGAGTCAATTTTAGTTAGCACTAAATTTCGTGGTGCTCATTGGACCATTTCATTGTCCATGCTATAATTGCTAAAAATTTTAGATAAAGATGGGACTTTCTTGTTAAAGTTTAGTAAGATTGAGTTAATTACATACTCAATCAATCAGTAATATTTTCATCTCTAGTATCTGAGATATGACTAACAAAAACATCAGCATAAACATGGAATATTCTTTTTGGTTAAAATGTCCACTTAAGAAAACATTAAGTATCTGTTTTGTTGCTGTCTTCCCACATTTTTCCGCTCCTCGGTGCTTCCTCAAATCTCACCTCCAAGTTGTTTGATTGCTATCCTTGCCATGTCTTCCATCTCATCAAGAGTTGCCTACCCTGGCCGAATTTGTCCTTTCGTGAGGTGATCAAAATGAAGCGCCTCGACATGAGGAATCAAGTGAGCCAACAAAGCCCATGGTCCCAGCTTCTTTTGAGATGTTGGTGCGGTAGTCCGCCACCTTCCGCTTGAGCCAACAGTCTCCATCATTTGTGGCGTTGAGGCCGTTATAGCCTGTCATCTACATTGGAGTTTGAGCCAACATTACTGCAGCCTCCTACCATGCCATAACCCGTGGTGGCCTCGCCGCTGCCATAGCTTGTTAAATTGGCGAGAAATAACAACTGTGCCATCAAAGCCACGAGGAATCCCAATTGCCGTTTGAAATCGATTGAAGTTCCCAAGAACAAGAAGTTGAAGATACCTGAACTCGTTTTTTAGAGGGCAAATGTGGGTTTTTGGATGGCTACCTCATGATGCAAAAGGGCTTCTAATTTGGGGAAACTTTGAGTTTTGTCCTGACACGAGTCGCATCACAGATGTAACTTACCAAACAACCCCTAGGGCAGTCGAAGAGTAAAAGAGAAGTATGTCTGTTGGCATCGACAATTCTAGCCATACTTGGCAAGTCTTGTTATTTGGTAGAGTAATAATTTGCTGAGCAAGTCTTCAGTGTGCAAGAAAAACCTTACAATGTGAGGAGAATTTCTCCTAGGCGGAAAACTCTTGAGCCATGCAATACACTTGACGAGCCGCAATCATCACTTGGCTTCTGTGGGCAAGAAAAACCTTTACCCAGGAGTAAACATGAGAAAAAAGTTTGTCATGATGGCCTTGGTGGGTCGGGCTTGGGCAACAACTTGAGGTTTGAATCGCAATTTAGCTCAACATGGCCCAAAAAAATAAACTATGGACTCACAGACAGCCTAGTTTTGGCCTTATCCGATAGATCTAATAGGCTAAGCTTGGGTGGCGATTTTAGGCCCAAAACAAACCGTGCTTTTTTCTAGCTCAACTTGAGTCTAGCCAGCATGGCCTTTCGCTCAAGTAGGAAAGCTCTCAAGCAATGTGGAATGATACGAATTATACTTCATGCAATCCATTTGACGAACCATAGTCATCAATTGCTCCTTTGGCAAGTCACCCCGTTGTCAACTACACCCATGGGGAGATGTGTCCCCTTGATGATTCTATCGTCGTCATCCGTGTCCGCCCTAGGGCCTAGGATAGCCAGTCGTTCACCTGTGTCCACCAATGAGCCAATCATGTCAACAACATCTGTAGGAGCCGAGCCCTTGATGTTCTATACGCCTTTTGGGCCATGTATTATTAAGTGGTTGTGGGTTCTGTCTTGTGCATAATGGGATTGTTCTTGGTTTAAATAAAATCAACCAAAAAATTGAGGTTTGAGTATTCACTCCTCACATCGTACTTCAGATTTACACCTTTAGATCTAAGAGCTGACCAAATAGTCAGCCTAATTAGACTAGTTTGTTCTTGCCAAGCTAAAGCAAAGAGCACAAAAGATTCAAATGTCCCCATATAAATATGAACAATGGAAAATATTGAAATCACACTAAATTAATAAATGCCATTATAAATCTTTAGTGCAAGTAGAATGATATGACAACATTATTAGTAAGTAGGTGTATTGTGAGATTACCATAAAGGCTAAAGTGATAAAACCATTCAAAATCGATCCACAAACTACTAGAAAAGATAATTAATTCATACTATCGTAGTGCTAAGAAATTTCCAGTGTAAGAAAATTCTATGTCTTAATTAAGTTTCCATTTATTGAACAATGGAAGATTTGTGATTTGCGTGTGCATACTTTGAAGTATAACAAAAAAAACATGTGGATGTTTCCATTTATGTTGGTATCGTGGAGAGAGTATCTTCCTGTGCATTTATTTATCGGAACTCTGGTGGTAACATGTTTCTTGTAATAAACATGCGTAAAAAAATCATGGCTAAATTGCTCTAGATAATATGAATATGTGGTGTAAGTTATTTGATCAACTACCTGTGCACTCCTGGACTGTTATTGAAATTGAACAGCACGTGTTTAGTATTGCTTATATTTCTATGCAGATGCACTCCTTCTGGCCCTTAATACTAAAACTAACATTGATCTGTAGTTTAAAATTCTCAGTGCTAGTGAGAAGATGGCACATACAAGTCTTAAATTTTGAAAAGCTTTTTTTAAAAGTAGTATTCTCAGTTTTTACTATTACGATGTTTATCTGATCTCTCAAAGATAAAACATCGTAGTGTTTGTCATACTTAGCATTAAATTTGTTCTTTTAATGTCCATGCGACAATTAGCAAGGTATGTTCAAGCGAAAACTAGAGAACACCTTTAGCATATTCTCTGCATAGAAAATGTATTATTTTTATCTTTTTTTATCCATCAGATTGGACTATCATATTCTCAATGAAATATGGGTTAGTCTTTTATGGTAGTGCTGAGGATTCTTACAGGGCCTTTCCTGGCTACTTCAACTATGTATATATGTGCTTCGCTCATATCTATGTACAATACTAGAATTGAATCAACTGTTGCTTATCGTGTTTTGTTTTGTTCATTACTGATATGCTAACTTATTATTTTGGACTTGCAGTGAGATGATCCAACACAGACCATACGACCAAAAAGTTGATGTCTACAGTTTTGGCATTGTTCTGTGGGAGCTCATATCTGGGAACCTTCCTTTTGCAAACATGACAGCAGTGCAAGCTGCATTTGCTGTGGTGAACAAGGGTGTCCGTCCAGCCATACCCCATGACTGCCTCCCTGCCCTTGGGGAGATTATGACCAGGTGCTGGGATGCGAATCCTGATGTCCGTCCTCCGTTCACTGAGATAGTCAGGATGCTGGAGCAAGTGGAGATGGAGGTCGTGAACACTGTCCGCAAGGCCCGATTCCGGTGTTGCATCTCCCAACCAATGACCTTAGACTGAATCAGGCAGAATCCAGAACAAAATCAACCTGGAAAGAAGTTACATCCTGTGTATTTACCATATTAATAGACTTGCGCTGCAAAAGCAGAAAGCTCACCGGAGTGTTCCTGTATGCTCGGGCTTAGTCCGTTGTCTTCACATATTTATCTTAGACTATACTTAGTCTTCGTCGTCTGTCCTTGTGTTAGAAATAGATTTATCCTTAACTTTGTCAAAACATCATGCAGGTTTCCTTTTGTTGTAACAACCGCATGTTCCTGCTGCTCTGTTCATGCGTTATAATCATCTTGCTGGAACATGTGGAAGTTTTAATGTTTCATAGTATATAGTTGTATAATTACCTAGCATGGTTTTGTTCCTGTCTCGTAGTTCAGTGATAAAGTTATGTAACCTTATCTTGGTGGTGTAAGTTTTGTAAGTTCATGGTCTGTCCAGTTAACAGCATGCTGTATTCAGTACGTCAGTAATGTCTGCTGAGTACTGACTTAAAAATTGCTTTCAGGTTTGTTCACTGCAATTTTAGGTTTTCATAAATGAACGCCCTAGGATTGCAACCAGAGTTTGGAATGGTTTAGATTGAGAGGAAGAATTTAGGTGCTTTTTCATCTTGTCAAGTTCGGACTGATTAAGGGACAATGATCATCTTGTCAGAAAAAATGAAGTTATTGCTTAACTCGATTTAATGCGTTGGGTTCTGATTGCAGTCTGAGCTCTTAATTTATGATCTAAGAAAAGTGTAATACTACTAGAACACAAAAGAGGAGAAAAGTGAGAAATGAAACAACCCAAGGGAGAATAAAATGATTTTGCCGTCAGACCCATCGGCTTTTAGAATGTTGAATAAAAGTAGCGCTCATTGATGTTCCTAGAGACAATCCCCGGTCGATCGGCACCATCTCGTATTTTGGGTTCTCATCATCCGACGAAAAAGCTGACTTACCTGTTGTAGTAGAAAAGAACTCTAAAGCACAGTGCAAGCTCACCCTTTGGACCAAAAGGTCCTTAAAGCCCTCAGACTTGAGAGGGAGTAAGATGATAAGTGAGGGACACTCTGGTCATTGCAAAACCAGGGAGAAGCCTGGCCAACCATGCCCCATGCCCCTCTTAAGCCAAAAATTCAACATAGGTTAGCCACCTCAAGCCTCATTTCATTTTCTTCCCTCAGCTAAGAATTCCTCCAAAGAGCAAAGCAAGCGAAAAGGGAGAGAAAGCCCTTCTCACTAGAGATAGCACTAGAGAGTAGCTATCCCTATCTCTTTCCCTTTTCTTTCCCCGTTGATCCACACCCTCAAAACCATCCCATTCGACCAGCACAAGGTAAGTTCAGGTAATACCACCAGCCACTGGAACATCACAAAAGCATCACCATCCACCATGCTCATGCACCAGGAGTAGAAGGGAGGAGGTAAGGGAAGGAGTATACCAAAGGTAAAGATGTTGTGGTAATGTCGTGCCATCACCGGCGAGCTACGCACTCCCGATAGCTATCCCGTGCCCCCAGTGCATGGGAAGGCCTCGAGCCCCACCATAAGCAAGCCTTGTTGCACACCACCACTGCTTGTGCCTCCTAAAAACCATGCATAGCAGAAGAATGAACCCAGGTATAAGTAGTAATGAATGCTTAGAGAGAGTGGGAGTTGGAACGACTCTCGGCGGCCATGGTTGGCTGGAGCTGCAAGCCATGGTCAGCGAGATCGATAGCACGTGCGGGTGGCGGCGGCTGAGGGGCGACCGTGGCTGACGTAGGGGCAATGGTCGGAAGCATCGAAGCCGAAGGTGTGGTGCTAGAGGCAAGGGGGCCAGCCATGGCGCTGGCTCCCCCGAGCCAAGAAGGCGCCACAGTGGGAGGCGGCGTTAGTAAACCCAATGGCGGAGAGCCTGCCGGTGGCAAGCCGGAGGGGGCGAGGTAGGCCAGGCTTGCGAGCCTATGGCCCCGAGACGGTGAGCTCCGGCCATGGACTGCTGAAGGCATAGGAGTGGCACCGCGGGGTGCGGTGAGCTCAGGCAGGCGGCTGAGCCCCTCACTGGCGCCGCGCTTGTGGTTGATGGCACCGAGCACCCTTGCCATGCGCACATAGGAGCAGAGGCCAGGGGCTAGAGGAGTAGTATAGGGCGGCGCTGCGGGGGAGGTGGCAGAGGAATTCACTGACGGTGAACCAATGGCTAGCGGCAAGCCATGGCAGGCATGCCCGAAGCCTGCGTGTGCCTGCTCCATGCCTGGAAAAGAGAGAGTGAAGAAATGGGAAGGGATAAGACTGGATAGAGAAGGAAAGAAAAAAGAGAGAAGAAAAGAAAGAAAAAGGAAGGAATAAAAAGAGAATATAAAAGAGGAGAAAAAGAAAAAAAGGGGTTTGGTACCTGCTTGTCGGGTCCTTAATCTCGGGCGATTTTATGCCAGTGTCGGGTCTTCCACATAG
Source organism: Dendrocalamus sinicus (assembly GCA_036346575.1). Classification (NCBI taxonomy): domain Eukaryota; kingdom Viridiplantae; phylum Streptophyta; class Magnoliopsida; order Poales; family Poaceae; genus Dendrocalamus; species Dendrocalamus sinicus. Next base: position 9,126,964 of record CM070663.1, read on the forward strand.
AGTCGATGCCGTTCATTGAAGCGCATGTGCTAAAATTCTATTCTGAGTCGGGATTAACTACTTGTTTAGGTCGAGGTCCTGAGTTGACGCTGTCCGTACATCGCTCTGCTCCACTTGGTTAATAGGAACGTGTATGGTAGAGCGGTAGACCGCAGAGTTTATGAAATTTGCGATGTTTACATGATATGATGATGGTTACATGAAATATGCGATGTTTATATGATATGTTGATGCTTACATGAAACATGTGATGTTTACATGATTTGATAGTGCTTATATAGAATTGCAATGTTTATATGACATGATGATGTTTATTTAATGATGACCATGGTAATAGAACAGGGTGAGCAGCAATGGCGCCCTACCAATGATAATACTGATGAAAATGATAATTACAATGATAATGGGCATTTGTATTTGCATCATGTGCACTCAAGAGTTAGGATGGTAAGAAAGTCTTTAGCTGCGAGTAAAACTAGTTGACTAATCTAGAGCGCTCTTGAGTAAGATCTACTTTAGTAGGTCTTCACTGGAGTGGAGAGACCCCGTGCCGATATGGGCGGGCCCAAGATTTTGGGTGAACATCGACGGGTGTTCACTTAGCAATACCGATATATGCAATGAGATGAGCAAATGAACATGTAGAGTAGTGCTGCATTGCACTAATGGTATGACAATACTGGAACACAAGAATGATAATATGAACATGACAATGTATGTAGAGTATGTTATGGTTGGTTAATTGCTTACATGTTTTGGTAGTACTTATCATTCTATTATGTATTGTTGAATCTTCGAACTCATCCTTACTTTGTTGGCTTTTTTGGTGGTCAGTGAAGGCGTCATGCATGGGCGAGAGTAGCGCATAAATAACTTCACGTACTAGCAGCACTTCACATACCAGTTTTTGTTAGTATGTTTAAACTTTATTGTATGCTATATTAGTTGCTTAAAATGATATAATGTAAGTGATCGTTGCATTATGAATAGAATAGTGTTTACTTTAAATGGTTATTAGTTATTGAAAAGTGGTAAAATTATACGATGATGGTAGCACTCTAGGTCTAGAGCATGGACTGGGTGTTACAACAAGTAAGTGAACCCTTGAAAATTATATAGACCATCCAGAAGTGATCGAACAGTAAAGGCCTGAAGAAAAAATGCCGGACAATAGTTGAACCATGTAGCATTAACTGCTATTAGTCACCGATGTACTGCATGATTTTTCTCTGTTGGTACAATAGTTGAACCGTGAAGCATCCTGACCAACAAAGGAACTTCAGTACTGGATAGAAGGATGAGATAATAACAAGCTGAAAATACACAAGAGAAAAGATGGGGGCTGGAGTGATGAAACTATCATCCAACTGCAGAGTATGGAAGGCTCTTGCAGCACAAATCTGCGGCTTCTCATGGCTAAACCACTAAAACTGAACAGCATTCATGACGCAACATGAAGTAAAGCAAAAGGCAAATATACGAGGAAAGAAAAGAAAATGGGAAAGAGGAGAACAACGAACAGGACTTTTGAAACTATGATATTGAAATTATAACCTAGATGGAGGTGAAACAAAGCCTATGATGATGTACAACCAAAGCAGCAGCCCACATTTGACACAATCAACCTGCTCTTTTCCCATCTCATCTCCATAAGAGCATCATCTGATCCAACTGCTGCTCCAAATTAGTAAATGATAGCAGACAGATAAATCAACTGCTTTCCTCCACAGGGTTCGTGTCCATGTTTGCCCTGCCTTCTTCGGCCTTCGTGGTAGCAGTGGATGCATTATCGGCTGGAGTGGCAACCACGGTTCTCAGTTTGTTTCCACTGCTCTCTGCTGGCTTCTGGGGCTCTGTGCTTCCAGGTTGCTGCTGACGTCTATTCTCCTGCAAGGCTTTCTCCCGTTGCTCGTAGAAGTCGTAGTCCTCCAGAATGGTTGTCTCGGCCTCGTGGTTCTTGAACATGGTTGACATCTGGAGCCCATGCTCCGGCTTCACCTGCATGTTTTGTTCCTTGGGTCAACACATATGTTTCAGAAAAGCTGTATTCACTAGACGCTTACCATTCAACCGACAAGATCCCTAACCACCAAATAAGTAAAGATATAAACCCACAAAAGCTGCCAAAGACAAGTTTTACCTCCTGGTTGTCCCTGCTGTTTGTTGTCACTGTTCTCAAGAATGATGTGCCGCAGTAGGTTGTTCAGGACATCCTTAATAATGTGCCACTTCACAGGAAACTGGCCACTCCACTTGTGATGCTGCCAGTACTCAACACTTCTGTCAAAGTCGACAGGTCCAATCATCTCAGCCACACCACAGAACTGACCACTGCCATTAACCTATAAAAATGTACTTATGAATTAAGCTCAAATCTCTGCATGCATCATTTTTTTCTAAATCGAAGTACATGCTTATAATAGATTGAGCACACATTTTTTCTAGCATTCTTATTTTTCCAAAAACGGGAAAAAAAAATAAACTACCAAAAGAGAGGGGCTGGTCTTACCGAGAAAAACAAGAAAACAGGGCAATGGTCTTCTTTCACTTCGGCCGCACAATAAGCAGAATCCAGCTTTCTATTCCCACCAGCTGTGCAGGCCCAAACACTGTACTTGATGCTCCTATGTACATGGTCCTCCGTGTAGGATTTCATTACAAAAAATTTTGCATCCTTGTACTCGGTGACAAAATCAGGACGGTTGCACAGTTCGCTATGAACCAGCGGCACGGTTTTCTCACTTTTGTCATCTACTGAAGAGTTCTCTCTTCTCTGTCGCCATACATAGATCCATGATGCTGCAATAACATACATTATCGGTACCGGACAATTAAGGGGCACAGCAAACACAACAAACACCCAAATTTGAGTTCCAATAATAACTATTAACTACCCCTTTTTACTGAACTGCACGTGTAATCCTAATAAATACAATAAACCAATGCATGCCACAATCCAATTGCATGACAGCATACCATTCCAGAAGCCAGTGGTACATTCCCTTGCCCAAACAATCCTGGAGCAGTGCTTGGTTGTGTTGGGGCTGCAAAAGAAATCCACAATTAGTTCGGCATGGCTCTGACCAATCTATCACAAACACACATTGCTTACAATCATCACAAGTTTTCCTGCAGTAACACAAGAGGTCGAGAGGAAGAAAAGTTACCTCTTTTAACTGACCCGAATGGTTGATGACAGTGGCGGAATCAGACCTCGAGTTACCTGGGCTATAGCCCGAGGCCTGGCAACAAAAGCTCATGAAAAATTCGTGGAAAATTAAAAAAAACAGAGTTGGTTCAAGAGTTGGTCCAAAAGCAGCTGGTCTAGCCTAGGGCTTTGGCTTGAACTGGTTCCGCCTCTGGTTGATGATACCCTGGTGTGGGTGAATAGAGAAGGCCATCAGGAAGGAAGTATTCTTGCTGTAGCATAGGGTCTTGTTGAGATATTCCAGTAGCAGAATTTGAGTATCCCATGATAGGAGAAGCCGGCGGTTGGTAGTAAGGACTTGAGGAGGGAAAGTGCAGAGGGAAGTGGGGCTGAAACAGGAGAATAAGCTCCATACATCATTTGGGGGTTGTTCGCGTATCCAGGAGATAGATAGCATCAGTGACTGGTTATCGTTGTAGAATGTCTTCAGCAAAACACACAGAAAACTTAATGGCAAAGTTAATTAAGAAAAATAAAGAAATTCATTAATCCAGATACTTACAAGTGATGCAGAATGGAGTCCATCCATATTCACATATTGGGGATATTCTTCCCATTGCCCCGAAAGGTTCATGTATACTACAGAAGAAAGAAAAGAATATTCAAGTTAAAAGTAGCATCCCATGAAAAGGAGAAGATGCTGCCATGTAAAAAAACCAGGTCTTGAAAACGAGTAGTTTGAGGTCCGCTCTAACGGCATTGCGGTCCGGCGCGTCACAGAGGAGAGGATCCGGCGCCGGAGGGTTTGCGCGTGCAAGAAGTTCGCTGTCGGCTCCCAGAGGAGGAGGGTGAAGCATTTTGTGGTTTTTGTGAAGAAGAGGAGTCCCAAGAGGCAGCGGCCGTGGTGGAAGACGCTGTTCTCGGATGGATTGGAACGACGAGGACGAGAGCTTGCTGTCGTGGATCACCGGCAATCTTTCGCCGCCGGCGAACTCTCGAATGTGCACTCAAGAACACGATGAACACAGGTGTTTGGTGCTGCAAAACGGGGCAGCTTTTTCTGATATATAGCTCGCTTATTTAAAGGGTGATTACAAGCCAAAGATTACTACTACTGACTAAGAATGAATGCATGGCGTTTGAGATTACCTGACTCAAGAACGCCCAGTTTAATGCTTTGCATGGCACTAATGCATGGCAATCAGTCTCGCCGCAATTAAACAGGAAACGAAAAAATAAATCAAAGGGAAACTGCTCCACTACTGATGTGAAACGGAAGAAAATAAAAAGAGAATTGTTGTGACGCTGGAGTAAATGAAGAAACGGTGAGCCGCTTGGAGTAATTTCAACATTTCTCCCCCTAGTCCTTGCTGTGCTCACCGATCTTGTTGATGCCAATCAACGCACGCAGTTGCTGAAACCGCACGCGTCCAAGCGCCTTGGTCAGAACGTCCACTAGTTGGTTCTTCGTCGAAATGTGCCGAAGGATGATCTTATTCCCATCGATGCACTCCCGAATGTAGTGGAAACGAGTGTTGATATGTTTGCTTCGGTCGTGAAAGACGGGGTTCTTGCTGAGGGCGATGGCGGACTGGTTGTCCACCTTGAGCTCCGACACTCCAGACTCAGTGCCGAGCATGTCGGACACGAGTCGAGCTAACCAGACGCCTTGGCAGGCTGCTGTAGCTGCCGCAATGTACTCGCCGCATGAGGCGAGCCACCACCGCTCGCTGGAGGACCGCCGGTGATGGGGTTGCCGCCGAGGAAGTAGACGACGCCGCTGGTACTCTTGCGCGTGTCGACGTCGCCCGCCATGTCGGCGTCACTGTAGCCGACCAGTCGAGCTTGTTCATCCTCCCTCCTGGCGTAGTGAAGACCGTAGTCACACGTTCCCGCCACGTACAGTAGCACGCGCTTCACTGCGTTGAGATGGTCCTCATGTGGTTTCTCCATGAAACGGCTCAGATAGCCCACCGCGTAGGCAAGATCTGACCGGGTGTGCACCAAGTAACATAGTCCACCGATGACACGCCTGTACTCGGTGGCGTCCACCAGTGGAGCAGTGCTCTCCTTGCTCAACTTGAGCCTTGGTTCCATCGGCGCCAGACTGGGGTTTCAAGTGCTCATGCCGCTCCGCTCAAGCAGCTTCCCTGCATCGGAAGATTAGCAGAGCGAGATGCCGCTTGGCCCTTGGTTCACCTCGATGCCAAGGTAGTACGACAGCAGCCCGAGGTCGCTCATGAGAAAATTGTGCTTCATCTCGAGCTTGAACGCCACGATCTCATCGCTACTGTTGCCGGTGATGATCAAGTCGTCGGCGTAGACCCCGACTATTAGTCGCGATGACCCTCGGCTCCGCATGTACATGCCGTGCTCAGAGCTGCTCCTATGGAAACCAAGTGACGCCATGGACGCATCAAGCTTGGCATTCCAGGCCCTCGGTGCCTGGCGGAGACCGTACAGCGCCTTGCGAAGACGCAGTACTTTGTGCTCGCTGCCGTTGACGACAAAGCCCAGTGGCTGGCTCACGTACACTTCCTCCTTGAGGTCGCCGTTGAGGAATGCGCTCTTCACATCCATGTGGTGGACTTCACAGAATAGGCTGAGCACGCGCATGCGCCTGCTTCGGTGGCATATGCGATGCTTCGGTGGCCATGCGTAGGGTGAAAACGGATCGAATACGAATCGAATAGCATCCTTACCATATTTATATTCATATTTTGTAAATGAATATGAATATGAATTCGAATATTCTCAAATACGAATATAAATCAAATATATAACGAATACGAATTCGAATCGAATATCTACTCATTCAGTCGGATCCGGATATCCTCATAACTTATGTAGTATAAAGACATTAATGACATTTTATCCTCGCACAATCACGCTTAATCATTCTAGTTCATTTACTTCACCTAAATAAACACGAATTCACATTCAATTAAAAAATTTGTCCAACTAATTAGTTGTATTGTAATAAAATATGCATATTGCTTTATTAAATATGAATACGGATATGGATAGTCCGGATAAAATAATATTTCGGATAGTAAAAGTCAATGCCATATTCGCATCCATATTTTTTATGCAAATTCGAATTCGAATATGAATAAAATAGAAATTGTTAATTGAATGGAAAAATCTATACCATATTTACATCCCATCAAATATGGTAACCAGATAATACGGATAATCCGTATCCACTTTTCACCCCTAGCCATGCGCACTCAAGCCCTCGTACAGGTCGCTCCCCATTCCCCAACCCAAAACCCTTTCTGAGCTCCCACTTCCCTTCCCAAAACCCTCCTGTGAGCTACTCCATGTGCGATCTGGGCTGGTCATCGCCGTCGTGAAGGGTCAGCTAGATCGACTCAGCATCCGGATCTGGTGAGATCGATGACCCACATTGGCAGAAGATAGCCCTTGTTCTTCGGAGACCTGGAGATCCAGCTTTCGTGTACGGTAAGTGATTTGCATGTTTTGGTTTTTGATGGTCACCATGTCATGTTTCTTGGAGAAAATGGTAGGATTGGTGAGAGAAATTGGTAGGATTGAGGTTGTTTCTTGGAGAATTAGGGCGGGTGCTTATCAATTTAGGGTTTATATATCCAGGGATTTGAGATGGCGATTGTAGAAATAACTTGAAATGTAGCTAAGTTTTTCTCTCTTTTTTTCTTATGTACTATTGTAGGGCCTAACAGTGAGTAGTTTACATTGGAAGTGCACCATGGGGGTTACATTTGCAGCACAGATTTGAAGATGTACGTCGATGAGAAAGTTAGTTGGTTTGATGCCCAAGTATACCCCACTAGTGATCTATCTTGATGAGATTGGTGTGTTGGAAGGAATCGACTGGGATGATATACAGTCTACTGCCCTTGCAAGTCAAAGTGTTGGAGTGTCTACACAGAAGAGCCAAAATGAGAAGTTGCCATCCTTCTATGATGGAACTCGTCCGAAGATAGCTAATCCAAGAAAGAGCCAGAGAATTGCAAAACTTGCGAATAGGGCTGACAACGATAGTGTACAAGAAGGAATAAAGAAGAAAATTGTGGATACTAGAAGCGACCAAAATGAAAAAGGAGGCCAAGTAGATGAAGACTTTATAGACAGTGACTGTGAGGTGTATAAAAGGATGTTGACCTATTTGACAGCTGTGTGGACCACAATGTCATTGATGGGAATGTGAGCTCAAAGGGAAAGTCCATAAATGAGGAGATTGTGACTCTGAGTATGTCCTAACTGATGAGGAGAACTTGCATTTAGTACTGTCAGACTATGAGGATGCTGGCCCAAGGAGGAGATTTCCATTATTCATACCCCAATTTGACATGGCTAAACCTAAATTTAAGGTTGGCATGGTGTTTGGAAGCATGGATGAACTCAAGAAAGCCTTACATGAGTACCCCATCCAAAAGAGGGTTTAGATTAGGACCCCTAGAAATGATAGTGAGAGGCTAAGGGCATGTTGTGATGTTGGCTGTGATTGGAACCTATATGCTACTCTTGATAGTCGTGTTAATGGTATTATGGTGAAAACTTATGTTCGAAAGCATAGCTATCCTAAAAAGTTTGAGAACAAATGGTTCACTTCTATGTACATCGCAAAGCATTACGTAAAGATAATTAGAGCCATGCCCAAGGTGGATATCAATGAGCTTGGAAGGTTGGTTTAGAAGGACTTCAATATTGATGCTAGTAGGACAAAGCTATATAGAGCCAAGTGGACAGCGCTCAAGATGATTTATGATTATGAGCTAGATCAGTACAATAAGCTTTTGGATTATGGAGCTGAGCTTATGAGGGCAAATCTTGGGAGTTTATTCTATATAAATCTGCTGGAAGGACAATTCAGCACTGTGTATTTCTCATTTGATGCTTTCACAAGAGGATTCATTATGTGTTGCAGGCCACTTATATGTTTGGATGCTACTCACATAAAGATCAAGCATGGAGGACAATTATTGGTAGTTGTAGGCATATACCCATATTTTTCCAATTACTACGGCTATTGTGGAAATTGAGAACAAGCAAACATGGAAGTGGTTCTTGCAAACATGGAAGGAAGATATTCGAATCACAAGCACTACTCCCTGGACATTGATGACGGACAAATAGAAGGTGAGTAACATAACTTGATTACTTATTTTTCATAATTTATAGTTGTCATGGTTCTTGCAAGTGATCTATTTTTACCTCATACAGGGACTTATCCTTGCTATTAGAGCAGAGTTTGGTGATGTCGAACATAGGTTCTATGTGAGGCACTTATACCAAACCTTCCAAGTGATGTTCAAAGGTGAGGGGCTAAAGAACCAGCTCTAGGCTTGTGCAAGATTTAGCTCACTCAATGAATGGAGGGCTAACATGGAAAGGATGAAAGAGCTAGATTCAGAAGCCCATGATTGGCTTGAAGAACTTCCTCCAAATGAGTGGTGTAGAGCCTTTTTTAGTGAGCCTCCGTTATGTAACATCCTGCTTAACAATAATTCTGAGGTTTTTAATAAGTGAGTACCCACTGAACTCCATCATATTCAACATATTATGACTTGTGTGAAAATGCCACTTACAAATCTTTGTGTTGTAGGTACACATTGGATGCAAGGAGCCAACCAATTATGACAATGATGAAGAATATAAGAGACAACTGATGAGTAGGCTATATAGCAAGAAACTAAGGCAACTGATAAGTGGAAGGGTACGCTTTGCCCCAAGATTGCAACCAAACTTGACAAAAATGTTAAGCTAGCAAACACTTGCTATGCACTACCATCTGGGATGGGGGTCTTCAAGGTAATAGACAAATATCACAAATTTATGGTTAGTCTTGCCTCCAAGGAGTGTGAGTACAGAAGGTGGCAGCTCATTGGGATTCCATGTTGCCATGCCATCAGTTGTCTAAGGTATGAGAGAGAAGGCCTGAGGAATTTGTTAATGTATTCTACCTTGTACAAACCTATCTGAAGATATATGGCAATAGAATAATTCCTTTAAGGGATTCAACTGAATGGGAGAAGACAAATGGGCATCCTATTAAACCACCTGTATATGACAGGCAAGCCCAAGAAATCAAGAAAAAAAGCAACCTCACGAAAAAGCAACCTCATGAGATACCAGGAAAGAACAAGATGTCAAAGCATAGTGTCACATTGCACTGCAGCTATTGCAAAGAAGCTGATCACACTATGAGGTCATGCAAGTTCAAGAAGGCTGGATCAAACCTCCTGTTCCAGTGAAGAGGATGGCTGCTACCAACCATGGTGTCATTGAAGACCACCAAGACAAGAAAACTTTCATCACTCAATAGCCAAGTACAATAGAAGACTAGGTGAGTGCTCAATGTGCTGCTACCACCAATTACAACCACCTGAAAAAAAGCCTAATCAATGGGTTCATTGCATATGTAGGGAACTACATCACAGTTGCCTTCTTCTGGTTTTGCATTGCCTAAATCCTCATTCATTGTAACTAACAGGGCCAACTTACCTGATCTTCCACACAACAACAAGGAGGGAGAAAAACTAGAATTGAAGACAAGTAAGGTGGTCATAATAAAGAAAAAGAAGGCAACAAGCAAGAAGTCAAGCAGTACCATGAGGTGATACCTTTTTTATGCAGAAAAGTTCTCTTTTGTAAAGTTGGGATATGGTATATTTTGCAAGGTGGTAAATATTTTGGGAAGTGGTAACCCAAAATGGTTATTGCACTTAGTTGATGGTAGCTGTGTGACTGCAAACTTCTAAGTTAATGGCAGTTGTGTGATTGCATTATGTAAGTTATTAGCAGCTGTGTGACTACAAACTTTGTAAGTAAATGGTATTTAGTTTATCGCATTGCAAATTAGGTTATTGCTAGTGTTTGGTAGTACAAAAATGAATCTGCCAAGCAAACGTCAGTAGTACAAAAAAGAGATCAACAAGCATATTACAAATCTCAACATATCTTTTTGGTACACTTGCTGGGTACTACTTCTAGACTTTTAGCCAAGTGCTTCTAGAGTCTGAACCGCGAATCTACCATACAAGCACAAGTTTAGGGATGTTTCTAAGATCAATCGCGAGTTCTTGTGTGTATGGCCACCGAAGCAGCCGCATGAGCTAGCTCAGCCTATTCTGTTACCAAATGGATGAAATAACCTGTGGTGCAAACAGAGACAAGTTTATGGATATGAAAAAGTAAAATGCAAGTTATTGGACTAAAGTGGTACAACCTCACAAGTTTATAGATAGTGTAGGAGCCCCACCTTGCCCCTCCCAACCCCAAAATGATATCTGCATCTTGTCGGGACTAGATTTCTGAATCCAAACCCTCTGTGTATTACCGCATTAGTCTCAGATCAAAACTAGTGCACATAGTCAAATAGTGATGATTATATAACCAAATAACGCTTTATTACAATAATGAATAGTACAAGCCTTATGGCCACTTATTACAACTGAGGTTACAAGACCTCTGAGACCTAAAAAACACAGCAGAAGTAAAAGAAATAAATTCTGAAGATGGCCCATCAATATGGCACAGGCAATTGAATGGGAAGTGCAACCTAGTACTTCGGACGTCATTCATGCATGAAGTAGTCGTAGGCTTCTTCTACGTCTTCATAATCCTTTGAGATTTGTTTGAGTGTAGTATGTGATTACATAGAGTACTCCACAAGACTTTAGAAAATGCAATTATATGTAAGGCTTAACAAAGGATGGATAATATGCTTCTTTTGCACAAAGCATCATTTTATTTCAATTACCATTATACATTTTCCAAAGCATCAATTTAATGAAGTAATTGTAATAACTGAAACAAAATAATTTCTAGTAAAGGTTCTAGTCACCAACACTAGTATTAAGGCTCTAACCACCAAAGTTCAAGAATATGGGTCCTATTCACCCGCGCTGGCTCTATCTATCAGAACACACATTCGAGAGTTCTAACCATTCCTGAGTTCACAAAAGGTTCTATTTTGAAACCAAAACCAAGGATCTACCATATGAAAGTGCATATTACCTACCCTTGACCATGGACACGTCTATTCGAATAGTTTTACACTACAGAGGTTGTATAATTTTACCCACAATACATGATTAGCTCATATTGCCACCGGCTAAACACACTTAGGTGTGCGGCAGAGACATCATGATAAGGCCTTTACAATGCATCTTCTTCCCAACAAGGCTACAGCTGCTAAGGTTTCCACCACTGTGAGGTTCTATCCACCCTCTTGAGCCATCACGTCAAAAGCTTCTGTCCAGCTCTTTTGATTGTGTGCCACCAAATGGCACAGCCCACGCTGGGTCGATGCAAATTAGTTGGCAAGGCAATACCTATTTAAACTATTGGTTGTAAAGTAGTGCTCAGTTTAGACAATCACATGCGTCGGTCCTTAATTGACTAGAGCAGTACTTTCACAATACAAGTTCTTATGCTCAATCCGCACCAATCTAATCTTACCATCTGTCCAAGTCTGAAACTAATTTTTACCATTTTATTTTCTTTTATAAACCAATGGCAATTCCTATTTCCAAGCATTTGATAAAACAATTGTACACAAATTTGATAATATTATTCCAACCCATAGGATGATATTGATCTAGTATGTCTAAGCAATTCTACCATTCTAAACTAGTCCAATAGTTATATTATAAATATTCAGACTACTATACTCTCGGGTGATATTAGTATATGGATATCAACATCAAATGAGGATATAACAATATTGGATTAACTAACAACCTGAAGATAGAACCTATCATTTTATGTAACACAACAATGCATTTAAATTTGAATCAGCAAAAATAATTTTGATAAACAAAGTACAAATGATCAAGGAAGACTTGCCTTCGTTGATGTAAAATGGTGCTTCTTCTTGCTGGTCGGGAAGATCTTCGACGGTGTCGGACTCTACGTGCAAAATGAGAAAGCAACAAATAAACAACTAAATTCAAATAAAATTACAAAAATACAACATAGTTACTGAAAGATATATTAGGATTTTAGATGAATTTAGGAACTTGAATCACTTGATTTGGAATTCGAACGATGGAGAATGAGCGATCGAAAGTTTCAACGGGAGAGAAAATGCTGAAAATACAAAACAGAGGAATATTCTAGGGAATCTTCTTATCGGGGCTGATTTTTGGAATTATTGTGTGTATGACAGTGGGGCCCAGTTGTCATTCATCAAGGGAGAATGAAAGGAGGAAGAAACAGAGGAGATAACAAGGAAACAGGGGAGGTGCTGGGCGGCACTGGTGTCAGGCAGCGCCGACTATGGCCGACGCGGTTGGCGGCGCAAAGACACAAAATGGGTTAGTGGCACCCCAGGGGGTGACGACGCATGGGCGAAGAACGCGGGAAAAATGTATGAGCATGAGCATTGCCTCAGCATAGGGAACATGTTGGTGAGGTCGATTCGGCCAAAGAGTGGCTAGAACGGGCTAGCGACAGTGACAGGCGGCCAACATGGTAGTGACGATGATGGTGGACCTCCACAGTGACGTATTGGACAAATCGAGTTATGGAACATGTAGAGGATGTGTTGGTGATGGTGTAGTAGCAAGGAGTTGGATTTTGGCTCACCGAAGACGATGAATCGATGACAGGAGATGATTTCGGTCAATTTGATAAAAACTCGATTCCCATCAAATGGCTGCATGAAAATAAAATTAACTTTGCATGAGAGTGTAAGATACTCGGGAACATTATATGATGTGAAAGGATTGTAAAAAATTTCACCGGAGTGGTCGGAACACGAGTCGGGGCGATGACCAGTTTCGAGAACAGCAGGCTTGTGGTGACAACGGTGTTTGGGAGCTCTGGAAAATTTGAGGAAGGTTTGAAGGGGTGCAAGATAGTCACGGGAATCTAATTTGAAGGCATGAATGAAGGGGAAACTGACAAGGATTCAATGGCATCGTGGATGACGGTTCTAGCGTTCAACATGGAAACTGAAGAATAAATGGAAAGAATGGATTAAATGGCAAGGGAAACAGAAAGGATTGATTGCTTGCATTGTGAGGATGATTTTTCATGCAGGCATTCAAGGGAAAGGAGGCTCAATTGGATTTTCTTGGGCTTCGGAGGCCGGCACCATGGCTTCCTATGCAGGCGCTCGGTGGCTGGAAGAAGGCCGAGCAGAGGAACCAAGCAAGGGAAGAAGAGAAATGAAGAAAGAAAAGAAACAAGAAAATGAAAAAGAAAAGAATGGGCCTAGGCATTCGCTTGTTGGCCAGCATAGATGGCTTGTAGGATGTGCGTCTGTTATGTCAATACTTGCGCCATGGTGGGATTGACTGGTGGGGAAGGTAGGTTGACTCCCCATGCACGGCCTCTCCTGTGTCCCGTAGGTGGTGTTTTGTGATTGGCATTGATGTTGGCTTGCACCTCTAGGTTGGTGTTAGTCTGGGCCCTAGTGATTCTCCTGGTGGTCATTTGTGGAGACCAGTCTCTTTTAGCACTAACATCTAGATAGGTGGGTCAACTAACCCTTGTAAGCATGTAGGAACCCATTCAAAAAAATAAATGACAAAATGGAATACAGTACAAGGCCTATTATGGCCGCATTCCATTTATAATAAGTGGCTGCATGACTCAAGCATATAGCACCTAGGCTATGCTGAGCCATGAGGTTACAATACACTACCACATTGCACAATGTCTACCAATACTACAGTACAATACCATATATGTTACAGGCTAATTACTACTATAGCGGTTAGTGCTTACTACTAAAATACTATTTCCAGTAAGCACCTACTCCTCCATAAAACTACCTCCAGGGTAAGTAGGACTGTAGTCTGGTGAGTAGGAGTAGGAACGACTGCCATTGAAGCTAGATGAGCTAGAACAAGAACAAAAGCGATTGTGGCTGTGACTATGTCCTTGATGAGCCCCTCCAAGAGTTACGATCATAGGCAGGCTAGGGTGTCATACACTCTTGTAGGCAGTGACCCTCAAGCAGAGTCCACTAGCTTGGGGTTGGTGGAGCAAGATCTGATGGGACGATGGTAGGTCCGGTAGGTGCTGGAGCGTGAATCACGGCTGGCACATGGTTCGCTGAAGTTCAGCAAGGGCAACGACCTTCTCTCTTTCCACCTAGACGAATTCCTTCTCACACTTAGTGAGCTATTCGCAAAGGGTCTCCACCTGGCTATTCCTGGTGATCAGGAGTTGGCAGAGGTCAGTGATCTTGTTCAATGCCTCGGTGTACATGGCCCCCATAGCTCGCATGAGCTGGACCTGATGTGTCATCATCATATTATCATCTGCCACTAGAACATATGTCTCGTTGTGGTGTGCTCTCTCCCGATAGGTTGGGTAGAAACAAAATGGGGATGACAATAGAGTAGCCCCATGGATCTCGCATAAATGAGCAGATGCTAGATGTGCAGCATCCTGGAGGGCATTAGTGGCAGTACTCCTCCTGTGTAGTCTCCTAAAGGTGTGGGGCCGGTGGTCACCATTCCTGGCATAAATAAAGACATCCATGATCCAAAACTCCCTAACTCCTTCTAAAGTCCTATGCCCTCAGAATATGGGCTAGCCCAAGAATTGCATTAGGTTGCGTAGGATATCTACAAAATCGCCTACATCCTAGCCATGGGAAAAGTAGTCCCACAGATTGCCAGCTGCTATACCAACCATCTGTAGGTTGAAGCACCAATGTATAGGTCATTACTTAAAATATAAAAGAAGGAAGACAAGTTCGGAACCAAGAGTGATAAGAAGAAGCAATAATACACTATGTTTTGGTAATTTCTTTTCTTAGTTTCGAAGATAAGTCCCATACTCTTGTCCACTCCAAGGTTTTACCCTCCAGTCGTATGCTTTGATACTAGCACTGTTAGACTCAGATTTTACAATCCAAAATCCTTTGTGATTCCACCACACTATTTTCTGGATCAGTAGATAGTGCTCATAGATATATTGCCGAATCATTTCATACATCGCATAAAGCATATCATTCCAATATATTACATAACAGAGTTTGCATATACTACATCGGGCTATTTTTACATAAAGTGCCACTTAGGCCTAATACTTACATTACAAAAGCAAAAGTAGGATTGTTTAACAAAAGTGAGGCCATAACCTCCCACAGGCAAGCGACTGGGGAAGGGGCTAAAACTATCATGCTAATGAATTCCCTACTTCCCTCCATCTTCTCCATCTGGACCCGGTGCATCGTGATAGGCGTAGTGGTCTTGCTTCGCCTCTTCTGAATAGTCAAGTAAGTGAGTGTGAGTACAATCAACCATGCTCCACGAGCCAACACACAGAATGCATTATTGTAGATGTAGAGCTGAGCAAGGTTGGCTAGGGTTATTTTGCTAAATACCTTAGTTGACAATTACAAATAATAGAGATTCCTATGACTTAGCGGTTTTAACTAAAATTGATTTTCTAGAATGTGTGAAAGATTGCGATGTTAATAATAATGTAGGATCCATCAACCGTTACATGGCTTCCAGCATCCAATGCTAGTTCTTCAGTGTTATATCCGCCTATTATCATCACTGGGATCAACCACTCAGGGCAACACAAACCAGTTTCTATCCCAACCACAAAAATTGATTTATAAATAGAACTAACTCCTGTAGATTCCGAACATCCGCCCATGATCGTGGGTACATCCATTCGAACAGTTTTCACTCTGCAGAGGTTACACACTTTACCTACAAGAGACAACCATACTTGTTATGTTCCACATATTTCCTTACATATGCAGATCAAGAAGGTCACCACAAAGCCTTTACATTGCATCTTCCCAGTGAGCCCACCCTCGCTAAGATTGCCACCACTGTGAGATGTGACCATCCCTCCAGAAGTACCCTCTTGCGCTGTCACGTCAAAGGATGTGACTATCCCTGGCTTGTGTTCACACCTATGGCACAACCCATATTAAATCAATGCAAATTAGTTGGCTAGGTCATATCCAGTATAGACTTGTGGTTATGATATTCTACACTAGGAAGTTTTACAAGATTTAGTCCTTACAGTTATCCGGGTGGTTCTACCACAATCCAACACTCTCGCGCATCCATTGTATCAGCCTTCCCATACCATCCGCCCAGTTATTTAAGCAAGTTGGGTGTTCTATAATCATAAAATAACCATAGTACAATATACCAATCACTTTCTATTAATGACCGTCCAATCAAGTTTTCTTGTTGAAATGATGATAGAGCAAATTAATGCCCCCTCCCAAGTTTCTAAGCAAAACTAAGTATGTCACTTTATATATACACTTATTGTTAGTAAGTTAACCAACAATCCCTAGGGTGACAAGGTGTTACATCCAAAGGCAAGGAGTGAAAGTAGTTAAACAATCATACACAAGGAATTAACTATACACTAATGTGAATATAAATTGTATAGTAAAATTAATGCATGTGGTTTTATAATTTAAATCCAAATACTCATATTTAAAATGTAGGAGAAAAATGATCAAAGTGATGACTCGCTTCGTTCACAAGTTGGCTGGTCTTGCAAATCTTGGCTTGCCTCGGTCTCATATTCCTCTTGAACTCTGTAAGCTACCAAACGATCATGCATAAATTCAAATAAATATCTGTAAATAGAAATAAATTCAAATAAAAATTCAAATGAACTCCAAAATTTATGATTTTAGTTCCATTGGAAAGATCTTGATTTTAGATGAATTTATAAACAAATTTCACTAAATTTAGACTTAATATGAATGAGAATGAGCCTCTCACTAATAGGTGGGGCCCACTAGGGTTTAATTTTAATTTTCTATTTACTTTTCTATTGAAAAGCTACTGTGTATGACACGTGAGGTCCACATATTTTAATTTCTTTTCATAATTATTTCTTAATTAGAAAAGGTCACTGTAGTTGACAAATGGAACCCTCACACTGTAGCCACAGTGAATAGGGCCCACATGTTAGTGGCCCATATTCATTTAACCAGTTTTAAAAGGATTTTAAACTGTAGGGTCTACATATCATAGGTACGTTAACTTAACTAATGTCAGGGGCCCACAAATTAGTGAGTAATTAACCAACCAAATAATGGTCATTAGAATTAATCTAATTACACATTTAAACTAACCGCACTGCTACAGTACTCCCCCCCCCCCCCGCCCCGCTGAGGAGAGGCCAACTCATCACCGACGAGGAAAAGGGCGGCGGCTAGTGAGTGTGGCCAAAATGGACCCTTCACCACCACACGCACCTCTGGACCATGTCTCGCGACTCAATTTGGTTTGAACGGTGGTTGGCGGCGAAATAAGACACACGGCACTATAGCGTTCTATATCACTAGCGCTAAATCTCTAGCTATGGGAGCATCTAGGGACTACTTTGAGGCTACCTGTACAGTTAGAAGAGCTCGAGGAAGTTCGGGGAGGCTTAGCGATGTGGACCCAAGATGGCGCGAAAGGGAGTATGGCACTAGAGGCGTACATGCGACGGCAGCCCAGGCCGACGGCAGGGATAAGTTGGCAATGCTGCGGTTGGGCTCTAGTCTAGTGGAATTGGCTGAGGACGGCCACTATCAACCGATCCTCAAATGACCAGAGTTGAAGACGAAGAAGCCTCCAGAGAGCTACAGGCTAGTAGGGAACAATTCCATGGAGGAGGAGAGGTAGTGGACTGAGGCGAAGCTATCCACGGCATGCTCTAGCTTTTATGGGTGGCAAAGGGACCGAACAACGTGGGTGGACATGGCGGGGGCGTCGATGTGGTGTAGGGGCCGAAGATAGTTGTGTCACCATGCGACATGGCATAGGGGTGCGGAGTGACAGCGCATAGGGCACGATGTGGTGTGGAGCAATGTCACTCAGTACAACGGTTCACGACAGTTGGGACATGACATGCAGGACGTGTGCGACGGCGTGACGCTCGATCATGGGCGCGGGTACGCAACAAGGAGAGGGAAAGAAAGGGACTAGGGGAGGGAGGACGGCTGCGCGTGCGAGGCAAGGCGTGGGCAAGCATATGTGGGGGCTTGCATGTGCTACTGCATAATGACCGACATGGCCTGTCGCACAACGTGGGAGCAGAGCGCGCTGGGCACTCTCTGGAATGGCTAGGCTAGCTTGGGCCAAGCCAGTCTAGGCCAGGGGCCCAATGGGCAATTTAGCCTTGATTTGAATTAGGCTAGCTAGACTAATTCTTACCTAGTTTATGAATTTTTGAAAATTTTTACTCTAAATTAGGATCAAATTCAAGGCCAATTTAGCCTTTATTTGAATTAGGCTAGCTAGACTAATTCTTACCTAGTTTATGAATTTTTGAAAATTTTTACTCTGAATTTTTAATTTCAATAGCCAATTCAAATCAAGGCTAAATTGCCCTTGAATTTGATCCTAATTTGGGTTTGCCTCAACTTGCATTTTCTAGGATTCCACTCAGGGTTTCTAGATGGCAATGGAACAAGATCTCCTCAAGTCTCCAATTGGTTTCTTATAATTGATTTTGATTTTGCAATTGGCTTGTATTTGAGAATTTGTCCTATTATATTTTTGTTTTAAATTCCATTTTCTTATCATTTTAGCTAATGAATATTTTCAGTAGAATATTCCTTAATTGTTAATTCAATTTAATCTCATCAATCCTACCACTACTGGATTCCAACCCTTTAGCCACGAAACGCATCGCAACGACACTAAATTAGTTGCAATAGGTATGTACTATTGCAACGTTTTGCCAAAATCGTGGCGATATGTGCACAGTATTGCCTCTAAAATATTGTGTTACGATAGTCATTAAATTCGTTGTAATAAGGTGGCTTTATCGCCACCATTTAGAAAATGGTTGCGAGTAGTATGACTTTATTGCCACGGTTGTCTTGCGTTGTGATAATATTGATTTTCGTTGCAATAGTTAGGAGGTATTGCCACCTTATAGAATTTCGTTGCGAGTGGGTGACAAAATTGCCACAATTTTATTGCGTTGTCATAGTCATCAATTGCGTTGCAAAAGGTTCCTATACAACGCGTATGAAATGAGTTTGTATTGCCACGAAATAAATTTGTTGCTATATATGATGATTGTTCGTGGCAATAATCTGTTATTGCAACGCGTTGTTTTCGTGGGCCTGACTGCTCAACGCAAGGGCCGAATTGGTGTGGAGAAATTATATTATCTATAGTTATTAATTGCTAGAGGAGATAAAAAAAATTGAAAAGTGACAACTAAAACGCAGTTGATGAGGTCTCACTTACAAAACAGGAGAGGATAAAAATTAGAATAGAAAAAATAAAAACCATGGGGTGTGGAGGAATCGAACCAACAACCTCCTAGCTTGGAGGCCAAGGCGTTTACCACCAGACTATTGTACCCCACTGTCAATTATAATTGTAAATTTCTATTTATCTAAGCATGGTAAGCACCTGTCATATAAAACCTTGGGCACCTCCCACCGCACGCCCAGCAGTCACCCCGCCTCCACCATCCGCGGCCACCGCGCAAACGCCGCTACCTAGCAGTCGCCCCGCCTCCACAGATGACGCGGATACGCTCATGTCTTGCACTTCTCAGTTAAATATATTATTTAACTGGAAGGAACTATTGAGCCATATTAAATATTATCATGTGAAATCTAATTTAATTGGGTCTTTAATTATTATATTTAGAGATATAGAGTTGCAACGGAGTATCAAATAAAGATGAAACATACTATCCTTCCAGCGTCGCGGCAGAGCCTGGTGAGGAAGGCGCCGTCTAGAAGGTCGGCGTCGCTGCCGACGGCAGCGACAGTGAAGGGGAGCACGGAGGGCGGCGTCGGAGAGGGGCGTTGCGCGGAGGAGGAGGAGGGGAGGGCACGGGAGAAGGCGGAGATGCCGGAGCTGGAGGTGAAGGCCAGCACTGCGAAGGGGTCGAGGGCGCCGGGCAGGAGGAAGGGGGCGGAGGCGGTCAGGGTCGCGCTGGCGGATGGCGATGGTGGGCACGGGGAGCGGGTGCTCACTTCGCTGCCGCAGAAGCGCGTGCAGGAGGGCACCGTATCAGCCGCAGCCACTGCCGGCGGTCTGAGGCGTCGTGAACTCCACCCGCCGGTTGGTAAGCGAGAGGGGCTCCGGCTGCGCCATTCCCCTCCCTGGCAACGCGCGGCGATGCAAATCAGCAACCAGAAATCAGAATTCGGAAACGCAGTGAACATTATAAACCGTCAGGATCTATCAGATAACGTAAGATACAGTGAGCTAGCAATACACAGATAGCAACATCAAACCAGCAAACTTCCTACACGCAGGGGCACGTATCTGAGGCGTAGTTTGTTCAGGATTCGACCCGGTGAACAATCTTGCCAATAACAACATCTCGATTCTGAACTGACAATCGTGTGCTAAGTCAGTCAAGCAAAGTATACAAGAATTGTATCACGCATTGTGGAATCTAACAATCTTCTGGCTTCTATTCCTCTTGCTGCCAACATTATTTGATAGTTGATACAATGACACAGTCTGACAATACATAAGGAGAATGTCTGCATCGTGGTGCCATTTTTGCGCTTCATGGGTGCAGTGATAAGGTAACATTAGTTAGTTGTGACCAAGCTATCTATCAGTGGGCAGCTCTCCACATCTGAGCATTAAGACATGAAGACGTGAGAGCTCCATGATACAATGTTGCTCGGCTTCGCGAGAACCTCCTTTTGGCTTTGATTGCAATGTCTCCGAGAGCAGATGCAAGCAGCAGTCACTGCCACTGGGTCTCGAAAGGGAGTTCAATGGGCGTGGAGTTGCCATAGAACTCTTCCAAGTTGTAGAATGCTCTCTGTTGGGGAAGAAATATGTGGACAACAACATCACCTGTAAGAGTGCGAAGGACGGTTAAACAGGTCAATGGCAAATTTGTGCAACAGCATCACGGCATTTGAAAGTAGATCACGAGGTGAATTTTTTTTCCCAACAGAACCTCATCAACCCACTAAGATTTAAAAATCTCAAAGAACATTTTAGAGTTGTTTCCAAAGAAAAAAAAGGTAGTGACAAGAGTTGCAGTGCGTTTTCAGTCTATTCAAGAATCAAAAGACATACAGTTATATTCAATTTTAACTTCTTTGAATTACTAAAAGGGAAAAAATAGAAGAAAGCCAAGCATGTCTGCCTACTTATCTTAGCAAAGACGATGTATTAAACTGAGATCACCAGAAACAAGAACCTCAACCTTGTGCTACCAAGAAGCAATCCCTACCTTTTAGGCTGAGTTTACGACCAGATAAAAAATTATCACTAACCTATGGTTCAAGTTTAACACAGTTACAAATAGTTTTTTCAGATAAAAATCTGAACATGTTTTAATAAATTGAATTCTGAGGATCTCAAACTTCTATCCGAAACTAAAAATAAGTAATTCTGGATTTAATTTTTGGACGCCTTTTCCTTGAAAATACTATGGGATGCGTAGTAGTTCTGTATCTGATATGTAGTAATTTTAGTTGTCCAAGATTTTGAGTGCTATATTATTGATGAGATCATGTAAGCTTTTAGCGATATTTGTTATGTATTTAAGTTTTCTGAGGGATACTTAGGCGTTGGAAATCCAAATGCAGATGAATAGCCAAACAAATGCATCGGAAAACAATGCAGCCAGCAATCATATAAGTGCCAATGCTGGCAATGGGTCAAAGACAGGAGAAAACAGCGATGAGGAAAGTGATGCTCAGGTTAGCATCTGAGCTGACTTATACCTTATTTCTCTAACTGATATCAAAGCATGTGTTGGGTTGCACCACTGCTAAGGTCGATAAAGCCAAACAAACAAAAAGTGTGAAAGCTGAAGTATTTAAACACACTTCATTTTCGATGGTGTTTTTTTCTCATGACTTCCATTAAATGTAGCCAGCACTGTTTACTAAAACCAATTAGAGTTCATCATAACTGGCCTTCTATGAAGTTCTGGCATCTCTTTTATATTCATTATTGGAGTACCTCTGCACCTAACACTATGGAGGCTGTTTTACCTTGAGCAGAGCTCTCGTAGCGAGAGGGAGATCGAAATTCAGAGTGGTGAGAAATTACCATTGATTGTTAGAGATGGTGGGGTACTTTCTCTTTATTACTTTATTTTCAGGTATTAATCTCTAGTGGAAATTTTAAATCAAAACTCCAGTAAGAATCAAACGGCAAAGTCATGCAAAAAAAAAAGTTTCTAACATTCCCACATTTTCAAGCAATAGGCTTTTTGGGCTGTTACATGGTACATGTAGAGTTATCTTATTTGGAACTTTGTCATGCACAAGCTGCGCTTACTTGGAGCGCTGTTCGTTTACAAGAAACGATGCAATTTCTAAAGAATCATGCGATATTCTCACTTTCCAAATGGAGCCTAAACTTTTGCTAACATTTTTTTTGCGCATCATTAGCAGATGGGTCCAATATATGCATGATAACCGAGAGAAACTTCCTACAAATCCAAGACATGCAAGAAACTTATAAAAGACTTCATATATGCTAGTAATAGTTATAATCACATTTGGTGTTACAAACACAACTCGTAACCACACACTTTCCAGTCTAAGACAGCTACTAACCACCCCCATTGCTCCCTTAGCCCCCCACCTTGATACTCCTCTCCCCTCTCCAAGGCAAGAATTTCATAGACAGATTGCAGATGCTTCCTTGCTTTCTCATGTGCTTAATGCATGGTTTTGAAAAAGGCAGACAGATACTTGAGCTCACTTGGCACTCCAGAATCAGATCCTTTACCCAACCAAAATTGCTCCTGCCAGCTTTGTATTTGTGATGAAACGTATGTGAATCTCTGCTTCTCCAAGCAAAAAAAGAAAAAGAAAAATAGGGATGTTCATTATCTCCTAATGTTGATTTAGCACGTAAATCGGCACAAATTTGGGTACTGTTCTATATATTAGGGAGCTGTTCTTAATTAAGTTCACAGTTTACAAAAGCAAGTGCTCTTATCAAATGAGGATATAAAGGTGAAAGTGCACAAATACAAAGAAAAGAAAATTAAAGAGGGAGTGGAAGAAGCAAAGCGGGTTGCTCTGCTCGCATGTTCGGTCTCTTTTCTATTTTTCTATTTTCGTTTGCTTGATGAAGCAAAGGTAGGACAGATAAATAAAGCATAACAAACTTGCTTTTGTCCTCACCATCTATTTTGTTATCGTTGGCTGCCTTTTCATGCTCCTAGGTATGCTATGCTATGCTCACCATCTTTCCACAATTTGTGATTGCCTCCCTTTCAATATTTTACAGACGAACATACAAATAGAACCCCCGGCCGGCTTCATGTTTCAAATGAGTTTTATGTGTGTGCCTATGTTTTCATAAGTGAAAGAGATAATGCTTTTTTAGAACTTTTTGTAAAGAAAGAGATAATGTGAATGCATGTACGACTTGCCTAGCACATCTCTAGAATACTAATTGTGACGATTGATAGGTCCCTTAGCGAGGCTTAGATAAGGCATAACCCGATTAGGTTCAGGACAGCTGGTCTAAATAAGTTATCGTGCCATATCGGCTTACATGCCTGCCCTCCGGTCCAAGCACGCTTAGCACAATAGGCAACTGATGACCCGTTGATCACAGTAGCCCGATCCGACACTGCCCTACCCATAGCCGCCGCGCCACTATTGCCGTCTGCACGAGAGGAGAAGACTGAAGGCAGTGGTCAGCAGGGTGGGAGGCTAACAAGAGGGAGAGCTAGAGAGAGGAGGCGGCGGCTGGCGTGGACGGGGATGGAGGAGGCTACATTGGCAAGGACAAAGGAGGAGGCGGCCGACAAGGAGGGAGGAGGAGGCGATGGTGACTGGGGAAGGAGGAGAGGAGGCTGGCTAAGGCAAACGGTCCAGTGCCCACTGGTGGCATACCGGTGCCGCATGCGACAGTCGGCAATGGCAGGGTCGTAGGGCTAGGGGGTAGGGGGCCAAGAGGAAGGGGCAATTGGGCAAGAGTCAAGGGGCCACTGGCAATGGCAGTGGGTGAGGTTAATGGAGACTACGGTTGATAGGAAGACAATGAAGAGTGACTATTTCAGCGGTTTTACCATGTTGTTCTGCGTGGCCTAATGTTCTCCAAAATACCGAGGAGGGGTTTTGACAACGTTGAGCTCGTAGAAGAGCATGTAGAATAGTAGCTCTACCTTGTATACGTTGTCATTCTCCTGCATACAAAAGTATATCATAACCTAAAATAACTACATATTATGATACAATTTACTGCATGTCAGAGAAGAAATTACTGCTTACCAATTCTATGGTAGTTTGGATCTTCCGTCCTTCACCATCGTAAAATTCCAGGATCTTCATGGTGAAAATGGTGTAGATGTTTGGGAGAACCTGTTTCGGTGTGGCGAAAAACGGCCTCCTCTAGTTCACAAAATTGGAAACTTCCCACCAATCGTGGCATAGAAGGCGTCATTCAAACGTGCAACTACCTTGCTGCCAACTACACAATGACTGTCATCAGGGTTGACACAATTTTTTAATATAGTCGTTCGAGTCTAGCACGTCGATGCGCCTGTACACAATGTTTATGCAGTACTTCGACCAGTGGGAGTTGTGAATCAAGGGAAGGAAGACCTGACAATTGAACTAGAAGGGGTTGACGACCATGGAAGACAAAAATTACTTCTTGCATAATATAAAATTACTATTACTCACCGATTTTACCGTCTTAGGGTCTATCTTGTCGAGTTGAGCTCCCAAAATACTCGCGGTGAGCGCTCTATTGTACTCTTCATTTTTAAGAACTTCTTGACGTTTAGCGGCCTCTGCAAAATATAAAGTCACAACTATATAGCTAATATTTACTGTATATATCTAACAATTACTACCAAGACACAAAGAGTTTACTACCTGACAAAGTACGTAACAAAAGTTCCCATGACAAAAAAAATCATGTAGCCAAAGTAATTTTACTGTCAGTCGTAGGTAATTTTACTACTAGTCGTAAGTATTTTTACTACTAGTTACAGGAAATTTTACTGTCAATCACAAGTAATTTTACTACCAAGTCACCCGTCAGTGCTTAGAAGAGTGCAATAACCTAATACAAGTAATTTTATTGTCATCCACAAGTAATTTTATTGTACCTTCATAGGATAGTTACTGTACTCTTTTGAAAAAACCTAGCCTTCTAGGAGGGTTGGGGGTAGGATAAATGGTGTGCCTGTTCATACCAAGGTGTTAGCCCAAAAATAGCATGCCCGGTTGGGCCAACGCGGCCCATTTACTATTTGTGTTGTATTATGACTAGGCCAGAAAAATAGTACTATGCCTCAAGGCGGCATGGTTGGCCTGGCCATTTGGCCAGATCTGACTAGGGCGATTTACCCTGTTGGGCTCATATAGTAGTAAATTTAGTTTTTACATCTTAAACAGAGTATTGAAAATATGAGCAGATTGTCTATATTTCCTTTAGCATCTTGCAGCGTACACCATATCATACAGTTTTGATGATAACTGCGATCATGTTTGGAACATGGAGTTTCTCTATATTCCTACTAAAAATTGAAAAGTCTTCTACAAAATTCTTGTTTTAAATAATACGATATGAGCATGTATTTAGTTCTAATTCCAACTAAATAAAACATAGATTCAGAACATTTCCAGCAGTATATAAATGACATAAATAGCATGAATTCATGTAACTTCATCGTGTCATTCATACTAGTGCATATAACCAAAGTATATAAGCGAAACACTGCTGAAAAGAACATGACTAGCAGATTTATAACCAGGGAAGTAATTAAATCTAGCATAAGACAAAGTAATTGCTTTAACATTACTCTCAGAACAGAGTTGCGCAAGATTGTAGATCTTGGCCTTCTCATGCTAATATCGAAACTCTTCATTAATGATCTGATAACGGGAATTAGGATTCAAGCTCTAGATATGTTTCTACTGTCAAAAACCATGCATAGACAAGGAAAGCCAACTTGAATTTCAGTTTTAAGTGTTCACATGCAATGAAATAACAGACAACATTCTCACTGAGTTCTGACAACTAAGCAGTAATCAGTAACTAAATAGGGCACAGAAGAACCTGATCTGAAAAAGAATTGAATCAAAAGAGACCTCTGCACAGAAATAAACTGATCTAAACAGAACTGAAAAGAGACTACTGTAAACTCAACAATTTCAATTGCATGTTACCAAATCTGCTCAACAGAAATACCACTAGCTACGGTACAAACAGTAGAAACCAACCCACTAGAGCTCAAATCTAATTCTGCTATCAGGATCAAATTTAGTATTCGAATGTTTCATCACAGAGCAAAAACCGAGCCCACATAACATAGCATTCCAAGTATTTGAACTGAAAAATAAGAACAAATACTGCTGCCACAACAAGTAGGTGGATTAATATACTCACGGTGCAGATGGCACTCAAAGCCGTCTAGAAGCAACTCAAGTTGGTGAAGAACACGAAGAACAGGGCAAGGCACACTCAAGAGTGTTGTCCCAGAAAACCAGCACACCTCTATGCCGAAGCAGAAGAAGCATGTGGTTGATGGAGATACAGTACCCTCTCCAACCTCGGATTGCCGACGCTGGAGTCGAAGGTCAGAGTGATGCCGCACAAGACCACAAAAAATGCACCGGCCGGATGCACTCAAACACAATGTGGAGCCGTCACAGCCTCCGTCCTCCCTCGGATAAACCTTCAACCTTCGGGTTTCCCTCACACCACAATAGGGTTGACACGGGAAACCGAAGGCAAAGGCTTCAATCGGAGATGGCGCCGAAGCCCCAAATCCCCACACAACCCGAAGAGCCGAGAGGAAGAAGACCCAAGAGAGCAAGTCAAATCGGAAGAGATGTACCACAGCGATGGAGAACTCGGGCCTTAAGAAGAGGAGGCGGGAGGTTGCGGAGAGACGACGCGAGCGGCTGGCTCCGCGGAACCCGGGCCAGCCCGCGCCTCCGTCGCCGCCACCCAGTTGTCGCTTCCTCCACGTGCTGCCGAATCCGCCTGCCATTGCGCTGGATCTGGAAGAAGCCGAAGCGCCCACACGGGCTCGCACGCGCACACGTACGGGGAGGAGATGCGGTCTCCTCCCCTTATCTCTTCGCAGGGCTCACTGACAGGTGGGCCCCGCCTGCAATTCCTTTTTTTCTTTCTTTCTTTTCCAATTAGGAAATTACCGAAATACCCTCGCATACCAACAATTCTTGCGAGGTTTCTATGAAACTATTATGTTCCAAACAAGCCCTAAAATCATTGCCTTGCCTTATTTGAGCATTTTGGGCCTTATTTGAGCATTTTGCCCCCTTTTTAGAAGCCTGACACAAGAAGCACAACTGAAGAGGTTCCAGACCGAAAAAAGTTCAAGTAGTTTCTAATTAAAAAAAAATTTCTTCCTTCCA
This sequence comes from Dendrocalamus sinicus, assembly GCA_036346575.1. Lineage (NCBI taxonomy): Eukaryota > Viridiplantae > Streptophyta > Magnoliopsida > Poales > Poaceae > Dendrocalamus > Dendrocalamus sinicus. The sequence goes on from CM070663.1 coordinate 9,154,407, forward strand.
ATTTTGTTATATATCGCAAGGTTCACCTTTTCTTTTTTACTCCCATGTCATGCCACATTCTTTTCTAGTATCTCTTGGCTCTATCACACTGCCACACTCTTCATGCCCTGCACCACACCCTTTAGCTACAGCGTCTATTTTGGTACACGTGGCAAACCTCCTCCTCTCCTCCTCATCCTGGTTTTGTACTGCCTTTTCATCCTTTGGACTACTATTGCTACCTCTTGATGTGTCCACAAGGCCATTGCTTGTTCTTGTGATCTTCCTCTAGGCTAGACTAGCCTAGCCACACTTATCTTAGGGCACAAACACCCTGTAATTCCAGTTACTTAGTCTCCTGGTTCCTCTTTTTGAGGTTCTTGCTTGCATCACAGCCCCACTTGGTGACCTATTAATACCTCCTCCTTTGTCATGCCCTTGTTCTTGTGATCAACGGCTGTGCCTGTCCCTTGCTGGCCACTGCTCCTATTTGGGGTCCGTTTGATTGCTACTAGTTGGTTTTTGCTGCTCTTTTGGCTCTGTTGGTACAAAAGTTTTTCTTTTCTGGGTTTCAGTTAGTTCTTGATTGGGAAGCCTTACTCTGCTCTTAGTTAGTTCTTGATTGGGAAGCCTTACTCCGCTCTTTGTTTTCTTTTTTCCCTTTCCAAGTCCTCAATTTGAGGTGGTTCTTGGTCACTTGGCACTTGATTCTTGACCCGAAACAGCATCAAATTCCACATAATTTCCACTTGACCAATCAATTATTTGTTCAAAGGAGCTGATTCTTGCCTTGTATGCACCCTAGCAGTAAGGTTGTTGGAGCTAGTTCTTGATTAGAGTCAAGAATCGACTAGGTGCCTGTGTCTCCCAGCGAAATTCCCATACTTTCCAACCTACTTGGATAAATTGCCACAGAATTTTAAGAATTTCCCCAGATTTCATCCACTCAATTCGGTCCAGTCCTGGTCCTCTTGATCCAGTACTCTGCTTTGCCAAGAAGCAAACGCCATGGCGCCCCTCGCCGCCGCCTCCCACGGCCGTGGCTTGCTCGAGCTGCTGCTACTGCTGTGCATGGCGCGGTGGTCGGCGAGCATCGGCGTGAACTGGGGCACGCAGCTGAGCCACCCGCTGCCGGCGGGCACGGTGGTGCGGCTGCTCAAGGACAACGGGTTCGACAAGGTGAAGCTGTTCGACGCCGAGGACAGCGTCCTGAGCGCGCTCAAGGGGTCGGGCATCCAGGTGATGGTCGGCATCCCCAACGACATGCTCGCCGACCTCGCCGGCGGCACCAAGGCCGCCGAGAACTGGGTCGCCAAGAATGTCTCCAAGCACGTTAACGACGGCGTCGACATAAGGTGCAAAAATTCACATACTCTTACGTACATACGTACTTTGCTTTACTGTGTGTGCTATTTTTTTTGTCTACTTAATTTGATACCTGCATATGCACGCTCAGCCGTTGGATTGAAAACGAACGGTTTACATGACTTTTAGCGCTACAAAATACAGGCTGTAATTTTTGATGTCGGACGAGTGCTTAATCTAAACCCGTCAATTCTTCACCCCAGTGTTCATTTGGCCTTATAAATCTAGACTTCTAATTTTTTTATTATAGCAGTTAAAAATATAATATAGCTACTATTAACTTTTTCAGCTTAATTAAATTAAAAAATAAAAAATTATATCATCACGAACAATACAAAAGAATAAAAAAAATAAAAGGCTAAAATTAAAATGCCAAAAAAAAATAAAATTAAGAAGCTAAAAACTAAAAGCAGAAACTCGTTAGATCAGGGTAGAAAGCTTAATCTAAACCGTCAATTCTTCGATGTAGAAATAAAAAAACTAAAACGCTTGTAAGGGACTAAGTGCTGTACTACTATGGTACACGATCTTTCCCAATTCTCTGATGCATAAGGCTGTTCTGGGTGTTTCCAGTGAGTGCAGTAGGGTCCAGCTTGACACCACATTATGGTTAAGGAATCCACAACCCCATGAAAAAAAAATGTCAGTCTCAACATTACTGTAGTACAGCAACTAGCAAGTGTTAACGTCAGATTCAGGAGTTGTTGAAACCAAATCAGATAAGGTTCCTTGGCGCATCAGTGGCAGAGCAAGAATTTATTTACACCTCGGGTTCAGTGGTAGAATGATCTAGACTATCTAAGCTGAACCATAAAAATATCACCTATGCTGGACTGAATTTATCTGAACTATACATTAGATATTTTTCTACACCTCGAACTGAAATCTACCCTATTCAGGGTATGGCTCCGCCCCTGCTTGGCATCACTGGTGTAGAAGCTTCAGAAGCCTTCTAGTTAGCAGGCACCAAAGCTACACTCCCTTCTCTTCATGAGGAAGACCACAGCTACAAGCAACTGAAATTCTGTCTCAGCTACCGTATATGAAACTTTTTGCATGGAATGTGAAAGCTAAGGATGCTTTTTGTGCTTTTGCCAAGTGCTTCTGCACACACTGAGAGCTTTAGGAGCCAACCATTTTAGTATCTTGGTATTGGCTCTGCCACTGCTGTTGGTTTCCCTTCGGTGGCCGGCCTTCTCCCTGATTGGGACGTCTATTGGCAGGAAAGGCCTGATCAATCAGCGAAACCACCTCGGCAAATACTTTTGAGAGAGGGTTTGACACGTTTTGGCAGTAGGATCACTATCTGGGTGCCTTTGTAGACCGTCTTGTTCGGCCATCCAGAAAGACCATACACCTGCCGCATCGATCTCCAGTATCTTGCCTTGAGAGTTCGTCTCCAAGCTTCCTCGGTGTTGAAAGCGGTGGGTTCTTTTTCACTTTAGCTTTGGCTTATGTTGATATAGTATTTAGATTTTAAACCGTGTGTCCTTTTAAGATAGAATCTATAGACGAATTATAATATATAATATATCGACCAAAATTATATGTAACTTTTTTCATTGTCGTGCAGTCTCTCACGAACAACCAAATTTTCAAAAACCATAAGTGAAAAATCAAAATCACATACCAAAAGAATCCACCCGCTTTGCTTCTTTAAGCCTCGTTTGGATTACAAAAATCGCGAAGAAATTGCTTTTTTGACTACGCAATTCTTGTGTTTGAAATAGGCCGAAATTCAGAGGTTATCAAGCTGATAGGTCCCTAGCACATTTCTTAGCGGATATCCGACTTTAGTGTTAGAGCCCAATTCGAGGGCTCCACATATTATTGTGGACCATGGCACAAATTCTCTCAGCTCACCATCATGAATTTTTGTGGCAAATTCTTGGCACACACATATATATAGGGAGATTTAAGATTTTCGGTGTTCTAGAATGGTCATGCTTCCCTGTCTGACGCAGATGTCTAACCGTATGGCAGTGGTCCTCTCCTATCATGTGTTCATGTTCTGCCTCTTAGATTTCAACTCCATCATTTTTGTTCTTCGAAAATTTTTGTACCAAGAAATATAATGTAAATTTAGTTTTTCCATGCGATAAATTTCTCTCTTTTAGCCTGAAATTTATATTCCTTTTGCGAATATATGGAATTTAAATCTCGGTCAGTTGCAGTGACGAATTGTGCTCCTTATCAAGAAAATAAATTATTTCTTTCTCTGACGGGCAGGTTGGTGACCGTTGGGAATGAGCCGTTCCTGACGACGTTCAACGGGACGTACCTGAACACGACGTTCCCGGCAATGCAGAGCATCCAGGCGGCGCTGGTGAAGGCCGGGCTAAGCCAGGTGAAGGTGACAGTGGCGCTAAACGCCGACGTGTACCAGTCGGCGTCGGGGAAGCCCTCCGAAGGCGACTTCCGCGCCGACATCCACGGCCTGATGCTGACCATCGTGCAGTTCCTGGCCTCCACCGGCGCGCCGTTCGTGGCCAACGTGTACCCGTTCATCAGCCTGTACAATGACCCCAACTTCCCGCTCGACTACGCCTTCTTCCAGGGCTCGTCGTCGCCGGTGGTCGACGGCAGCGTCACGTACCAGAACACCTTCGACGCCAACCACGACACGCTGGTGGCGGCGCTGCGGAAGAACGGCTTCCCGAACGTGTCCATCGTCGTCGGCGAGGTCGGCTGGCCCACCGACGGCGACGCCAACGCCAACCTGCAGTATGCGCGGCAGTTCAACCAGGGGTTCCTGACCCACATCGCCTCCGGCCGCGGCACGCCGCTCCGGCCGGGCCCCGTCGACGCCTACCTCTTCAGCCTCATTGACGAGGACCAGAAGAGCATCGAGCCGGGCAACTTCGAGCGCCACTGGGGCATCTTCTACTACGACGGCACGCCCAAGTACCCGCTCAGCCTCCGCGGCGGCAACGGCGGCACGCTCACGCCGGCCAAGGGCGTCAAGTACCTTGAGAGGCGGTGGTGCGTGATCAAGCCCTCGGCCAACCTCGCCGACCAGAAGGTCGGCGACAGCGTCAGCTACGCCTGCGGCCTCGCCGACTGCACCAGCCTCGGGTACAAGACCTCCTGCGGGGGGCTCGACGCCAAGGGCAACGTCTCCTACGCCTACAACAGCTACTACCAGATCAACGATCAGGACGACCGCGCCTGCGACTTCAATGGCCTCGCCACCACCACCACCGTCGACCCCTCCGCCGGGACGTGCCGGTTCATCATCGAGATCGCACCCAGTAGCGCGGCGTCGAGGAACGTCGCCGGCGGGTTGGCCGTCCTCGTCGCGTTCTTGCTGATGTCCGTATTCTGAATGGACACCTTTAGCTTCTCATCGTGGCTTATGTGTAGTTTCTGAGGGGATTCCTAACAAAATAGCTGTTCTTGTTCTTAGTATTCCGGACAAAATAGTTGTTCTTGTTCTTACTAGTATGTTGCACGGATGCTTATGAAGATCAGCGTATCAGATATGAATATGACTCCGGCATGACTAGATATGTATCCTATCTATATCAATGATTTTTCTATATTTAAAACTGAAAATAATTCTCGATACTTGGTAGATACTTTTCTGATATCTCTCAACTCTTCTCTCTTATTCCACTCATTATGAAGCCATCTTTTCGATGTTCTATTCCTATGTGTGCATGTAATTCCTCTCACTCCAACGCTGCTTCCCTGCTCCCCTACCCACACAGCTACTACTCCTCTGCACTCGTTGTCTGCCACCGCTTCCGTTCCTCTTAGTCCCTAGATCCGGTGATTGGATTTGGAGAGGGGATATGGAAGAGGAAAAGAGTTAAGTTTCCAGATGCCATCACTTAGTGGATATCATTGGCTCATCACCACAGCCTCCCAGTTTGCTCTCGTCTTCTCTCTTTTCACTCGCTTGTCTTTTTTATTTCTTCTCTATGCTTGTTAAGGAAGAAGAGAGAGAGAGAGAGAGATTGAGATGTGATTAGTGTGAGGTGGCGGCTACAGATGGGAGTATAGAGAGATCGAGATGGATAACTCTAATTAGCTAGCTGTGGTGGACTAGTATGCTGGTGTATTGTTTTGTACAAGTGGGCTGGTAGGTTGCTCTTTGTTGGTGGACAAGTTGGTTACGCGGTAGTGATGCTCTAGTTGTGCTGCCTATTTCCTTATAAGAAATCATTTATTTCTTTTTTTTATTTTTTTATCATATATATCCATATGTATCGGTGTTTTAGATAAATGACGTATCACGGTATCATGTATTTGTATCCATATCAGTGTATCCGGGCAACCTAGCTTAGTACTACTATTGTTGTTTTTGGATTATTCTTTATTTACATTTGCTATTTATCAGTCACCTAAAAACTCACAAACTTCAATTGAATTTTCTCACCTTTGGATCGGCGTGGAGATTCATGCTCCGGTGAAGTTGTCTTCCAACTCTCCAGCGCCACTGTCTCCTCCGCTGCCGTTGGGTTAGGGCTCGGGTTCACCCATTTAGGGTTCAGGTTCATCGGTGCCCCCCCCCCCAGCTTAGAGGGAGGTTGGGTGGCGGCGGCACAGACGAACGTGGGCGAGGGGATGGTGATGAGCGGTGGAAGAAAGAGGGCAGCATAGGGTTGACAAGACCGAAGTGGTTAAGAAGCGGTGTGTGATGGCAATGAATCCGGCAACGGCCACCACCGAAGATGATGAAGAGGACAGTGCAAGGGGATCTTGCTGGAGAAGAGGAAGAAGTACGGCGCAGAGGTGGGAAGGGGAGGTGAGGCGAAGGAGGAGGAGAGTGGCGGGGGAGGAGCTCGTCGATGTCGAAGAGGCAGTGTGCCTGGGTAGGGTGTGACGTGAGGAGGTGGGGGGAGGGGACGGGGTTATAGCTCTTGCAGAATCTTGGAGCAATTCAAGCCATTGAAAAATTACTAAATTTTTACAAAATTTCAGTCGCCTATAATTAGACAGACCCCTTCTTTATTTGATCTGAGCACTTCATATTGCATATGTGTGTATACTTGTTTCCTTTTACACTGACAACACAGCGAGCTTGTGTCAATTACATTGTGAAGCATGTTATGTTCTATCTTTTTGAAGTGATGTGTAAATGTGGCATCGTTCTTTTTTTTATGCAAATGTGGCATCGTTCTGATTCGGGTTTGCTAATTAACTTCATCAATAATATCTAACTTCTCATTTTACGGCTCATTCCTACCACCCTTCTACTAATTTAGTGCCCCATTGGAACGCAGGAACAAAAAATCATATAAATAGGAAAATACATGAATTTAATAGGAATACAAGGGCAAAATAAAGGATTATAAAATATTGTGAAAATTGTAGAAATGGCTATTTGAATAGGACGTATGAAAAATACAGGAAAATCGCAACAATCCTATACGAGTGAAAAAAGTGCTTGGAGTGAATTTAAAATCTGTGTCACAAGTAGGACCCACTTATCGATCCGGTTTAGAAATAAATAAAATCTTACTACTGGACCCCACCTATCTGCCTCACGTACATTCCTGGGATTTTTCTTTATAAATAAAACTAAAAAATAAAAAAAATCCAGCACAATGCTCTCTCTCTATTTTCTCCCCACAAAACTTTCGATGATTTATTCTCCCTTATACAAACTCCGATTAACATAGTTTTGTATCTAAATTTTTTCTAAATTCAAGATCTTTATTTCAATACCAAAGTTTTAAATGTTGAGCTTTATTAGAATTTATTTGTCTTTGCTTTGTTTAGAAACCCATGCGTCAGGAATGTTCGACAACAATCCAGAGTAAGACCAAGTGTTCGATGAGCAAGGCAAGTACCCTCTTGACCATGTTAATCCCAGTATTTCAAATACTATGTTGTTTTTCATTAAAACTATTTGTGCATGCTTAATTTAAATAAAATTGCTATATCTGTATAGGATTTAGACAATCCCAATTGTTGAAATGAAAACTTGCTTGAAATTCGTGGAGGATACAGCAGCGGTGATAGCTTTGATTTCAGTGCAAGGGCGGTAAAAACTAGGCGATGGCGAGGCAATATGGCACAAGGTGGCAAGGACGGCTCTTGGTATGTCTTTAAATAGCATGGCCGAGAAGAACTCCGTGGAGGATACGGCGGTGGCAGCGTACGGAACTTGGACATAGTGAAAAGGAGGACTTTGGCTAGAAGAAGAGCTTGATAGAGGGGGCCACCGGTCAGTGATGGTGCAGAAAAGTGGACACGATAGGCACACAGGTGACAAGTGGCTAGCGTGGAGCAGATCGAACAACTAGCAAGTGGCCAAGGCGTGGAGAGGTGGGCTAAGGCAAAGATGGGCCACGCACGGGAACAGGGCCGAGGCTTTAGGATTTTCCAGGGATTTTGGAATTTCAGAAAAAGGATTAAATCAAATTGAGCTTTACAAAATAGCAAATAAATTATGAAAAATCCAAGAAAATACACAAAAAAAATTCCTTACAACACAAGGAACCCAACAAAAACTGGTTTTAATTAAATGGATGTTTACTTTATTCATATTAAATATTTTAATTTCTAAAATTTTAAATTAAGTTTTAATTAATTCAAGAAAAATTCAAATAGCTATTTTATTTCAAAAACTTCAAAAAGACTCTAGAAATTAGGATATTACACCCTCTCTCTAATGGCTCAGTCTTATCTACACAACCTCCTCTCATTCCACTGTGTGTGGAGAGAGGGAAAGCCCCTTGCATGGACCTATGGTCACTGGAGGTCTTCTTGTACTATAGCTCGATTTTTCTCTGGTTAAGGCAAGTGTGATGGGTTCGTAGTGGGTTTTTGACCGGTATAACTGAAGTCGATACAGCGTGTACTACAATTGACTTGTAGACCCTATCTTGAAAAGACGCACCGTTTGAAAGCTAGTTACTGTAGCAAAAGTGAAAAGCCATAAATAGTAACCCAGATCGAACCCACCCATATAATTTACATATATGAGCACCATAGTCACCGTTGTTAAAAAAATATGAAAATGCTAAGATATCCGTAGTTTAGATCTTATTATCAAATAATTATTCATGGGAGCCACCTTTTTGTAGGTTGTTGGAGTTGTGGGTGTCACTCCACTAATTAGGGTTCAAATATTGGTGCTTACTTTTACGCATATGCGAGTGCACATCAATAGGAACTCTATGAGGTCATGGATGTATCCCTGACTTTCTTTGTTCTAGGCGTGTGCTAAAGAATGCACTCACGTGTGCATCTTCTCTGTAATCGGGAAAAAGTACATTACAAATATATTAGTATAAAATTAATAGTCGAAGTTTAATAAGACCGTGAAAAGTGAGTGCAGTATTCTGAGATGGAGTGTAGTACACCAATACATAGCCTACGCCAATTCAATTACCAATCTGATTAGAGAAATACGTCTTGCAAAAAAAATCTAATCGGATAAATAATAGGGAAAATTCCATGTATGCCACTAAGAGTTAATCCGATCCCGAATTTGCCACTAGAAAAATGTGAGTCCTTCTACACCACTGAAAAAATTTTCGTGTTCCTTCCATGCCACTATCGTTAGTTTCTTTAGGGCAATCGGCTATTAGTGCCTAGAAACTTATTATATTTTTGACAAATGCCTATCTTACCCCCTCTCAAAGTCAGGGGCCCACGTGTCAGTACCCTTCTCCCCCTCTCTCTTCCCTCTTCTCTCCCATGTGGTCATACCATCACCACTGGCCACCTCGACCATGACTGGCCACATGATGGCCCTCGTCGAGCATGGTGTGGAGGACGGTAAGGGTGGGTCCCAACGGTGAAAGAGGCAAAGCGCAAAGATGAGGGAGTTGAAGGAGACAGCATTGCAGAGCGGCGGGGGCATGACAAGGAAGAACTATTCAATACGCCCACAGGCAATCGACTGGAGAGCGAAGTCCTAATCCGCGAAGTCATTGAAAAATTCATCCTCAAATACCTCTGGCTGATATAGTTCTTCTTCAGCAACTGAGCAACAACGAATATAGCCGTGAGTACATAGAGTACTCAACAAGTCATTTGTAATAAGATGCAATATAATAATACGATGTTTACAAGCAACAATGGATGTAGTCATGAGTATATAGAGTACTCAACAAGTTAATTGTAATAAGATGTAATATAATTATGCGATATTTACCAAATGCTGGCTGAGTGGTTAATCTGCAAAAAGCAATAATTTAGACTAAATACAATAGATAGATTGAAATACACTTGTTGAAAATGATTATTAAGTAATTAGTTTAAAGGAATTGGATAAAACACAAGTGAACTACCCATTCACTTCCAAACCAACCAAGTCCAAGTTTTATGAAATCTATAACTCTCATATGAAATCACCAAACCAACCAAGTCCAAGTTTTATGAAATATATAACCCTCATATGAAATCACCGAGCATTGTCCATAACTGAGGACATAACTATTTGAATACCTTGACACTCTACATAGGTACAATTTTACCCACAATATATAACTATCTCGTGGTGTCACTGGTATAACACGCTTCCTTAGGCATACTGACTGAAAAGATACAATAAAACATTTACAATGCTCAATCTCAAACTAGTCTAGCCCGCTAAGAATTCGCTACCTAGTAGGTTGACTGTTCTACCGGTAAAAGCCCTTTCTGCGCTAACAAAACATCTCAATGGTGAAATCAAGGTTGAAACATCATAAATTAATTAGCTAAGTACATCCCATATTAGATATGTGGTTGTATGAAACGATTCAGATCAATGGCGCAGAAAATTAAGTCCTTAGATAGTATCCAGGCGAAGCATTTACGTCCCAATGTACTATTAACATTCACTTTACTGCACAATCATTCACCCAAGAGAAAATCATTTTGCTTAACCAATACCAATGGCAATACCCATGTCATTGCACACAAATTTTATAATTATAGCTACCACCACGATTCAATATCTCATTAAGTCAAAATTAATTAATTGATCAACATGTGATAATGAGCCCAACGTAATAGTAAGTATGGTTAAGCATACTAGACATACAACCCCAAGTGGATAATAATATTGTATCACTACATAATTAACCATCCTATGGAGACAATTGACTCTTAGTATTCAAATTATCAATGAAGAATTAATCAAATTGGTTGATAACTATCAAGTACAAGGGTTTGTATTAAACTAACAATGCATGATAATTTAAGACAAAATAATAATATATAGATTTCAAACAATAGGTTTAACATGATCAAAGGTCATGACTTACCTTAGCTCTTGAACTTCAAATCTTGTTTCTGCTTCTTCGAAGACGTTACCTAACGAGAGAGAAAGCGAACGAAATAAAAATAAATTCAAAAAAAGTTCAAAAAAATCCAAAAATATAAAACTAGAACCAAAATATAGATTTTGATTTTAGATGAATTTTGGAAGAAGAATAGGGTTAATCGAAGCTAGGGTGGAGAAGAACGGGCTCTCGAAAGATTTAAATCTAAGAAAAAGGGAAAAAAAATACAATATTTAGCTTTTTATAAATTTATTTCCCTAAAGAAAAATCAGATTATGATGTCAGTAAGGCTTTTAATTTCAGCCAAATTATTTTTCTAAAGAAAATTGGCTTCGGTGATTGACAAGTGGACCATCGGTCCAAGCCAACGGTCTATGGACCAAGTCCACAGGTGTAGTTCACAAGTCTATAGTGCACCGTGTTCATGGAACAATGCTCTGATGCATGGGTCCCACACGGCATAGATTCGTCTCATGATGGACAAAGTTCACGGAGCTATTTAGAGGCAACGTGGCGAGGGATAATGTCATCGCTAACGTACTAGTTAATGTTAGTGCGGCGAGACACCTGAGGCGGCACTTCAGAGATCAAATAGATGCACAGCAAGCAGAGCGAAGCGGCGTGACGTGAAGCGATGACCGGTGATGTGAGGAGTGCAGCTAAACATCAACGAAGACAGACAGTGGAGGAAGGATGGAGCTCGGCGAAGGGCTTACTGGCGACGATGAGGACAGCGATGCAGCTTGGTTGTTCATCGGTGCGAAGATGAACCGACGTCATTGAAGAAGATGAAGACGACGGTGAAAATAGCTCGGCGGTGACGATACGAAAACGAGGCAACAAGCGGCTCAGAGATGCGGAAACGAGGGAATGGCTCGGTCTCTTATACACGACGACATGTACATCAGGATGGAGAGAGGACGAAGTCCGAGGCAAACACGGCGCAGCGGTAGGGACGGATCTACAGTAGTTCATGGGTGTTCAGCTGAACACCCAAATCTTTTGACAAAAAAACCAGTATATACAAGATAAAATATATATGTATATATTTAGTTCGGCCAAAATAGCTATTTTCGTAGTCAAAAATCAGCCCAACAGATGTTGGGCCTTCCCCGTTTTTCCTCGCGCCCGCCCGATCGGCCCATCGACCCACCCGGCCACTCCCCCAAACCCCACCCCCACACCCCCGTCCCATGCGGCCGTGTCATTCGCGAATCGGCATCCGCCTCCGCGCGACTGGCCGCTGACCGCAGTCCGCATCGGGCTTGGGCTCCGCGCCGCGCGACCGGCCGCCGCTGTCGGCTCCATTTCATCCTCTTCTTTCGCCATCGTCGGCCGCCGTTGCTCTAGCTCCTGTCACGGGTCAAGGGGGCGACGGCGACGGAGGTGGCGATGGCACGGGTGCCTCGGCATCAGCCGCGCTGCAGCCCGCCGGCTCGGCCCCCCTTTCACCTCCTTTATAAGTCGTCGCCTTCTCTCTATTTGGGGCACCAATCTGCAGTAAGATCTCTCTTCCCTCTCAGCATCTTCATTCTCTGAGTTTGAAGGCTACTAGCCGGCCTGATTTTGGTCATCGTCGGCATCAAGGGATTAGAAACCCCCCGTCTAGGGTTTCCCGTGCGGCTCTCCAACTGTCACTTCTTCGGATGAGATAGTAAGGGAAATCTTGGGGGTGTTTTTGGTCGGATTGAGGCTCAAAATCTGAGAGAGATCTTGAGGTCTTTTTGGTGCTTGCGAGTTGTTCTTGGTGAACCTCGGTGGTCTTGTGTGGTGCTACTTGACCCTCGGCTCCTATTTCTAGCTGTGGCCAAAAATCGGGGTTGTGGCATTGTATCTCCATGAGCCTTCTTCCTACTTGTCACAGTGGGTTGATAGGTTTTCTGGGACAGCGATTTGATCGTGCCTTGCCATTTCGGTTTCTTCACGGTGGTTTTGAATACCATCGCCTTGTGAGTACTCAGGCTCTTCTCCTGTGCTTTACCTGGTATCTCTGTGATATTATACAACTGAAAGTGCAAAGAAATGGACCAATTGCTTTGTGATGAAACAAAGAATTTAATGAGATTATATATGAATGTGATGGCAATTTGATCTTGAGTTTGAATTGAGTCTCACTGCTGTTCTCTTATTACTGTCCTGGAGATTGTTCTTGCTGCTGTCTTTAGCTGAGTAATTAATTTAGATTACTTTGCAGTGGCTGAACTCTGTTATAATCAATAGCATTCATATATATATATATATATATATATATATATATATATATATATATATATATATATATATATATATATATATATATATATATATATATATATATATATATATATATATATATATATATATATATATATATATATATATATATATATATATATATATATATATATATATATATTTGAATTTCAGATTGATTATCTTGTGGTCTTTCTAGTTCAGCTTATTTGAAACATATTATTGGTGAGTTTTGGGCTTAGTGAGCTTATTCTAGGGCTCAAGATCAAATTTGCAACTGTCATATATTGTCGAGATTAAAAATCTGTAATGACAGAGAAGGTCAAGATTCATTCTTGCGCATCTAGGTTTCTGAGAGCAAATAACAACAATGTACACATGATGATTTTAGTCATTTATGCTTGGCTAATTTTGATGGCAGCATGTTACTTTAATGATTCATATCACAAACTTGAATATATGTTGTTACTTTACTCTTGCATGATATATTGTTTAAATGGCTTAATGAATCCACAAGATTATTTCTTGAAGAAGTCATTTTTCCATTCAATTTATCATGCTTGGGTCCTATTCTTTTATGCTGGAATTAAAAGTAAATACTTGCTTATACCGCAAATTTTACAACAGTAACTTTGAACACCCATTCTGAAATTTCTAGATCCGCCACTGCGCGGCGGCGAAGCAGACTTCAATGCAGAGGCGGAGTCCCTTGTGAAGATAACGGATCCGACACGTGGGGCCAGGCGGTCGGTGACAACGCGAGAGATGGCTTAGATGGGCGACAAGTGGCGGTCATCGGATCGGCCAGCAAGGTGCGCGCGAAAACTGGGCCGTGGCGGTGGGCTAGGCCAAGGCGTGGGAAAAAGGGCTAGGTAGGCCTTTGAGTTTCGGCCCAAAGGCTTTAAGAATTTTTTCTAGCATTTTCAGAAAATAAGAAAAAATATTTGAGCTCTAGAAAATAGCAAATAAATCCAAGAAAATACCCAAAAATTTCTTGCAAGACAAGGAACTCAAATAAAATAAATTTTGAATTAGTGAAGTTTAATTTAATCATATTAAATCTTTTTAATTTCTAATAGTTCGAATTAAGATTTATTTAATTTAAAAAATCCAAATGGTTAATTTTATTGTTTTTAAAAGCTAAAAAAAGACTCTAAAAACCAGGATGTTACATGAGCGCGATGGGGAGATCACCGCAATTGGGGTAGGTGGTGAAGATGGCATTGGCGATAGCGGGGGTGGGGTGGTAGAGGAGGTCCTGGGAGAGCACGGTGGTATGTATGGCGTGGATGATGCGGGAATCACTGAGGGCTATGACAGACTTGAGGGAGGGCGAAGTAGTCAAGCAAGGTGGAGAGGAATGCCACGACGACCATAAAGGAGAGCGCGCGGAGGGAGACAACGTGGTGGCCGACGGTGGTTAGGGAGCAGATGGTGGCAGAGGTGGGGGTTGAGGCGGAGGTATGCGGTGGGGTGGTAGGTAGTAGGGGAGGAGAGGTGAGGGGGAGTGGGGTGGCATCCATGGATGGGAGGGAGGGGATTGGGAGCTGAGTGTGGAGGGAAGCTTAGCTTGGAGTTGAGTGTGTCCGTCAGATTCGGTCAGATTTGAGCTCAGAAACAGTAGTAGGTGCAGTGGTGCTCAGCAACCTCGACGGTGGTGAGGAGGATGGGGCAGCAAGGGAGGGGTGGCGCTACTCCTTGCTGCATGGCCGCGAGTCCTCATCGTCACTGTCTTTTTGTGCCTTAGAGCATCTACCCACCTCGAGTCCCCTCCGCTATGGAGTTGACCGCCGCCACCTCCGGAGAGGAAAGAGGAGAGAGGGAGGTGAGGAAGCGTTGTAAGGACAAGGGAGGGGGAGGTGAAGGGCGTTGCAGAGCTGAGGAGAAGGCAAGAAAAGAGGAAGGCTATCGACAAGGAGCCATTAGAGCCTATCGGCGGGAAGCCATGAGAGAGAAGAGAAAGAGGATGGGAGGGAGAAGCCAAGAAGAAGACAAGGGTATGCTTATTATTTTGTAACAACTTAATAACCCACCGATGGTAGGGAAATGATAGTGATATGGAAGAAGCACCGAAAGTTTTTTCGGTGGCATAAAAATATCTATATTTTTTCTCTTTAGTGGTAAATTTAAAATTAGGTTAACTCTGGATGTCACGCAGAATCTTTACTATTATAAAAGAAGGAGTTGGTGGTTGGTCCGGCCTCTCCCACCCCTTCTCACAAAAATTATGCCGACATGTGGGCCCGACTTAAAAAACCGCCTGCGCTGAATCTTCTCCCCATGTCCCCCGTCTCTCCAGTTCTCCGCATCTCCCCGCCTCCTCCTCCCCCCGCTTCGCCGCCGCTGCCTCCTCCCCCGCTCCTCCGCGCCGCCGCCTCCTCCTCCTCCCCACCCCGCACCGAATCTCCTCCCCACGTCCCCCGTCTCCCCCGTTCTCCGCGTCTCCCCGCCTCCTCCTCCCCTCGTGCCGCTGCCGCCTCCTCCCCCACTCCTCCGCGCCGTCGCCGCCTCCTCCTCCCCGCCCCGCGCCGCCGCCTCCTCCCCTCCCTCCCACCCCACGCCGCTGCCGCCTCCTCCTCCCCCACTCCTCCGCTCTGCTGCCTCCTCCCCCGCTCCTCCACTCCGCCGCCTCCTCCTCCCCCCACTCCTCCGCTCCGCCCTAGCCTCCGCCGCCTCCTCCTCCCTCCTCTCCTCCGCTCCACCCCTCGCCTCCTTTTCCCCACCCACCCCGTGCCGCCGCCGTCTCCTCCTCCCCCCGCTCCTCTGCTCCCTGACTCCCCGTACACATGCGCGCTGCGCCTCCCCACCACGTCTAGGAACCACCTAAAAAACCGCATCCTCTTCAGCGCATCCGTGCCCAGATCCAGTCGCCGGTGTCCCTCGCCCTCAGCCTCCTCGCTCGGCCACAGCCTCAGCCCTACCACGGCCTAAGCGGAGCTGCCGCCACTGAACCGCCATCCTCCTCCACTTCCTCAGCGCATCCGCGCCCAGATCCGGTCGTCATCGATAGCGGTAGAGGTAGCGGTGCCCGTGTTCTTGCCTACGCATGGCTTCGGCAGTGGTGCTCCGGCGACGATGACACTCAATCTGCACATCCTATCGACCCCGTCACCCCCTGGACATTGGATGCAAATCCTGACAGCGTTCATAAAGAATAACCTCGTTCTTTTACTCTTGTTCCTGCTAGCTTCATGGTATCTCTGTTTAACCTAGCATGGACTTTGAATCTCCTGTTCACAAAAAATCTACCCATGTGTACAAGATAATTCTATTCAGCTTATTCAATTCACATATATTATTTCAGAATATGTTTTATTGTTTCTTCAATTATTTTAGTTGCTTGCTTAATTTGGTATATTCAAAGTGGTCCCTTAATCTGCATGCCATTAGTTCACCACGAAGGGTGTCGCCTGGTTGCCGTCGACAACAGTTTACCCTGACACTGAGATCTTAGAAACACATTTTTTTTCCTGTATTAGGTCCAAATATGTCTTCCCTTGTCTTTGCCATTCTTTTGTGCAGCCAGGAGGTTCTTCTGTGTATGCTCACTGGAGTTCGACTTCTCCATTGGCAGTTTACTGCAAGTTCCAAAGCTTTTCCTGTTTTGCAAGTTACATCCTTTATTGTATGTTCACTTCTTCACTACATATTAGTTATTGCCAACCGATGTTTCCTTATTTCTTTCCTGTTATATTGCAGAGTTACTACTGTGTGCTGATTGCTGAAACATAGGATCGATAGATGTCTCTCGTGGCGCAAGGTAGTGCACTATTCGGCGTGGTGGTTTTATTGTGACAGATTCTCATGATCGCTCCATTCGGCGTTGGGATAATATTGAAGAACAACTTTTCATTGAGGTATTCTATTTTTTGTAGGGTTGAGTGAAGTTTTATTGTTGAATTGTAGCCCTTGCCGGAGCCGGGGCCGTTACCCATCGCTGGCCGGTCGTCGTCCCGCTGCGCGTAGCCGACGGCGCAGTACCACGCCGCCTCCGTCACGTGCTTGGCCAGGCTTGTGAGGAGGGACGTCGGCCAGTGACCTAGCGGGAACCGCACGGGACCAATCAGTCGGTACAACCACCGGTGTCCACCTCCAACGGGACGTTCATCCTAAAAGCATACACATACGGATGACATATATAGACGAGAGTAAATTGCAATCTCACACAAGAAATTCAGTCAGCTAATTTGAGGGTGTGTACAAGACCTTGACTATCTGGAGGACAATGCTGGAATCAATCCGGTTGTAGGAGGAGAGGTCGTTGAAGACCACCCCTGGTATAGGTATGCGATTGTGACCAAGCCAGGGCAGGCTGTGTTATAGCAACCTGTTTACCAATCTCTATCCGTTTGCACTTGACTCATCATTGTCAGTTTAAGCAAAATCTTGGTTCACAAGGGATCGATGCAGCCAGAGACTCGACCGTCCACCACACGAAGAGTTGCAATTTGGTGTCTTTATATAAACTAGGGAGTGTCTGCAAAGGTGAGAAGCAACATATAAAAGATCATACACATGCCTAATTTAGCACATGACTATAAGTCCTTCTGGGTTCTGGCATTGAGTTTTTTTCCACATTATAAGTGACTAATTCTACCATTCTGGGCAAATTTATGATAAAATGATTTGTATCCATGAAGCCCTTCCCTTATGGCGTACATAGAATTTAAGATATTACTAGCTGAATGCTCGTACGTTGCTACAGATTTTAAAATTTTATTATACTACATGTTCTAAAACTAAGGGGTGGTAAAATTTGTTGAAACGTGCATATAAATATATTCTAATTTTTTTAAATCCGTAGTAACGCATGGGTATTCAGCTAGTTATCCTGAATAACGCGCACGGTATCCTACTCGGCTACCTCTACCTGCGAGATTTCGCGATTCGCCCCTCCTCCTGTCCTGATATTTACGCCCCACCCCCTTGTGTTCCCCCCTCGATCTTCTTCCCCTCCAAGCAAAGCAAAGCAAAGCGAACCCCGACGAACGAACGGACGGACGAGACACGCGAAACCCGCAGCGAATCGAACGAGGCGGCGGAGTTGAGCGGGCTATGGCGGCGGCGGCAGTGATGGTGAGCTCGGCGAGCGGGCTGCTGGCGATGCTTCAGGAGCCGGCGGCGGAGCTCAAGCTGCACGCGCTCGCCAACCTCAACTCCCTCGTCCACGTCTTCTGGCCCGAGATCTCCACCAGCGTCCCGGCCATGTGAGTCCCCCCCCCCCCTCCCCCTCCCCGCGCGGCGCGCTTCTTCTCGTCCCAGCCCCCACCCCTTCAACTCTAGTTGGAGACGCTGCGGCGGCCGCCCCCGCCCCCTCTGCGGTTGATGCTGCCGCTGTGGCGTCGCGATTCGTTTCGTGAAGTGTGGGTTTGGTCTGGGTTACTTTGGGTTTTGGAGGAGAGGTTCGGCCGGGGCGGCGGCGGTGTTGTGTGGTACATTTGGTCGGTTCGATCTGGCGCTTGTTGGATGAAACCCTAGGTTTTTATCTGTTAGGCTGGAGATTTCGGGAGGGCTTAGTGTGCGATTTGTGTCATTGGTAGCAGGAAACCTAGAATTAGAGCGCAAATTTGAAACGTTTTTAGTTGGTGTGATTCATGTGCTCGAATTGGTGGGTAATGCGGTAAAGAAAATGTCAACTTTCGAACTAGTTTACATTTACGCTCGGATTTACTAATGGTTTTGGTTGAGGGGAAAGCTATTGAAGTAGAATTTCGATGTTCAGAAGGATTGAATCTAGCTTGTGGCTTGTGTGTGTGCGCTACGGTTAGATTCTTTTGATCTGTTCTAGGGTTGCGTTTGGTGAAAGACAACAAATCCCAAATCTCAGAAGTCTGAAATTGCGCGCTTAATGTGTGGCATGGGACTTGATTTGTTTGATCTAGAGCATGACCCAAGTAAAATTGCTACTCTCGGGGTTGATAAGTGTGCTTCAAGAGTTGTAAACCATCGCAAGATAATATAGAATGAGATGTTTCCTACTAGCTAATTTCACTATGCTTCATTCTTTGTTCTTGAATTCAATGGAAGCTATCTAATTAATATTGGTGAAGAAGGGATTTCCATGTAAATATTTTTACCAGTTGGATTTAGTTTCTGGAAATTCTATTCATGGTAGAAGAATAGATAGAACTATCAAACTTGAGGGAGCTTAGTTGTCTGGTGCGATTGATGAACAGGGTGTAAGATCCTAAATGGTTTCTGTCTAATCTTGGTGATTGGTTTTAAAAAGCTTGAACAGTCAGTGTATGCATGATTGTTGCATGAATGCTCCTTTGTATTTTTTTTTGTTTTTGATAACTTATTTCTTATTGTTGCTTCTTGCAGTGAGAGTTTGTATGAAGACGAGGAGTTTGACCAGAGGCAGCTCGCTGCATTGGTTGTTTCTAAGGTACAAAAACCATATAACAGCATGGGAAAGCCATAATTTTGTATGTTTCTTGGGAGTTTGAATTTAAATTTTAATTTCAATGTGCTTTGTATATTTATAGGTGTTTTACTACTTGGGTGAGCTAAATGATTCTCTATCATACGCACTTGCCGCTGGACCCCTATTTGATGTCTCGGAGGACTCTGATTATGCTCATACACTTTTAGGTACGGAATTACCTCGATTTTTTATCAATTTCTGATTTGCATTGTCAAAACACTATGTTCACATGGTAATTTGCTCGTTTCTTTCTTCAGCAAAAGCATTAGATGAATATGCCAGCATCAGATCAAGGGCTTCCAAAGCTACAGACGAAGAAGAAATGATGGATCCAAGACTGGTGGCCATTGTGGAGAGAATGCTGGACAAGTATGATAGTATCCACTTCATCCTTTAGTTTCTAACAAATTCAACCTCAGTATCTCATAAATACTTCTTTCAGGTGTATTCTCGATGGCAAATATCAACAGGCCATGGGTATGGCTGTTGAATGCAGGAGACTTGATAAGCTGGAGGAAGCAATCTCCCATTGTGATAATCTTCATGGAGCTCTTTCTTATTGCATCAATCTATCTCATCAATATGTTAACCATCGTGAATATCGCTGTGAGGTAAGGGCATGATGTGGCACATTGGAATTATAAATTATGTCTATTGCCTAATTCTTAGATCCTTTGTTATTGTCATACAGCAACTACTGTACACAAAAATTTTAGAATATCATCAAGTGACCCGAAACTTCATGTTTTTATCTATTCCAGATTCTTCGATGTCTCGTCAAAATATACCAGACAGTGTCAAATCCGGATTATTTGAGCATATGTCAATGTCTTATGTTTTTGGGTGAGCCTGATACTGTCGCAAATATCTTGGATAAGCTTCTTTCTGAAAGCAAGGTATGCACTCATTAAAAAAAGGATTTCTTTGTTCAGCATCATAAATTAGTGATTAGCTCAGTTTTTCGCCTAAAACCTTATGTTTATTCTCCAGGATGATGCTCTCCTTGCATATCAAATCGCGTTTGATCTTGTTGAAAACGAAAATCAGGCCTTCCTCCTGAATGTGCGGAATCATCTTGACACACTTAGTGTGCGGACTTCGGCGTTACCAAGTGATCAAACTGGTAATGCTGCTACAGAACCATCTGGGGATGTTCAGATGAGAGATGATGTTACCATGTCAAATGGAAGTGCTCACACTGTGGATGCAAATGAAGTAGCACATGCTGATAGGCTGACAAAAGTTAAGGGGATACTGTCAGGGGAGACATCTATTCAGTTGACATTACAGTTTTTGTATAGCCATAATAGGTAAAGTGATAGTAACTGACTAAATTATATCAGCTGATCTTGATTGTATGTTCTATATTTTATTAATTTGGTTATTTGATTTGACAGGTCTGATCTTTTGATTTTGAAGACTATAAAGCAAGCTGTGGAAATGAGGAACAGTGTTTGCCACAGTGCAACTATATGTTCAAACGCAATCATGCATGCAGGAACAACAGTAGATACCTTCCTAAGAGAAAACTTGGTATGATTTATGCACACTTAATGTACATGATTTTGCCAATTTCTAGCATCTTTATCTTTCATTGTGTTCTATGTTTGGTATTGACGTTGTATTTTCTGACCTTGGTATATATTACAGGATTGGTTAAGTAGGGCTACCAACTGGGCTAAGTTCAGTGCCACTGCTGGACTAGGTGTCATTCATAGAGGTCACCTTCAACAAGGCCGAGCTTTGATGGCCCCTTACCTGCCTCAGAGTGCTGCTGTAGGTGGAGGTAGTCCATACTCAGAAGGTGGTGCCCTCTATGCTCTAGGTTTGATTCACGCCAACCATGGTGAAGGAATTAAACAATTTCTTCGTGAGAGCCTTCGCAACACCAGTGCTGAGGTATTCAGGCCCACGTTACCCTATTATTATTCTATGACAAGTTTTTCATATAATATTATTATTCTAACTTTGGACCACATTATACAGGTTGTCCAGCATGGTGCCTGTCTGGGACTTGGGCTTGCAGCTTTAGGCACAGCTGACGAGGAAATATTTGAGGACATAAAGAATGTTCTCTACACAGACAGTGCTGTGGCTGGTGAAGCTGCCGGTATTGGCTTGGGCTTGCTTATGGTTGGAACGGCCAGTGAGAAGGCTGGAGAGATGCTTGCATATGCACATGATACACAACATGAAAAAATTATTAGGTAACTAATAGGCTGTCATTTTGACAAACAACTTCTTACTGTAATCTTGTACATGATTTTTTTCCTCTCAAGATGATAAAGATGTTCATGTTCTGATACATTCTCTCCCTCGCTCTCCAGGGGCTTGTCACTTGGAATTGCGTTGACAGTGTATGGCAGGGAAGAGGAAGCCGACACCCTGATTGAACAAATGACCAGAGATCAAGACCCCATACTTCGTTATGGTGGTATGTATGCATTAGCTCTAGCATACAGGGGAACTGCAAATAACAAAGCTATCCACCAGCTTCTGCATTTTGCTGTGTCGGATGTGAGCGATGATGTGCGGAGGACTGCAGTATTAGCTCTTGGCTTTGTCCTGTACAATGAGCCTGAGCAGGTTGGTTCTATCTTTCTGAACCATTTTGTTAAAATCGTCATTGAAAACAAATTAAAAAAAGTTGCCTAATACACATCTAACTGACTATAATTGTGATCAATGCAGACTCCCAGAATTGTGTCCCTGCTCTCTGAATCATACAATCCGCATGTCCGCTATGGTGCAGCTTTAGCTGTTGGAATCTCCTGTGCAGGAACAGGATTAAGTGATGCTATCTCCTTGCTGGAGCCTCTTACATCTGATGTTGTTGACTTTGTGCGCCAGGGTGCTCTCATTGCAATGGCAATGGTAATGATCCAGGCTAATGAATCCTATGATTCTCGTGTTGGAGCATTTAGGCGTCAGTTGGAAAAGATCATCCTCGACAAGCATGAGGATACCATGAGCAAAATGGGAGCCATTCTGGCTTCTGGTATCCTCGACGCTGGTGGTAGGAACGTCACCATCAGGCTTCAGTCAAGGTCAAAGCATGACAAGCTGACTGCGGTCGTTGGCCTTGCTGTTTTCAGCCAGTTCTGGTATTGGTACCCCCTCACCTATTTCATCAGTCTGGCTTTCTCTCCGACGGCTTTCATTGGCCTCAACTCTGATCTGAAAGTGCCAAAATTTGAGTTCCTATCGAATGCAAAACCATCACTGTTCGATTACCCCAAGCCAACAACTCAGCAAACGACGACTGCATCAGTCAAGCTGCCGACGGCCATCTTGTCAACGTATGCCAAGGCAAAAGCTAGGGCAAAAAAGGATGCAGAAAGCAAAGCACAGGAGAAGGCAGAGGCCTCGTCAACTGAAGACGCTTCTACCGCTTCTGCTTCCATGCAGGTAAAGAGTTGCAGCATTCATTCCAAGTTCCAACCTCGCTTTGCTTGATAGTTGTTCCTTCGATTTGCATCAAATCACTGACATTACTCGATCTACGAACCCAGGTCGACGGTGCCACGGAGAAGAAGGCCCCGGAACCAGAACCAACATTCCAGATCCTGACGAACCCGGCCCGGGTCGTCCCCGCCCAGGAGAAGTCCATAAAGTTCCTGGAGGGCAGCAGATACGACCCCGTGAAGCTCGCACCCTCTGGATTCGTCCTCCTGCGGGACCTTAAGCCCACCGAGGCCGAGGAACTAGTCCTCACCGACGCCCCCTCAGCCGCGGCGACCAACGCCAGCAGCACCGCGGCGGCTGCAAGCCAGCAAGGGTCAGGCACCTCCATGGCCGTCGGCGACGACGAGCCCCAGCCTCCCCAGCCGTTTGAGTACACCTCGTGATGATGTTTCGTGGGTTGTTTGGAACTTTCTGTATTGGTGGCTGGTGAAACTTCACGTTTTACTGATTAATTTCGTTCACCGTCACCGCTATATCTTAATTCTTTTCCTCGAGCATTTAGTGCATGGAAAAAATTTGTTGTTGATCACCGTCAGAAAATATTTTTTTCCCTGGTAAAGAAATTGTTGCGATCGATGCTGGAAGAAACCGCATCAGTTTCGGGGTCCCTACCATTCTGTAGTTTGGGGATGTGCTTGGGTTACATCAATTCGGCTTTGGATCTCTCGTGTTATCACGAGCCTCACGTGCTATTTTGTAATGTTTCATGTCACTCTCGAGCTAGTCCATTTGTGCTATTCCTGACGTGAATGCAATAGATGGATGCCCCACGTTACAACGTCCTGCGCGAGCCAACCCGGCGTATCGTGTTACACGTGAGAACAAATTCGAGCACAAGGAACGCCACTATCTGTACGAATAAATTCGTCCATATGCAGTATGCAAAGTCTTTCGGCAGCACAGAAATAGTTAAAAGTTCCTACTCTTTTCCATCCCAGCTGCATGTTTGTGGCGGCTGTTAGCTCTTTTATATATTCAATTAAAGAAAAATAAAAAAACTATTATATTTTCACAAATAATACAAAGAAGAAAAGAAAAAACCGGGTTAAAAGGCTAACATCTTCTAAACGGCTTTCGGTTTTTAGAAGGCAAAAATCAAAAGCCGTCGCTGATTGGAACGGGCCATTGTTTGGAGAACATTTGTGAGTTTTACTATAATGTTCTGCTAGAGACAGGTGGCGACCATGAAATGATACCGGGTGGTCTCTCAGAAGGAAAAAAAGAAAAAGAAAAGGAAAGACACCGCTATTGAAGCATAGGGCATATAGCAGCTCATGGCGAGTGATCATGCAGCCCATGTGCACGCTAGCTTGGTAGCGTGGTTCACGCACTAGCGACTCATCCATGACTTGTGAGCGGACTCGTGTCCCCTGGACGCTTGTCCAACAAGAACTGGTACGTGTTCCTCCAAGTAAGGCGGGTCCGCGGCCTCCGCTTCCGTTGGCTCGACAAGCCTCCATTTCGTACGCAGATATGTTTATTCGATTCCTAATTCTCAGGGGAGCCATTAAGCATCAGGAATAATAACTTTAGCCGACAAAACATAAGAATTAGTTATGGTAAGATAACAAAGTTTTTTGGTGAGATAACAAAACTAACGCTGTAAGGAATTTCGCAAAGCTATTAAACAGAGATTTACTAGTACTTGTGTCATTCTGAAAATCCATGGAAGAACACACCACACCGGCTGGGGCCATACCGTGATAGAATTATGTAATACGAGATACATGCTACTGTTCAAGCACGTCCCGTCGGAGCTTGGGAACATCAGGTGGTGCCGTGGTGGTACGGACAGGTGTATCTATCTTAGAGCGGATTGGATGGTGTCAAGTCCGTTCTTGTAAATCTTATGCCATCAGTTATTCAAAGGAAATCGAGGCCATGTTCGGTTGGGCTGAAAAGATATAGCTTATGGCTGAAGATGTATTGTAGCTGGCTAAAATTTCACTGTAATTGAAGGTAGGTTATTGGCGTAATTAAATTTAAAAATAGAAAAAATATGTTAGCTCATTTCGGACAACGCAAATGAATACGGGAAAAAAAGAACCGGTAAAAAAGCTCAAAGAAAGCAAAAAAAATCATAAAAAGATGAAATTTATGAATAGTGAGAACTAAGCCAGAAACTGAAACTGAAACGAGCGGGGCCTTAAGTTGACCGACCAAAAAAAACCTCTCGTGCAGTCGAGCTTCTCCTTATGCTTGTTTTAAGGTGTCATGATTTTTATCGTTCGGTTGAAATGATATTGCAGGGGTTGTTACCTTTTTTATATATTTAACTAAAAGATAAAAATATATAAAAGATAAAAAAATACAGTTATATTTATACAGATAATGCAGACCGCTCTAACCAAATCTGGATTAGAACCTAAGGAAACGCTTTGCCGTACCTCCCGTCCCGTTTGAAAACCATCTACTCACTAATTGTTCTTGCGAAAAAAGAGATGTGAACAGCGTCTTGATCGACGAGGCGATCAGTCGTCATCTAGCGGATTTTGGACACTATTGGATCCCTGTGCATCAAGAATTCCGTTTTTGACTCCCTATGTAAAAAAATTCCAATTTTGGACCCCTCCCGACCGCGCGTTTCTCCCGTTGTGCCACCTGTCCCGGTCGTGCGGTGCGGTACCGCGACGATCGGATCGTTCACCGGTCGGCGGCACCGCATCGCACACGACCCGCTGCGATCGCACCGCACCGCGGCCGCTGCCGGCCGCGCGACCACGCCCCGCCACGCCCGAAGCGCGTTTTCCCGGCCGACCGCGCGTCTGCTTTTGCCCGAGCGCGTCGCCTCGTGAGCGCGCCATTGTGCCGACCGCATGTCCTCCGCCCGCCGCGCGTTAGGGTTAGGGTTTGGCTGGAGGGTTTCAAATTTCCGTGATTTTTGTAAGTTTTGGCAATTTTGTAGTTGTAATCTGGGAAAGAATTTGATAAAGTTGTAATAACAGATTATGGTCATTGTAAGTTGTAGATGCATAAAAAATTTTGGTAAATTTTTTTAGGAACGATTGACCGTAGAACGATCAATACATAAAGTGGTAAGTGAATTTTAGGGTTTGGTCTGTTTCTTAGGGTTTGCAATCTCCGTGATTTTTTTCAGTTTTGGCAATTTTGTAGTTATAAACTAGGTAAAAATCAGATAAAGTTATAATAAAATATTATGTTCATTGTAAGTTGTAGATGCATAAAAAATTTTGGTAAATTTTTTTAGGAAAGATTGACCGTAGAACAGTCGAGACATAAAGTGGTAAGTGATATTTGAAGGTTAGTGAGAATTTGTATGCAGTGAGGACCGCTATGTTAATATTGTTAAATGAGGTGCTACGTGAATCATGGAATGCGAAAATACGAGATATTGAACTTCATAATCTGTTGGGAGTAACATGCCGCGTAGATTTTTATTACATGCATAACATATAGCATGATATGCGACTAACCCACCCAAGCGCTCGACGACCTCTTGTGTGGACCGGGCCACTTTCCCTTCCTTGCCCGCTCGGCGTTGAACTCCTCCGCGGCCTCTTTTGTCTTAGCCGCAATTTCCTCTTTCTCTCGCGCTCCATCTCGCGAGCCTCCGCTCCTACGCGTGCACGCTTCAAGATGAGCTTACGTCTCGCGCTGTATACGCAGGGTGTGCTCGTGCTTGCGGCGCTCCTCCTCCGATAACTCCTTCTCCTTTGTGACATTCCACTCCTCAAGTCGAGGTCCATTGGTCCTCGTGGTGGATCTCAAGATCGATCCATTTGCGGTAGCCACAGGGCTCGAGATCGTAAATACATGGGAGATATTGTTAGTGCGTCTTGTGAAGGAGAAAAGGTAGGGAAAAGGAGAAAAGATATTGTTACCGGTTTGCCGATAGGTTGCGGTGTCAAAGCGGCGGTTGGAGTAGTCATCGAGTAGTTTGCGCAACCCGAACGCATATCTAGACCGATGCTGTACTTAGACTTGAAGAACTTGCACACGTCCCGCACCAACAAAGGGGGTGTCTCCCCTCAGTGGTAGTTGTGGCGAACGCCGGTGGGGACGCCCGGGATGGGGTTTTGCTACGCGGGCGCTCTGGGGGGACCTTTCATGGTAGCACGATGGGCTTGTTCTACCCGGGCCGGTAGCACCCTTATTTTCTCATCGCGTGCGGCATCGCGGGCCGCAGCTGACCGTGCTATATCACGGGTCTCCTCCCAATCCTTCACCATCTTGTCTCATTGCTTCTTTTTGCCTTTGTCCATCCCGGTTGGGTAAGGGAAGCGCGATGTAGTATGGGGTTTGGATGTGCAATGTTCGCTGGGAAATGGAATGCATACCAATTTATAGGGGCCGTTTTGTCTCTACTCGTACGTGTAAAGCTGGTCCGCGTGGTCGTAGCAGTGAGTAAAGATGGGAGTGTTGCGATATCACTGAAAAAAAGGCCCCGTTTTGTAATGTCTCACTGAGCAAAGCTGACCTCTTGTTGTCATGTCACTGCGCAAAGCTGGCATATTTTGTCATCTCACTGAGCAAAGCTGCCCCGTTCTTTCATGTCTCTGAGCAAAGCTGCTCCGTTTTATCATGTCACTGCGCAAAGCTGGCATCTTTTGTCATCTCACTGAGCAAAGCTGCCCCGTTTTATCATGTAACTGCGCAAAGCTGGCATCTTTTGTCATCTCACTGAGCAAAGCTCCTGTTATGTCATGTCTCGAGCACAATTTGTCATGTATTGTCATCTCACCGAGTAAAGTGACCTCTTTTTGTCATTTGGTGAGCACATTGCTCTCTTTAGTAATGTCCTTGCGAAAACCTGTCCTCTGTCATCTCTTTGAGCAAAGCTGCCCGTGTTGTCATGTCACCGAGCAAAGCTGGCCTCTTTTATCATTTCAACTGCAAAGCGCACTGCTTCGTCATCTCTCGAGCAAAGATGCCCGTTATGTCACGTCGTGTAAGAACCATCCTTTATTCGTTTGAGGTGAATGCGCAAGTTGTCTCGTTTGGTATAAGTAGCACGGTTGGGGTCCCAGCACATTGTTGAGTCGAACAAAGAAGTACCTGTCTTTCGTGCTTGAACAAACCATGTCGGAAGCCGAGGGCGATGGGATTTGGGTCACCGAAGGACGACATTCCCTTAGAAAGGAGGGATATGTTTGGTCCACGATGCATCGATTGATGCCAAGTCGGCGTGCTCAACAGCGTGGCGAAATGCGAGCACAATGAGTACGCTGTGTCGTCCAAATCTTGGATTCCCGAACGATGCGCGGCGACGTTTCTCCGATGCTCACGCTCCGGTACAATTTAGTAATATTACATTTTTGTATTGCTTATGGACCCGCGGTTAACCGTCCTTTTTTTGCGGATGGCAAATGCGACTTCTCCGCTGGATCGACCCTCCTCATGAGCGGTATGTTGATCGTTATGTGGATACATTATGGGCTCGAATATGGGACTTGGAGTACCGAATGGAGAGCCTCACCGAGAGAACAACGACCTCCGCGACAGATGCAACGCGAGAGGCAACGAGGAGGTCGTGAATATAGGAAGCTCTTATGATCCCACATGTTGCTGCGCGAACCCGAGCTGCATATGTGCATGCCACTCCCACGACGGCCACCACGTCGGCGGCCCCTCGGCAATTCTCCATGTGGGTGCCACGAGGCTCGTTTGGCATGTAGGTAACGAGGTTATTGTTGTGTCGTATTGTAGTTCATGTATCGTTGAATTAAAATGTTGGGTGTACTACTTTCCATAAATTCTGTATGTGCAATGTATGTGTTGTTTCGTGTTGTAAGTGCGTGGCGCCTTCATTTTCTGCGACCTTGGGTTGTGTGGCTTCTTTCCGTAACGATGTAATGTGCAACGTTGTTAAGCATGTGATGGATTGGTTGTTATCTTCGTGGAGTTGTTATGCCAAGCCAAAAAATGCCTTCGCGCAGTGACCTCTTTTGTCATATCACTGCGAAAGCGGCCTCTTTTGTCATGTCATCGCTGCAGAAAGCGCCGATTTTGTCAAGTCACGAGGCAAAGCCGACCCGCTTTGTCAAGTCATCGGGCAAAGCCGCCCGATTTTGTCATGTCTTTGTGCAAAGTGCCCGCTTTGTCGTGTAACCCAACAAAGCTGCCCTCTTTTGTCATGTCACCGAGCAAAGCGCCCTTTTTCGAGGTCATCGCGCAAAGCGGCATGTTACGTGTCCGCACCGAGCATCTTGTCATTGCTCGATGCCTTCTTCTTCTGTGGTCTTTGTGCGTGAGGCTGTCCCCCCAGGCTATAAAAGGGGGTCATTCCTCACCTAGTCCCGTGCCTTGTTATCACACAGCCTATAAAACGGAGCCATCCCTCACATGTTATCAGTCACCTCCTGAGTTAGTTGTTCGCAATCTTTGTAGTTTTCTTTCGTGCTCACTCCCCCGGAGTAGGCAATGAGTCAGCTCAGCACGTCTTCATGGGCACCCACGGTGATGTGCCCAAATTGCAACACGGTGGTTAGACGTAGGATATCACAGACGGCCGCGAATCCTGGCCGACACTACTACAAGTGCCCCCAACACTCGGTAAGTCTGATTGTTTCGGGTTCATTCAAATCGTGGTGGTATGTTTAATAATCGTCTTGTCATGGAATCGCAGGAGGCTGCTGGTGGTTGCCGATTCTGGGTGTGGGAGGATGAAATGGGAAATAGGGCGGACAACGTTCGCCGTGAGAGAGCTGTCGTGGGGTTGCGACCCGTCGGGATGCGCATCGTTTCGGCAGCACTAGAGTGGAAGATAAATTTAATGTTGTGTGCTATTGTGTTTCTTGTGTTTATTGTTATCCCAAAGTTGTAGTGCTGCAGGTTCTCCTCGTGTATGTTGTCAATGTTTTATGCTATGTTGTCGTCAAGCTCTTTTGGTAATGTTTTATGTACGGTTGTGTTGTATTTTAGTTGTTGTGTTCGTTGGTGTGTTGGTGGTTGTACTACTTGCTACATTTCAGGTACGTGCAATGTATGTGTTGTTTCGTGTTGTCATTGCGATGCCTTCTTATTATGTGGGTTGTCCGTGTTGTCATCTCTCTGTTTGATGTATGCCTAGTAAATCAAAGAACTTACAACAACCCTTTTATACTGGAAACCATATTTGAACATCAAACCATCAAGCACTTGAAAAACATCACAAAAAATAGAAAAGCACAATTAAAAAAATTCATTCATCGTCTCCTTCTCGGTGCCTCGTACGGCGCAAATGATCCTCTGAGAAGGTGAACCTACTAGGGGAGTGTGGTGCATCGCGAAGATCGTAGCGCGAGGGCTGTGGCCGAGTCGGTGGTGGGTACAACTGTGTGGGACGATGCTGCGCGGTGGCCAAAAATCATAGAGTCCACCGATCGGAGGAGGTGTCTACGTCCTGCTTAGATGATACAACTGAATTAGGCAATGGAAAGTACAAAAATTGTTATTATGTATAGCTTAGAACGTTAGTGCATACCGGGGTATGTGGCTGCTGAAATGACGATGTCGACGGGTAGTCTGCATGTACTCTGCGATGACATGCCTTCATAGGTCTGCCCATACCACTGTCCCGATCACCTAGGTTGGTCTCGCACGGTAGGGAGATACGAGGGCATGGGCCCCTCGGTTCGTCCGCAGATCGGGATCGCCCTGCAGGTGGGCCCACGTCGGCTGGAGAGCGCGGTCGCTCGTCCGCCGCCTCCGTGATGACGATGCCATTGCGCGACGTGCTATCTGCCGCAATTGTTGCGGGACGAACATGTGGTTAGACATAATTAGTAACGAGTGCATGAACAAATAGTTGGCAATTGTCAAACCGCCGGGCCGAAGCGCGTGAAGGCCGAGCGAGCGTCCGGAGTGGCCCCTCGTCCTGGAGAGCGCGGTAGTTCCTCCGTCGCCCTCCGTGATGACGTCGCCCTCCGTAGTAGCGTGCTATCCTGTCGCAATTGCTGCAAGACGCACATGTTGTTAGACATAAATGGTAAATAAGCCGATCAAAAATAGTTGGCAATTGTCGAACCGCCGGTCCGAAGCGCGTGGAGGCCGAGCCACCGTAGCTGGCCGGACTCTCGGACTGGGATGGACGCGACGTCGATGGCCGTGCTGATGGTGGTGCTGACGGCGGCGCGGAGGGAGGTGGTGGTCCCTGGCCACGTCCGCCACGCGTGTAGCAACAACGTCATCTTGGTGGCGACCACAACTCAAGCCCGTATCGCACCCTTGCGGTTTACGCGATGTCTGCGCATATAACCTACCCACCGAGATTCAGTATTCGACTTCCTACGTCGTATAGCTTCATTAGCCTTGTCGTCGATTTGATGTAATCGGTCCACCTGCTGTGAAACAAACAGTCAGTTCAAATGTAATCCTGCACTGCGTAACGACATAGTAATCTTGTACCGCCTGGTCGACCCGTGCCGCTAGATGACGGTCTGGACCTTCCTGTATAGCGGCCTCGTGAACAGCCTGAAGTGTAGGATGTGGCACCTCCCCTGTAGTAAGCCTAATGCGGGTCCGTGGAGTGTACCAGTCAAGGTATGCCCTATACATCGAGGGGTCGTCGGGGTCGTCCGGCCGTGTCTCATCCACAACCATCGTATCCGCATGCTCAGACCACATGTCTGTCCACACCCGCTGTGTGGCTCTCCAATCTTCTGTCGCTCGCCCTCTCCTCGATTGCCTGCAAGTGCATTGAGACATTACAACAATTAGTAGGGTAGTGACATTGAGAGTATTGCAGTAATTAAATTTGGGGTGTAGTAACATACCGGTGGGTGATATCCGCAGAGGCGTCCCGGCATGGGAGGGACATCTTTGGTACAGCCGGCGTCTCATGACTCGGTGTGGGCTGACGGCTCGACGCGATGTTGTGCGAACACCAAGTGGCAGGTCGTCATCCAATACATGTGATCCTGCTCGCACTGTGATGACAACCCGTGGGGGGCCGTGTCCGCAATGAACCGTGGAGACCATGGCCACCAGACTACGTCGCCAAACGGCAGAAGCTTGAACCACTGGTGGAAATCCGTGTACGCACGTCTCGGTCTATCCCTGGCCCACCTCAACTGACCATGCGTCCAACGTGTACCCATTGTGGGCGCATCAACGAGATCGTCGCCATGATCGGGGCCGTACAACTGCGGGATGAGGGCATAAGGGTGCACAACAACACGACCAAAGGAAGGCCTGCCAACGGGGAAGTGTTCCCATGACCACAACTGAAGGAGAAGGTAGCAGGCGGCTAGGACCGGCTCGCTGGCCCCGGTACGCTGCGAGGCGTCACACAAGCCTCGGTATGTGGGGCTAAGAATCGCGATCCCACCAGCGTGGTCTGCGACCAGCGACCATCCGCCAAGGACTCGCTTAGTTGTATGTAGCTAGGCCGCACGGAGTCTCGGTCGTGTTAGGGAACAAGGCGTGCCGAACAGATATAGCGGTATGCAGTAACGGCGCGTCCGCGCGTCCTCATCTGCATCTGCAGGATAGGTCATGTAGCGACGAAGCCATCCATGTGGCACCCCAGCTGCGTTGTCTCGGATCTGATGACCGAACCGGTGACCCAGACGGACCTTCCAATCTGCTGCCTTTGGGGGTGGCACCACAGCGGCACCACGGACGGTAGACCTGTAATCATCGTGGCGTCTGCGAGTAACCGTCATCTCCCACCGGAAGTGGAAGGTGTGAGTCTCGGCCTCCATCGATCAACAAGAGCGGACAACGGTGGCGCATCATCTGGAACCCATGCGGTAGATCCAACATGCGGGCAATGGGCGTGAGGCCGGTGTCCCGCAGAGTGGGATGTACCGCCGGTCGAGACGCCGATTCTCTCGGGGCCCCTAAGGGCGAAGCAAGGAGGCCCGTGTGCGGGTGCGACAACCACACATGGCATCGGTGGTGCTCGTCCCAACAGGCTCTAGCACTCTAACGCCATGTCTCGCCAAATAAGGATAACAAGTTAGTGTACATTGTAACAAAATGTGCAACAAATAACAACATAATTAACAACAAATGTAACGACAGGAAACGCGTGCAGAATGTACCAAAACATACATAACATGTGCACACGAATATGACCCACACGACAAGGAAACATATAGAATGTGCGAACACATACATAACATGGTAATGTGCAACACATAGCTACATCGAGCCAACAATTCAGCGTACACCTCACGAATAATACATTACAAATGGATTGTAGTGTGGTACTACGGGCGTTGCTTGATGACGGCTGTTTGGGCACCGGCGAGGAGTGGCCAATCGTCTTGCATAGCCTACACTTCGGGCGTCGAACACGATCCTCGCCGCTCTCATCCATGTCGTTGCGGATGCGACGGCTTTGTCGTCTTCCACGACCGACATGCTTGATGCATCGTTGGGCACCCACTTTATCTCCCGCCATAATTCCTGTAGTGCATGTCTACCCCGTAGGAATGGAACTCTGCACTCCGGGTTGCATACAAGTCTTTGCATGTCGTAGTACTTGGAGATATCTTGTGTCGACGCTTTGGTTCCATACAGCGCAGTCGCGTACACATGGGAGCATGGCTTGTGCGAAGCCGGGCTTGTTGCGGTGCAAGATGCTTCATCACCAATCGTGCATACCGCTTGCGCTCCTCTCGTGACCCATGACGTATACGCCTTAGGCGGACCTCAAACTTCCTCCTTAAGCCATCAATGGGTGAGCAATGTGGCATCGAGCCTTCTCCATCTTCCCGTCCATGAAGGCTGCATGACCTCGAGTATTGCTTGTTTTCCTCAAGGTGCTTCGCGCCATCATGGCTCTATTCACAAAGTACCGAGTGCGGTTCCAAGTCTCACCACGATTGCCGTGATCGGCAGGATCCGGCGCCCTTCAAGACACCATTGTAAACCTCGGACATGTTGGTTGTCATGATCCCATACCTTGCCCCTCGGTGTCGTGCAACAAAGACCACATTTCCAAGTCGGTGCATTGGCTCGAACCCATTGTGAGAATGCTCGACTCTTGTGGATCCCCTCCACGGCCCTCGCTACAGTATGCACATGCTTCGTAGCCTCCTAATCGAGCCGCCTCCGCAAGGTGTCGAACTTCGCGTTTGGTTCGCATGCATAGCTTCTTGAACATCTTCATTAGGTCTTTGCTACGGAACCTTCGTGGAAGTTCGCAGCAATATGCCTCATGCACCGGTGGTTCTTCACATCGATCCATTGGAAGGGGCTGCGTCCCATTCGCAACGTCCGCAACGCAGCAAGAAGCATTGCGGTCGGAGATAAGGCACACTTCGAGCGTTCTTGCACTACGGCATGCTTCAAATTGCAAAGGAACCACAACCACTATCGTATTCTCGTTCTCCACAATTGCAAATGCCATCGAGTAATCGGTCATTTGCATCGGCGCAATCGGTCGAATAGTACCCTTGTACTTGCCGGATAGGGCGTGCCATCTACGGTTAGCACTGGACAGCACCACCGAACCCTTGTATCGCTCGATGGAAGGCCCGAACACCTGTCAAGAATGAAACGATTCGGGCCCTCCGTAGGATGAGCCCTCTGCTTTGCTGCTTATGTACGTGTTCAGGTTTGATTGTGAAATTTGATGCAGCATTCTTGGGACCGGTCGACGCCTCCTCGCACGTCCCATACATTTGTTGCGGCACCTTTCGCCGCGCCAAACCTTCTTGTAGCTCACTTCGTAGCCCGCCGTGTTCGCTACTTCTGCCATTAGAACCTTCGGGGTAATTGACACATCCGCCTAGACAAGGTGCGTGACCACCTCCGCAAGATACGATGATGTCATGTTGCGATGCCTATATACTGGGCCCGTAAGCTCGCAATTGTGATCTTGGAGCACCGTTATCCGGAACTCCGTGCCAACGCCCTTGTACCGTTGTGCGCGGACTTTGCCACCACATGACCCGTCAACACACTTCACGACGTACGTGTCCGGCTTTGACTTGTGGACCCGATACGTCCGGCTTATGTTGACGGCATGTCTAGCAATATCGTCTTTGGCCGACAAAGACTCTTATTACGGAAGCACCGCCCAAATCTGATGCGCCTCGCTGAACCCCATTCTCCCTCCTCCGCTGTGGCGAACTAGGTGCCGCTGCGATGTCAAATCTGTCTGGGCGACACGCACGCACCTTCCGTGGTCACAACACGACCTACCACGCCTCGGTTGCACCTTCACCATCCTCGTCCTCTCCGTAGCTGCTGTGTCAACCTCCTCCTCCTCGCGCCTCTTCTTCCACTGGTCCCCGATACTCATGATACCAATACGGCGCCCACCACCGTCGTGCACACCTTCGTTGGGCTGGAAATTCTCCGCACGCCTCCTGTCGTCTTCATCACCCACTTCCTCGCCCACATGTTCTCCCGCACAAGCGTCTTCATAACCGCCGGCCACTACATCTCCACCAGCGGCAACTGAACCAACCATGGCTGATGATTCTGCCCTCTCCACGAACTCGACATACACCATTGGCCTCCCATATATCGCAGCATCAGGGTTGCACACGACCTCCATGTAGTTCGCCCATGACGCGTCATTGGTCACCTTCAGAAGTTGCCATATGCTCTGCCTTTCATCATCCACCATTGTGGCATAGACTGCCTCGATTCGAACTTCTTCCTTGCGGTCTGTCGATCGAACGCCGAACGGACACACCTCCGTAGCTCAGACAAGCTCATGGCGCTCGGATCGTGCCCGGATCACGGTCCGCTCGCAATTTGACAGTCCGCCCATACGCCCATCACGCACGAGACCACTCCCATAAAACACGAACAATTGTTCAATGCCACCATTGCGCACGACATAAGTGCATAATCAACCATTTTAGTACACGACATGTAACAATCGTACCATTAAAAAAATTGCAACATACATCACATCACATTACATATTCATTTCATTTTTATTTGCATTGGTCTTATTTATAAAATTTCTTTCGTTACATTTGACTTAACGTCGACTTTCACTAACCAATTTCAATTCCATTTTTTCCCGATTCGCAACATTTC
This sequence comes from Dendrocalamus sinicus, assembly GCA_036346575.1. Lineage (NCBI taxonomy): Eukaryota > Viridiplantae > Streptophyta > Magnoliopsida > Poales > Poaceae > Dendrocalamus > Dendrocalamus sinicus. The sequence goes on from CM070663.1 coordinate 9,190,050, forward strand.
CATTACTTATAATTGTCTTCCTAATGCGCTTTCACTTATAAAACTTTACATAAATCAACAAAATAAATCTTTGTAATTTCATGTCCTCGTTTATTTCATTTCACTATACCTTCGTACTACTTTCTGGTATTTCTATTATAATAATCCAAATTTACTCCCAATTTTAATTTTACACGTTACCTCACGCACACTAAGCCTAGTAATTATCCAAATTGTCTCTAATCTAACTCATTTCCTACCACCTACAAATGCTCTAATATAAATATGTACTTTTTCAACACCTACACATGTAAGCACATATGTTCACCAAAAACTAACTACATTACAATACGTAACTTCAACATAAAATACGACATTATCTACACTACAATAAAGCATGCATCATATGTGGATTTTTACCTACACACACACTTTATGACACATTGGCTTATAATACATATGTTCATATAAAGATTAGCTACAAATACGTAACGTACCAAATATTTCCATACCGTGTCACACATTCACATAAAATAACATTACCAAACGATAGTTTGTGCTAAACGACTAATTATGGACTAATCATATACATAAAAATTTAGTTTCGCGGGCACAAGACTTACCTCTTCTTGAAGCTCACGACACGATCTACAACTTTTATACTTGCAAAATCCGCTGATTCCAAACAAAAACAACTCAAATCTACGTGTTTTCACTCCTCTCTTCCCTTCACTTTCTCCCTTGCTCTATCTTCACCTCAGCTGCGAATGAGCGTTCTGGCTTCGACAGAGTTCTTCTCCCTCCCTTGCGCTATGCTTTTGGTCTTTTAAGTGTGCATTCAGTACCCATGGAGAGGGGGCCGTTTGTGCCCTAACGACACGTGTGCGAGTGGACAGAAGAAAGCACTGCGCGCGCTGGCTTTTCCTCTTTCTTTCGGCGGACGGACGGGACGTGCGGTCGCAGAGCGATTCCCGCGGTCGCCAATTATTCGCGCGCTCGGCCCACCAGTCGCGCGCTCAAGAGGAGGGACGCGCGGTCGCGAGCGGGGACGCGCGGTCGGGCGAGTGAAGGCGCGCCGGACGGCGGGTCGCGCGGTCGAGCGGCGCGCGGCGGGTCGTGCGATGCAGTACCGCACGACCGGTGAACGATCGATCGTGCGGTACCGCATCGCACGGATCGACATGTGGCGCGACAGAGAAAGCGCGGTCGGGAGGGGTCCAAAATTGGAATTTTTTTACATAGGAGGCTAAAAACGGAATTCTTGATGCGCAGAGGTCCAATAGTGTTCAAAATTCTCATCTAGCGCGTTGGCATCGTGTCGTGGCACCGGGAGAGTTGTGCTATACTAGTCCCACTGTTCTTCTAGAATCCAATTCCCCAGTCCGACGAGAAAAAAAAAAGTCAGTCACTAGTCGCTTGTCTCGTCGTCTCCTTCCTTCCTTCGCCGCTACTCCACCTCCCATCTCGATTTTCCCCCTCTTCTCCCCTAGAACTCACCAGATTCTGCTGCTTGCTTTCCCACGGTCAAAGCAGCGAGAGCGAGGGCCACTCAAGCCTGTCTATCTATTCGAGCTCAAGCGCCTTTTCAACTTGCTTACAAGTCTTACAACCTACGTTTTTTCCTGAGCAGACAAATAGAATAATCTTTTTACCATCTCTTTAAAATAATTTATTAGATCAGTTTTCTTAAAATAGTTTATTAGCATTTATTTTATTCGTACGAACGCACATACTAGAGCGAAAAACATCAACCACAGTCATAAACCATCAAGCGTGGCTAAAAAAGCCCTTAACTTTAGATCATTAAGAAGTTGGAATAGAGCTCTTTTGACTTGTAGCTTATATCTTTTGAATTTTGACTGCTTATAAGAAAGTAGAAAGAGAGACAGTCATACAATGTTTTAGCTGATGCAACGGAAATTGATATAATATTTACTGTATTTAATTTATAAATTTATCTTTAAAAAATACTGATTGGAAAGCTAGCTGCTGGCCAAGTGCGCGTGCCGTCGGACCCACGCGACAGTGCCATGCGGCCGCCCAACGCAACAACGCCGGCAGTCTGGCCGTGGGCCCCACCTGTCCTCCCTCCGCCTGGCAAAAAAATCGCGTCGCGTGTGCTTGCTCTCCTGTTCTGTGGCGCTTTTGCACCCACGCCCTGCGGTTTGTGGTGAATTCTTTTTCGATCAGAATAATCAGATCGTCGTATTAGGCATGTGCTGTTATTCCGTATGGCAGAAAAAACAACAGCTTGTTCCAACTGTACTGCTCCCTCCACCATTCACGCTTACTTACCAGTTTTGAGCAGCGACGGATCTAGGAAAATTTTTTGGAGGGGCTGAAATACCTTCAGCTCGACCTCAGCCCCTTCTACATTATACATCTATGGCTAAAAATTTAGGGGGCACTTCAGAGGGCTCAAGGGTCCAGTAGCGGTAGGGAGGCTCGAGGCTCCCCGCCCCACCGCTGGATCCGCCGCTGATTTTGACAGTAGCATAAAAACCAAGGTAATCATTTTTTACCTAACATGACCAAAATACCGGTGATGATCTTCTCGGTATTGGTGCAAGCACATCATGCAAATTGCATCACTTAATATGGCTATCTCCCGTTTGCTACGCTAATTAGCTTTTAAACGATATATATTTTTAAAAATAGAGTTTATAAATAAATTATAGTATAAACTATAACGAGTTTAGCTATACTAACCAAAATCACATATGACTATTTTTCTCTGCGTACTGTCTCTTATGAATAGTTCAGAATTCTAAAATTTCAACCAAAAGTTATAACTACAGTCTAAAAGAACCCACTTTCATCTGACGTCAAACTGATGAGAGGCAGGTGGCCTGGGTCTTTACTTTTACATGCTCCAGCGATTTTTTTAGATGAGCTCTTAAGATTTCTTGCCCTCTCATATGTACAACAGGGACATCCAACAGCCAACATGGAAGTTAAATTGAACTTGCGCATAGGGGAGGGGAAGGGCAAAATGGGAAATAAAAATATCCGGGAACTGTAAAGTAATATGTATTTGTGAACAGCAAAAATGGTCAAAACTACCCAGGAAACATGAACGGAGAGATTGTCGTCTCCTAGCTCCGAGCTTGCAGTCACCCTGGCCTAGCTAGCTATCTGTCTAAGAAAAAAAGAAAATAAAAAATTGTCACCTTACCTTCCATGACATGCATGGTACACCGATGTATACAATGCACTGTGCGTAACACTTGATTTAGAGTTCTAGATCTGTATCAATTAGTTATAAAACAGACTGAAAAAAACGGTGTGTGAGTAGATTGCATTTACGACTTAGGGGTGTTTGGATTAGGGGCATTTCATCGAAAAGCTTTAGAATCTAATTCAAATTTAAAATAAATCCCAAAATCTATAATGGAATTACTCATATAAATACAGACGATCTTAGTTGTCGCTTCCTATCCTACTCACATCCTCTGATCAAGCCCCTCTTCCCCTTAGAGCAAGTATAATAAGAGGTTGTTAGTAGGCTGTATGCTGAGGTGGAGGAGAGAGAGGAGGAGAGAGAGAGGGGTCTGTAAGTTTCTGACCACCAAGTACAAGAACCAAGAAACTTTGTGAGAGAAAGGGGTTGGTCATACAGCCTTCAGCTGGCTGTAAACTACTATATGAATGGGCTGATAAGTAGGCTGTAAGTGTCCATACAGTCAGCTGAAGGCTGTATTATTAGCCTTGCTCTTACCCCGAGTGGTAGCTACGTCGACCATCTAGTCGCCCATAATTACATTTTTAACGTGGCAATAGCACCAATAGTTTGTATTTACGTCCTGGTATTTGCTTTCCGACCCCGAGTGGTATTTCCATTGGCGACTTAACCTTCCTCTTTATTTACCTAGTTTTTACACCCCTTGGTGTTGGTCATACCAGTGACGGCTAGATAACCGCCTCATCGTTTCCCTACGCCTTACGACCAGCAGCATTGATGACACTAATCAGCGACAGAGCTAATAAGAGCAAGTACAACAATGGTCTTATAGCCAAGCTAGTCAGCATTTTTGCTGATGTGGAGGAGAGAAGAGAGGAGAGAGAGGAGAGCTTGGCTCTCATGCAAGCAACAAGCTGCACACGGGAGCCTATGCAGTGGTGGGTCCAGATAATAAATGTATGTGAGGGGGAGTAGGAAAGAGAATGTGAGACATGGTACCACATAATAATAAAAAAATCTTTTGTAGACAAATAGAAGACAAATTATTGTATAACTTGGCTCTATTATTGGACTTGCTCTAAAATTAGAGAGTCTGACTAAGCCCAGCTTAAAATGTCTAGCTACGACACCCTCCTCCTCTCGGTCTATGCCCTGTCCAATGGCGATATGGACCTCTTCTTGTTAGCGAGCCTGAGCAATCGTCCGTGCTCGTCAGGAGATGGTTCTACTCCTTACGTTAATGTTGCCTAGAGAATAGGAGGGTCTTGTTTTTTCGCTTTTTCAATGGCTTTTAGTTTTTGACTTTTCTTAGTAACTACTATTTATTAACCTAATAAATTATAGCCAAAAACCATAAACCGTAACCTAAAAGAATAATTCGGAGATTAGGGCAGCATCGTCCTGGTGAACATGTCATTAGAGTTGGATCAACTTGTTGCACTGGTGGATCTAATGTTGGTCATGGGTGTTCAGTTGAACACCCAAATTTTTTGACAAAAAACCTAGTATATATAAGGTATAATACATATACATATATTTAATTGGCCCAAAATAACTATTTCTAGCCTCCAGTCCATCACTATTCAACCGGTAGCGGCTCAACCGAACGCGCACGCGCCTACACATTGACCCATTAATTCGCACGATAGAAACAGTGTCCTCGTCTCCCCGATGGCCCGGTCCATCCAATCCCATCCTGCCCAATCCCTAACCCTAGCTGAGCCGCTGAGCGAGCGAGCAAAGAACTGCGACCCGCGCGACCGCCATCGGGCTCCGCCTTCCGCCGCGCCGGCACGGCCGTGGCGAGCGCCTCCACCTCCGCGCCGGCCGCCCGGCACTCCGCCGACACCGTAAGTCCGCGACATCGCCTGGAGGGTGGATCTGGGCTCTGGCAGTCCGGCGCACCGCACGATCGGCAACCACGCCTTCGGCCTCTGGCCTACCGCTCCGCCGCCACCGCAGACCACGTCACCTCCGGCTCTAGCTCCACGCCGCATGACCGGCGATCGCGCCTTCGGCCATCCGCTCCGCCAGCTTTGCTCCACACGACCAGCTGACCGGACCACGCGACCGCGCCTCCGCCCTCCAACGTCTCCACTCCACCTGTGGCCGCATGATTTTCCAAAAAGAAATATTGGAGGTATGCGTCGCTTCTTAGCTAGTTGGTTTGACAAATATAATTGGCTTAAGTATAGTGTGGAACGAGATACTGCTTTCTGCTTCGTTTGTTATCTGTTCAAGGATAAAACTAATTGTGCTGGTGAAGATAGTTTTGTGAATGGAGGATTTAGAAATTGTAACTATAAAAATAGGTTTGACAAACATGTTGGAGCAATTACTAGTGCCTACAATGAAGCTCAAGAGAAATACAATTTATTCATTAAACCTAAAACATCAATTGAGGAATCTTTTGCTTCAAACTGAAAGCAACAAAAGGCATGGAGCATCGCCGAGTTAATTTGTGAACTTTTGCAATTGTTTTGTAATTTCTTTATATTATTTGATATATTATCCCTAGTATGAACAATTGTATGTTAACTATTGCTACTGTAGATCTTTATATTTTGTACTGAAATTTTTTTGTATAACTTCGAATATCCATTCTAAAATTCCTGCGTCCGCCAATGACTTGTTGCACAAGTCTTTGACTTTGTTGTGCATTACGGTGGCGATAATTTCTACCACGACAAAGATTCCAGACACATCAACCCCAAACTGATGAAGCTGTTTCTTGGCGTGTGGCCATGGAAAGAAACATGGCACGACTTTTCTTCTTTCCTCCTCTAGAAAATTTCACGGGATGACTCTCTCTCTCACAAAAAAGGAAAATAATATCAAAGGAATGATAATATTACAAACATTTTCTCAGGGGCTTAAGTGCAAAAAGATATTCCCTGCCGGATGGGCCCCACGAAAAGCAGTTGGTGGAGGGGAGGAGCCCACCCACGCACCCCAATTGCGAGGCGAGACGGCGACGACGAAGAGCTCTCCTCTCCGCCGCCCCCTCCCAAAACAAGAAGAGAGAGAGAGAGAGAGAGAGAGAGAGAGAGGCACACACCGAGAGGGAAAGGGGAGGGCGAGCGAGCGAGCTCGCCGCATCGCGCCACACAACGCGCCGCGGCAGATCCGCGCCAAGGACGGATTCGGGCGCGAGATCCGCGCTCCCCGCCACCGCCCCGACGGGAATCCTCGTCGCCGTTCCCCTGATCTCGGTCGGTTTCTCGGTACCCTGCCTGCCCACGGGCTGCTTCTGCTGCTCTATCCCCTCGTTCCGGCGCGCGCTTGCGTTCTTGAAATTCTGACAAATCTTTGTGTTTCTGTTCTGTTTTGCGGTTCCCCTGAATCTTGCGGCTTGTTCAAGAAAATACGCGGAATTTTATTTTTAGGTGGTTCTTGTTCTTTTTTCCCCTTTCGGTTCTGCAGTATTTGTAATCTTAGGCGATTGATTCGTGTTGCGTTGGAATGTGGATCATGGGCGGGTGGGTGGAGGCGTGCATGGCCGGATTTTGATGTTTGTGTTGTTTGCGGCATTGGAAATAGGGGAATTTGCGCTGATGCTTTTGCTTTCTCCATGATTCTGTTCTTGCTCCTGTTGTTATTGGATAGTGACATCTTTAGATTCTCTCTGCCCGCTTAGTTGGGCATAGTGCAAAAAACTGAGCCTTGGCGTTTGCAATGGGAATTAAATTCTTTCATTGATATCTTCGCTCACTTGATTTCGGTTAGAATTTGAGGTGTAAAGATCGTTTTTTTAAGCTATGCTACGATGAATTGAAGATAAATTTGGTTATCAATTCCCGTGTTTGCCATCTTTAGGATTGGCAGTCTTTGGAATGTCGGATTATGGTTTCAATTTCCGCCAGATTTTTTTTGCCTTCAATTTTGAATGATCAGTCTCTTTGATTTATCATGACTACTCAATTTTCTTGTGTTCTGTTTAGTGAGGCTGTTTTATTATAGATGAACAATTGACGTTATTGGACAATATTTCTTGATGAGAGAAAAAAAAAGATAGAACAATATCTCATGCTATTAACACGGATTCTTGAGCGAAATTAGTTTTCATGTGGCTTCTTGCAAACGCAGTATTAGTCTGTTTTTTTGGCCCAAACTGTAGCTTTTGTAAAATATCTGGTGGTTAGGATTTGGTCAACAGGACTTGGTAGCTACGCACGTTTAGCAAGTATAACTAGTTCTTCTGGTTATACGTCTAATTTCTATCCAACCTTTCATAATAAAGTATTCAAAGGACAAAGCTTTCTTTCTTTCTTTTGAGTAACTTTCTTGTTTTATACATAAATAAATGAGGTTGCAAAATCTATCCGCTTCTCCATAGTTTGGACAATGACACGTTTTTCATTTCCTGTCCTATCATATGGCTACCCTTACTTGCCACAAGAATCCACCAACTTTGGAGTCTCATTTTGGCCGTTTATTTTTGTTTTTCAGAAGCAATACCAGGATAATACATATACACTTCCAAATGATGATGGGTTTGCTAGCGTTTGAGAGCAACCAAGGGCTTTGGAATGGCGGATACTATTCACCGTTGTTTGGAATTGGAGGAGTTATGATCACTGTTGCCATTCTTTGGTTATCTACAGGCTACTTTGGAGGAATTGGTGCTCCTTTTGCTCCATATTTTTGGCCATATTTAGGGCAACTTCCCAAGAAGAACGAACGAAAAAGGCCCGTGAGAGTGTACATGGATGGATGCTTTGACCTCATGCACTACGGCCATGCAAATGCATTGCGACAAGCCAAGTTGTTAGGAGATCAACTGGTAGTGGGGGTTGTCAGTGATGAGGAGATCGTGGCGAATAAGGGTCCGCCTGTGCTTTCGATGGAAGAGAGGTACTACAGAAGCTAGTTTCTTGTCCTGTGAAATACACTATTCTTTTTTCCCAAAAACATGTTGCCAACGTTAGCAGCAGGATTGCAAAATTGACTGGGAAGCTTGTTGAACTATTATATTTAATATTGTCTGAAACTTTATCTAAAGATCTAGACTTCTTCGCCTTCATCATTACCCGATCTTTCATTGGAAATTAACTGTAAGAGCTGGGCCTTCCAAAGAGAGAAAGATTAGAGATGGTCTAGTCCTAGCTTTTTTTTATTGCAACTGTAAATTATTCTTTTTTGACAAATGCACAAGCTTCTGATTTTCCATTTGAACTTACCGTTCCTGTATCTATGTTTTTACTTTCTAGGTTGACGCTTGTTAGTGGATTGAAGTGGGTGGATGAGGTCATTCCAAATGCACCCTATGAGATCACTGAAGAATTTATGAATACCCTCTTCAATAAATACAACATTGATTACATCATACATGGAGATGATCCTTGTCTTCTACCTGATGGAACGGATGCTTATGCGTTAGCAAAGAAGGTTGGACGTTACAAGCAAATCAAGCGTACTGAAGGTGTCTCAAGCACCGATATAGTTGGTAAGATGACCATATAAATCAGTAACATCACCATTGTTTTTGGAATCGTAGATTCTCCTGCTGAATGTTATTTACAATTTTATGTCAAAGCACATCATGCATTCCTTGAAATATGTTTGTCATGTTCATTCTAAATTATATTTTTTTGTCCCTTGCAAATCTTACATGGAAAAAACATTCTTTCCACACAGGGAGGATATTGCTAGCATTCAAGCATAAAGAGGCTGGCAGGATGGGAACAACCACCGATGCAAATGTTGCTGTTAATGAGAAGGCTGGAGTGGAATCATGTGATCAACTAAAAAGTCAGTTATCCAATTTTCTTCCAACTTCCCGCCGGATAATGCAGTTTTCAAATGGGCAGGTATGAGACTTTAAGGAACTCCGTTCCCAATTGTTATGTCAGCGTTAAGGTTACTTGTCATTCTTACTGTCCATGTAAGTAACCTTTGTTTGATAAGCCTTCTAGGGCATTTATGGCAAAAATGGTCTGCAATATCTTTCTCAGCTAATCTAACTAAACTAGACGTACACATACCACAAATACAATGCCTCCATTGTACCTTTTCAATCACCTCAACGATAATCCTGACATTATAAAATTGACAATTTATGTTGCATGTTTCTATGACAACGCCCTTCTATTCTTCTATTAAACAATATGCTCATATGCACTCAGGCTCCTTCGCCAGGTGCTCGCGTCGTGTATATAGATGGTGCATTTGACCTTTTCCATGCTGGCCATGTTGAGGTACCTTTTGTGGTTATCATGCAAATCATTTTGTCATCACTCACCATCTTTGGTGTGATTCATACGTTGCCATTAAATATATTTGATGGTTATTGTTTAATGCAGATCCTCAGAAGTGCTAGGCAACTTGGTGACTTCCTTCTTGTGGGTGTTCATGATGACCAGGCAATCAGGTGCTTATTTTATTTCTTTACTTAGGATTATACAAGGGTGACCACAAACGCACATCAAATATAAATACCAGACCAATTCCTGTTATGTAGTTTGTTTTTATCAATTTAGAGACCATGCTTATGAGAACTTGTTGTCCAGGGATAGAAGAGGTTATAGTCCTATCATGCACCTCCATGAGCGTACTCTTAGTGTACTTGCCTGTCGCTATGTTGATGAAGTTATAATAGGTGCACCATGGGAGGTTTCGAGGGATATGGTACGTTTAAATTTCTATGAGCTGATTCTTATCTATTTCTCTATACTTGCATGAATTTGTTTCGAGAATGGTTATATTGTGTACGATGCAGTGATTGGGATGTGATTGTCTATTGAAAATTGAACAAACCCTCACACCTCTTTTATCAAATGGCGCAGATCATGACATTCAACATTTCATTGGTTGTGCATGGGACAGTAACCGAGGGCAGTTCTGCAGTAAGTACTTAATTACAATCTAATGAATGCTGATGGCAAACTTGACTAAATTAATTGCCCAAACTCAACTTGAAACTTGACGAATGCATGCTGCAGGGTGAAATTGATCCTTACGCTGTTCCAAAGAGCATGGGTATTTTCCAAACAGTCACAAGCCCCAAAACTATAACATCAGTTTCAGTGGCTACAAGAATAATCGATAACCATGAAGCTTACAAGGTACATTGTCAGTGTCAGGGACTTTCTTGATAGTCACATATTCCTTTTTCTATTTAGATTTGTTTGGTTACTGTTTATCCCTACTAAACATTATTGTTGGGTTTTTCATAAACAGAAAAGGAACTTGAAAAAGAAGGCGAGTGAAGACAGATACTACACACAAAAGAAATTTGTCTCTGGAGACTAATGCTGCGAAAGTAGCTTACATATTTGCAGCAAACTGAGGTAAGGCATGGCGCCTCCCTATATTGAAGTTATTCTACCACAGAGATTGCAACACTTACTCGGCTATAGAAAGGTCATAGTCAGTGATAAATTTATAGCCATTCGGCAGAGGGAATCAGCTCAAGAAACTAAATTAAAAAGACTGTCACATTCTTCTACTGTTGCCCTTTTTCCGGTAGGAATGTCCACTTAACAGCAAGAATTCACATACATGTTCTTTTTTGACTTTGTTATCCCTGGAGGGGAAATATTCATAGCTGAACACCTTCAGCAAACCATTGTTGTATACTTGTATGTTATTACTTAGTGTGTGGAGTGATTAGAGTTGCATACTCCCTAATTGTACCAATATTTAAAAGTTTATACTGCTGCGACAAAGAACTTAGTGACGATTCGTGATATATGGCATGTTTTATTTGTCTTGCCTGATAAGGTTTTGTTCAGCCACATCTGTTTATCAGTGTTTGGTCTCACTGTTTATCAGGGTGTACTGGAGATGAAATTTATTTATCTGTGCTGCAATCTCATTGTATGTATGATGGTTTGCTAAAGGGCAGTAACCGATCTGACCACTCCATTCTATGAGTTGAACAACATGGTTTTGAGTAACGACTGATTTCTTCTCAGATTTTGGCGTAGTTACTGATTAAAAGATGGTTTCGGTTATGATTGAAATAGTGTGATTAAAATGGCTTTTTTGTTTATCCTGGTGAATTAAATTAAACCCAACACCTTTATGCAAAATCTTGCGCATCTTCCAGGAGGATCCTGGTTCACAATTGAATTTGGAGATGAAATTGACATCTCTTTAAGCCATTATATGATTATATCAGCATATTTAAATCAGCATGTACTGATCTATGTGGGGTGGTGAAAATTAGCATACATTGCAACATGGAATTGACATGCTCTATGCTAGTCACATGCTCACATCAGCATGTTCAGAGCAACGTGTACTGAACTAGGAGGTGGTGAAGAGTAGCACATGCTGCTGTACTCTCCCGCAATTCCCAGCTGTCTTCACCGATTCTTCAGTAATCTGTAGTGCCACTCACAAGAAACCTGCAGTTGGTAGGATAACAAGCACTCAATTAGCAACAAAAAAAAAAAAATCCAAATATACCTTTCCATAGAATTTCCAGTCTCCAGCCCCACATATATTCATCCAAGTTCCAAGAATCCCATGGTGCTTCAGTTCTACATGCTATCAGGATCCAATTCAGGCTGTTTTTTACAGGTAAACAGCACCCAAACAGCCAGTTACTAACCTGACCAGAACGGAGCGTGCTGGCACGGCTGCGCCTGCGGCTGGCATTGCCGGACATGCGCCTCGGCATCCATTGGTGCCGGCGCGGTGGCTTGTTCTGCTCTGAATGTTAGGTTCTGAAGATTTGCTCCCAGATGCAGTGTTCACTGTGTCATGGACAGCCTCTTGGCCCTGAGGTGGCACCACCCATGAGGCCATGGTTGGCACGGCAGCAGTTGGTGCCAACAGCCAGTTGTCTCTCCTTTCATCATCTCTGGAATCTCACCATCCTAGCGACAGCAAGAAGAGCGCAAACATGAGAAATCATAGGTTAGTGATCTGAGTAGATCTTCTAGGTGTGTTGGTAATGATATTCTTCAGATAGTAGAACGATGCATGCAGATCATGAACTCAGCTGAACTTAATTAATCATGCATGGTATCTTGTCATGTGGATGAACTCATGCTCATTATGATCTGGAAACTAGACATGAACACATGACTTACATATATTGTCGATGGGGTATTATGTGCAAGAAGTTGACACCTTATGAAAGAAAAATAGAAGAGTTTCCTCAGGATCTTCTCATATGGTATTGTCATAAATAGGGGCATCAGTACATCAATTTACGCAGAAAAGCTTTTTTCATGAGTACAAGGAGGGCATCACATGCCAGCTGCCATACCTGCAGTATGATCCTCTTTAGGATCCAGAAAGACGGAGAATCCATGATTTGCCACCTCAGCATCTTTCCTCTTCATGTTCATTGCACAAGATTACATGGATTCCTTCTTATTTAAACTACTAGTAATTGCGCCGCGTTAGAGGTTGTTGAAGCATGAACAGAAATGTTTTTTTTTCTATGAGAGTTCGTTTCTCCAATGGTTATACTACACAAGGAGCACCCTGGAGGTAATACAGACAACCGCTGGCAAATGAATCAAGCCAGACTATACACACAAGTTTATGCAATTAGATACTTCCAATTGGCCACAGATGTAGCAACTTACATTGTAATGAATCACATTCTATTTCGCCTATCGCATGATGGGCAGTGCCTTGCAGCCTTGCCTAGATTTTATGATCTTGAAACGACTAAAATGTCACCTATGCAGTGCCTTGCAGCCTTGCCCGTTAGATTTTATGATCTTGAAACGACTAAAATGTCACCTATGTCCTTCCGAATCCATGAACAGTGCTAATTTGTCAGTCTTGACTCTGACTCATTATCCCGGGAAGCTTCTCATGACAACAGAATAACAAGATCATGAAGTATTCTTGATGTCCATTCACACGGCTGCATGAAGTCATACTAACTCGTCATGATTTTATTATGCTAGACTATGAACAAAATAAAAACTGTTATCACAATAGTCAGTATTATACTACAAGAAAAAACTGGAAGGGAAGTGCATTCACTCAACATACGGTCAATACAAGAGAAATGAAAACAAATGTACAGGACTGACAGAAATTCAGTGAAGCCCAAATGCCCAATCGAACAAGCATTGTTTATTCCATTAAACAACTATTGAAGAGATTGTAATCCTGTATTACAACAGCAGCACAGCTAGACTCAGCCCAGGAAGGTGAAAGTAAGCACACGATCTGTAAACTCGACGTACTTAACAGGTAAAAAGATCGCCTCATGTGCTGTAAGTTCAGTTCAAAACTCGTAAGAAATGAACCTGATCCCATTCTAACCAATGATTCTGCAAGAGAATCACAGTAATACTTGGTATCTTTGCACTATTCGGTTGCGCTAACCAGGAGGAACTCCCCCTCACATACTAGGTCACCACCAACATAAGCTTTTCCTTCCATCTTTGCAAGTCCAAATTTCTTCTGAAACTTGGTCAGAGTCATTCTCATGACCAAGGTATCCCCAGCAATTACTGGCTTCCGGAACCTCACTTTATCAATTCCAGCAAAAAAGAAGTTGTCTCGGGATCCACCAACCTCAGGTTGCAACATCACCAGACCACCGACCTGGGCCATAGCCTGCACATGAAGGTACAAAAAGAATTTCTCATGTGCGGGAAATTCAGAAACTTGTCTACTTGATAAACAATAGTAGCTATTGAAGATCCAGCCATGCTCTCAGCAGAATACACACTACGGAGACAACTACATATATCAGATGGTTGGGGGATTTTCGGCCATGTATGGGTTCTGATTGGACTATGAAACAGACATCAGCCATGCAGATCATCATAGTTGTAGCTAAAACTTTACTACAGAACATATATGGTTGCTACATGTCGCTTATGACGGCTATGGTTCATTGTAGCCAGTTGATGTCTGAAAACTCTTAGGAAATCAATTCCTTACAGCAGAGTGAAAAGAAAAAGATTCATGGGGTTACAAAAATCCAATGTATGCGGTAAAATGATTACGTAAAGGCAGTTTTTCATTGAATTCAAACATAAAGATTACACATCTGAACATTTGCCATTTTTTTTAAAAAAAACATGGCACCTTGGAAATGAATAAACTAATGTCATGTATCTTAGTCCATAATGGGGTAAACACCATAGAAGAGAGACGAACGGCAGCATTTTGAAGAAAGAATCACGCTTCGAGGAGAGGGTGCCTGTTGAGGTAGCGAGAGACTAGACTAGGGGAGAGGAACTTGAGACTACTTCATCTTCTTGCTTGAGAATAATGATTACAATAGGCCTCCTTATATAGAGGGCTTTCCTAACAATTACTAATAAGATCAATCTGAATAGAGTAAATTGCACTTTCCACCACCTAATTAGACCTCTGTTGCACAAAACACCATGTATTACCTTTCTTTGCACATAACACCGTCTAATCTTACAATTCGTTGCACTTTGCACCAGGACTCACATCAAATCGAGACAGCCCAGGCCTATCTGCAGGTGTCGCGCGCGTAGCTCGAAAGGGACATATCAATGGAGAAGCCACTCTGCCTCGTCCGACACGCACTCCACTGTCGCCCGTCGCCTGTGTCCAGTGCGTGCGGTCGAGGGATGCCGACCCGCGAAGCAAGGAGGCCAGCAGCCTCCATGGCCTCACCATGCCACCAACCAAGCTCTCCACCAACCACGCCTCCAGCATCGAGTCCAAGATCGAAGACCTTACAGAGCTTGAGGACTCGCTGCCTGCATAACCACTGCCTCGAGCAGAACAGTATTGTCGCCAGCCTTCTCCCAGACAGGTCCGCATACCATGGTGCAAAGTGCAATAGATTGTAAACTTAGGTGGTGTTATGTGCAAAGAAAGACAATACCCGGTGTTTTGCACAACTGAGGTTCAATTAGGCGGTGGAAAGTGCAATTTACTCATCTAAATAATATCTTTCCTAGATAATAGAATGCAAAACAACTAATCCTTATCTTAGGAAACTAATCAAGCTATCTAGGAAATAGATAATTTGGTAGGGAAGAAGCCGCCCCCTGTGGGCCTGCTGCTACAGTATGCGTGAGTACAGTTCATGTGCAGTAATTTCTGCACATGCCATTATGTTTATGGAAGTACCCGTGTTATACTTTGACAGCAAAAGGCCAGGAACTATGATAGAATGAGGTCATGGTGAACTAAATTGCAGAACTAAATGTTGCAACTATCCTTCGTTGGACCACAAATGGACTGACATCTCTATGGATGATGCAAAGACAATTTAATTACTCCTTAAGAAACAGTAAGATCCAGACATTAAACAAGATGATTAGACTATACAGGGATGGCAGTACAGTGAATTAGTGCATACCTCAACCATGAGAACACCAGGCATTATGGGTCGCTCTGGAAAATGCCCAGGGAAGAAGTTATCGTTTATCGTGACATTCTTGATCCCAACTGCATATTCTCCTGGCTTGTACTCAATCACTCTATCAACCAAAAGGAATGGAAACCTAACATGCACATCCAAATGCATAGGAAGTTAGAAAGAGAGTGCCAAACAATTGCATACTCATGATCAAGCATCTTTTCTCTTGGGTAGCAAGCTCACAACAATATAATGCTTATCCCATTTTGCACTAATATTGACATAGTCAGGCATAAAGATACGCAAGCTACTTCCGCTGGTCAACAAAAAAAAAGGTGATGTCTTAGAATGCATGCAGTTAAACTATCATAACTTTGGCCAACAATCTTTCCAAGTATATAAATTGTCCTTATGAAAATTATATAAATATATTTGTCTCGAAGAATGTGATGATAATACTTTTTTAGGTTTTAAATATGCACTACAATAGAAACTAGTGGTCAAAGTTGTTTTTTGGAGAATGTTACCTTTTGTGATGGCAGGGGAGGTAACATCCGATTGTATTTATCATATTTCGCACAACAGTCCTTTAATCCCCAAGTCAGTTCAATGCGAATGGATATGAACCTAGCAGATCACTAATTCGAAGATCCGTGGTGCTACTCTTTTCAACAGAAAGGACTGTGATGTTCATTCCAACTTTTGTCTGTGCATTCAGTTTTATTCTTTTTCAACAGGTCAATGGCACGGGCATGACAACGACACGAACCACATCCCCTATCATGAATTGCAACACTGAGGCACTATGTACGCCTCTCACCCTCACCGAACTTAATACTAAGGCGTGTTTTGTTCTCGATCAACTTTACGAGGGGGTAATACAGACTGCATTACCGCAGTACCAACATCTTGCAAGCGAGTTCAGTTAAGTGCATATATAATGACACACATAACGCAAGCCAAGATTTATGCAGTAACAGCAGCGAGTCAATCCGTCGGTGGCTCACCTGTGGGGCAGGATCTCGCGGATCTGGTTGATGTCCATGACGCTCGGGAAGGGAGGGAACCCTGCAAGCACACCACCAAGAATCACAACAAACGCTTACAGAAACCCAACCCTGCACCACATAAAGACAGCAGAAGGGTCACGGGAAGGAAGAAAGGCGCCGACTTTTCTCGATGGGGAGCGCCTCCTGCGCCGCCTCCACCTTGCCGTCACCGGCGGCGCGGCGGACAACGAGGCGCCGCCCGGGGGCCGCCGCAGGTGCAGAGAGCGGCGGCGCGCGGCGGGGGCACGCGGCGACGCGGCTACGGAGGGGCGCCGGGGAGGGGAGCGCGGCGCGGCAGGCGGATCTGGACACGGCGGCGGCCTCCATTGGCGCGGCGAGGTGGCGGTGGTGGAGGAAGGAGTATAGTGCGCCGCGAACTATGCTTGCGCTGTGGACGGCGATAGGAACAAGGCTTTGTAGGGGAGGGGGCTTTGGGAGCTCCGCTTCAGCTCTCGGTTTTGGAACCTGCTTGCGTCTGGTTTTGGAACGGTTTTTTCTGGATGCGTTCCAAGATGCATGTGGCTTTCTTCGGTTTTTTCCATGGGCAACGAAAGAAGAATGGTTCGTAGTAACCTCAGGATTAAGGGTAAAATTTTTGCTTTTTAGTCCAAAATTTGAAAGTTTTTTATATATGAACTCCTGGAGAAAAGATTTACAAAAATGGACCGTTAGCACGGCGTCATCACAGTTAGCGCCTAGGGTACATATCACGGCGACATATGCTTTGGCGCCGTGCATTGACACGTCGGAGCCAGGGTGGCACAGAACGGCGCCATGCACTGTGGCGCCATGATATGTACCCTAGGCGCTAACTGTGATGGCGCCGTGCTTCGGGACTTAGCCACCACGGCTCCAAACATCATATCTGTAAGATCGAGGAGGCCGACTAGAGGGGGGTGAATAGGCGGTCTAAAAATTTTCTTCAAATTAATATTAGCAATTCAAGACATTTTCTATTTGCCTAAACCAAGTATACAATGCGGAAGCTTAAATCAATTTGGTTTAGGTCAAATAGCGCCTAAGACAAGCAAATTCACCTAAGTGCACCAACAATTCTATCCTACGTCAAGGTTTGCAATCCTAGGTTTACAAGCAATCAAATTGAGTCTATGAATGTAAATTGCTTGAAAGTAAATAGAGTACAAGAAAGCAAACCACAAATGACACAATCACTTTTTACCGTGGTGTTCGGAGACTTGCCGGTCTCCCCTAATCCACGTTGAGGTTAGCCCAAACGAATTGGACCGGCTCCACGAATTAAGCCTTCTACCTCAAATCCATTAGTGGTAACTCTTCCCCGCTCCGGGTAGGTGAGCTCCAACCTTCACACACGCCGGGCCTTCTCACAAGCTTCTTTGAGAAGATCATCGGGCACGACGTCTCCCACGCCGTCTAGGAGTCGGCAAACTCCAAGAGTAACAAGCCAAGTCCCTCACTTGACTCTCACCACGTGCAACGAATGCACAAGCTCAATCCGGACACAAAGTCATTCTCTAGATGCAATACATGCACTCTAGATCACCTCTTCTCTATCACAAAGTGCAACACATGCACAATTGAGTAGAGAGCCTCACACTAACTCAAAAGAGTGAAATGGAGTCCCTAGAACCTTACCCCAACCGGCCACAAGGGAGTATTTATAACCCACACCTCAAAACTAGCCGTTGGAGTCAAAAACAGGATTCTACGGTACTACCGCTTCCCATCATAACGGCTAGAAAAATAGCCGTTAGTCAGCCATTTACGGTACTACCGCAGTTATAAAATGCGGTACTACCGTTCTGCGGTAGTATCGGGAAGTCGGCGCGGTACTTCCGCTTCAGCACAGACAGCACTCAGAAAAACGGTCATAACTTTTGACTCTGATGTCGGAATTGAGTGATCTTGGACTCTATAGAAAGCTTATTCAGAGGGCTACACAACCCATCTATTTTCATGATCTCAAACACATTAGATCAATGCAGAAATCAAAAGAGATCTAAAAGAGTCACTCTCATGGTCTATGTCCAAAGGGAATAGCACTAAACGATTTTAGACCATGCCAAGGGATAATACATGATCTCCAACTTTTGCAAAACACATTTGCAAACTTAGATCATATCACAAGAAGTAGGTACATGGACTTCAACCTTTAGCAAAACACATTTGCAAAGTATAGTCACATGTTACAAGGATTTGCCACATGGGTTTCAACCATTTGCAAAACACATTCGCAAATGCAAAGCCTCATGCCAAGATGAGCTAGAGCAAGTGAGGTTGAACTATCAACACATGATGAGACTCAAACTACTAGACATGACCCCTCTTAATAGTACGGTAACCTATACTAGCAATCCAGTCTTTCAACCAAACACCAAGACCGGTAAAAGACTAGGAACACATCCTTAACCCTAGCTAGTCATACCTTTGCCTTGGGTCATCATCTCGATATGCATCAACTCATGATGCATCCTTCTCATCAACTCCATCAACACTTGATGGTCTTCCTTGACTTGATCAACACATGATCATCATGCATCAACTCATGACACATGTTCTTCTTCTTTGATAGCCTTCAACTCATGAAGCTATCTTATTCTCAATCTTGACTTGATGATCTTCAACACATGAAGTCATCCCAAGTTATCCTCACTTGTGGAACCTAACCTATTCATCCAACTCATGAAAAATGTTAGTCCACAAATCGATTATCATTAATTACCAAAACTCACCATTAACTCATAATGGAGGGACTAGATTCTCAATCTTTCCCTTTTGGTAATTGATGACAATCTCAACAAATAATGAGATAATGAATTGAATATAAAATCATTTGAATTCAATGTGCGGTACTACCGCCGTTGAAGCTTGCGGTACTACCGCTTTCCGGTAGTTCCGCAAAGTCGGCGCGGTAGTTCCGCTTGAGCCGGAACCAAACTTGGCGCTCTCTGGAAAAAAAGGCTCCGCTCTACCTCTGAGCTTCCGGACTCGGAAGTACCGCTCTATCTGCGGTACTACGCAACTCGCGTAGTTCCGGCGTTCAAATCGCGGTACTTCGATCCGTGAAAACTCAAATGCATCCGGAGGGTGCTCTCTGGAAAAAAGGCTCCGCTCGCTATCCGGAGCTTCCGGTCGCCGGTAGTACCGATTCTGGGCGTGGAACTTCCGCTCTACGGTAGTTCCGACGTTGAAATCAGCGGTACTACCGCTCTTCCAGATAGAGCACAGATTTGGCTTTTAAAACAGATTTTTAATGAATGCATCATCCTAGTTTGATCCCATTGTATGTATAAAAGGAAACATGGATCAATACTAGTAAAACTCCAAAACATAGAGAGAGAGCTCCCCCTAAATGTGTGCATACAAGTCTATATGAAGAAAAACATATGCACATATTCATTTGAACTATTTGAGGAGTTCAATCTATATTTTGGATCTAAGAAATGCATTAGCATATGAGAAAGTGATTTTGAATGCATACCTCTTTGATTTCACCTTTCATCCAAATGAGACTAAACATAAATAAACTTAAACAAGCATATTAGTCTCATATATGCATTTGTCATTATCACCAAAATATTATAAAAGTATTTGTCATTTATATCAAAATCTCATAATGGCATTTGTCATTAACACCAAAACCAATTTAAACGGAGCTTGATCTTTCAACATCTCGGCGCCAAAAATCCTGGCGCCGTATATACACATCTCGGCGCCAAAAACCCTGGCGCCGTATATACACATCTCGGTGCCAAAAACCCTGGCGCCGTGCTAGCTACACCTCACAAAAAAAACAGCAAAACAACAAACTGTAAAACATATGCACATACAAACATACACATACATTCACACATGAAACATCTGAAAACCTAAATAACGACATAACGACATCGTATAACTATCAATAAGTCTCAAAATACCACATAACTATACAAAAGTCTCAAAATATCACATACGTCTGAAAATATCACATATGTCTATAAAAAAGTCTCAAAACATCACTGCCTCTTGGCCCTCCCCTTGCCCTTGGCTAGAGCATCACTCCCTGGAGTATACGTGCTCGGGGGACGAGCCGAACGACAAGGCCACTGTGAAGCCTGAGTAGACGGTGCGTCAGGCATCTGCGACATCCCAATCTCGTCGTGGGTAGATGCCTCCTCGTCCTCGTGCTCCTCCTCGACGTCGTCACCCTGCTCCGCCTCCTCCTCGTCGTCGTCGTCGTCATCGCCCTGACTAAAAGTCGGAGTGCGTGACGAGCTCCTCGTGGACTGGCGCCTGCCGACGTGTGATGACGACGCTGCAGCGGCTGAGGCACCCGAGCGCTGGGAGGCGGCGGTGACGATCACGTCGGCGTGCGCGGCAACCACACCGACCTGCCGCCCGACTGAGGTGACGTCGAAGTCTCTGCAAGTAATGATATGTCACAATTGTATACATGCTGAATGGATCTAACTTAACAAACTATCTTCGTACCTGCAGGAGGTCCCTCAAGTGGCTCTCGCTGTCCAGGTTACCAACTGGATGGTTGAGAGCCTCGTCGATGTCCCACACCGAGGTTTGGAGAGAAGTCCCCTAAAGAAATAAGGAAACATAAGTAAGTGCAAGATAAACGTATTGAACCAAAGAAGTGTAAATATCATGCATTCCGTACCACTCGATCGAGAATCGGAGCGGCCTCGACCACTGTGCCCTCCCTCGCACGCCTGTCGTACGCGGTGTCCTCGTCCTCGGACGAAGCGAGGTCCGCATAGTCGACATCGGTCCACTGCTGCCTCAGCTTGTAGTGGGTGGCAGTGTGGTACCAGGACAAGTAATCCCGGAAGCTGGCGTTGCTGTGGGGGGTACTGTCCGGCTCGCAGTTGTCCTCCATCCTCCTCCACCACTGGACGTAGTCTCGATGGTAATGAGCGAAGTCCGTCACCTTTCGTTGACGGACCCTGTCGAACCTGTACATATAGCAGATGTCAACAATAATTGTTAGTATGAACCAAAAGAATTTTAAATGAAACAAAAATTGTTACTTACTTGCGCAAGTCAACAGAAGTCGACATCCCCTCTGGGGGAAGAACTGCACGAGGCCGAACTGACGCGCAACTCTGTGGGGGAGGTGAATCTCCACGGCGTAGAAGCAGATCAGCGGACACCTCATCCTTCAAATATGGGAGTCCCTGCGGCACATGGTGCTGAGCGGTAGCGCTAGAACCTGTGGTTCGGAGTAAGGCTCCCAGGACACCTAGTAAGCGAACATACGGGCAAACACACGATTAGCCATGTACAAAAACCAAGAACTGTAGGAAAAATAAATGCAGTACCAATTTCTTACCATCGTGGGAGACAAGGTGTCAAACTCGTTGCTGAAATCCACGTACGCCCGCTGAGTAGTCGCGAACGGGACTGACACTGTATCCCACAGGTACGCAACAGTGGGGCCGAGGTCATCCACACCCTGTGGATGCCAAGGCTGCGCCTGGAACACTCGAGGGCGCCCCACTGGAATGCGTGTCCACATCCACACCTAGCAAGCGAACATACGGGCAAACACACGATTAGCCATGTACGAAAACAAAGAACTGTAGGAAAAATAAATGTATTACCACACCTGCAGGAGGAAGACGCAACCACCGAGCGTCGACGTGGGCGCCTTGCTCTGCAGGCCTCGCAAAGCTGGCGGTAGAGGAAAGCGAGGACCGCCGAGCCCCAGCTGAACTGTCCAGCGTCTCCCCAGTCCTGGAGGTAGCGGATGTACATCCACGAAGCAGCATCCCCCGTGGCGTCCGGGAACAGCACTACCCCGAACATGTGCAGGACCCAAGCGCGGCAGTGGAAGGTCACCGTGGCGTCGTCCGCGGCATCAGGGCATACACCAAAGGTAGCCCGCAACCATGTAAGGTGGACCCCCGAGACGCGGCCTCGCCTGGCATTATCTGGGACAGGAGGCAATGGCGTGCCCAGGAAGGCCTCCACACGTGCCCTCCAGCCCTCAGACACCGCCGGGCCGACCACCGGCTATCCCCTGATGGGAAGTCCAAGTATCATCGACACGTCCTGCAGCGTGACGGTCATCTCCCCACAGGGAAGGTGGAACGTGTGTGTCTCTGGCCTCCACCTGTTAATAGTACAAGGAGAAAAGAATTAGTTACGTACGTAAGAATATAGAAGCGAAAACAAATAGACCCGATAGAGGAAATGCACCTGTCGACAAGTGCGGTCAAAGCTGCGGGGTTGAAAACCGGCATGCCCCGCCGTAATAGGTTAGCGACCGTGTGAAGCCCAACACGGCGCATCAGTGGGGTATAGCGGTTGTCGTAGCTCATCAACTGGAACCCATCATGGGTTCGAGGACGAAGTATGAGTATGTCCTGAAAATTGCTATAAAAGTTAGCTGCGTGACCATCAAGTTGAACACATGTACATTTCGACCACACACATACCTGGCCGTCCTCCGCGAGCCTGCCGCGATGCTCCCTCTCGTAGAACTCGTCTAGTAGCCGGTATCTCGCCATCTTGTGATAAATTTTAGCATTCAATGTTTAAGAAATATTCAAATAAGAAATTTATAAAACATATTTATAAATAAAAATAAGAATCAAATTGAATTATGAAATTGGAATCAAAATGAAAGTATTAGAGATTTACCCTTGGTTAAATACATGTCAGCTTGTATATGATTAGGAAATTTCTCAAAAATAATTATTTAATCGATCCTAGTAAATCATTTAATCGATCATCCGACTAATGTGTCTTGAACTCGTAGAGGCATCAATCTCACTCAAATCAAACCACCGCGTAGACATCAATCTTACTCAAATTTCTAAATATTCATCAATCTCACTCAAATTAAACCCTAAAAACGATTCTATACACAATACTACTCTTACATTACGCATTTGTATTGCAAATCTAACCTAAAACCGATCCAAATTGAACTAATTTCATCTAGGGTTTCAAATATTCCCCTACAAAATGTACCTCAAATAATCCATATCTATTGCAAAAAATCAAGGGAGGGGAGAGAGTTCACCTTACTTGTTCGATTTGGAAGCAAAATCGTGAGAAAAATCGGTGGATTTGAGAGGATTTGGAGGGGGAATAGAAGGGAGGCTGCGGCGGTTTACTGTTTGAACATAGCAGAGTGAGGGGGAGCTGGGGGGGCCGGGGGCCGCGCTCGGGCTTAAGTCCCGAAGCACGGCGCCATCACAGTTAGCGCTTAGGGTACATATCACGGCGCCACAGTCCATGACACCGTTCTGTGCCACCCTGGCTTCGACGTGTCAATGCACGGCGCCAAAGCATATGGCGCCGTGATATGTACCCTAGGCGCTAACTGTGATGGCGCCGTGCTAAGGGTCTATTTTTGCAAATTTTTTCTCCAGGGGTCCATATGTAAAAAACTTTCAAATTTTGGACTAAAAAGCAAAAAATTTACGGATTAAGGTGCATATATTTGAACAATGTTTATCACCGAGATAATGGTTCAAAGCTTAGAGCGTGTGCTATATATAATGGGTTCTAAATAAAATGGTCTATTGAAACAACACATAGAATCATCCTTTTAATTATGGTAACACTAGTATACTATGATATAAATTATAAAAACAAGACTGTTTATTTCTAAGCAAGCTTATGCTTTCTTAATTACAGGTCATGTTTTGAACCATGATTAATCTGAAGTCAGAAACATATCTTAAAGCTAATCAAAGACAAAAAAAAACATCAACTTAGGTTTAGTAAGAAATTAGACATCTTAGTAAACCCGTAAAATCATGCCCAGCCTGGACGCTTGATGCTGCTTGTTTCTATAGAGACAAGGTAGCTCATGTACCCAAACATTACTGGCCATTAGTTTGACACTGAGCCTATTAATCTGTTTCGAGATTTGTATAACGTTTGAAAGAGAAAACTACACCATCAAACACCAAATGCCATGGCACAACCCAATCAAACCAGCACAGCAGGAACTAGCCTGCCTTTAAAAGCCTACCATGCCTTACCTACATCATCAATATTCAGGGCATGTATGGAACGGAGGAATAGAAAACATAGGGATTGAAAAAAAACACAAGAATAGGAAAGGAATTGAGGTGCAAAACGGACAATTGAAAAATAGAGAAAAGTTACGGGAAATATTTGTTTGGAACACAAGAGTAGAAAGGATACATGAATTTGTAATCTCATTTGTTTAGATTAAATGGCACTATATTTTTCCATCCGTAAGACATTAACAGATCGGGCCATGTTGTTAACTAATTAAATTAGAAAAGGTGAAGTTGAAAAAATAAGAGAAAAACACAACGAGGACTTGTTTATTCGTTCCCCTTTTGTCCCTCATCCTCTTCAGAGCATATATGGTGAAAATAGGGTAGGTGTTGAAAACTTGGAAATTTTGTTGCAGCTCTTTTATCAATTATTGCAAGGAGATAAAAAATTTCTTCTTTTTTAGCTTCTAAAAGCTGTTTTTCGATTTTTTTTTACAGTAATTATCTTTCAAACGGAGTATCTTTTTAAGGCAGGTCTGTAAGTTGATTGTAGTATACACTATAACGACTTCATTTATATCAGTCAAAACCACACGTGAGTTTCCCTTATTTTGTACTCTCTCTTACAAACAGTTAAAAACTATAAACCATAGCCATAAGCTGCAACCTAAAGAACATGCTCAAAAAGGCTACAACAAAGTCAAGTTTGTTACAATATTTCCAAGATTACACGCTGCAATAAATCAAATGTCTTTAGCATATTTAGTTAGTGCTCAACGTAGCTTCTGGCTGAAAAATCACTGTAGTAGCTGAGAGTACACTTAACGACTGTTAGCCTTTTCTGAGTAATTAAATTTTTTAAAAATAAAAGAAAGTTATATCATCACGAACAATGTAAAGGAATAAAGAAAAAAAAAATCAAAAGTCCAAAAACCAAAAAACTAAAAAAACGAAATTAAAAAATCAATATGTTTTAGAAGCTATTTGGAACGGGATTGTATCCTCTGCATTTTCACGTGAAAGGCAGAGAAGCACAGTAATGTGCCGTTCAAGAGATTCTCTACCGTTGGATGAAGAATCAAGTGGCTGGCATCCAGTTGGGTGAGAAATTGTGAATTTATCATGAGGTGTTAAAAGTACCTCAATTTATCGTGTGGTGTCACTACTGTCGTTGGATTTTGATCCGATAGCCTAAAACGGTATGCCGTTGGTGCCTTTGCTGCACTACGGGCCTACGGCAGAGGATGCGATTCCATTTGGAATGGAGCCTTAGTAAAAGGGCTGCACCAATGCTTTCAATTTTTTGACGCTTATCCCATTTTCACCCGTTACACCCCGTGTCCCCTCTAGAGGTGGTAAAAACGCTCGAGACTCATGAGCTAGCTCGACTCATGACATAACAAGCCGAGCCGGCTTGCAAGCTGCTCACTAGGCTCAGTCGGCCCAGCTCGGTATCGTCTTCGGCCCATCACGACGTGAATAGCTCAATATGACAGTAGTAGTATGTATGCATGCTAAATTCTGCATCTCTTTTATCACCGAAAGGTATTATTAAAGTACACGTTACTCTTTTCTCCATTAATTTCACCTATGAAAAGGAAATCATAAGATGCCATATTTGTTCATACTGGAATTAAAGTTTTCTTGACAAGTTTTTCTTACTTTGTTATGAACCTACTACGTTAGATGCTCTTTCCTTTTTGATGTACTTTCAGTCATAGGATTACTATTGTATATGTTTCACTATCACTCTAGAGAATCATAAAAGTTATTATTTAGAAAAACAAATCTGAAACATAAAAAAGTTAAAGACACTCAAAAGTCAAAACAGAATATGTTCAGTTTTAATAGTGTTTCGATTATGCATAGTAGGCAGTAGATTAAGGGTTCTTTTTGTTTTTGCCAACAGATATATATTTATGGTAGTCAGTGATAACTCAGTCATATGAGTTGACTGGTTGCATAATTACATTGCATTATGCAGTTTACATATTCCACCTAACGAGCCGAGCTCGAGCTTTTCAACAAGCCGAGCCGAGCCTCCTCCCTAACGAGCCTTCACGACCCGAGTCGAGCCAAGCCGAGCCGGCTCGATATCCACCCCTAGTCCACTCCCGTCTCTCATTGGTGGGTTCGGTTCGGTTTAAAGATAAGCTCGTTCTGTATACAGTAATTAGCTTTTAAACGGTATGTATTTTTAAGGTAGAATTAATAGAAAGATTATAATAAAAAATATATTGAGTTCAGTTATACCGGTCAAACTTATGTATGACTATTTTTTCTATACGTAACACCTCCTACAAAAAAAAACAGAATTTAAATATTTAAGTCATAAATTACAAACCATCAATCAAAAAAACCATCCCTTTTCTCATCCAGATCTCAATCACACCCACCTCTCTCTATGTTCCCATCCCGTCCTCGACTCCTCCGTCGTGCCAGCGCATCCTTCCCGCACGCGCCGTCTCCTCCCTCATCTCCTCTCTGCCGTTTCCTCCTCCCACTTCCTCGAAGCTTGAGGCTGCGATGGCGGCGACCATCGAGGCTTGCTGCGGTGGCGGCGGCACGACGACCATTGATGTCGTGGCCCCCATCTCACGTCTCGGACCGGTAGCAACGACCGTCGGAGCTTGCTGCGCTGGCGCCAGTTGAGCTGCACGAGTGGACCTGCCTCGGGCCTACGCGAAGGAAAGAAAAACAAGAGGTCCGAGTAGATTTTCCTGTGAAATCGTAGCCATTCCATCGGAATGTAAACTCCTGTACTTTTCCAACAAAATTCCTCCAATCCAAATGGGCCCTCAATCTTTGCACCACTGACTACACAATGTCATGGTTCCTAGCTGTTGCGACTTGAGAACGGAGACAACGACGACAAATGGACAACCAAAACACACCATCGCGTTACAGCCCGCGACCAAACTAGTGAGGTCCACAAAGAATAGACAAAGCCCCATTCTTTTTACTTTTCTCGAACAAACAAACGAATTATAATTTTTTCATTATATTTTCGAAACGATTTATTAGAACAATATTTTTTAAACGGACTTATCGGTCCGTTTGTACAAGCACTCGCTCTAAAAACAGAAAAAACACCAGTCGCAGCCGAAAAGAACACATGCTGGAGGTGATTACATAAAAATGAAAATGCTGTCAACAAATCATGATATACAGAGGTGATACCACAGTTACATAAAAATGCTGTCAACATATCATGATATACAGAGGTGATACCACATAAAAATGCTGTCAACATATCATGATATACAGAGGTGATACCACGGTTACTGAACATCAGGAAAAGGCGTAAAGCTGCAATACATACAGGTGAGTGAACAAAACCACAGATGCCGTACTTCAAGCTATTGGCCTGCAGGGTCACATACAAATAAACTAGTATTCAATGTACATGTGGGGATCATGCTGTATCCTGAGCACCGCCTAGAGAATCTCTTCCTACAGGAACCCAAGAAGGGAGCTGATCAAACAGATCGGTGCTTTGCGCAAACATGTAGAGGCAGAAGATGCAGAACGCTGGTCATGCAACAAAATGTCGAGCAAGTCATAATTTATTATAGTGCCAAAGGTGTTACGCAACAAATATAAAGCAAGCATACACAAACTTATAGTACAATTACCAGCATAAGCAACCGCAGCGCCTGACACCACCCTTCCCAAAGCTGCTAGAAAATACAAAGTAAAAACCACCTGCAAGGTTGTAGTTCGCTGTAAGCCAATCAATATGTAGTTATGTACGAATCTTTTAGCATTAAATAGGATCGTATTGACATTTCTTTTTCTAAAACATGATCCTAGAATGTATTTCTGACAAATCAAACAACCGAAGCTGCGTTAAAGTGACAGAAGGGAAAGCTTGTCTCCCTTTCCTTTAAGCATGCAAGAGAGTGGGTGTGACAATGTGAACTCACCAACTACCACGCTCCATAGGATAACCAAGTTGTAATTTCCACAAAGAAAAACTTAACAAGACATTAAAAAGCAAGAGCTAATAACATGCAAAAGCAAAACTCATTAAAAAAACATTTATTTGTCTCAAAGTTCCACAGAAATCACAAGAAAGTTGAAGTTTCTAGAAATACCTTGAAAAAGAGCTTCTTGTCATGTCCAGTTGCAGCCACCCTCAATACAGACTCAGCAGCTCCAATTGTGTTAGCCAATGATGCAACTATACTATTAGCCATCTCCTGAGAAATCTGCCATTCAAGAGGATCAACAGGCACCCTATATACAAAACCATTTCATAGAAAAATGAGTCAGTGTCACAGGAACTTCCATATCGAATGACCAACCATAAGTAGATTCTAAGAAAAAGGTGAGCATAATCATAACCAAAATGCATGGCAATAGTCATTGTTAACTCATCAATATCATTGCCACCATTCAGGTAAAGAAATTGTACAAACTAACAAACCTATTACCTAAACAAACCAACATCATCGTACCATCCAACATTGATAATACACAACACTCTTTTTCAAAACAAAATCGATTGCTTATCTGTGTTGCAGTGTTGCTAGCATGAACAAAATGCTAGCTGCAACAGTACTTGATACATTTTGCATGGAACTTGACCATCTAGTAAGTGATGGCAAAAAGCAAGCTAGATACAAACAACTATTAAATTGGTTCGCTCTCGTAGTGCTGGCAGGGAGAAAGCACCAGCAGCCAGTTACGCTGCATTAGTTCGACAGGAATATATCAATGGCGAATTTGAAGTGCTCAGTGCACTTTTCTGTTGGAAAAAATACCTCAGTAAAGTGAATCAGATGTGGTGGTGATGGATAGTTGCCACATTCTTTTTGGACTGACCTTCGGAAATATGACAAAAGCATGCACATGATGGGTATAAGCATATTTATACCATTTGGAAAAATGGCAAGACATTCTATTCAACCCAGTAAGTATAATCAAATTTACCGGAAGCAGTTTATCTACAATCATACAGAAGTGGTGAAGATGTATTTCCAAACTGAGGAATAGGTTATTTTATTGCCAGGGTATGATAACACAAGCCAGCTAAAGACAGTGTATAATTCATGATCGCTTAGTTTGTGTTCATGTCTTTTAGTTTAACACTTTGTGTCTTGTTCACTCTTTAGGTATTTGAAGTTGATCTCTGCACAAAAAAGTCAGTTGCTGCTATAGAACTAACCACACAAAAAGGGAAATAACACATTTGGAATCAGTGTCCTTAAAGAATCAAATCGGTTGCTAGTATTGTATACTTGTATGGCCAAATTTACTGGAAGCAATTTATGTACAATCCTAGAGAAGTGGAGCAGAAGTATTTCCAAACGCGGGAATGGGTTATTCTCTTGGCAGGGCACGATGACGCAATAAGCTAACACTAGCATATAACTCATCCTCTTTAGGGTTTTTTTTCAAGTCTTTTATGTTGACTCTTCTTTACTCCAGGCATTTCAAGTTGATTTCTACACAACAAAAGTCAGTTCTTACTACTGAACCTACCACGCAAAAAGGGAAATGAAACATTTCAGTCGATTTCCAACAAAAAGCAAATAGCTTGCTAGCATTGTACACTTGTATGGCCTAGTTTATACTAATAACCTTTTTTTTCCAAAAATCCTAAAATTGGGGATCTAGTGTTGAATCACTCCTCTTTAGTTCCCCATTCCTTTTCCCCTCTGCCTTTGCAATTGAAAATGCCTTAATTCCGAGTCTTAGCCAGTTCTTAATCCCTATATCAAGTATCAAGGATACACCTAAGCATAATCTAAAGTTGCGCCTTCTTTACCAAACTGATATCATCACCAGGTTCGAGCCATCAGCAACTACTGCCAACTTCATTTTCTAGTAGCCTACTACTATGAGCCAAGAAATCAAGAATCCTGGACGGACACCAGACCATAAGCATCATAACCACCAAGAAACATCAAAAGGAACCCAGCAACCCAAGAACACGACATCGCTGCAATGCTAGCTGTGGGTGAAAGAAGGGCGCTCACGAGATGTGGAGGTGGCGGAACAGGAGGCCGAGGATTGAGAGGGAGCAGAGGAGGACGAGGAGCACGTCGGCGGCGAGGGACACCACACTCGCCCGCCGCACCGCGCAGTGGTAGTACACCAGCCCCCCGCAGACCGCGCCCACCGCCCACCGCCCGGCTCCCGCTCCCCTCGTGGAAATCGCGTCGGCGTCGCCGCCGGCGCCGGCGGTGACCTCCATCTATCAGTGGACGGAGAAGGATCGGATTCCGTCGCCTTCTTGGACGGACCGACTTTCTCCTTTCACACGCGCACACCTGTCGTTGCCTCCTTTTCGGGCTGGGCTAAGCCGGAAAACTCTCACACTGACTGGTCCTAGCGATCATAGTACCACTAGGGCCTTTTCTCGGAAAGGTGAATAGAAAGCACAGGAATAGAAAAAAAGAACAAAAATGCAAAGGAAATTTATCTGAATAAGTGTTTGGAATACATAAGTTGAAATCATGTAGGAATTTTCAAGTAATTATAAGAGTGATAGATATGTTGTATATCGGCACGTTCCGAGGTCCAATTATGTGTGGACATTTTAATTAAACGAAGATCAATTAACTAGTTTAGTTCTATGTTGCTTATCAAAATATGAAGGGGATGCCCTCTGCCAATATAAGAAGACCCCTTCTGCCTATACAAAGGGAGATAGGGGGGCTCATATTGTACATACAAGGCTATAGACAGAAATATTAATAAAGAGAGAAAGCTGGGATGACATCTTATGTTCTCATCCACTGTTAATTCTTGTTTGTCAATTGAGAGCTTTGTTCGTTGGCAATGCGATCGTGAATATACAACACGTTATCAACACGATAACACTTTAAGCTATGACTTCCTAGTACGTTGCTTTGATCTAAACTTTCAATTCTAGTGGTAATATTGTACTTAGTATATTAGTTTTATTCTGCTATTCATTGTTGCCATCCCGCTGCCCGACCAGGAGCACACCTCCACATGCGCACGGACCGTGCCTTCACCAAGCCGTCTGGCCGTACACCATCGCGTACATGCCGCTGGCTAACTAGGCCGATTGGTCGAGCGCTTGTGTCGCTGGGCTATGCCCTAGATCAGTTTCGGTATGCCTTTGCATACCTTCATCGACCGCTGTTGACAAGTAGATTGGCCATGGGCCTCCGCGCACGTGCTGTGCCTGCTAACGTCTAGGCAACAGTCATACACCTCTGCGTATGCATCGTCTGCTTATAGTTAACATACAATGGAGGGGAAATATGAAATCTGTCTTGTGGATAGTTGTACCACAAACATTATCCTAAGGGATATAAAGTATGTTCAGACCTTTAGTTCTAAGACTGACGATATTATGATCATAGCTGACAATTGTTGTAATATTAAAGGGACCGAAAGAGAATAAGAATAATTGTTGAGAATGCATTATTGTTGCCAGACTCAACTAAAACTCTACAAAGTTTCAATATATCTAAAACAATGTTTTCCACATGAAACCAGAGGAAGAGAATAGTTCCGAGTACATTCTCATCACTAAGAAAGAAGGATATTAGAAAGAAATTGTAAAGAAACTCCCTACTTTCTCCTCTGCATTGTACTACATGTTTTATTAAACGTGATAAAGAATATGTTATGATGAGTGTCCAGGTTAATGGCCCTGATATATTTAGAAAGTGGCATGAACATTTGGGTCATCTTGGAAATAATATGATGAGCAAGATATTACAACATTCTATTGGCAACAAATTGAAGTCCAAAGATATCCCTGATTTTTCAAATTTTGTGTGTGATGCCTATGCAAAAGGTAAGTTGATTACAAAACCCTGGTATCATAAGATCAAGGATGAATTGCTTGATTTCCTTAGGAGGATTCAGGGGATATATGTGGACCTATAGAGCTCATGTCTAGGCTATTTAGGCACTTTATAGTACTAATAAACACATTTACTCGGTGGATGTATATATGTCTATTATCCACTAGAAATTATGCCATTGCTAAGCTAATTTCACAGATTATTACACTAAGGGCAAAGTTTTTGGATCATAGGATCCAATCCATAACAATGGATAATGTTGGAGTGTTTATCTCAAAAGCATTTAATGACTTTGCATGACCTTAGGCATATTGATAGAACATTTAGTCCTGCATGTTTATACTTAGAATGGACTTGTTGAATAATTAATCAAGAGGATCAAAATGATCGCTAGACCCTTGTTAATGAAATCTAGTCTACTGACTACGTGTTAGGGACATGCTGTTTGACATGCATTGGCATCAATACAACTACAACCATCTGCATACCATAAGTTGTCACCTCCAGTTAGTGCATGGGAAAGAGCCAAGTATTTTTCATCTATGTACATTTAGTTGTGTTGTATATATACCTATCTCACCTCGTCAGTGTATGTTAATGGGCATCCACCGTAAATTAGGAATTTACGTGTGTTTGTCTATAATAAAATACTTTGAGCCCACAACAGTGGATTTGCTAAAACAAAATATATTGACATTGTATTCAGTGAAGAACTATTCCCATCATTAGGGGAAGGAAAGGACCTAAGTTGGAATGCTTAGAGCTACCATGGAATGAGAGTAGGCATTGTAATAGTGACCCACACACTATAGAATCTAAACAAGAGGTTCAAAGGATAATATATTTGCAAAGCCTTGCAAATCAACTGCCAGATTCATTCATAGATCATAAAGGAGTTACAAGTCATATATACCAGTGGTAAATACATCTAAAAAAGGTAGAACCATCTTGGATTTTGAATTCTACATCGAACTCCACTATTCTTAGTAAGAAGAGGGAGAGACCTCCTAGATAGAAAGATCTCAAACCGCGAAGACGTCCACAAAAGAGATGTATAGAACAGGGGGAGAAACTCCATGAACCAAACATGAATGAGAAACGTCCGATGGATGTCACATCCCAACTGAGGACATGACATGTGGCGCCCTGTACAAAAGTAGAGGAGGAGGCATCCCATGCTGGAGTACAGGGACAGATGACTTGTGAAGAATATGTGCACCCACCAACATTAGGGCAACAGAACTCTCAGTCTTTGCCATTTTGGAACATAGTGGAGAGCTGATAGATTTAAACAAACTTTCAATTGAATTGGACAACGAGTCTGCCACAAAATATATGGAGTCTTTTTTAGATAAATGTGTGCAAGTAGCAGGTGCTTCATCTCAAGGAGTGTCTTCCATATTGAAACAACAAATCCGGAACCGAAGACAGCTACGGAATACAAGAATCATCAAGTTTGGGATAAATGGAAGAAAATAATTGAGAATGAACTAAACTCAGTTATTAAGAGGAAAGTCTTTGGATCTGTGGTTAAGACATCTTATGATGTTATTCCTATTAGGCACTAGTGGGTGTTCATAAGGGAGATGAATAAAGATAATGAAGTGGTGAGATACAAAGCAAGATTGGTAGAATAATGGTTTACTCAGAGACCCAACATCAATTTAGATTAAAACTTACTGTCCTATAATGGATGGCACAATGTTCCAATACCTTATAGCCATGGCAGCAGGAATGCATTTGAGAATGAAACTTATGGATGTCGTGACTGCATATTTATATGGGTCACTAGATTCTGAAATCTTCATGAAGATCCAAAGGGACTGAAAGTCCCAAGAACTAGTGAGAAGAGCATCTCAACATGTATAGTGTCAAGTTACAAAAGTCACTGTACAGGTTAAAACAGTCAGGTCATATGTGGTATAACCGACTGAGTGAATTCCTTTTACAAAAGGGATACATAAACAATGGAGTCTGTCTATGTGTGTTCATAAAGAAATCCAAGACTACATTTTACACCATCTCTGTGTATGTTGATGATTTAAACATAATGAGAAACACAGAAGACATTCTCAGAGCAAGTTCATACTTAAAGACAGATTTTGAGATGAAAGATTAGGGTGAAACAAAATACTATCTCGGTTTGCAAATTAAGAATTTGCCCAGAGGCATATTTCTGCATCAGACCACCTACACCAAGAAAGTATCGGAAAAATTTTAACTTGATGAATCTCATCTACTAGGTACACTCATGATCATTAGGTCACTGTAAGTGGATAAAGATCAGTATGGACTTAAATGAGAGAATAGGGATACATTAGGGCTAAAACCCTTATTTAAGTTGTATTGGAGTATTGTTATACCTTGTAGATTATACCAGGCCTGATATTACATTTGCAGTAAATTATTTGGCAAGATATAGTTCCGAACCTATAAAGAGGCATTGGAATGGAATTAAGGGAATCCTTTTGGTAGCTTAGGGGGTATTATTGATCTTGGACTCTATTAACCTAAGGGTCCAAATATAAAGTTGAAGGGCTACCCAGATGTTGGCTATCTTTCTAATCCCCTACAATGCTAAGTCATAAACTGATACATTTTTCTAAGTGGTACTACAACTATCTCATGGAGATTTATAGAACTATCAATTGTCATCACGCCAATAAATCATATTGAGATTGTTGCACTATATGAGATGAGTAGAGAGTGTATATGGCTAAGATGACTAATTCATCATATCCAAGAGACTTTTGGTGTAGAGGTGGATAAAACTCACACATCCTCCATGTGGATAATGCAGCTTATGTTGTCTGAATGAAGAGTAGATATGTCAAGACACATATATTAAAGCATATACTTCCTAAACATTTCTATCTATATGAGCAGTAGGAGAATAAGAATATAGAAATACAAAAAATATAAACAAGTGAAATCTTGTGAATTTATTTACCAAGGCATTGCCAGGACCAAGTCTTGAGAAACTTGTCCATGGTATTAGTACGAGAAGACACAAATACTTGTTGTCTTTATATATTCACTATTGGATAAATAGATGTTGTACTCTTTTTTTCTTGTTTGAGTTTTGTTCCATGGGTTTTCTTAATTAATTGAAGGTTTGTAATGAGGTAGTATGTGCAATAGTAAGAACACGAGCTATGCACTTTTTCTTTTTACCATTTTTCCCACTAGTTTTCAGAAAGAGCTTTTAATGAGGCACAAGCATGAAGTTGATAAAGTGTCTAAGAGGAAGTATTGTATACCGACTCGTTCTAAGGCCCTATTATGTGTGGGCACTTTACCTAAACAAAGGCCCATTAAGGGGTTACCGGCCCACGAGGCCCATTAGTTAGTTTAATCCTATATTGTTTATCAACTGTGAAGGGAACATCTTCTGTCTATATAAAAGGGGCAGGGGGTTCTTGTTATATACACAAACTTACGGGCAGAAAGTTCAATAAAGAGGGGTTGAGACTACATCTTGTGTTCTTGTCTACTTTTAAGTCTTGTTTATGAGCTGAGAGCTTTGTTCATGCATTACTGTGACTGCGAATATACAACAGTAATATTATTTTGCTTGGACCTAGCTAGTTCGCTCAATCCTACATTCCAAACGGCACAAAATTGGAGATTCGAGGTTCTTGTACTTTTCCTTTGAAATTCCTTCCATCCAAACGGTCCTTACGCAAGCAGTACAGCTTCTACAAATATAAATGCCTTCAAAAGAACTACAAATATCACTGTGCAGTGCGAACATAAACCCATATGATATGAGCAGGAATCATAATTGGTCACGGTGGGTACGTGTAGTGGTCACTCATGCTCATGCCT
Organism: Dendrocalamus sinicus; assembly: GCA_036346575.1. Lineage (NCBI taxonomy): Eukaryota > Viridiplantae > Streptophyta > Magnoliopsida > Poales > Poaceae > Dendrocalamus > Dendrocalamus sinicus. The sequence continues at coordinate 9,226,106 of CM070663.1, forward strand.
GCTATCTGCGATGATCATGAATCTTCACCCATGCCCGTTGCCCGCATGCACGTCAGACAAAAGCAAGCTGAGGCCCTTTTTTTTTTGCTACAATTTTTGGCAGCTTATGGTTTTTGATTGTTCGTGAGAGAGTATATAGAGATAGAAACTCATGTGTAATTTTTACCGATATAAATAAAGTTGCTCTATAATCAACTTATAGACCCTGTCTTAAAAAATACTTTACCTAAAAGTTAGTTACTGTAGACTGTAGAAGGAAAAGTAGCTTTTAGATGTTGAAAAAAGAGAGCTTATGCTCATAGCTCTTATGCAGGTTGCAATACGTGAACAACCGAAAGAAATACAATTGCAAATCCGAGTGAACCTAAGAACACCAGCAGTCAGATAAAAAAAAAGAATATTTCCCCACAAAAAAAAAACACACACAGAATATATCAAAGCTGTAGAAAGGAAACCCGGCGGCGGCTTGGGATTTGAGCGGTGGTGGGGTTTCTAGAGGCGGAGGCCACGGCGACGGAGCGAGCCGTATGCTTCAGCACGGAGTGAAGGAGATCGCGACGGCAGCGCGGGCACAAAGGATGGCTCCGCTGACAACAAGCAGCGGCTTGCCCTCCCTAGCTTCAGGGTTTGTCTCCCTAGTTTCAGGGTTTGTCTCCCTAGTTTCAGGGTTTGCGTTGTTGCTGCTGCTTGCCTCTTTCATGCGTGCAAGACTAGGAGGTTTGCATTCTTTGAGGCTCGGCTATTTGAGCCGGCCATACTACCTGTTTCACTGTTTATTTAACTAAACAATTTGTGTGGCAGTATGGTAACTACTCCATCTGCTCACAAAAACAGGTCGTTGCACACAGTCAAAATTTTAAAATTTAACTATTGATATATTTCTAAATATTGAGATTAGATATATGAAAGTCATAAACGTAGATTTGTCTCAAAAAATACTTTTATAATATTATAATTTTATTGATTTAGACATATAGTATAACAAAAATTAGTGGTCTAATGTCTAAAACAACGTGTTTTCGTGGCCGGAGGGAGTAGTAAACTAGATTAAGTATTGGACTCATATGATATGGCAGCTTCTTAATGGCAAACGGGGTGGGGTTGATGAAACACATGACTGTTTACCCATTGGGTAGGACTTTGTGCCCATGAACATACCCGCACGCATTGAAAAGGAACGTATCCATCTCCATCAAAGTATTTATCCACAAATAATTGGGTAAATGAGCAGAATTGTCATTCCTACATTTGCTAAACTGGGCAAAGTAATTAGGGCTTATGTAGTGATAACCGCATTACCTGCAGGCTTCCTCGCTACCATCGCGTGCCTACGACTTATTAGATGAAGTATATTGTTCATCAAATCCATCCCCTCAATTATGGTCCTATCATAATTTATGATATCCCAAAATAGAGGTCAACTCAGCCGTTTCTTATATGCCACGTTATCAAAATCTTAATTAGAGGGAAGAGGAGGTAAGGAGAAAATATATTATCCCTTATACAATAGGTAACTTAGACACATAAACCAACATAAATAGTAAGAAAGTGTGAGAGAAATGTTGTGATGAAAATAATAAAAATATTTAGAGGAAAGATTTTTAAGGGAAGTTGGAGGTAATTTTAGGCTCTGTTCTTTTTCAGCATTTGGCTTCTGCTTTTGACTTTTCTACAGTAACTAACTTTTAAACGGGATGTCTTTTTAAGATGGGGTCTACTAATTAATTGTACTACATACTATACCGACTTCATTTATATCGGCAAAAACCGCACGCGAATTTCTGTTACTCTGTAATCTCTCGCACGAACAGCCCAAAAGCCACAAGCCGCAGCTAAAAGCCATAAGGCTCAGCCAAAAAGAATAGACCCTTATAGACAAACGGAGACGTTGTCTCTAGTGTTGTCTTCGAAGTGAGTTAGGTACTTAGATATAAGGAATTTTTATAATATATTATATTGGTAGTAAGAGGGTGGTAGTAGAAATTAAATTTGACTGTTGATTTGTGAGGGCATAATAGACTTTTCTTTATACATCTAATTTTTCTAGGGAATTATGCACTTTTTTCTCTGAATTTATTAATAATCCTTTCCGTTGCCGTTACCGTTGCCTTTCACCCATTCCGCTACAACACCGCTGCCAGCTCTCGTATGCGCACTGTCACAGCGCTTGTAGGAAGTACTTTTACATCGCACGTTTCCTTTACAATTATATCCCTCTCAGGATTGTACTGCTAATACTGTCGGGTAGTAGTATAACTAAATCTGGATAAAAAAGAATAGACGACTCATTTATTTTACGTATGGTAAAAGTGCTCTAGATATAACATTAAGAGATATGCTATTGTGCTTGTGGTGGATGCCCTGAGAGTTTCCAGAGTTGTTTATTTCGTTCAGAATTTGAGTATGTCTCTTCATCATCCATGCTTCAAAGATAATCTCCTAATCCATTTTCTCGCGTCCGGAGAGGCAATCAATTAAATAGTCCAGGCTACCACAGACAGTGTCGGTAGTGTAATCTGCCTTTCTAAATTCTGTCTGTCTGGGAAAATTCTCTCTTTTCTTCTTTAATGGACAGCATACATTTCTTGCTTCACATTGACTCATGATGGTTTGGGTAGTCGCGGACGATGGGAAGTGTAGGGCAGCCATATGTCCAAAGTGTTAAGAAATCTAGACCTAGGCTTGAAGACTTGGTCTATGATGGACATCTTTCCATCAGGATATAAATATGGAGTACTATTGGCTATTTTGTACATGAAAAAAATCAGAAAGAAAGCAATAAAGAAAGATCAGGAGTTCTCTCTACCTCTCTGTGTTTCAATCTACTATTTTCTGTCTTCTGTATTTTAATGTACTATTTTCAATCTACATGGCAGAGAAAACACGCTAGCATTGTGAACTACACTTAAGAAGCGGTTCGAGAGGCTAAAGTACACTACTCTTCCTCAGGCATAGCAAGAATTGATCCGACTGAGGTTTGCTGACTTCAAAACGGTCGGGGAGTACAATTCTACTCTGCATAGAATTTGTAGCAATCTTCAATTTTGTGGCAAGCAGATCACAGATGAGCAGAAGATTGAGATGACCCTATCCACCTTCCACCCCAATGTAGTGCAATCCACACGCAATTATCTTCAAGATGGCTACAAGGAGTATGCTAAATTGATTGATATGATGTAGGTTGAAGAGGCTCAGGACGAAGTTCTCCGCAAGAACTACGTCACACAGCCACCTGAGAGCTCCGCTGGCCGTGAAGCTAACGCTGGAAGCTACAAGGTGCGAAAGCCCATGATGAAGAAAAGGGGAAGGAAGGGTAAGGCCGTAGCCCAGGAAGGCAAGTCAGATGCTCCACGTGAGAATAAGGTAAGCAAGCCAAAGCGGGATGGCAAGGCCTATGGTCAACAGGACCAATCCTGCTTCAAGTGTGACAAATGGGGGCACTGGTCGCGGATCTGTAAAGAACCGCAACACGTCATCGATGCCTTCCAAGCCCAGAAGAAGAAGAAGGATGACAAAGGGCAGCCTGAAGTCCACTTTGCATCTGTTGAGGGGGAGAGTTCTGAACAGATGCCTGCGCTTATGGAGGTGGAAACCATTCTAGCAGTAGCATCCCCTTTTGACTTTGCAGCTGCCACCGCTATGATTTCTCTTGAAGAGCATATCACCCCGAGAAAATAGTAGACGAAGTCTCTAAATTCTTAACAGATTCAGTCTAATGCACAGAATGTATTTAGACTTTAATTGTCATTTATTTTGTGTGGAAGAATAAGTTAGAATTTGCATGGATGGTACTTAAGCATTTTTGTTTTCTCGTGATGGTGGGTGATATTTGAATTATTTATTCATTTATTCAGTTTATAATGGCATGATATGTTCTGATATTGAAGTATTTTATTTATATGTTGATTGTCTTCTACTACATATTAATAAAATATTTTATATTAAAACACATGTGGCGCCTTATGGAGGAAGTGTGCTTAGCCAGCAGCGGCACAACGAATACCATCTTAAGAGAGACGAATTATTTTCAGTCGATTAGTAAGAATGCTGGCAGCCTTACAACAATTGCCAGTAGCGATGCTTGTATAATAGGTTCCGGAAGAGCCACAATTATACTCCCAATGGGCACAATTTTGGTCATTCAAGAAGCCTTATTATACCAGAATTAACTAGAACTCTCCTAAGTTTTAAGAATATTCGCGCCAACGGTTTCCACATTGAGACTGAAGAAGAGTACGACATGGAATACCTGCTCATTACGAAGCATGAAGAAAATGGAAAAAGGGTATTAGAAAAACTTTCTTCATTAGAAACTAGGCTATATTATACCAACATCAAGGCACTTGCAGCCTATACTGCCCTGAAGATAGTATTTAGAAACTCTGAATTTTTCTATCTCTAGCATGACAGACTAGGCCACCCATGTCTTAGGATGATGAGAACCATAATTAACAATTCACAAGGGCATAATATTAATGTAAAGAATTTTCCGAACCACAAAGATTTTGTGTGCCCTGCATGTGCCACCGGGAAATTAATTACTAGGCCTTCTACTTTGAAAGTGAGGGATGAACCCTTGCATTCCTGGAGCGCATCCAAGGAATGGTTGTACGTATTTCAAAGGCATCGATGCTTCTTAGCTACTTAGCTACTTTCAGGACCATTTAAATATTTCATAGTGCTCATCGATGCTTCTTCGAAATGGTTGTACGTATGTTTATTGTCTACGAGAAATCATGCTTTCGCAAAGCTGATCTCACAGATAATTCACATCAGAAAATATTTTCCCTGATCATCGCATAAAGTCCATTAGAATTGACAACACCGGAGAATTTACTTCAAAGGCATTTGATGATTATTGCATGGCAATGGGAATTACAGTTGAGCATTCTGTACCGCATGTCCACACCCAGAATGGTTTAGCAGAGGCATTAATCAAGAGAACTAAATTTATTGCCTAACCACTTTTGCAGAATTGTAATTTACCAGCTACATGTTGGGGACACGCAGTCCTACATGCAGCGAATCTTATCAATTTTAGACCATCGGTCTACAACATCCATTTACCAATACAACTAGCACAAGGGTCAGCACCAAAAATTTCTCATCTCCGGAGGTTTGGGTGCATGGTTTATGTACCTATACCTCCACCACAGCGTACTGCAATGGGTCTTCTCCAAAAGACTGGGATATACGTTGGTTATGAGATAGCATCCATAATCAGGTATTTAGAACCTGTGACAGGAGATTTGCATGCCACCCGCTTCGCTAATTGCATATTTGATGAGGATAATTTTCCAACATTAGGAGGAGGAAATCAACCCCTTGATGAAAAATATCGGGAAATTACGCGGCAAGCCACGGGAATCCATGCACATGACCCACGCACTAATGAAGCAAATAGAGATGTTCAAAAGATAATTGATTTGCAAGCATTAGCAAATCAACTGCCTAACAAGTGATTTGAAAAGCGTGACCAAGTCGTATGTGCCTGTACGCAATGCACCGGAGAGGGTTGAAATACCAAAGAAAATAGAAGGTATCGCTAATCCCGTCCAGAGGCCTCAGAATAAAAGGACGAGAACTCCAGTCTCTCGAATCCTATGTAACCGGGGACGCCTGGTGAAGAAGGATACGAAGGACTTGACACAGCCGATCACTGAAATTCTCCAGAATCAGAAGGGGAGCCAGTTGAGACCTAGCACCAGTTTGGCACCCTTAGAAAAGGGCATACCGGATTTGAACATTCTTATGGAGGGAGAAATCAGCATGGATGTGTGCGCACACATCGGAGCTAAAAAACTAAAGGGACTTGCCATCGCAATTGGAAGAAGCGATGAGCAAGGAGAAACACAAGAAGAAGCAACTCATGATGAAATAGCTATAAATTATGTGCACACGGGAGAGTCCATGAATAGGACAACCGCCAATGTTGATATCTACTTTGCAAAGAAATTGCCACAATCATCGATCTTGATCCCGAGCCTGCATCGCTTGCTGAATGTAAGAAGAGAACAGATCAGGAAGATTGGAAGAAGGCAATAGAAATTGAATTATTATCTCTGAACAAAAGAGAGGTGTTTGGGCCTGTAAGCCGCACACATCCCCATGTGCACCCTGTAGGGCATAAATGGGTATTTGTTCGAAAGAGAAATGAAAGAAATGAAGTTGTAAGATATAAAGCAAGGCTAGTAGCACAAGGTCTCACTCAACGTCCAGGAGTTGATTATGAAGAAACCTACCCCCTGTCATGAGTGGAATCATCTTTAGATATTTAATCTCAATGGCAGTGAACTTGAATCTAGAAATGAAATTGATGAATGTGGTAACTGCATACCTTTACGAAAATTTGGATTTGAAAGTTTATATAAAGGTACCTGAAGGTATCCCTGTCCCGAACCAAGACAGAGAAAATAGAAATATGTACAGTGTGAAGCTCAGGAAATCACTGTACGGACTCAAGCAATCAGGCAGGATGTGGTATAATCGCTTAAGCGACTTTCTATGCAAGAAAGGCTACACAAACAATGAAGATTGTCCCTGTGTATTTATACGACGATCCCAGAATGGATTTTGAGAGACCATGTGGGTTTGACCCCATGTGTGTGATGAGTAATTGACTTCGGTTTAGGTAGGTCGAGTTTGAGTTGTGTGGTTCGAACCGTGTCGTTGCGTGGTGCAATCGGCTTCGGTCGGACTTGGTCAAACCTGGTCAAAGTGGTTAGGATGCATATTCTGTTGATCTGACAGGTTTGGGCTATTTCATGCGTAAGTATGACTCTTGATGCTATTTATGCTTTCATGTATCGAGCGGTGCTATTTGATGTGTTTCTTGTCTGTGATGGCTGCAGGACGTCGAGGTGGAGTCGTGGTGAGGCACGGAGGATCGGACTAGGCGCAGGTGGTGCTGAGGTCAGAACGGTCGAGGTGTGCCGAAGACGGCGAGGACTCGAGGTGTTTGCAAGGCGTGGACGACAAGGAACGCGGAAGCTTCCCGGAAGGTGCAGAAGGGGCGTTTCGGTAAAAACGCAAAGCTGCACAGGCGGGAGCGAGTTCCGTTCGGGATTTCTCGGGCATAACAGGCTGGAGACCTGTTAGCCGAAGGCTATATAAGGAGGAGATGCCTCCTTGTGGCTGTATGCATTCCAATGGATTCTACAGGTTGGAGACCTGTTAGCCGAAGGCTATATAAGGAGGAGGTGCCTCCTTGTGGCTGTATGCATTCCAATGGATTCTAGGGTTTGAGAGGTTGGTAGGGTTTGCTTTAGTCAAAAGAAGCTTTGGGGGTTGGTTTTGCTTTGAGGCTTTAGTAGTTGAGAGTTGGTGGAGAGGGCAGAAGTATGTTTCCTTCGTAGCTTCTCTAGGTGTGTGTCTCCTCTCCAAGAAGCATGTAGGGTGTGTGTGTTCTTGAGTGAGGGAGAGGATGGATTGAGATTCTTGTAATCATTCCTCTTGTTCTAATGTCCATGCGTATCGCGACACCTCTGTAATCTTTTTGTTTCAAGGAATGAAATCTCTGAATTTTTCTCTCGTGCTCTTGTTTTGCCTTCGATACACTCTGTGGTCGATTTCTGAGATTTCGATTTCTTGTTGTTTCTTGCTGGTGAGGTGCAAAATGGGTTGCTCTATGCTGGGATGATGCCTCAAGATCATTTGATCAGTTAAAATCCCAAGAACCCATCCTTGATTCCAGTTTTTGTCTTTTGGGTTGCTTTATTCTTCATTTTCTTCCCTAGGGTTTGAGCTGGATTTTGATTCCCTTCATGAGATGGCATGAAACTTGATATCTAGAGTCCAGAGGCTATTAATTAGCTTTCCTCAAACTTTGACTTTTGGGTTGCTCTGCTCTTAAGGTTGTTTTCTCTGGTTCCTAGACTCCTCTTGTTATTTAGTGTGTTGTAGTTTTGTTCTGGGCCAAAAAGAATGGAAGAAATCCATCGATTTATCAGATTTCCCGAAGTCTGAATATTTTCGGTTTCATTTTGCTTCGGGCTCCAGTTTCTGTTTCTGGTTTCAGAGCAACCGGTCAGACCGGTGGAGGCAGGGCGGTCAGACCGGCATTTTGCCGGCGGTCAGACCGGCCTAGAGTCGGCGGTCTGACCGGGCTTGGCTTGGCGGTCTGACCGGCCAGGGCAGTCTGACCGGCCATGACCCACCGGTCTGACCGGCCCTCTGCAGCATTTGCTGTGCTTCCTTCTTGAGTTGTGTCTCTTGTTTGCTTCTCTGGTTTTTTAGGCTCCCAGCTCCTCTTCTGGTGGTTTGAGGTGTTAAGTGAACTAGAACGCTTTCCCTTCATAGCTTTTTAGCTATCAGAGAGAAGATCCTAGTGGGCATTCTTGGGGGATAAGTTTTAAAGTCGACATTCACCCCCCTCTGTCGCCAACATCGATCCAACAGATTTTGTATAATGTCAGTATGTGTGGATGATTTGAATATCATCGGGACCATGGAAGACATAAAAGAAGCAAGTTCTTACCTGGTGTCAGAATTTGAAATGAAAGATTTGGGTAAAACCAAATATTGCTTAGGCGTACAGCTTGAGCATGCCTTTGAAAGAATATTAGTACATCAGTCAGCCTATGCCCAGAAGGTGTTAGAAAGGTTTGGCTTTGAGAAGGCATACCCATTGAAAGTACCGATGATCGGGAGGACTTTGCAGCAAGAAAAAGATCCATACCGACCTAGAGAAGAGGGGGAGAAAGTCCTGGGACCAGAATTCCCATACTTAAGTGCAGTAGGAGCACTTATGTATTTAGCAAACTATACTAGGCCAGATATTGCATTTGTAGTAAACCTATTAGCAAAGCATAGTGCAGAACCTACCAAAAGGCATTGGCAGGGAATAAAGGACATCTTCTGATACCTCCAAGGAAGCAAGGACCTTGGATTGTTCTACAAAAAGAATCAAGATTTGAACTTGACTGGCTATGCAGATGCTAGGTATCTGTCGGACCCGCATACCGCAAGGTCACAAAACAGGCTATGTATTCCTGTGTGGTGAAACTGCAATTTCATAGAAATCGTCTAAGCAAAGTCTTGTAACAACTTCGACGAACCACTCAGAAATCATAGCACTGTACGAAGCTGCACGAGAATGTGCTTGACTCCGACGAATGATTTACCACATCCAACGGTCATGTGGATGAATATTATACAAGTTCCCACAATTATCTTTGAAGATAATGCAGCTTACGTTGCACAAGTGCAGATGGGCTATGTGAAGAGTCATCTCATAAAGAATATCAACCCAAAGTTGTTCTATGCTCATGAATTACAATAGATGGACGAAATTAAGGTACTGTATACTAAGTCATGTGAGAATCATACAGATTTATTCACTAAGTCACTTCCTGCATCTAGTTTTGAAAGATGCGTAAGAGGAATTAGAATGATGAGACTTAGAGAAGTACAGAATTCAGGGGGAGATTTTTCTCAAGCCCGTTATTAAAACTTGATCATGAAGATCAAGTACCCAAAGAATAAATCCTAAAGATTAAATGAAATTGGGTGGATTGTACTCTTTTTCCCTTGATGAGTTGCTGCATGCATGGCCTATCTGTTTTCCCTGCGAATTGCTCTCTACAGTTTGATCAATACGAGGTAGCGGTCCAACCGCTGACAATATGCGGTCTCGCCGTGAGAGACCATGTGGTTATGACCCCATGTTGGTGATGAGTAATTGACGAGGATTTTGGAAAGATTGAGTTTGATTGGTTCGTTTCGTGCCATAACGGCATTTGGCTCAGTCGGGTTGGTTAGACGGACTTATCGCATATTCTTATTCCCGATGGGTCATTTAGACCAGTTTATGTGTAAGTATGATTTATGGATGCTAATTGTGTTTACATGTGTCGAGCGGTGCTATTTGATGTGTTTCTTGTCTGTGATGGCTGCAGGACGTCGTGGCGGAGTCGTGGCGAGGCACGAGGTGACCGGACTAGGCACAGGCGGTGTCGAGGTTAGAACGGTCGGATGTGTCGAAGACGGCGGAGACTCGAGGTGGTTGCGATGCTTGGAAGGCAAGACACGAGGAAGCTTCCCGGAAGGTGCACGAGGAGCGTTTCGGTAAAAGCGCAAGGCTGCACGGTGGAAGCAGTTCCGTTCGGGTCTTAGCGGACATAACGGGTTGGAGACCCGTTAGCAAGAGTCTATATAAGGAGGGGATGTCTCCTTGTGGCTGCATGAATTCAATGGATTAAAGGGGTTGTTAGGGTTTCCTTTAGTCAAAATAGCCTTTGGAGAGGTTATTTTGGCTTTAGGCTTTAGTGGTTGATGGGTTGGTGAGAAGGGTAGAGTGTGTCTCTTCTCTGTGTGTTCTCCCGTGCTCCTCTCAAAGCATGTAGCGTTCTTGGGTTTCTGGGGCTAGAGAGAGGGAGAGGATGGATTGATGAGCATGTAATCATTCCTCTGGTTGTAATCGCGTATGGGGACTCCTCTGTGATCCTCTTGCTTGTAGGAATGAATTAATTTCTCTTGAGATGCTCCTGCCTCCTGTGTTTCCTCGTTCGTTCTTCTCTGTGTGATTTTTGCCTTTTTGTGATTTGAGTTCTTTCTTGCTGAGGAGTAGCAAAATGGGTTGCTGTGATGTAGGATATGCTCAAAAGCCATTTGGCTAGTCAATCCTAAGAGCAAACCACGTTTAATTTCAGTTTTTGCATTTTGGCCTCCTCTGTTCTTCTTTTTAATTCTAGGGTTTATTGGTCCCCTTTGATTCCCTTCTTGAGATGGCCTGAGTTTTGGTCTGTAAAGCCCTTAGATCATTGCTAAGAGGATTGCAAAAGCCCATGAGCAAAGGATCCAAGATCGATGAGTAATTTGGGTTTTTGGTTTAGCTCTTGCAAAAATTTTAGATTTTTGTTATAATCTGAATTTCTTGTTTTTGAGTGTGATTCCTCTGTTTCCCAAGGCTTCCTTGTTATTTAGGTTGTTGTTGTGATGCTCTGGGCCAAAAAGATTGGAAGAAAACCCCTGATTTCTCAGTTTTTGAAGATTTGTAGTATTTTCGGGTTTTAGGGATTTCAGACTGCTGTTCGGGCTCTGTCTGAACCCAGGCCGGTCAGACCGGACTTTAGCCACCGGTCAGACCGGGTGTGCTGCCAGCGGTCAGACCAAAGCACAACGGGCGGTCAGACCGGACCCGGTCGGTCAGACCGGCCCACGCACGGCGGTCAGACCGGCGGTGTACAGGCGGTCTGACCGGCCATTTCACACCGGTTTGACCGGCCCCTAGCTGTTTTGACTGATGCTGCTTGCCCGCTGTTTGTTGATGGTTTTCACTTGCTGTGCTTCAGTGTTTCTGGTGCTTCTCTCTCAAAAGTCTCAGGTCTTTCAGTGGGCATAATCTTTTCTTCCTAGCATTTGTTGCTTTCATGTGAAGGTTGTTTTAAGTGCATGCTTTTGGGGGAAATTTAAAAGTCGACGTTCACCCCTCTCTATCGCCATTTCGATCCAACACGCCGGTCTGAGGATCCAGTCAGACCGGCCAGACTGCTGATTTTTGACCAGTTTTTTTATTCTTGTGATATTAAGTCGTGGAACAAGTTAAGGTCATTTTTCTCGTTAGTTTCGTACTGCATGAACTATATTATAGCTAACGTAGGTCAAGTTGTGAAGAACTTGTGCCCAAAAATGATTTCTTTGTCTTTGGATGTGTAGGGTTACTTGGAGTCAATCATGGTCAATGACAAGAATCGAAGCTACTCTCAGGGAGAAGTTGAGGCCCAGAATGATCCAGGATATCAGGTGAGGCGGTAAGCTTAAGCATGGCACAAAAAAAAGAGAAATATTGAAGGCAAGTTCGAATGGCGGGATTGCACCATGTGACTTAAATGGTCCAAGTGAGTCATGGTTCGGTGGAACCAGGACGGAAGAGACTTGACGATACGTGGTAAACTAGTGTTGCACCTACATGTAGCAAGCATGACAATTGCTTACAATGGATGGAGATAAATGGGTCAACAAAGGCTATTTTAGTGGTTTGGCCAAAATACCGAAAACTATATTAAATCAAAACCACGGTGTATGTGTGGCGTTTGGAAGAGCAATTTAGGTCAATGTGGAGCTGGTTTGAGCAAGGTAGATCAAGGCTAAACATTTAATGAATTTGGGCTTATGCGCTTTGAAAATTATGCATAAGTGAACATGTGTGAGCAAAAGCCCTGTGTGTGGGGTTACCGGGTTTTCCTCATTGTACTAAGTAGAAAATATCCACTAAGGGGTGGATATAGCTGGCTAGCCCATCTATAAAAGGGGTTGGGATAGAGACATATGTTTAACCATCCAACCCACCTCTCTTGTGCTTTCTTATTTTAGGATTTTGGTTAGGGATGGCAATTGTGCCCGTTTACCCGTGTGCTCGTGGGTAAATACCCTAATGGAGTCGGGTATGGGATGTATTCTTTTCCCACGGGAATGAAAATGGGGGGAAATATCTACCCATCGGGTAAACGGGTACGGGTATGGGTTAGCTCTACCCATACCCATCTCGCCCGTTTACCCATGAAATAAACTGACAGGTGGGCCATCCTAAAATAATAAACCCTAGACTCGCCCGCCGCCCACCCAGATAACTCGCCCACCGCCCCTAGGCCGTGACCCCCGTGTCCTCGCATCTCTGGCTCTCCGCCCCCTCTCGCACTCTCGCTGCCCTCGCATGGCCCGCCTCCAGATCCGCCGCCTCCTCCTCCTTCATCCGCCTCCTTCGCCCCCACCCGGCCGCTGGCCTCCTCCTCTGCCCCCAAATCTGCCTCCTCCTCCTCCGCCCCCACCCGGCCGCTGGCCTCCTCCTCTGCCCCCAGATCCGCCTCCTCCTCCTTCGCCCCCACCCAGCTGCCGGCCTCCTCCTCCGCCCCCAGATCCGCCTCCTCCTCCTTCATCTGCCTCCTTCACAGTTCACACCTAAAAAGTAAAAACCACACTCGCTGACTCACCCGCCGCCCTGCGCCCCGTCGCCTCAGCCCTCAGCGCCTCCGCCTCGCCCAGATCTGTTGTCGCACCAGGCCGCCGGCCGCCTCCTCCGCCGCTACACTGCCACCCATCGTTGTAGTCTTGCTTTCAGAGTAACGTGTGAACTGGCATTACCACATTACCTTAAAGTGCATATCTGTATAAATTTCAGGTTACCCAGAGTTTGGGTGATCTTCCTGTTCTATTTGCTCTCATGCGTGTAGTTCAAAGCCTTCTCCACAATCCACACATTCATATTGAACCATATGTAAGTGGTTGACCATCAAGTTTTGATAATTTTGTGTTCCCGTTGCTTCGTTAAAGCATTGCACAAATTTGTTTGCAGCATCTTACTTTTAAAAAAGCCATATTTCTATTGATTGCCAGTTGCATCAGTTGACGCCCTCAATGATCACTTGCATCATCGCAAAAAGGCTTAGGCATAGGCTTTCAGACAACCACAGGGAGCTTAGAGACTTCTCTGCCAATTTGGTTGCTTCAGTATGTCGGAGGTGAGTATGACAAGAGTCTCAATAGATGTTATGTACAACAATTAACCATTATTCTACTCAGATTCAAATGTGTTTATATAGATTACATGTAAGCTTTATACATTCTTAATGGTCACAATTCCCCAGATTGTGATCTTTAGGATCATTTCGTACAAAATATATCATAATTCTTCACTTACTCTACACTTATACTAAATCATGTGCACTCTATAAAGTATGTTATAGTATCTTGTGTACCTACTTAAGTATGAATGACAAGTCAATAGAGGACTGACCTCCCATTTCCTATTGTTCCTCTATCAGAAACTTTTTTTATTTCTTGGGGACATCTTAGATGTTTTATATATTTAAAAAGCTGGGATTCCAGTTGTCTCATTCGTCCATGTTACTCTTTAGCTTTTGGTCGTCGGATCTTGGCTTTGATTGATAAGGTGTGTTGGATCAAGTTGATTAGTTTAGCCAACCATGTACTGTTCATATATTTGATGACTCAGTTCACAGGTAAATAGGTATGCCCACGGGCGACGGGTATAGGCGAGGTTTTTTACCTGTCGTCCTTCACGGGTATGCCCGTGGGCGTAAATCGAGGTCACGGGTACGGGTATGGGCAAGCACTACCTGTACCCGCTGCACCCGATTGCCATCCCTAGTTATGGTTTTGAGTAAATGGTGTACTCTCTATCCTCCAAAGTGGAGTGACTGTAAAAGTTTCCTTCTCAAACAACAATAGAATCAATCTTTGATATTCCTAATAGCTATCTTTCCATTTGATTGATTTGCTCTTGTTTTGGTTTTTCCTGTCCCCTCACCCTCTTCTTGATCTTGCTGTGCCAAGGACGTATAAGAGATGGAGAGATTATCTGAAAATCATCCTTCACATATCTAGGCACTTTGCTAGTAAATTCATTAAGAAACTCATTTTTTTTGCACGTTCTTGACTTTCTAAATGATTTCTTGATCTAAGGGTTTTTGGTGTGATTTCTTCGGTGCTCTTACTAGATGTTACATGTAGAAATATATCCAAAGCCATCTTGGCTATCCTCATTTTTTGTTCTTGCTTGGTTTGGGTGCAACCATACTTAAATATCAAAAAGATCTGAACTTTAACATGGGTTTTTAAGATCTATGGATGGAATAGGTTTCTGAGACCTTAAGCAAGATGTGTACAAAGTTTCACGGCTTTTGGATCATACAATCAAAAGTTACATGGATTTGAAATCTTGCACCCGTGTTGATTTTGCTGTGGGAGATGCTTACATACTTTGCTTAATAGTGATTTGCATAATTTTTAAAGTATGATGAATTATGGATAAATATTACTTATCTCTTCATTTGCTTTGAGTTTAATGCTATTCTTGTTAGAGAGAAAACAATGAAACACTGCTCTTTTACTGTTTATAAGCCTAATTTTACTGTTTGTAGCGGTTAGACTGCCTCAGATAGAGGTCTAACTGCCCCCTGGAGGTCAGACCGCCTCAAGGTTGGCGGTCAGATCACCCCCTGTTTGGCGGTCAAACCTCTAAGGGCTGAGAAATTTGATTTATAGTATTCTTGAGTATTTTGTGTTGTTCTTTTGGCATAAGATTTGATTCTTTGTAATTTTGTAGTTATTTGATAATAGAATCTAGAATACTTAGGAAAAATTTTAATCGGCACTATTCAACCCCCTCTCTTCTCTATTGTCTTTCTGGTCCTACAAAACTGGAAGACCAAAAGAATCCATGGAGAAGGTAGCAAGATTCGTCAATCTATCATGCCTTCGAACTCCGGACATAAGCCCATAGCATTCCCCGTATGCATTACTAAATAGGGGGTGCCACAGCAATCAAAATTACCTGTTCAAGGAGTTGTTACTCAATCCACATAAAGGCAGTTCTGATAATCATCATGTGCATCATTTGTCAGAAAAAGGTGTTTGATTCATTGATCATTCAGGCATATCCAAAGCACGAGCAAACAGAAAACCAGGAAGTCAGGCATAATACATGAACATCACACAGTGCTAAACAGGCGAATACATTGGCTTAGCAGGAGCTGTGCTGCACAATCACCTTCTGGGAGCAGCAACTGATGAAAATCGTTTACGAAGGCACTGCCAACTGCATATGTTTCTGCATTAACTGCCGAAGCCACTACTTAACAAACAGAGGATGTACCAATGACACAGCGGTTTATACAGGAAAAACGCTGCCAGCCCAAGCTGACAAAACCAAATTGAAGTTGGAACTCATGTAACTTCTCATTCTTTCTTTCTTTTGCGAGGAATGTAACTTCTCTTTCTCATGTTTCTTTCTGATACTTGTGATGGTACTGGCATCACTGAAAAGCTGAATAATGCAGACTCCTACATGTCGCATGTGGTAGGTAATATAGGTTATACGGGAAAATAATAATGATTTGTGTTGCACATTCTACTCTGCCCGGTTGATTAGTCAAACCAAGATGCAAGACACATCAAGTTACAATTTACAGCTTATACTGATGTAAATGCTTAAAACTAAAGTTCAGATTTCAGAAACTATCAAGATAGGTTGGTATGCTTCCACTTTGTTCAGGTGAAAGGGCAATGTTCCAATAATGGCCCCTTGAGTATAACCTTGCAATGTTTAGCTCTGAAGATTCATGTATACTGTTGTTCAGGCTTATAGTTATACCACCTTCATAAATTTTAACAGAATAGAAAGTTACTTTGTTGTGCTTGACGGTGTAAAAGATGCCAAATATTTAGCTGCTATTCTGACTTACTCGTAACTGATAATGCAGTAATATATAATCCCCTAATTATATCGATTACCATAAATATAACAGTAAAACAAGTGCACATACCTTGCCGACTTGCCATTCATTAATCCTGACATGGGGCAATAAAACCAACTTTGGCTTTCAATCTTAATATGATGTTTAACTTCAATTTAATTGAATATCATGTTACCAAAGAAATACTGTAAATTTAATCTTGAACATTTTCAGGCTCAGTTTAAACTACTGCGAGGTGCGAGCGTTGCAATGGGTGGCCAACAAAACATTCATTTTCTTAAAATATTGTATCTACGATTGACCGAATGTACAAGAAGTTGAAGAAGCATGTTGAGAATGTCCATGATTTATCTGTGCTGAACAATTGGCAACTATCAATCGTGTGTCGAGTTAAAATTTGTATTTGCAAAAGTTTGCAGCTTTTAGAGCTACTTGTCAGGTGGTGGTCTGACCACTATGCAAGTATAGTTTGACTGTTGTGTACAGCCGATTAGAACGCTCTGCATAGCCGATCAGATTGGCCAAGTTGCCCCTCGAGCATTTTGCCAAGCAGCGGTCTATCCAGCTTGGTTCAAGCAGTCTGATCGGCCTTATTGGCTTTTGACCCTTGGATACCAAACTAATATATATGAGTGTTTAGAGATGTGTTTGCACCAAATGCCATCTTAAATTGAGGTTTGAGCAAAAACTATATAGCAAAATACTGAATTTTCAGAGAGGGTTTCTCTAGTGCTCCGCCTCGACAGTCTGGCCAGCTTGAGGGAAGCAGTCTGACTAGCCACCCAATGGCGGTCAGAATGGCCATGTTTCGTTCCTTGATCGAGAGGGATTCTGGAACTTTTGGGAAATTGATCATGGGTTGTGTTTTGATGTCTAGGTTATTGCATTCATGATGCATGAGGTATGTTTATACTAACGTGGGTCAAATTGTAAAGAACTTATGCTCGAAAACAATTTTTTGGTCTTTGATGTTCAGGCGTTTAGAGGCAGCCATGGTCAACGGTGTGAACCGGGACTAGGCTTGGGATGAGCTGAGGTACGATCAAGGAATTCGGGCAGGATGATTAGGCTCAAGCGAGGCACAAGAGAAGGCAAGAGATGTTAAAGGGAAGGTTTGAACAATGGTTCTTCGAATGGTGCGGTCGGTGCAAGTAAGGCATGGTCAGGGGGAACCGACATGGAGAGACTTGTTGATGCGTGAGTCATTGGTGAAACTACACGTTGTAAACATGGGGATTGCTTGCAAAAGAGGAGAAGGCCATGGACTAGGTTCAGAAAAGAGGTGAGGTCCACGATCAAGGCGAGAGTGTTTCGGTGGGGAAGCCAAAATACTAAAAACAGTGAAGGGACCAAAACCGCAGAGCTTAAAGGGTCTTTGGAGAGCAGTTTAGATCAAGGAGGTGCTAAGGAGATCAAGTGGATGAAAACTTGCTCCTTAGCTGGTTTAGACTTATGCACTTTGAAAAATATGCATAAGTCTTGTGTGAGTGTAAAACTCGGTGTGTATAGGATTAATAGGTTTCTTCATGTAGGACCGGTATGGCAACAGAGAGAGTGAATGATTCCTTAAATTTTTTTCTAAATATTCAACAATTCTTCACTCATGCAGCTACAAAGCTATGAATATCAAGATTTGAAGCCAAGAACAAAGCAAGAAACTTAAAAACCAAGAGGTGAAGATTTCAGCTCCTCACCGGTCTGACCCCCAAAGAGAGTATAGTCTAACTGGTGGGCAGTCTGACTATTGGCCAGTATAACCGATAGGACCACTGTGCTCTAATTAGCGGGTTGTTGGACTGGGCCTAGGGGTGCTCTGACCGCCCCTATTTCCAGAACAATAAATCAGCCCGAGCTAAGACCAAGAAAGGTGCAACTCCCAAAATCCTTAACCAAATAATATGAAACTTTGCATGTACCTTGTCTAGGGTCTCAGTAACCTATTACATCTAAAGATCGTATGGATATTGGTCAAAGTTTCAATCTTTCCCAAGATTACACACAAACTAGGCAAACTTCAAAGTATTGGGATATGACTTGCTCGTGGGTAGAGGATAGCCAAGATAGCTCTAGATGTGTAGTCACATGTTATAGCAAGCTATTTCGTCCAAAGATTTGTAGCAAAACCCTTGAGACCAAGAAATCTCAACATGAGGTCAAATTTAAGCAAAACCGGGCAACTCAAAATCATGCAAGACTTGGTGCCTAGATGGATGCAAGACCAACCCACATCTAACCCTAATGGATGCTATCCACTTAGCCCATGATGTTTTGGAATAGTAGTAGAAGCAAGCATAAAATAGATAGCAAGAAAATCAAGAGAATGCAAACAACAACCACCTAGATCTCTCCAAATCGACCTACCAAAATACCGGTACTCCCCTATCTAGATGCTACTTGTGGTCTATCCTCACGATATTTCTAACCCAAAGTGCTACCTAGTTCCACCAAAGGAGTTAAAGAAGTTATCTACAAACCTAGGCTTATGTCTATAAGGAAACACTAGAGGTCCAACTCTAGACACACTCATAGATGAAGGAACTTCTCTAATAGATCTCAAAACACACATCCTCTCTTTTCTCTCATACTTGACCCTACGGAAGCAGAACATAATAATGTTATCATTCTTCTTGCAGAAGGTGTAATAATACTTAACCTTTTGAGGGATTTAACCTATTGAAGTAAAAGCACCTGACTTGCTAGAAGGGGTTTGGGCAAATTCAATTGACCTAAACACGGTCTTTGAAGGCTTAGGGGGTTTGACCTCAAACTTACCACGCTCCACAACTCTCATAATCTTAGGTGGGTGATTTTTGGAATACTCCATTAAATTTAATCCTAGACCTATCTTCTTTATACTCACTTTAGATTGGTAAAGAATCATGTTGAGATTCTTCTTCCCACTAGAAAATCTCTCTAGGATCTTTTTGAGGTAGTCATTCCTTTTAGCTGGGTTCTCACATGTGGAACACTTAGTGGTTTTGGTTGTCTTAGCATATCTCTTTTTGTGGACAACTACCTGAAGTCCCAAAGTCTCACAAGACACACAAGGGGTTTCTCTAATCCTACCCAACTACTCCTAGAATTTAACTCTACAAACCTCATGCATCTCATCTAAGTCAATTTCAATTTTAGCACAAAACGCACAAGAAATAGAATCAATTACTTTCTTAGATGGAGCCATAGATAAGGATTTTTCATTTTTCTTAAGTGTCTTGTTAAGAGCATCAATTTTAGTTGTGATACTATAGCGATTTTCACAAATTTCAGTCCTAGAATAAAGAAACATTCAGTCATCTCTACCAACTTATATTTGCTATCCTCATGATGAGAGCACATATGATCAGGATTGAACCTGAGAAATTATTTAGTGGCACTATCAAGTTTCAGTTGAAGCAAAGCACAATTTGAGCATGATGAGGGAACAACAACTAAAACAATAGTGTCCACGCAATCATTTTCATTACTAGAGTTGAGAGCCATTAGTTCAAGTAGAGCATCTTTAAGTTGGTTGACAAGAGTGTTTAGTTTTAAGCATAAACAACTGATCATGCAAAGACAAACAAGATTCATAGTTTTCATCATCAAGAATTATGGTCTTGAGCCTAACAATTTCTAGATTCAAGTTGTCAATCATAAGATTTTGATTCTTGATCAACTTAGCTTGTTTCTTCAATTTGAGTTCAGTTTTAGCAAGAATACGCTTCATGTCTTGTTTTGAGGGATGTAACTCATCAGGATCACTATAGGGATCATCATCAGAGGTGTCAACATCGGTGACACTGCCCTTGGGGGTCTTCTTCTTGCTCCTAGAGTCATCCTCGTTGTCCTGAGTTCCTGAGTCTACATTGCTCATATTTACTAATCAAGAGCGGCAAGGACCTGGCTGACGAACTTGTTGTACTTTGGCTTCTTGGACTTTATATCATGAGCTTGATGATGCCTTCGGGAGTTTTTCTCCTCTTTGCCCTTCAGCTTGGGGTACTTGGCCTGAATATGGTTTGGTTTACCACACTCTAGTCAAGTGACAGGACCACTCATTCTGT
Source organism: Dendrocalamus sinicus (assembly GCA_036346575.1). Taxonomy (NCBI): domain Eukaryota; kingdom Viridiplantae; phylum Streptophyta; class Magnoliopsida; order Poales; family Poaceae; genus Dendrocalamus; species Dendrocalamus sinicus. The sequence goes on from CM070663.1 coordinate 9,246,363, forward strand.
TCCTCATCCTATGATAAGTTCTTGTGAATTTGGTGGACAGGAGTGCTAAGTCATCCTTAAGAAACATCTCTAGTTGTTCATCACTTAGAGAATGCAAGGCAAACAGTGATAATCTAGAAGAACTAAAATCCAAAGAACTAGAAGAGCTACTCTAAGTAGGGTAGATCACTAGAGCTATTGACTTTGTCTTGGGGAGACGTAAGATGAAGGCAATCTCATGTGTCTTCAATCTTGAGTAGGGCTTATCAATGGTAAGATTACTCATGATAGTGTTGTCATTGATTAGAGTAATCTTCATCCTCTAAACTTTCACATCAAGTGCACAAAACAGTTGGCGTACATTCTCATATTCAGAAAAAGTCAAACCAACAACATGCAAATTATGGATAATCTTTGTAAATCTTCCCCACAACTCATCCAAAGATTCACCGGGCTTTTGCTCGATCTTAGAGTATTCTTTTTTGAGTTGGTTCTATCTCACTTGCTTGATCACGATAGAGTTCTCATGGTAATCAACAAGGGTCTTCCAGATCTTAGGAGTAGATGCCAAATGAGTTACTCGCTCTAACTCAAATTGACTAAACCTTTGAATCAGAAAATTCCGTGCCTTGCTATTTGCCTCCACATTCGCTGTATTTACCTAGTCATCAGCACGCATAACATAAGGGTTCTTGACTTTGAGCCAAATTAAGTGCAATTGAGCCTCGATATAAGAGTGCATCTAAGCTTTCTAATAATAAAAGTCAACCACATAGAAGATGGTGACTTGGTTGAATATCTATCTGAGGCCATGGCTTTAAGACCAGTTAAGATCTATAGAAGAGCTCACCGAGCTCTGGTACCACTTGTAAGACTGGCATGGCAATAGAGAGGATGAATGGTGCTTCAAAAATTTTCTCTAACTATTCACCAATTTTTTACTCCAATAGCTACAGAGCTATGAAGATTAGAATTAGAAACCAAGAGCAAAGTAACAAATTCAAAAACCCAAGAGGTGAAGATTTTAGCTCCTCACTAGTTTGACCACCACTAAGAGTGCAGTCTAACCGGCAAGACACCAGCGGTCAGACCGTACCCCTATTTTCAAAACAGTAAATTAGCCCGAGCCAAGACTAAGAAAGATGCAACTCTCAAAATCCTTAACCAAAAGTGATAAAACTTTGCATGCACCTTGCCTAGGGTCTCAAGAACCTATTACATCTAAGGATCACCTAGATCATGGTCAAAGTTCCAACCTTTCCCAAAGACAAGCAATATTGCATCAAAACTGGGCAAACTTCAAAGTCTTGAGATACAACTTGCTGGTAGAGGATAGCCAAGATGGATCTAGATATGTTATCACATATCATATCAAGTTATTCCTCCCAAAGATTTAAAGCAAAAACCCTACGACCAAGAAATCTCAAGATAAGGTCAAATCCAAGCAAAACTGGGTAACTTTGAAATCATACAAAACTTGGTGCCTAGATGGATAAGAGTTGACTTGGCACATAGCAAGATCAAGAAGGGGAGAGAAGAGATTAAAACCAACAAGATCAAGATTAAATCAATCAGACACCATAAGTGATGAACAAAGTTAATCTATTGCTACTTGAGGATAAAGATTTTACAGCCACTCCACCTGGAGAAAAAGAGAGAACACCACAATACTCACTCTTCTAACCCTAACCCTAGAACACAAGGTTTAAATGATTGGTTGGTAAGATGGTTGGCTTGCAAGTTTCCATCCCCAACTCGTTAAATAGATGAGGCACTAGGCCACATCTAATCCTAATTGCTTTGCACAAACCGATCCCCTCACAAACCGCTCGAGGAAGGCTCAAACCTCACCACCGGTGCCGCCCGAGAACTAACCGTGGCTGGCCATTGTGGTCTGGTTGTTTTAGTGAGCCTTTTGAAAATCCAACCACTTCACATCATGCTCCATCTCTTCCTCCCGCACTTTCCTAAGTTAATTTGATTTATGCTCACATAGCGCGATGAATCAGCTATTTCTTTACTCCCTTCCAAGTTAGTTTCGTCACAGTTGTTCTTCATCTATGATTATTCTTGGTCCAATTGCCTTGCACATAACCATCCCCTCACTATCCCCCATCTTTTGATGCACTCACTTCTCTTCCTAGACCAATGTGGTGCAGGTGTAAGCCATGATGACAGAAGCGCCACTATCGCCACTCGTCACCACACCTCCCCACTGTTCCAAACCCCAAAAATACCACTACCATAACCTTTACCTCATAATCCTAGTTTTGTTTTTCCCATTCATGGGGATTCCACGCCCATCTCCAGTTGCCAGCATGTGGAGCCCGAAGTCACCTCACCTGCCTCTCTCGTCTAACTAGAGGAAGGAGAAGACTGTTACATTTTGGACCCTAGCCGCATGCCTAGGTCCAACCGGGTGCCACAGGTTTAAATGAGCTGAACACAACTAAGCCCACGGAGCAACGGAGCAACAACCTTATAAGTGGTATTGGGCCTTCTCCCCCCAAAAGACTAGTCCAATGGGTGGGGGCTCCCTCACACTTATAAGTTGTGCTTGCTCCTCTCCCACAATCCATTTGGGACTATTCCTAACAATCTCCCCCTCACACATGGATTGGGCACTTCTGCAACCATGCGGTCCAAGGAGATGTTAGGCACCTGGGCTCTGATACCAATTGTTACATTTTGGACCCTGGCCACATGCCTAGGTCCAACCGGGTGCCACAGGGTTTAAATGGGCTGAACATAACTAAGCCCACAGAGCAATGGAGCAACAACCTTATAAGTGGTATTGGACCTTCTCCCCCCAAAAGACTAGTCCAATGGGTGGGGGCTCCCTCACACTTATAAGTTGTGCTTGCTCCTCTCTCACAATCCATGTAGGACTATTCCTAACAAAGACGTCATCTCTTTCTCTCTCTCATGCCATGTCAACATCCACTAAAGTGCTTCCATTTATCTAAAGACCAATTGGACTTGCAGTGTAAATGGATGCAAGTTCAAGGAGCCCACAAAGTAATTTTCAAGTTCGGGGGAGGGGGGCTAAATGAGACAATTGCACAAGTTTAGAGAGCTACAGTGAAATGTATTCTCAGAATAATGCTTATAATGTGGACATAATGTGCCTACCACCCACAAAATTTTACACCTTCCGCAATGTAACAGTCCAAAAATTGTATTTTCTATTCAATCATATTTAAAGTATTAATAATTGCATTTTTGATATTTTTCATCATTTTTGGCTAGGTAATCATAATAGTTCCTTATTAAAAAAAATAGTAGTGTTTGAATTTTTGAGAAACATTGAAAGCAGGAAAAATCTTTAAACTAATTTTGTTAAATACTAGGTTGTGTTAGGAACCTCCCCAAAAGAATTACATTTTTGGAGTTAGTTTGCTAATTTTAGGAAATTTAAACTTGATTTCTAGATAAAATAAATTAGAAAACAATTTAGAATTTCATAAACATTTTTGGACCAAAACAGTAGCCTCGGCACATAACAAGAAGGTCCAATCAACATCAACAAAGGCAAGTCTCCTTCGATCATTTTGTATCTATGTTTACCAAAATTATTTTATTATTTTAAATTTAAATGCATTGCTATGTTACATAAAATGTTAACTTTTGTCTTATGGATATTACTTAATCCAATAATTATTATAACCTCATTTGATGCTGACAACCATATACCTTCGTCGCCCTAGGCCTCCCTGGTCTCAATATTGAGGTTATAATATTATTTGATAATTTTAGAATGTAGTAATTTCTTAGGCAAGCTAGTCGGTCAGTATAACCCTTGGGTTGGAAACTTGATATCATATGCTTTAATCAATTTATTCAAATAACTTTGTGGCAATAGGTATTGTTGCTATTTTTCAAAGTAAAATAAAATGGTAAAAATGCCTTAGACTTGGGTAGATGGTAATATTTTTTTTGAAATGAAACAGTAAGGGTGACTCCGACTGTAGTATTATGTTAAATATAAACAGAAAAGTTACAATATGTACAAGAACTTATGCTAGCGGGTTTTCAAGCCAATTACAAAGATCGTCAACATTAGTGGCCTTGATTCTACACAAGTGTAGACTCATATCCTCCTTGAAGCCTCTTCCAAGCATCCAATTTATGGGTCAATTATAAAAAATGATCGAGCTCATTGCGTTGTTTCCAAATATTCCAAGCCACAATGATGAAAATTTCCATAAAGCAAAGTAGACTCGAGCTGCGTCTAGTCCAGAAGACCATTCTCTCCATATTAACATTGTAAAGCCAAGTAATGCCAATTCACTGCCAACACTGAGAACCAAACGGACAACAAAAGAAAAGATGGAACAAAGTTTCATCCACCCCACTATCACTTAACAGTACACAAAATGGCAATCCATCAATATGAACGTTCTTCCTTGTAGATCTCTGGTTTTTAATCTATCCATGAGAAGGAGACAAGCAGAAACTTTGAGTTTAATAATACATTTGCTTTTCCAGATCAGCCGAAAACCATGGGCACTTGCCATTTTCCAAAAAACTGATTGTAGTACTTCCTTGAAGTGTATAATCTACTCCTCCAAATGTAACTCCAGGTATCAGACACTGGGCTGAGCTGAACTGAGGATAAAAAAACTTACAAAGCCTCATATTCAGACAAAGCAACCATGACTTCACTCGTGTGCAACAAGTAATTGACAGGTAAACTCATTCTCTCCATACATAACTCTATTGTAATCTTTCCTTAGTTTGCAATGGCCGAGGCTAACTTTTTTGGAATCACGTAAGTCGTTTACCACTTATGTTGCCCAGGGAGGGAGGCATAAGGAAACCAGTGACACACTGCGACACAGGACGCGATTTCCGGTACCCGCTACAACACAACAATCCAATATTACACTTTGTTATAATGCCTCTAGAATTTACAATACCTATGTATGTAATTCTATTTTTGCAGTGCCACCAGCAGATACAGGGCAACGTATGTGGATTTCATGTTTGCCGCCATACGAAGGAAATCACGGACGCTAAGACGAATGATCCAAAGGTTTGTCAACCTTCCAATAATTATTATTTTCTGATTATATATATGTATATATACACACACATGCTAATTAATGACTTAACATTGCTCCTAGCGACAGCGTGTGGACTTTGACAAAAGTGCATTTGATCTTGACAAACTCGTCGAAATTAGAGGAAACCTCTCCCAATTCTTGCTAGCAAATGTCATAAACAAGACTGGAGAGTTCCACCCCGGCAATGGTGATTAGATGTTGAAACATGTGATTCAATTGTAATCACTCAATTGTGCTTAATCAAATAATTCATTCAATTTAATTCATTTGTGAGATCTGTGTAACGATTGTTATGCTATACATGTGATCTGCTTGTGTTGTTTCATTCATCTGTGAGATTTATGTAATGATTATCCTGTGCTTTATATATGTGATCTTGCTTGTTTTTAGAGGGCATGACTAGCATATCCTGAGGCTAGCCGAAAAAGGGCAATCAACATCGCTGTTGAAATAGCTATCACAGACGGTTCGGTGTTCCAAATCGTCATGATATATATATATATATATATATATATATATATATATATATATATATATATATATATATATATATATATATATATATATATATATATATATATATATATATATATATATATATATATATATATATATATATATGTCATGATGATTTCAAACACCAAACCGTCTGTGATATGCACGATACACAGTCGGTTTGGAACACTGAACTGTCTGTGATATGCATGATATCACAGACTGTTTTTCAGAAAAACCGTTTGTGTTGTAAGTTATCACAAACGGTGTGGGAACCTCTATGATAACCAATTATTATCATTGACACATAAGCACAAACGGTTCAGAAACCGTCTGTGATGATGGTTTTGAACCGTCTAAGATAACACTGTCTGTAGTAGTAGCTTCTTCTAAGAGGGGTAAATGAAATTGGACTAGAGGATCATTGTGAGCCAGGAAACCCTAAACTGATACATCTTGAACTTTGGCAAAAGAAAAAAGTTTTGGGTATTTGCAGCAAAGCAAATTACCATTCCAACAGTCCTTCCAAAATAGAATATCAAGACCATTACCAATATTGCCCATAGCAATGCCTCTAAACTACGTAATAAACTTCATGACATCGCACCACCAAAAAGATCCACAATCGCGACCAGCATGAGGGACTGAATCATCATAACTTAATCCATATCAAACGAACCCAAGGAATGTCCTACCTGCCGTAAAACTTATGAAGATGCTTCAAGAGTAAAGCTTCATTTTGTAACTGCAAATTAGAACCCCAAGACCTCCAGCCTGTTTAGGACGACACACCTTATCCCAAGCAGCTAAAGAGTTGCACTGAACATGTAAATCTTTAGAACCTCTCCAAAGACAATGCCGTCGAGCGTCGATGACCTTTTTCGATAGCTTAAGAAAGCACATATAATAAATGGGCTGTAGCGAAAATACTGCATTAACAAGTGTTAGTCAACCACCATATGATAGAAAGGCAGCAGAACACGATAACTAGCGCTCCACTCGATCAACGAAGGGAGAAAAATCCTTAACTGACGAGCGGGTTGTACCTAGAGGTAGCCCAAGATAAGTAAAAGGTGTTAAAGTTGATTCGAATTTGTATCGTGTCCATGTAAGATACTTCATCGCCTCATGTCAGATGTGGCATGGCAGGTGCATGCACAGATGGTATCAGACGTGGTGTTAACCTATAGCAACTGACTCTGATTCGGTTTCCTCTCCATGTGGGACTCTTTTCCCTCACGCTATAAAAATGTTCCCAGTATCCCATAGGAAGAGCAAGCACTCCATTGTAAACTCTCCTCATTATAGTGATTTGCCTTCGAGCGCCTATGGTTTTTTCCCGTAAGGGTTTTTCACGTAAAAATTTTGTGTCTCTTATCTTTATTTTCTGTGCATTATTTGTAATAAGTGATATAAGAGCACAGGAATTTAGAGCACAGAAGATTCAAGAAAAATTCCGTCGGTCGTGCCGAATCCAAGCAGTACCAGGAAATTTTTTCTCTAGCTCGAAGTCTTCTCTGCCTCGGAATCGGTGCCAGGCAGCATCTCGCGCTGCGACAGGAGAGAAGTAAGAGCAGATCGACAGCACGTCTATCCCTGATCGGTTCGGCTTGAGATTCTGACTTATTTTTCACTATTTATAAATTTCATTTTTTTTTAACTTTTAGCTTTTTGTTGAGCCTTTTTGCCGGTTCTTTTTTTTCCCGTATTCGCTTGTATTATACATATTGGGCTAACATATTTTTTATATTTTTAAATTTTTTTAAATTTAATTATGCTAAATAAGTCTCTGTCAGCTACAGTATTTTTTTCATCCAGTTACAGTGTTTTCAACCATAAGCTATGAGCTTTTAAGCCCAACTGATCACCACCATAGCATGAAAAGCTACATAGCCATCAGAATCAAAACATGAAGCCGCACGGAATTCAAGGCAGTTGAGAATAAAAAAAAAGAAAGAAAGATCAAAGAGGCAAGCCAGGAAAGATCAATCGGCAGTTGGCTACGGCAAGTTTTCTTTTGTGATTTTTTCCAATAGAAATTGCTAAGTACACACGAGAAGTGTACCAGGAGTTTCCATTGCAAGATTTTTGCTAGGTACACCCAAATTTGTACCAACAAAATTTGATTTTCTTCCGCATGGCGACTCTGAAGTATGATCTTCCGCTGTTGGATCGCGACACGAGGTTTTCTCTATGGCAAGTCAAGATGCGAGCTGTTTTATCACATCTTGATTTGGATGATGCACTTCTAGGGATCGACAAGATGCCAGCTACATTGTTCGCTGATGAAAAGCAACGAAAAGATCGTAAGGCCTTATCTCAAATCCATCTTCATCTATCACATAATATTTTACAGGAGGTTATGAAGGAGACATCCGCTGCCGCATTATGGCTGAAGCTGGAGCAGATTTGCATGGCCAAGGATCTGACCAGCAAGATGCATTTGTAGCAGAAGCTTTATTCCCACAAGATGGCGGAGGGTGCCTCGTTGTTGAACCACCTGACAGCTTTCATGGAAGTTGTTACAGACCTCGAAGCTATGGAGGTAAAATATGATGATGAAGATTTGGGTCCTATTTTGCTATGCTCTCTACCCAGTTCGTACTCTACTTTTAGAGATACTATTCTATATAGCCGAGATACTCTTACTCTCAATGAAGTTTATGAAGCTCTGTATGCTAAGGAAAAGATGAAGCTTATGGTTCCCAATGAAAGTTCAAGTACGCATGCAGAAGGTTTGTCTGTCCGCGGCAGGCAATATGAGAAGGGTTCAAACGACAATTCAAAAGGCAGAAGCCAAAGCAAATATAGAGGCAAATCTAAATCCAGGAACATGAAGTCATGCAGGTATTGCAAGAAGAATGGTCATAACATATCTGAGTGCTAGAAGTTGCAAAACAAGGAGAAAAGGAACAACAATTTCAAGAAGGATCAACAAGATGATGAACCTAGAGCCACCGTTGTTACCAAAGAAGCTTCTGATGGGGATGTTCTCATCGCCTTCGCCGGTAATTGCAAAGCCGACGATGAATGGATTCTTGATTCAGCATGTACTTTCCACATGAGCCCGGACCGCGAGTGGTTCGTTACCTATGAAGCTACGCCAAGTGGATCCGTATTGATGAGTGATAATATACCATGAAAGGTTGCAGGCATTGAATCTATCCAGATCAAGATATTTGATGGCACCATCAGAACTTTGTCAGATGTTCGTCACATTCCAAATTTGAAGAGAAATCTTATCTCGTCGAGTATTCTTGATGCTAAAGGGTACAAGTATTCAGGTGGAGGTGGAGTTATGAAAGTCACCAAAGGTTCTCTTGTTGTGATGAAGGATGATATGAAAGCTGTCAACTTATACCATCTACAAGGCACTACAATTTTAGGTAATGCTACTGTTGCCTCAAATAAATTATCTGATTCTGATGCTACTACTCTTTGGCATATGAGCCTGGGGCATATGAGTGAAGCTGGAATGATGGAATTATGCAAAAGAGGATTTCTTGATAGCCAAAGCATCGGCAAGTTAAAGTTTTGTGAACATTGTGTCTTCGGCAAGCAAAAGAGGGTGCAATTTAGTGCTGTGATTCACTCTACAAAAGGTATATTGGATTATGTTCACTCTGATTTGTGGGGAGAATCCCGCGTTCCGTCACTTGGAGGTGCAAGCTACATGTTGACCATCATTGATGATTACTCAAGAAAAGTTTGGGCATATTTCATTAAGCACAAATCAGATGTATTCAAAACATTCAAGGAGTGGAAGATTATGATTGGAAGACAAACCGGCAAGCATGTTAAGAAACTGCATACCAACAATGGTTTGGAGTTCTGTTCTGGAGAATTTGAAGCTTTATGCAAGTCAGAAGGTATTGTGAAACATTATACCATCCCAGGCTCTCCTCAACAAAACGGTGTGGCCGAACGCATGAACAGAACCATCATGGAGAAGGTACGTTGCATGTTATCAAATTCTGGATTATCTAAGAGTTATTGGGCTGAAGCCATTTCCACTGCTTGTTATTTGATTGGTCACCAAATTTGGCTATTGATAAGAAGACTCCAATTGAGGTATGGTTTGGCTCTCCAGCAGATTATTCAAACTTAAGAATATTTGGCTGTCCTGCTTATGCTCATGTTAACAATAGTAAATTAGAGCCTAGAGCAGTTAAGTGTATTTTCCTTGGTTATAAAACTGGTGTGAAAGGATACAAATTGTGGAATCCTGAAACTAGAAAAGTGGTTATTAGCAGAAGTGTTACTTTTGATGAGTCTGCTATGTTACATGATAAACCATCTACTGATGTTCCCATTGAGAAGAAATCAAGCGTGCAAGTGGAGCATGCTATTGATTCCGGATCTACACCAAAAGTCGACAAGGAAAATATTTCAGAAGCACCTATTGTTAAGCCGCCAACACATCGTTCCATTGCAGTTGATAGACAGATGAGGAATATTCAGCCTCCTAAGAGATATATTGAAGAATCTAATATTGTGGCTTATTGTTTAAATGTGGCAGAAGAAATTGAAGGTACTGCAGAACCTTCATCTTATTCAGAGGCTATCTCTTCTAGTGATTCAGAAAGATGGATGACTGCCATAAATGATGAGATGGAATCTCTTGACAAGAACGTCACTTGGGAGCTGGTCAAGTTGCCAATTGAGAAGAAGCCTATTCGCTGCAAATGGATCTTCAAGAAGAAAGAATGAGTTTCACCAACTGAAGAGGTTAGGTACAAAGCAAGGCTAGTTGCAAAAGGATACAACCAAATTTCAGGTATTGATTTTACAGATGTCTTTTCCCCTGTTGCGAAGCATAGTTCTATTCGCACTTTACTCAGCATTGTGGCTATGCATGATTATGAGCTTGAACAATTGGATGTGAAAACTGCATTCTTACATGGGGAATTAGAAGAAGACATTTATATGGAGCAACCAGAAGGTTTTGTCAGTCCGGGAAAGGAGAATTTTGTTTGCAAATTGAAGAAATCTCTTTATGGTTTGAAGCAATCACCTAGACAATGGTACAAGAGATTTGACTCCTTTATGATATCTCAGGATTTTAAAAGATCTAATTATGATAGTTGTGTTTGCTTGAAGGGTGTTAATGGTTTAGTTATTTATTTGCTCCTATATGTTGATGATATGTTGATTGCTGCAAAAGACAAGGCTGAAATTTCAAAGTTGAAGGCACAATTAAATAGTGAATTTGATATGAAAGATCTCGGTGCAGCAAAGAAGATTCTTGGTATGAAAATCATTAGAGATAGACAGTTTGGCAAATTATATCTAAGTCAAAAGGGATATATTGATAAAATTCTTCGTCGTTTCAACATGCATAAGGCCAAACTTGTGAGTACTCCCTTAGCTGCACATTTCAGACTTTCTTCAGCGTTATGTCCACAATCAAATGATGAAATTGAGTACATGTTTAAAGTTCCATATTCGAGTGCAGTTGGTTCGCTTATGTATGCTATGGTATGTTCTCGCCCCGTTTTATCTCAATCATTAAGTGTTGTTAGTAGATACATGGCTAATCCTGGAAAAGAGCATTGGAAAGCAGTTCAATGGATTTTCAGATATTTGCGGGGCACATCTAATGCTTGTTTACAATTTGGGAAGACTAGAGATGGACTCATTGGTTATGTGGATTCTGATTTTGCTGGAGATTTGGATAAAAGAAGATCTCTCACTGGATATGTATTCAATATTGGAGGGTGTGCTATTAGCTTTAAAGCAAGTTTGCAAGCTGTCGTTGCCTTGTCTACTACAGAAGCTGAGTATATGGCTATTTCTGAAGCTTGCAAAGAAGCCATTTGGCTAAGAGGTTTATTCACTGAGCTTTGTGGAAGTACATCTTGCATTACAATATTTTGTGATAGTCAGAGTGCTATTTGCCTTACAAAAGATCAAATGTTTCATGAGAGAACAAAACACATTGATATCAGGTATCACTACATTCGAGGTGTCATTACTCAAGGTGATATTAAAGTCAGCAAGATAAGTACTCATGATAATCCAGCTGATATGTTGACAAAGCCAGTTCCTGCATCTAAGTTTGAGCTATGCTCAGACTTAGTTGGTATTACTCACTAGTATTTTGGACTTTTGGCGCTCAAGGTGTGGATGATAATTTTTATTGGATGAGTCTATCATATTCTTTGACTACTGGAGGGAATTCGGCTCAAGGTGGAAATTGTTAAAGTTGATCCGAATTCGTATCGTGTCCGTGTAGGACACTTCATCGTCTTATGTCAGACGTGGAATGGCAGGTGCATGCACAAATGGTATCAGCCGTGGTGTCAATCTGTAGCAACCGACTCTGATTCGGTTTCCTCTTCGTGTGGGACTCTTTTCCCTCACGCTATAAATATATTCCCAGTAGCCCATAAGAAGAGCAAGCGCTCCATTGTAAACTCTCCTCATTATAGTGATTTGCCTTCGAGCGCCCGTGGTTTTTTCCCGCAAGGGTTTTCCACGCAAAAATTTCGTGTCTTTTGTCTCTATTTTCTGTGCATTATTTGTAACAAAAGGTATAGCTCCAACTTTGCAACCAGACATCTAAGCCAAATGCTCCACTTTATCTGTATGAACATTGAGGGGAATCAACTGCGACATATGAAAGTTCACTTTAAGAGTAGTAGAAGCAGAAAAGGTGTGTAAAAGTCCTTTTAAACAGAATAGCTATTTTCCATAAGCCGGCATAATGACCAAAGTGTCGTCTGTATAGTGGACCACTGGATAATCAAGGTTAGCCAAATTTGGGACGGGATGTTGAAAACCCCTCTATTTGCTGTTTCATTGATCACCGACTATAAGAGATCAGCTCCAAGCACAAACAACAGTGGAGACAAGGGATCTCCTTGTCCAACCCCTCTTTTACATTGAAAAGTACTCCCTGGCACCCCATTCAACAACACAGATGAGTACCCCATCTCAAAAATATGACCAATCCAAGAAATCCAATTATCAGAGAATCCTTTGCTACGCATGACTTCAAGGATGCAGCGTGCTAAATTGTATCAAAAGATTTTCGAGTTTCAGAATAATGATTTCTCTTTTGCTTTGTTGACACTGATATATATACTCAAAAGCCCAAGCAAGATATTGGTTCTCGTGAACCAACTGCATAATGACTCTCTGTAGCCTGTTAGCTAACAACTTTGTGAGCAACTTAAGTACTGAATTGAAAAGCGAGATTGGCCTGAAATCATTAATAGTTTCGGGGACTGGTTTCTTTGGAACTAGAGTGATGAAGGAGAAATTGATACTTCTAATATTAACTCTGCCATAGAAGAAGTCATCATATAGCGCATAGAAATCATGCTTAATAATGTCCCAACAAGTCTTGATGAATAGACCATTGAATCCATCCAGCCCAGGGTTTTATCAGAAGGAGAAAAATGAACTGTGTCATCGATTTCCTTATGAGTCCAAGGTTCACCTAGGCCAGCTAAAGATGGCCCTGTGGGCATAAGTAAGCTCAAATCAAAATACATACGAGGTGTACAGGGCACACCCATCCATTCTTTGAATGCCATCCGTAAAGTTGATGCTTTTGCTTCATGCGAATGGAGTAACGTACCATCTCCAAAAAACTAAACTAGTAATAGTGTTATGACGATATCGCTCTGTAGCCATTGCGTGGAAATATTTGCTATTTTTATCACCTAACTTCACCCAGCGAATGGTGCAACACTTCTTCCAGTAGATCTGTTGATACCTTAACAACCGGAGAAGGTGACGCTTGATAATAGTCCGAAAGGCATGTTCCTCACAGAAAAGGGGCCTTTGCTCCTCCAAATTATCCAAAAAGAGGATCACCATGTTGCAATTGTGAACAAGAATTTTAAGCTGAGAGAAACTCTTGGCCCAGAGCTTAAGACCCCGACGCAATCTCTTAAAGCAAGCAGAGACTTTGTTTGCACTATTATGAGCATGATCTAGCAAGTGCCAATAGAACTTAACAATGTCCAAAAACCCTGCAAAATCCACCCAGAAATTCTCAAAGCGAAACACATGGGCTTTAGGAATCACTGTATTTATTTGTACCATGCAAGGGGCATGATCTGAGATGTTAACTCACATTCCAATGTGTTGTCGTAAAAAGCTAAACTAATTGCTCTAGAAGGGGAGAATCTTGCATATTGCTCCAAGTAAACAATCGACCCTTTAAAGGCAGTTCAATGAGCCCAAGTTGGCTAATGATTGTATTGAAAATCATATTGTCATTCAGATCACTGCTTGGCTTATTCTTGTTTTGGAGAGAATGTATAAAGTTGAAATCTCCTAACACTAGGCATTTCTGATCATCGAGAATTTGCAAGTGGAACAACCAGCTAATAAACTTATCCCTTGGCTCCAAAGAGCAAGGACCATAAACATTAACTAAATTCCAAACATCAGAATTAGCTGTAGATTAGAATTGGATGATCTGGGCAAAAGCAGAGGTAAAAACCACATCTCCATCAAAAAGAGAGCTAATCAAAAGCACCATGATACCCCTAGACGCACCCTCCGAAGGGAAAAACAATATTTATCAATATTTAAGCAAATTGTCTTATGTAGGAATGATTGCAGATATCCCATTTAGTCTCCGGAAGACAGATAACAGAATAGCCACTTTCAATGATTTTATTCCTAAGTGATCTCCATTTATCTGGCGAATTAATGCCCCGAACATACTAGCACAAAACATTCCAACTTCTAAACCGATTACCCAAATTCATATATGTGAATTGAAGTAGTGAAAATACTAGTTACACATAACATAACTAGTTCCAGACCAGTCCAAATGAAGCGAGCGACAAGTACTGTAGCAATTATGGCAAAAAAAAACTACTACAGGGCAGACAAACAAAAGATCCCATCCCAAAAAACAAAAGATATTCTAAGAAGCACCCAAGCCACAAAAGGCCCTCGCCAATCAGTCCAAGTTCTGGTGCGGCAAATCATCACCCACTGACTTGGATGGAGCTTGGAAGCATTCAACAATCAACTCCACAGGAGGGACTTGACAAAGTTTCTCACCCCATGACTGCATTAGATGAAGGGGCAACTTGTTCAGCACCTGAGGTGATGAAGATGAAGCTGAAGTCTCAGCTCTAGCCTACTCCTATAACTGAGACAAAGTGACTGCCTGTAAACCAGCGCTATTATCAGAAACCGACCCAGCCATAGAAGTGAGTTGCAGAGTACTTGGTGCTACTTTAGAGGTGACTCTCCTGTAGTCAGAAAGTTGGACGTGTTGATACCCGAGCGAAGAACCATTGAACCTGGGACTCCTAGGCAAGTCCTTAATCAAAAGTGGTGTTCGATCGAGCTTTACAATTCTTTTTAGGCTTTGAGGCAAAGATGGTAATATTTGGGTTGGTGCGAATGGAGCACGAGATCTTGTATTGTGAATGTACTGTCCTAGTCAATTAAGGACCGATGCTTGTGATTGTCCAAACTGAATACTACCGTACAATCACAAGTCTATATGTGTACGACCTGGCTAATTAATTTGCAATAGCTTAGCTTGAAATCCGCTAGTGGTATGAGAGGGTGTCAGGTAGACATTTATCCCACATGGAACCAGAGGGGGCTTCTGACTGGGTAGATTTAATCTTTTAGCGATGAAACCTCAGCGGGCAGAGTCTAGCTAAGCTGGCATATTGTAAAGGCCTTGTGATAATCACATAGTTGCACACCTTTGGAAGTATGTCAGACGGATAGTATATGTTGATTATCTCTTGTGGGTAAAGTTGTACAACCTTTGCAGAGTGTAAAACTATTCGAATAGCTATGCCCATGATCAAGGGCGGATGATGCGCACTTTCACATGGTAGATCTTTGGTTTTAGTTTTGAGAGACCATGTGGAGGTGACCCCGTGTGTGTGATGAGTAATTGACATCGGTTTAGGAAAGTCGAGTTTGGATTGTGTGGTTCGGACCATGTCGTTGCGAGGTGCAATCGGCTTCGGTCGGACTTGGTCAAACCTGATCAAAGTGTTTAGGATGCATATTTTGTTGATTCGACAGGTTTGAGCTATTTCATGCTTAATATGGTGCATTGATGTTATTTATGCTTTCATGTATCGAGCGGTGCTATGTGATGTGTTTCTTGTCTGTGTTGGCTGCAGGACGTCGAGGCGGAGTCGTGGAGAGACACGAGGTGACCGGACTAGACACAGGCGGTGTCGAGGTCAGAATGGTCAGATGTGTCAAAGACGGCGGAGACTCGAGGTGGTTGCGAGGCTTATATGACAAGGAACGCTGAAGCTTCCCGGAAGGTGCAGGAGGGGCGAATTGGTAATTTCGCGAAGCTGCACAAGCGGGAGCGGGTTTCGTTCGGGATATAGCAGGCGTAACGGGTTGGAGACCCGTTAGCTAAAGGCTATATAAGGAGGGGATGTCTCCTTGTTCATGCATGGCTTTGGGAGAGAGTTAGGGTTTTGGTTGAGTCAAAAGAGTCTTTGGAGAGGTTGTTTTGCTTTCTCTTTCGTGGTTGAGAGTGGGTGGAGGAGACAGAGGGTGTTCTGCTCTTTCCTTTGTTGTGTTCTTGAGTGTTCAAGTGTGAAGCATGTAGCTTGTGTTCTCAATCCAAGCATGTATGGGGTTGTAGGGATGGTATGAGTTGATACTCTATGTAATCATGTATCTCTCTTCCTCATTATCAATCCAAGATGGTTTTGTTTGAGTTTGATTAAGTTCTTGAGCCCCTTCTGTTTTCTTGTTCTTCGTTGCCTTCTCTGCCCAATTTGTGACTTTTTGTGTTTTGAGTTGTTTCTCACTGAGGAGTGGCAAAATGGGTTGCTTTAGGTTGGGATGGTGTCTCAAGATCATTTGATCGTGTTTCCCAAGAGCGATCTGAATAAATTGAAGATTTTCTTTTGTCACCTTTTCTGTTCATGCCTTTTCTAGGGTTTTGAGAGAGGAGTCTCTTGAATCTTTTGATTCCCCTTGGGAGACGGCCTGAGATTCTTGCTGGGTTGCCCTGAGGTTGTTGCTAATCTATTTGCAAAAGGTCAGGTGCAAAGAATGAGAGGTCATTGAGTTATTTGGGGTTTTGGCCTTTCTCTGAAGAAGTTTCAGTTTTTTGTCAATTTCTTAATTCCTTGCTTAGGTGTTGAAACCCTCTGTCCTAAAAGTGCTTGAAACTATTTAGACCATTTTCCTGTTCTCCTGGTTTGAAGAGATTAAAGAAAGACCTCAAATCTCTTGTTTTTGGTCAAGTTCCTGAATTTCTCTGTTTCTTCGTCGGACTGCGTTCGAAGGGCGGCCGACCGAATGTATATGGCGGTCGGACCGCGGCGATGAGACCGTCGATCGCTCAGCATCGCGGTCCGACCGCCAGATGGCTTGCGGTCAGACCGCCGCTGCAGTTTTGCCTCAAGGTGCTTTTCTTCCTCTGTCTTTTTGCCTCTGTGTTTTCCCTGTGATTTGTTGGTTCCAGAAGGTAGCTTGACCTCTTCTTCTTCATAGCACTGGTTGCTATTGGAGAGAGTTTGAGGTGTGCTCTTTTGAGGGATTTTTAAAGTCGACATTCACCCCCCCTCTGTCGTCATTTCGGTTCAACAAGTTTTAAAGTAAAAGTTTTGGGAACTCGGGAGTGGATGGAAATCTCGGGAGTATGTCCTGGCAGATGGAGCTATGCTGGTGGATAGAATCCGTAGTCTTCTACCTTAGCGATTAGAACCTGTCTACTAGTGTTGGCGGCTAGAAGCTTCACTAGAAAATTTATGTTAGTTCCTGTTATTGCAATTACTTTGTTAAATTGATGCTTTCAAAAATATATAATGGTAACTAAAATAAAATGTTGCTTTGTGCAAAAGAACCATCCTTTATTAAGCCCTGCATGTAATTGCATTTTTCCAAGACTTGCGGAGTACTTTATGTATTCACATGCTACACTAAAACAAATCTCAGAGGATTATGAAGATTAAGAAGGAGATTACAACTACTTCATGTGTGGCTATGATGAAGGACACCTAGAGTACTAGATTGCGCTTCCCCAGTCAATTGCCTGTGGCGTATTGATGGGCCATTATCAGAGTTTTATTTTGCTTCCATTGTGTTTTGTATGTTTGAGAGGAATTGTAACCTCAGTTGTAATAAAGGTGCTATAAGGCCTGCACTCTCTTTTATTGTAATAAATTATTGTTGGTTATGTAAACATCACTGTTTGACTATGTGCACTAGCTTTGATCTAGGACTAGTGTGGTAATACACAGAGGGTTCGGATTCAGAAATCCAGTCTTGACATGAACCTAGTTGTTGCCACCTCGATTCACCACCGCCCACCGCTGCCAATCCAAATGCAGGTATACATCGTGCCTCATTGCAGTCACTGTTCCAACCGAACTGCCATGCAATGCAACACAAGACAGCGTGTCGTGCTGACTATTTAACTGGAAGATATGCCCAGGGGCGGAGAGAGGGGGGCGGGCAGGGGCCTGGCCCCCCCCAATGGTCCACCAGTCACCAGACCCCCCAAGGCCCAATGGTCCACCAGCAGGAGTGCAGGACCCACGCAAAAAGGAAACGGAAACGAAGAGTCACATTTTACGGAATCGGTGAATGCGAATCGACTGCTCCCGTATTCCGCGCGGCGTGCTGGGGCCTGGGTGCTGCGACTCAGCGACTGTCGACTCGTCAGTCGTCTCCCATCTAGCCATCTCCATCTCCCATCTCGCCGTACAGACCAGTGCGGAGGTGCCGCAAGCCGGCAAATCCGCAAAGGTGAGCAGAGGCAGTCAGGCAGAGCGCGAGTGCCGAGCGGGCGGGCAAAGATCCAAAGCGGGCAAGCGGCAAAGGTGCCAAGGTACAGTACATCTCCACAGTCCACAGTCCACTATGTTTAGTAGTTTATTTATTTATTCCTTTCACTGTTTCACAATCATAGATCACAAATCGCTGTTAATTCTATGGTTAATTTCCTTTTCAATTTTTACCTTCAATTTAGGCATTTAGCATTTGATCAAGAATTCAAGATGAAGAGATTAAGAACGATCGATAGTTTTTTTTAAGCCGAGATCAAGCTCTGGCAATGGCAACGATGAAAACACTAATGCAATCAATAACAATGATCGGCATATAGAACCGACTGATGAGCAAACTCCCAATCAAGGTACTTCTACTCCATCCCTAGCCGAACCAGAACCAGCAGGAGTTGTAACTACGGCATTTGAGAGGGATCCAGGCAAGCGTGCTCAAATAAAGAATTTCCCACCTGCAGAACAAGATGAAGCTCTACGGTTTTATATATCCAAGGGTCCGTATCAGCCAATACTGACAGAGTATCCATTTAAGGGTCCTTTAGAGCACCGTCATCGATTTAATAGTGGTTGGTTCAAAGAGTTTTGGTGGCTTGAGTATTCACCACACACAGATCGTGCATATTGCCTGCCATGTTTTCTCTTTTCAAAAAAACCAACAGGGAGGAGTGGCTCTGACACATTTACAGTTAAGGGATTTCAAAATTGGAAGAAGGTTCATGATGGAGATAATTGTGCTTTTCTCACTCACATGGGCCGCGATGCTAGTTCAGCTCATAACTATTCAATTCAGTGTTTTAATAACCTCAAAAATAGTATGGCTCATATTGACAAGGTGATTGTTAAACAAAATGAGAAAATTGTCGCAGATGCAAGACTCAGGCTTACTACTACAATTGATTGCATTAGGTAATAACACTTTCTATGTATGCCATGTTTTCCTTACAAATAAAAATTTATATGCACTCTATACAATCTAACGATTGTTTATGCTTTTTATGTCATCAGTGGTTGACATTTCAAGCATGCCCATTTAGAGGTCATGATGAGTCTCCGATTCTATCAATCGGGCAATTTTCTTGAACTGATGAAATCATGGCCTCTTATAACAAGGATGTGAAAGTGTTGTGTTAGAAAATGCACCAAGAAATGCAAAGTATACTTCCCAGATGTCCGTAAGGAAATTCTAAGCATATATGCTAGAAAAGTGCAGACGCAGATTAGAGAAGAAATTGGGAATAGCAAGTTTTGTATAATGGTTGATGAAGCTCGGGATGAATCTAAAAGGAACAGATGGCTATAGTTATTCGTTTTGTCGACAAAGAAGGACTTATAATGGAGCGTTTCCTTGACCTTATTCATGTAAAAGACACAGCTGCAATGACACTTAAGGAGTCAATTTGTGCTGTTCTAGCAGATAATAACTTGAGTGTGAATGATATTAGAGGTCAAGGCTATGATGGGGCAAGTAACATGAGAGGAGAGTGGAATGGGTTGAAGGCTCTAATTCTTGGTGATTGCCCATATGCATATTACATTCACTGCATGGCCCATCAACTCCAGCTGGCTCTTGTTGCAGCATCACGTGAGGTACATGAGGTGCACAACTTTTTCAGCATGCTAATTTTATCATAAATGTTGTTAGCGCTTCTACTAAGCGTAACGATGAGTTACTAGCAAAGCAAGCTGCAGATATTGCTCATGAAATTGAACTGGGAGAACTTGATACAGGAAGAGGAGAAAATCAGATGGTGTCTCTACAGAGGCCGGGGGATACTAGATGGAGTTCCCATTATAAGTCAATCCAGAGTTTAAAAAAGATGTTTGGTGCCACAGTTAGTGTTTTGCGTAGCATTGCAAATGACCGTTCATTACGTGATATTCTAGAGGGGATGCTGGAGGTGCTCTCCGAATTATTGTCACATTTGATTTTGTGTTTATTCTCCATATGATGGAAAAGATAATGAAGATCACAGATGTGTTGTGCCAAACTCTCCAGAAGAAATCTCTAGATATTGTAAACGCAATTGATTGCGTTTCTAACACAAAATCATTGCTTAGTGACTTGAGAAATGATGGCTGGGAACCACTTCTTGAGGAGGTGAAAGCCTTTTGTGACAAGTACGAGATTGAGATTTCGGATTTAAATAACAAGTAAGTTATTATCTTACCTTCAGTTTTTTAATATGAGCACAAATACATATTTTTTTATTCTTATGGTACATATCTAACTTGTTTAACTACATGTCGCAATTTGTAGGTATGTGGATGTGACCAAATCTCGGAACAAAAATGATAATACCACCACTCTTCACCATTATAAAATAGATGTGTTTAATGTTGCGGTCGACCAACAGTTGATTAAGTTAGAAGATCGATTCAGTTCTCAAGCAACAGAGCTTCTATCACTTTGTGCCTCACTAGATCCAAGAAAAGATGGCTTTGACATTTCAAAGATAAGTACTCTGGTGGAAAACTACTATCCCGCTGATTTTTCAAGTCAAGATCAAGCTCAATTGGAGTGTCAACTACCACATTTTCAACTTGATGTATGCAACCATCCAGAGCTAAGTACATTGCCATCACTTGCTGATCTAACAAAGGGACTAGTGAGATTAGGTAAAAATTCTATTTATCCAATGGTCGATAGATTGCTAAGATTAGTCATAACTCTTCCAGTATCAACAGCGACCACTGAGAGAGTCTTTTCAGCCATGAAACTTGCCAAGACACGTACTAGGACTAAAATGGGAGATGGCTTTTTGCGAAGCTACATGATAGTTTATATTGAAAAGGAATTGGCATCCAAGATTAGTTCCAATGATATTATCAAATCTTATGATCTAGTTGGTAATCGTCGTGCTAAATTCAAGTTAGTGGAGATGTAACAAATTCAAGTTTGTGGAGATGTAATGAAAGTACCTTTCTTTTGTGTTACTAGACGTATGCTACATTATTTTGCCATATGTGTTATGATTGAATTTATATGACAATATATATGCGTATGTTTAATTATATATGTGTATGTTTAATTTTGCCGACACATGGCGCCCAGGGCCCATGACGCCGGCGCCTTGGCGGGTCGGCCCCCCTTGTCTGGATCCTGGCTCCGCCCCTGGATATGCCCTCTCTTTGCCTCGAGCTCCCTACCCGATGCCCCCCATCCCATCACTATGGTGCCACTTAACTCCATTTTGTCCCCTTCGTTTGTCCGTCCAGGAGAAGAGTGGAAGCACACCGTGAGTTCTCATTGCAGCCGCCCTTTTCTCACTGATCTTCTCATGAATCTTCTCCACCATACTTAAGTTGCACTGCTCACGTCATCTCTCTCAGATCACCATTTCTAGCTTTCCTCCCAAGAACCAGAGTGCTTGGCCTTGTGTTTCACTTGGAACAACATTGTCTTCCTTGGTGCTGGCGAGCACACCACCATGATGGCGAGCACACCATCATGCCATAGACACCCTAGAATAATGCATATCATTATTCTCCTTGAGCTTTATTATTCTTACCTCTACCATACTTGCCTTCACAGAAGAAGCTATAGGGAGCACCGTTGCCATCATCGTCTTCGTTTCCAGTTGATGTGCCCTTCTTTGCCACCGTGTTTCTGTTGTTCTAGTGAGTTTGGCTTCATGCCACTCATGTCACATCATGTTCCATATCCCACTTATGCTTTCCCCGAAGACAATTGTTGTGGCATTAGCAACAACAGTGGGTACTAGGTACCTCTTACTCCTTGAAGACACAGAACTAAGAGAGCTAGAGAGAGCTAGTGAGTAAAATGAGTGGATCTGGATTTGTTCTACCCCTTTGGGGGATTATATACATGAATGGGGCATGATAAGAAATTTTCATCTTACCCCTCAATAATTACACAAAGGCAAGGGTAAAATGGTACATTCCTTTGTACGTAAGACACTATGTAATTGGGCTTGCCTTAAGGCCCACTAGCTAATCCTAAGGCCTAAGGGATTGGGCACCCACACAACAACAATTTTATCAGCTAGTATTTAACTAAAATAACAGAGGAACTTGTAGATTAAACAAGATAGTTGATGCTTAGCCATGCTTATCGATACTAGTGTGCTAGTTGGTAAAATTTGTCAAAATTGTTAAATTATAGGAAATACTTGAAAATGGTGTATAGGTGTAGTCTATGGTGTGCTAGTCTATGGTGTAGTTAGATCCAAAAAAACAATGTACAAACCACATGCACCTCATATGGGAAGGCTTTAGCATAATAATTTGTTGTATTCTAGCAATCAAACCGCAGGTGGTAAATGATAGGTGAAAATTTGGGCTAGTGCGGGCATGGCAAGTACATGTTCATAGGGGCTTCGTGAGGACCACAAAGCTTACAAACACAACATATGAGTTCTTAGAATTTTGGAGATCTCACCATATCCTAAGAATGTATCATAGTGCGGTCATTGTTAGGATTGGTAATGTAAAGGCTCTGTCATAGACTATCAAATCAAATATCTATAGTATCGCGTGATATGTTTTAACGTGGTGGGACGTTTATGTCATGTGAGTAATGTTATATGACCTCTACAGAGTCTAAATTATCTGAGTAGCCATGTCCCTAGTCACAGATGACTTGGTGAATCCTCAACCATAGTAGTTTTATGTTTCGCAAAACGGTTTGGGGTATGTATGGATAGGAAATCCATGCATAATTTGGTCGACAAAGTGTTTGCCACTGTTTTATTATTTTTGGCCAGCAAGCCTCTCATTTAACTATCATTAATTATACCTTACTATTATTTGATTATCATTGTCAAATGCTTTTAAAACTTTAGATTGTAGTCTATTATATGTTATTGCAAATGAAAGCTCACTTTGTGCAAAAATTGAAAACTTGGTAGGATAGCCAACTCTCTTGAAATAGCCTGACATAATGTATAATATTTGCTTAAAAGTCTAGCTAGTATAAATTTTGTACTCACGATCGCTTGCTGCACATATTCAGAGGATGTGGAAGAAGATCCGTTTTACGACTACTTTTACACAGCGGGTTTTGGCGATGATGACTCGATTGCTAGGGTTTAACCCCAGTCAATTGCATGTGGATGGGCTAAGGCATAATCATTGGGTTTTTATGTCTTTTTAGCTTTGTTTTGCTTAACCTTTTATGTTATGTGAATTATTTGGCCGGTCGGCCTATGTGTTGTAAACCTCACCGTGTAGGCATATGTTTGGTTGTTATCTGTATGTACTACCTTGTTTAAATTTATCGTGTATAGATGTGATATGTCAATATTGGATGTGTGTAGTAACAACTGATCATGGAACTAAGACGGTACACACATAGAGATCAGAATCATATTCCTGATTCCGGGTCCCGACACAATCCACTGCCACAATCTAAATGTCTTGAATTCAACCTCTGATGTCCGGGGGCCTTCTAGGATCCTAGTGTTGAGGCCACAGAGATTAGCAAACACAAGATACGAAATTATTGCACAAAACTATACACGAAAGCATAATCCCCTGCATCACTTCAAATAACAAGATCACCTGTATACCCCTAGCCCTTGTATAACTACTTACACTGTTACACATAACCATCTATTAAACCAAACAGTTTTAAAAATAGATGAAAATGCAATGGTAACCATCTGAACATAATTAAAAGAAACATCATTTTACAGAGTCACTGACCAACCAGATAACTAGAAAATGAATTATTACATTTTTGACATGCATAAATGAGTGGAAAATGGAGCAGATGGTTTTCTCTGGACTTGGTGGTTTAGCTATGATGTTCTTCATGTTGTCCTCCTTGTGTAGATGCCATACCGTCCCTTTAGGATAACACGTCCATTGGACACAAGTTTAGGGACCAATAAAGTAATTTGCATGTTGAGAGAGTTAAGTTATACAACCACACAAGTTGAGGATGCTATGATACAATTTACTTTTTTTTAAGAATAAGGACAACTCGATTATCTTTGCATATCTTTCTGCCACAATATTTTTTTAAGAAAATCATTTAGAAACAATTTGTTAAATATTCGGTCCCTTCCAATATTGACTTTGCTACCAATCTCATAAGCAAGAAAGCAAGGGGACAAAAAAGAGTACGGCCAAGTTTTTTTTAGCGTTTTGCTTCTTCAGAAGTGAAAAAGACAAATATTAAAATCCTCTTAAAGCCAATTCAACAAATAACTTCCTAAATCCAAAACTGTGTACACTATCAGTGTCGATGTCTCCGCTAGACGTGTCAATGAATCAAATAGTAATCAAATAGTCTGAATACGGATACCGGAAAAAACAAATAATAAAGATATGGTTGACACTCTTTGAATCTTAATATATCAAATATGGATCAAATAGTCCAGATACGAATACCGAATAAAATGGATAATACAAATTTGATTGACACACTTAGTCTCTGCCATCCAATGCCCTGTCGAAAAGCGCAGACACAAGCCATCAGCTGTAACCAAAAGCTATATATCAGCCGTAACTCAAAAAAACACCCTATAGTCTCCTCTGTCGCACCTCTTGAGTCCCCTACTCCCCTTACCCCTGCCACCGCTGCCACAAACGCTGGCCACCGTGCTACCACTGCCTCACGACCAGCCCATGAGTCCTGCGTTGTCACCGCCTTTCTTTCTTGCTGGTATGTACGTGTACCCCTCCGCGTGCGGGGAACACCGCAGAAACACGCCAACTGTTTGACGGAATGCCGAGATCCCCGCACCGTGTTCGTCGTGTTGATGCTCACCTGCTGAAGCGCTCTTGGAACAGGAGGAGCACTGGACAGCGACCACACGCAAGCGTAGACTACGAGAACCCCGCCCGGAACGCTGATGGGCACCGCAAAGCACGCGAAGGGGAAGGCATATATGCCAATAGTGCCTGTCGCATTTGGAGCAAATGTTGTAGAGTGGCATTCTTAAATAGGTATTGTCATGGCAAAAGCCTTGTAAGGATTTAGACAATAATCTTCTATCTACATACATAAGCTATAGCATACATTCCTGTTATGGCTACGGACCAAACAGTAAATAGGGGGATTAATAAAGTGAGTGCAAGAGAAATGAGCTATCTTGGCCCTTCTATTCTCAAGGCTACATATATACATGGTCATAAGGCCTGATTACAATAAATAGGGGTATAGGTGTCTTTTTACATACCTTATTGGGCCTTTTGCCCCAGTAGGCCGAATGGATGTAGGTGAGGGCCACCCCTACAACAGTAGCCTCTCATGGTAAAGGGTTTCATCTCGTAAAGGTGTGCGCCTTTAAGGCTGATACCCTTATTGAGATGGCCCGCCAGTTGCCATCGATCGCGTCGCTCCATCTAGCCGCCGCATTAACTATCGTTGCGATCTCTCTCGTGCTGCCCTCGCACCGTCGCGAAGCTCGCTTGCTGTCGTCGCTCCACCTCTCTCTCTGCTGCAAGGATGGTCCGCGGTGGTGACCAATGTTCTCATCGGAGTGCCACTAGCACTTCGTCTAGTTGTGGAGGTTCATCCGTCGTGGGAGTTCATTGGCCACAGAGGTGGAGTATGAGTTGATGGAGCACAATGCGTCAATGGCAAACAAGCGGTGGAGTGCGATGGAAAAGATAAATGGCGTCTGCACAAACACGCTGGGACTGACTGTGGCGATTGAAGAGTTGATTTGGTCGTTGGTGCATGATGGGAAGATCGCAGGGTGCGAAGTGGTTCATGTGCCTTCCATCCCTATGTACTTCAACGCCGTGTACTTTGACATGTACTTCGATGCCGGGCTCCGAATCCCTATGGCAACCCTCATCGGCTAAGTCCTTCGGTTGTACGGGCTGGAGCTTATGTAGCTGATGCCCAATGCTATCGTTTGGCTAGCTGTGTATAGTTGGGACTCACAGGCGGAGACAGTGTGGCCAAGCCTAGCGTTGTTCGTCTTCCTCCATGATGCCCGATGCCAGCCGAAGAAGCTCACCGACGGTGAGTACTCCAACATGGGGAGCATCAACTTCATGCTCTGGTCTACATGCATGAAGTTATTCCTGGCGAATTCGACCAAAACAAAGTAGGAGTCGAATTGAATGCGATGGTGGTTCCACCATCGGTCGAGTCTGGCAATAGTCTTAAGTGGTCAGACCGCCCAATAGACTTCAATATATCTCTGTCCGTGATGCTCGACCGTGAGGACGAGCATCGTTCGTGAAGTGTATTTAGGCTCACCATATGGTTCAACATGTGGGACCTTGCGGAAGAGTACTACATGCTCGGTTTATCCCCGTTGGCCCGTTTGTGGCAGATCCAATGTAACATCCCAAAATTTTAAAATTTTAAAATGTGAAGCTTTTGAATTATTTTGCAATATGTTTTATTTGAATTTGGAGTTTATGATGTTTTTCTGAGAAATTTGGTGAAGGTTCCAAAAAGTTAAAAGGATCAAGAAGAAGAAAACATTTGCATCTGAATAATTGAACCGGAAATCCCAAAATTCTGAATTTTAAAACAATGGAAAACTCAAAAAATCAATGAATCCTAATGAAAATATAAAATTTAAATTACAAATCCAGAAATTCAAAACCCTACTTGAGCCTTTCTTTTCCCTTTTTCCTTCCTTTTCTTTCTCCCCTCACTTCCATGTGGGCCCCACCAAACTTTCTCTTTCCATCCCCTCTCTCCTTTCCCCTCCCTGCCGTTGGGCCCAGCCTCCCGAGCGCCCCCTCCTTTCTTCCCCCTCGTCCGCACTCTCTCTCTTCCTTCTTCCTCCTCCCTTCTATTTTCTCTGCCCCGCGCTCTGCCTCGCCTCCCCGTGGCACGCATGCACCAGCGTTGCCGCAGCCTCTCCCCTGCTCTGTCGTGTCGGCTCGTGTGCGTGGTGCAAAAGCTGCAGCGCCTGCCCGGTGTGGTCGCGCTCAAGATCCCCGGGATCCCGCTGCCACCGCCGCCTGCCGCCCTCCCGACAGGACCACACGACACCGCCCGTTGCCGGCCCTCTTTCCGCCGCCTATAAAAGCCAGCAAAACTCCCGTTTGCGTCGCCGTTCCCTACTCTTCCTCCCCCCCGAAAGGGATTAACCTCTCGGTGTCTCTAGCTCCGCTGGCGGCCCTCCTCTCCCAACTCCGGCCGACGGAGAATCGGCCGATTGAAGACGTCTTCGGCCGATTCCGTAGCCCTGGAGTTTCACCGTGGGCCCACCAACTCTTTTCCACCGTCGCCCGGGCCTCCCAACGCCGGTACCTCGCCGGCGCCGTGCGCACGCTTGCGCCGCCCATGGCCTCCGCCGCTAGCTCGCCGCCAGCTCGCCGTAGTTCCCCTCCGGCTTGGCCAGTCCCATGGTGAGCATCCCCTTCCCTTCCTTGTGCTTCCGCGCCCTCCCAATTTCCTCCCCATCCTCCCAGTCGCCGGTGCCCGTTTCACCCCCACCGCCGGCCGCCTCGGGCCGCTGCTAGCCCGCCACTGCGCACCCCGGCCAAAGCCGCCACCCCAGAGGCATCCCTGCCTCGGGGAGGGATCCATTTTGATGGTTCCCAGCAGCTCCCTGGCCACACCTCGCCGGCGGCGCCATCACCACCATGCACTGGCCACCTTCTCTGTTTTGGAGCCCCGACAAATGGCTAGCTGTTTTGCATTTGCGGCGCCTCCTCACTCAGTCCAGGCCGTCGGCCCACTTGGCTACCCGCGCACATGTAAAGCACAGAGCACCCTAGGTCCTGAGTTCGATCCCTCCCTGGCGCATTTCTTCTTTTTCCTTTACTTTGTTTTGCTAATCATCTCAACTATGGAATGGCTAAGGAAGATAGTAAGAAAATAACCCCAGGAAGCTAAGAAAATTAGTTTATATTCAAGTAAAGTTATCTATACCTTAAATATGGAATTATGAGTATATTGATAAATAAAAATTAAAAATAAAACTAAGCTTAATATTAACAAAGGTGCAAATAAAATGATAATGGTACCACTAATTAAATCTTGACACTAGCTTTAGTACATAATAGTATTAAGCATAATTATATACATAACAAGTTAGGACCCATATGAGTGGATCCTAATTCAACTTAAATTTAGCCTAGCTATGAATGTAGATACATAAAATATGATAATGGAATTATTAGAGATTTAAATTTTAATTAATTACCATATATGAATAAATATTGAGCCTTTGCTATTTATCTTAATCTAATTAGTAAGTAAAGGCCTATATCAGAGATTATTCTAAAAACTTAATAAAGATATCGAAGTGTTATAATACCTTCGACTAAAAGATTTATAGAATAAGTACAGATCTCATCCATCAGTCCAGTTTGCCTTTATCATAACCTGAGTTGCAAGGAATGCATACCCTAGAGATAAAATTTGTACACTAAACTCCTGCACCAGTCTATAGGTCTAACCCGACTCATGGAACTTCCTTGATAAATACGAAAATAATGAAAGAGATTATTAATAAAAAGATCAAGTCATCACATTCTACCATCGACCTTGCACCAACTTTGCCTCAAATCACTTATTAACTCATAATAAAGCTAAATTGAGTTTACTTGGATTTATTGGATCTTTTGAGTTATTTGCCTTTATTTGAATTCAGTTGCTTAGCACGTAATTAGAAATTGAAGTCCGAAAGATTCTATGGATCAAGCGAGACCGAGATTGATGAAGACCATGAATTAAAGATCATCGTATGAGACAACTTCGTGTGAGCTCAAGACCGTGGTAAACCGCGCCAGGCGAGTCAATACTTTGATCATGTTGAACCTACATTTTCTGCAAACTATTTTTGCTTAAATTATCAAATTGCATGCTGTTACTTTATATGCAAATACATGTTAATTTAAGATTCTAGATATATGCCCATTGTTTGCCTTGAATAATATTACACCTCCTTTGGAATATCTGAATGTGTGAACCTTGTCGCCTAGCAAAATTATTATAGTAACTTTTCGAAAATAAGTCCGTAATTTATATGCCATGCTTAGTATCGCATAGGTATTCATGGGCACGAGAACGCCCAAGCATCACTTTAATCATGAGAAAATTTGGTTGTTCAGTCATGGTGGGAATGACTGGTATATTTTGACATGATTATTTTATGCTCCCAAAAATTCTAAAATTGCTTAAATACTTGGATGGATGGTTTGGGGGCTGGAATGTGGTGCAGTGATTGCACAAAAGGTGAAATGTGGTAGAACCATCCGGGTAACCTTAAGGACTAAATCCTGTCATGTCACCCCGTGTATAACAAGCACAACCGCAAGCTAGCAAAGTGTAGGCAGGGCTAACTAATTTGCATCGACTTAGCAAGAGTTGCGCCGGTATGACCACGGGCGGGTAGAGGATGGCCACATCCTCCGACGTGACGGCGCAAGAGGGGGCTTCTGGAAGGGTGGTCGTACCCCGAAGGAAGTGAAAACCTTAGCGGACGTAACTCTGCTAGGAAAAATGCATTGTAAAGGTCATGTGATAGTCTACTCAACCGCATGGCTAATGAATCATGTGGGGGCAACGAGTGGATTTATCTCTTGCGAGTAAAGTGTGCAAACTCTGCAGAGTCTAAAACTATTCGAATAGCCGTGCCCACGGTCAAGGGCGGACATGGGAACTTAACTAGATATAGTTCTATTTAAAAATGTTTGGAAAATTGGAATTGTTGTGGTTACAGACCAA
Source organism: Dendrocalamus sinicus (assembly GCA_036346575.1). NCBI lineage: Eukaryota > Viridiplantae > Streptophyta > Magnoliopsida > Poales > Poaceae > Dendrocalamus > Dendrocalamus sinicus. The sequence continues at coordinate 9,276,278 of CM070663.1, forward strand.
ACAGAGAGAGAGATGGTAGTGGAGAGGTGGGAGTGTTCTGTCTCACCCTCCCCCTCATCCTGATATATATATTCTCATGAAGTATGCCTTTACAATTATGCCCTTACATCCATACCTCCCCATTAGGGGCACTTATGTCATTACACATGTTACTCTGGTTCTTATAACCTCCTAACAAGCCTGCTGGGCTTAGGTGGGGGCCACCCCTACGACAGGAGCCTCTCATGGTGAAGGGCTTCACAGGCCGGCCATGTCGCCGAGTCCTTTGGCCCTCCGTCCCTGCGCGCTCGTGAATTTCTGCAAGCTAGTGGTTGGAAAGCCCGAGGTCCGGGATGGAAGGTGGCTTGTTGAAGCAGCACACGCGCGCCCGCCCCTACCCTTCGAACGGTGGCGCGAGGTCGGCGCCTAGTCGGCGAGACGCGCGCGCTCCGCCCCTACCCTTCGAACGGCGGCCGCAGAGGTGGCGCTAGTCGGGTAGACGCGCGCGCTCCGCCCCTACCCTTCGAACGGTGGCGCGAGGCCGGGCGCCTAGTCGGCGAGACGCGCGCGCTCCGCCCCTACCTTCGACCGGTGGCGCGAGGCCGGCGCCAGTCGGTAGACGCGCGCGCCCGCCCCTACCCTTCGAACGAGTGGCGCGAGGCCGGCGCCAGTCGAAAGTAGACGCGCGCGCTCCATCCCTACCCTTGAACGGGTGGCGCGAGGCCGGCGCCTAGTCGGGTAGACGCGCGCGCTCCGCCCCTACCCTTCGAACGGGTGGCGCGAGGCCGGGCGCCTAGTCGGTAGAGACGCGCGCCCGTTCCTTGCTAAGATTGGAGCTTGGCGCCGATATTGTTGCGCTTATTGCGACCTTGCAGTCTGGTAGTGCGCTTTTAATGGCGGCTGGAACCATGCCGACGCCGCCCGGCAGGTCGCCGTCGCGTTGTGCGACCGCCATTCGCGGTGGGACACGCGACGACTCACGACTGGTGCGTCGTGGGATGTGAGCGGTTGCGTGACCGCGGCCGTTCGCCTCTTTCCCAGGGAAGTTGGACACGTGTTGAAGGCGTGGAGGTGTTGTGTGCTGCTTGGTCACCTACCGGGCACGACCCCCTAAGCCCCGGCGGTTCTTCTTTCCAAATCGCGGGCAGCCGAATCGCTGCGAGTTTGATCTGTCTACGCTTCGAGCCACGTAAGAGGCGAGCGGCCTTTATAAGGTGCCAGCGTTGAGGTGGAGGCACCCTTTCTTGCTTTGTGCTGCTTTTGATCTGCCGCTTTAGTTCCGCCTGTGCCAATTGTAACGCCAGTTGTTCCCTTCCCTGCTTCTTTCTCCTTAGTCGCGAAGAGCGATGGCTAGCCATGACGACACCGCCTACCATCCCCGCAGCGGTTCCTTGCCTAGCCAGGGCCATGTGTCCCCTCCTTCCAGGGAGTACGAGCTGGTGCCGCGGGGGAGCTCGCGCGCCAACAAGTGGTGGGACGCCATGGAGCACTCGGGAGGTCTTTGTTCCTGTCAGGCCGGGAAGAGCCGCATGACCGAAGGGACGCTGCAGCGACTCGTGGGTGAGAGGAAGATCGTGGATCGCGATGGGGCTCGCCTAACCCGTCGGGACGAGACGGAGCCGAAGCGCCGGGCAATGGAGGCGATTGTTTTTATCGCGTTCTTCGACGCCGCCTTCAATGCCCTCCACGTTGTTCGTGGCGAAGTCTGCGGGCCTACAAGCCGAGCTAGCCCAACCGACGCCCCACGCAATACTCGCGCCAGCTGTCTTCACGTGGCGATGCGGTCGAGGGGGCGCCCTAGCGCGAGCTTATTCGCCACGCCGCACGACGACGCCGCCGACCCGAAAAAGTTGACGGGGCGGTGTCCAACTTCGGCGGTGTGGACTTCGTGCTCCGGGCGTCGTGCGCGACGTTGTTCCCCGTGCCAGCCTCGCCGAGGCAATGGGAGTCCGGCTGGACTCGGCAGTGGTTCTACTACACCGTGACCGACAAGAGCGGAATGCAATGCCGAGGTGGGCCGATCTCGTTTAACAGTACGCCGAGTCTGAAGGCGGAGATTGACGACACGCGAAAGCTACAGAGTCTTGTCGGTGTCGCCCGTCGAATGAGCCTGCGCGACCTAGCCGAGGAGTTCACAATGTATGGGGCGGCGCCACTCTCCTCCCGGGCGAAGTATGTTGGACAGAACGGCCCCCGCGAGGACGGGTTCAGCCCATCCGTATTTCGCCTGCTTCCGCCCTCCGCTCCTTGTAAGTCGCCCAGCATGTTTTACGCGTGCCATTGTATCGGTTTGGTCTCCGCCTGACTGACGTGATCTCCTGCGCAGTGGCTCGGCTAGAAGATGCGGAGTGTGCGGTGGCGGCGCTCCTTGGCCCGTACGCGCTTAAGGAGCACCAGGCTCGCGAGGCCGCAGTCAAGGCGGCTAAGCAAGGGCGGGTGAACCGCACATGCGAGGCTCTGGGCATTACTGTGCCCGAGCGCGCGGTGCCGGTGGAGCTAACCGCCGGGACTTCGGGCGCGCAGGAGGGTGATAGCCCTGTGGGGGTGTTATCTTCGCGACACCGGGCCCGTTCCCTGGCTGCCGTATGCGACCCGGGAGCCCCCTCGGCGGCTAGCACAGCTGAGACGGGGCGTGCGACCGGCGGTGGGCCTGGCCACACTGCTTCGGAGGAGCGCGCCGCCTCGGATCCCCTGGCACCTTCTGCCGATGCCCGCGAGCCCGTGCTCGCGGCCATCGATGAGCTGGAACTCGCCAACCCGGGGGGTGGCATCGTTCCTGGCGAGAAAACCACGGTTGATGGTGCGTTATCAACCGCGCGGCGGCGAGGGCGCGCTCTGCAGAGGAAATCGTGGGGCGACAGAACCGTGAGCTTGATGTTGCGCGGAAGAATCGCTGTGCCGCCGCAGCGAAACGCCGGACTCGGCCCCGCCGCCGGCGGGGTCGATACGCCGTTGCGGGCCTTGCCGCGGGATTACGGCGTCGCGCGCGAGAAGACCTCCTCACCGATCGCGAGGCGCCGCCCCCCTTGGCAATCGAACCGGCGCCACTTCCTACCGCGACGAGGGGCGCAGGAGGTAGGCGTGAGTCCCTTTCTTCACGACCGCGCGAGACTCTCCGATCTGCTCGCTCATTCTGCCAACATCAGGCGAGACGAAGTCTCTCGGACGTGGCGAAGGATCGAGCAGCGGAGGTATGCGCGAAGTCCGAAGCCTTGTGCAGGGTGCCCCGCAGGTGTCCGCTGCTGTTGACGTGGCCGTGGCCTCGGTAAATCCTGGCGCGTTGGGGCCGGGGCTCGCTCGCTCGGACTTCCTCCCTCGCCCGAAGATATTTTGCAACCTCACCGTAGTCGCAGAGCGTGCCGACAACGGCCTCGACCGAGAGATGTTGTCATCATGCGAGGGGGAACTCCTAGCGCTCGTGTTGCAGGCCTCCGAGATGAGGGTAAATATGTGCGCTTCAGCTTGTAAGGTACTGCTGGACGCCTGCTGATTTGCTGTTTTTGCCAGACGCTTGCCCTCAGCCAGTCCTTTGACGAGGCCCGCGTTCGGGAGCGGAGGGCTCTGGAAGCCAGCCTTCGTGAGGCAAACAATGCTCTCGCCGCGAAGGATGAAGAACTTCGCGCGCTGGAGGGCGCCATGGCGGCCGCACAACTCGAGGCCACGAAGCTGGCGCGCCGCGCCGAGGAGCGTGCCGCGTGTAGCGATCGCCGTCCTAGAAGGGAGAACGCCACCGGCGGAGTGCTGCCGAGAATAGCCTCGTCTTGGAAAATGCGCCCATGTCGGTGTGGCGGGCCATGGAGTCTCTCGAACCAGCCCTCCGAGATCTGTGCGTCGAGTGCGGACGCTACGCACGGCCGGAGGCCCGCCGAGACGCTGGGTTAATCGAGGAGGGGCCGGCGTTGCTCTTCGTGGCGCGTAACGTTTGGCGAGCACCGCGCTATCTTGGTGCGTGCTTCGCCGCGCCGCTTCACACTCGTGGGTGTAGACATACCCATGAGCTAGCGAATCCTCAAGTGGATCCTCCCGCCACCGCAGGTCATGCGTCGACGCCATCCGCCTATCGGGCCTAGCTGCGAACTTCCATCAACGGATCCGGGGCCACTTCGGGAAGATGCGGTGAGGGTCGCCGTGCGAGAGACGCTGCATGGGGAGGGGACCTCCTCGATGGCTCGAAGGGTCCTTCCGCCACGGCGACGACGGCATCGTTCGCCCGCACCGCGCCAAGGCCGAGCGGTTGGTCGGGTAGGGCAGGGGATGATGTACCGTTCTTACGCTTGTAACCATGTAACCCTTTGCTTTTGCAATGAAACCAAGTAGTACCTTATTGTTGGTGTTACCTGCCGCCGAACGCGAAGGGAAGAAGACCTCCGCACCTTGTTTATACTCCGTAGAGCGCACAGGGAGGGCATCCGCGTCTTATTCAAAGTCCATGGACTGGCGAGTGCGGAGGCGAACCTCGACGCTACGATTTTCTTTATAGTCCGGAGACTCGCGCGTGCGGAGGCGGACCTCAACGCTACGTCTTGTTTAAAGTCCGTAGACTAGCGCGTGCGGAGGCGGACCTCGACGCTACAACTTCCTTTATAGTCCGGAGACTCGCGCGTGCGGAGGCGGACCTCAACGCTACGCCTTATTTAAAGTCCATGGATAGTGCGTGCGGAGCGCGCACTCGACGCCACGACTTCCTTTATAGTCCGGAGACTCGCGCGCGCGAGGCGGACCTCAACGCCACGCCTTATTTAAAGTCCGTGATCGCGCGCGCGAGGCGCCCCCGTTGCGCCATATTTAGAGTCCGTGAGATCGGTGCGTGCGGAGGCGACCTCGACGCCACGCCTTATTTAAAGTCCGTAGACCGTGCGTGCGAGGCGGACCTCGACGCCACGCCTTATTTAAAGTCCGTGAGACTAGTGCGTGCGGAGGCGACCTCGACGCACGCCTTATTTAAAGTCCGTAGACTAGTGCGCGCGAGGCGACCTCGACGCCACGCCTTATTTAAAGTCCGTAGATCGCGTGCGTGCGAGGCGACCTCGACGCCACGCCTTATTTAAAGTCCGTAGACTAGTGCGTGCGAGGCGACTCGACGCCACGACTTCCTTTATAGTCCGAGACTCGCGCGGAGGCGGACTCGACGCCACGCCTTATTTAAAATCCGTAGACCGGTGTGTGCGGAGGCGACCTCGACGCCACGACTTCCTTTATAGTCCGAGACTCGCGCGCGCGAGGCGGACTCGACGCCACGCCTTATTTAAAGTCCGCAGATCGGGTGCGTGCGAGGCGACTCGACGCCACGACTTCCTTTATAGTCCGAGACTTGTGCTCGCGAGGCGCACTCGACGCCACGCCTTATTTAAAGTCTCGCAGATCGCGCGCGTGCGAGGCGAACCTCGACGCCACGACTTCCTTTATAGTCCGAGACTCGCGCGAGGCGGACTCGACGCCACGCCTTATTTAAAGTTTGCGATCGGGTGCGTAGAGGCGGACCTCGACGCTACGACTTCCTTTATAGTCCGGAGACTCGCGCGTGCGGAGGCGGACCTCGACGCTACATCTTATTTAAAGTCCGCAGACTGGTGCGTGCGGAGGCGGACCTCGACGCTACGACTTCCTTTATAGTCCGGAGACTTGCGCGTGCAGAGGCGGACCTCGACGCTATGTCTTATTTAAAGTCCGCAGACTTTGTTCTGCTTCGCGTGGACAGGCAATGCTCTGGGAACAACAATCTTTATTGAACTCCCGTTTGCGCGGGCGAGCATCGTACGACAAAGGGCTGGTGGCTCTACGCTTGTTGTCCTGCCTCTAAGCGTAGTATCGCCGTAACCTGTCCGCGTTCCATGTGTGCCGGAATGCTTGTCCTTCGAGCGTGGCGAGGTGGTACGCCCCCTTCGGCAATGCCTCCATCACGATGTACGGGCCTTCCCACTTGGACTCCAGCTTGCCAGCGGTCTTCGCCTGGAGCGCCACTCTGAGAATGAGATCCCCAGGCTTGAACCCCCGTGGGCATATAGAGCGGTCCCGAGTACGCGTTGTCTGCCGCGCATACTTCTCGACATGGTGGGTTGCATCCGCCCGTATCCCGCCGAGGAGGTCCAAGGACACACGCGCCTCTTCGGTGCTTGGACGAGGACCTCCGCGAGCCAACCTTGATTTCTCGGGCGCCACCGCTTCACACCAAAAGGAGCTTGAACGGCGTGAATCCCGTCGGTGCGTTATCACAGCAGCGGCGACCAAATAACGCCGTGAAGCTCGCTGGCCACTTGCCCTTCGCAATCCGACCAGCGCTTTTGATGGCAGCGGAGATGGCGCCATTCGCCTGCTCGACCGCCGTTGGATCGGGATGCCCACCGAGGCGACCGGAGGGTGATGCCCATGCCGTCACAATAGTCTTTGAAGAGGGTGGCGTCGAATCGCAGGCCATTGTCGGCCGTGAGCTCCTGTGGCACGCCGGCGACATATGATGTTTTGCCGAGGAAGCGCCGATGGCGCAGGTTACTTTGGCGACCGCTTCCGCCATTCGAGAAATACTCGCCGCGACTACCACGAATCGGAGGTCCCCGGAGCTCGGGCAAGTGGTCCTACTATGTCGAGGCCCCAGCGTGCGCTGTGGCCACACCGGGAATGGGATTGAGGCTCGCGGGGCTGCGGATGATGCGCGCCATCCACCGGCACCCTTGGCACCGACGGACGAGGTCCCGGGCGCCCTGATGGCGTTGGCTAGTAGAAGCCTTGCTCGAACGCCTTGCCGACTAATGACCTCGGTGCGGTGGGACCGCGACACGCCGCGTGGATCTCCGCAAGGAGCTCCTTTCCCCTCGATCGAGAGGCGCGCAGAGCGGTGCGCAAACCCCTCTCTTGTAGAGTATCCTTCGAACACTGAAGGACCTTGCGCGCTGCTGCAAGCGCCGAAGCTCGGCGGGGTCCTCCGGCTTGGCGATGCCTTGCAAGAAATTGAAGATGGGCTCTCGCCAATCACCTGGCCGGTCAATGCGGTGGACGAGTGCCACGTCCCGGTTGTTCTGCGCGATGGCCGCCTGCACTAATATTCAGAAACGCCTCGTGGGGCGATTGCCGGCTGGCCGCTTTAGCGAGGGCGTCGGCCTGCTCGTTCTCCGCGCGGGGGATGGCCTTGACGGTGACGCCCAAAAAGTGCCTTTCCCTCGCCCTCACCGCCGCGAGGTACTTGGCCAACTCAGGGTCCTTGGCTTGATATGACTTGTCCACATGACCGGCCACCAAGCGCGAGTCGGTGCGGACTAGCACCCGTCTCGCGTCGACGGCGTTGAGCTTCGCCAGGCCAAAGAGCAGTGCCTCGTATTCAGCCGTGTTGTTGGTGGCGGGGAAGGCAAGGCGCGCCGAGTATAGCAAACGCTGTCCTTCGAGCGTGACGATCACCGCACCTATGCCCGCGCCGGCGACGCCGTAAGCTCCGTCGACAGAGCGCCCGACGGGTCGCCGTGCGTCCGACGGTTGGGCCGCGGGTCCATTCGCAGAAAATCTGCAAGGACTTGGGATTTGATTGCCGTTCGCGAAGCATACGTCAAGGAGAAGGGAGCGAGCTCGGCAGCCCATTTGCCGATGCGCCCCGTGGACTCCTTGTTGTGTAGCATCTCTGCCAGGGGGAATGAGGAAGGCACTGTGATCGGGTGGGCCATAAAGTAATGCCGAAGCTTCCTGGAGGTCATGACCAGCGCGTAGGCGAGCTTCTCAAGCTCCGTGTATCTTGTCTTGGCGCCTTGGAGGGCTTCGGAAACAAAGTAGACGGGCCGCTGCATGGCGCTTCCTCTAAGACGAGGACGGCGCCGACCGCGGTGGTCGACGCGGCGATAGAGCAGAGGGGAGCCTCGTGCCGGGCGACCAGCCGTGAGGAGGCCACCAGTGCTCCTTGAGCTCGTTGAAGGCCTTCGCGCAATCTCCGTCCCAACGAAATCCATCGCACCGCGGGCGCCTTGAAAATGGCAAGCCCGCTCCGCCGCCCGGATAGGAAGCGGCTTAGTGCCGCCATGCGCCCGCCACCCTGGACCTCCTCATTGTCTTGGGCGGCTCCATACCCGTGATGGCGTCTACTTTGTCGGGGTTCGCCGATGCCCCGCCCGACACGAGGAAACCTAGGAGTTTGCTCGCCGCACTCAAGACACATTTGTCGGGTTGAGCTTGATGCCCGCCTTCCGAGGTTGTGAAGGTCTCACGAGGTCCCGCCATGCGGGGCAAGCCGCCGAGTTTTGACCACCACGTCATCGTCGTAAGCTTCGACATTCCTCCTGAGCTGGGCGGCCAGGGCAATCGCGACGAGGCGGGTGAAGGTAGCGCCTGCGTTCTTCAAGCCAAAGGGCATTCTGACGAAGCAGAACGTCCCAAGCGGTGTGATGAAACTGGTCTTCTCCTCGTCGTCTTCAGCCATGTATACCTGGTGGTAGCTGGAATAGGCGTCCAGGAAGCTCATGAGTTCGCACCCAGCAGTGGCATCGACCAGCTGATCGATGCGCGGCAAGGGGTAATTGTCCTTCGGGCATGCCTTGTTGAGCGCCGTGAAGTCGATGCACATGCGCCAGCCGGCGGCCTTTTGACTAGCACCGGTTAGCGAGCCACTCGATGGTGGACTCGCGATGACCGGGCGCCAAGAAGCCGCCACGCGCTGGCCGCTGCCGCCGATCCATCGACATACGCTGAAGCCTTTGCTTGACCGGCTTGGCGCCGGGCGACCGCCAAGCGATGCTCGACATCGCTCGGTCACGCCTTGATGTCCTCCGGGACCATGCGAAGATGTCAACGTTGTTCAAGCACTCTGAGCAGATCCCGCTCGACCCGGGAGCCCTCGCCAATGGACACAACCGCCCTCCGCTTGAGCGGCACCTTCTTGACTCCGCCGGCCGAGGCTTGGGCGCCCACCGGGCGGAGGGCCCATCGCCGAGCGCCGGAGAGGGCATGCATCGGCGATGCGGAACGCGGCTGCCGCTTTGGCACGTCCGCCAGTCTTGGTCGCCGGCGTGATAACGCCCCGCCCGGAGCTTCAGACACAAAACGCTGGTGCGGATCGCCGAAAGAGTTGATGGCGGTCGCCCAGTATGGCGTTGTAGGGGTGTGGGATATCTACGACGCCGAAGATGACATGCTCGGTCCGGATGTTACCCTTGTTGCCCTCCCGACGGAAAGTGACCGGAAGGGACACGTGCCCCAAGGCTGCAGCGGTTGACCCTAAGCCTTGAAGTGGAGCTCCGGCTGCTCTAGCGGCCGGGGATTCCCATACGCTCGAGGGCCTCGCGAACAAGATATTCGCGGAGCTTCCGCCGACAGGGGACGCGCGTCACGCCACGTGCTATGTGGGCTGGATGACTAGAGGGTCTTGGTGAGGGTACTCCACACCGCGCCGCTCAAGTCGAAGGTGATATCGCGGCGACATCCACGATTGCGGCCGTTCCTCGGGGCCCTTGAGGAGGAGCCTCCGTGATGACGCAGACGGTGCGATGCGCGCGCCTCCGCTGCGGTGGCTCGATGGGGCTACCCCTGGGTGCCCACATGGCTCCGGCGGGGCCGAGGAGGCAGAGCCCGAGACCCGGCCGTCACCCTCCGCAGCTCCATAACTGCGGTGCATGCCCTTGTGTAATGATCACCGTAGCCGTGTACCTCGCACCACTTGCCATAGTGTAGAAGCTCTTGTTCTGCGTGGGGTTGGCCGCCGCAATCTAGTCCGCCTTCCGATCCCCGGTCTCCCCTCCATGAGGCGGGGTCGGGTCCTCGGCGGGCGGTCTCGGTGTCGAGGACATGATGGGCCGCCTACGACCTGCGTTGGCGGCGCCGAGGTTTACGCCTGCTCCTTGAAGAGCCTTCCTGTACCCCGGTATCGCTGCCTCGGGGAGGGCCTCCTCGAGGCTCTCGGCTGCGGCCCTGCTTCGAGGAGGGACCACCCGCCCCCACTTCGCGCGGGGGGCTCTCCTCGTGGGCGAGGCCGAGGGTGGTAATACTGCGTCTTCGCGCATCCTCCTCCGCCTGCGCATACTCGTCCATCTTGTCGAAGAGCTTGACGACTGTCTTGATTGGCCTCTGCGCATTGTACTCCGCCATCGGGCCCGGACGAAGGCCCTGTATGGCTGCATTAACGACGGTGGTTTCATTAATGTCTTTCACCTGGCATCGAATCTTGGCGAAGCGCTTGAAGTAGTCCCGGAGCTTCTCCGAGGGTCCTTGCTTCACAGTGAAGAGTTGGTCCGCATCGACTCGCTCGACATAGTTTCCTTGGAAGTTGCTATGAAGGCGGTCGCGGCTGCTCCCACGCGTAGATGGAGCCCGCTCTATGGTAAAACCAAGAGAGCGCCACTCCTTGCAGCGCGAGGGGAGTCCTTCGCTTCGTGGTGTCGTCTCGCCGCGCCTCGATCGCGGTTTCGACACGCGCACAAACTCGCGAGGATCCGTGTCGCCTTTGTGCGGGTCGGTGACGCTAGGAACTTGAAGTCTTCGCCACGCCGCCGCTGCAGCCCCGCCAAAGCGGGACTCGATCTACGCGCTTCAGCCGCACGCGGCTAGACGTGGGGGCTTCGCGGCTGTCCGCCTCTCGGCGTGGGCTCGGCGCGACATCGGCGCGGCCTGCTGGCTCCGAGCCTCTTGTATACCTCGGACGGCTCCGCGAAGGTCCCCTAGTTCCCGCTGGAACACGTTGAGGGCTGCTAGTAGGGCGCTTCCCCCACAGGTGCTGTCGGGGCCGCCGGAACGCCCAGTGGATGGGTCGGTGCAGGGACCATCGCCTCATGATCTCCGGATCCGCCGGATGGTTCGTTGCGGCTACCCCCGACCGTCTGGTCCGCGCTGCCGGCGAGGGTGGCGGGGGCTGTCGTTGCGCAAGGCGACGGGTTGATGTCGCTAGAAGCGGCGTGGCGGGGTCGCCGTTGTAGCGCGAGCGCCGATGCGCGCGACCATCGCGCCTACGCCGCCGCCAACTCCTTCGCGCCGATGCCGGCCCTCGGTATTCCGCACCGCCCGACCCACCGCCTCCTTTCCTTCGCCGCCATCGTGAAGCTTTTTCGTGCCATCCTTCTTCTTCGGTCTTCAGGCTTGTCCTCGTCCTCCCCACGGACGGCGCCAACTGTTGTGGTTATAGACCAAACAGAGAGAGAGATGGTAGTGGAGAGGTGGGAGTGTTCTGTCTCACCCTCCCCCTCATCCTGATATATATATTCTCATGAAGTATGCCTTTACAATTATGCCCTTACATCCATACCTCCCCATTAGGGGCACTTATGTCATTACACATGTTACTCTGGTTCTTATAACCTCCTAACAGGCCTGCTGGGCTTAGGTGGGGGCCACCCCTACGACATGAATGGAAAAGTGGAGGGCTGTGGAAAGCCCTGATTTGAGTTGTCCTGGGTGTCGCCCCAGTGGTAAGTTAAGCGGCTATAACGCTGAAAGATGTTATACGGTGTGATGCCGTATGTATGGAAAAATTATGGTGATATTAGGCATATGGTGTGATGCCATTTGTATGAAAAATCATGTTAATATTCCTTGAACATTATGTTTCGTTCCAAAGCTGCTAGGTCTCAGGAAATTTTATGTATTGTATTTCTAATAGTGGCATTTCTATTCTTACAAAATAAGATATGGGTGGAATAAATAGGGTCGTGAGTAAAGGAGATGGATGTTTGTAGTAGGATAATTTAACTTTTTGCCACCCTTATGAGGTGAGTGGCATCATATTTGCCACCCTGGTCCATTGTCAGTGACTCAGGCGGCCCCACATGTAAGTGACAGGGGTAATTGACCAATCTTAAGAGTGGCAAAAACATGAATCTCCCGTTTGTAGTATGCACATAAAGGTATTGGTGGATTCAGGTCGATCATGAATGGGAAATGATAGTGTGGGTTCTTAAAGAAATAAATTAGTGGGGTCCAGTTGAATGGATCGGCTAGATAAATGATCTAATTGAATTTATGGGAATTTGGAGGAATAATATGAGTATTGGATTATAATTCTTGATTAGTGATACTCTTGGTGGATATATAATGGTGAGTCACAGAGTTGATCAATGATATTCTTGGTGGATATATAATATTGAATCGTATGCTTGATCAATGATGTTCTTGGTGGAGTTGGATCAATAACAAAAGGATTGGATTGTTAGGAATTTAGAATACAAAAGATATTGAGGGATTAATTAAATGATATTAGATAAATGATGTCACTAGCTATTTGGAGTTTTTGACAACACTAAATATAGTAAGTGTGTATTTGGTGGATTAATTAAATGATGTCGCTCACTGTTTCGAGGGTTAAATAGTAAACAATATGGAAAGAAAGAGATCGGTGGATTAGTTAATTGATGATATTCGCTGTTTGGAGTTTTAGACAGCAGTCAATAATTAAAGGGTATTTTGGTGGATTAAGTCAATTATGGTAATTGTTGTGTGGAGTATAGGCAGTAACAATAACACTATGATTAAATAAGAACAATGCTACTAAAGGCGATTTTTGGCAAATAAAATAACCCGAGCCTCTCCTTTGTTAAGCCATGCATACTATTTTATTTGCATTCTGTGTATTGGCTCGCGGAGCACGGGGTTGGAGTGCTCACACTCGCTTTTGCGACAAAATTCAGCATCAGGAATCAAATCACCTCGCCTCAGCAACAAGATTGGACAAACTGGCAGAGAAGATGAAGATGTCAAGGGCTAGGTCGTGCACCTCCAGTTGGCTGCCTGTGGGCATGTCCTGAAGGTCCCACCTGTGTGCTTCGTTCTTTCGCTGCTGCAATTTATTGATTTCGGCCTAATCGGCCCATGAGTAAGTTTACTATTATATTTACGCTTCCGCATGAGATATTTAGAATTGTAATCTGTGAGCACTATCTACTGATCCAGGGAATAGTGCGATGGAATCACAGAAGATTCCAGATTGTAAAATCTGGGTTCCTGACATCCAACCCGGCCTCATCTGCGATGACCACCTTTACCCTAGCATTGTCTCATTATTGAAGCTGACCGGACGGGGTAAGTTCTTGCATTAAATGTTATGGTTGTTGCGGTCGGTGTTATGTGTCGGTTCATCGTTGACCCCGATGGTCGGTGCTCTCACTCGAGGACATGGAGCACGTTGTGGCCTATTCCTTGGCCTATATATCATGAAAGAGCACAACCTGTGAGCGTCGGTGACATCGAACCTTGGCCGGGTGAACAGAGTGTGCGAAACCCTCGGCCTCCCCATGTCGAACCGCCTTGTGCCCAGTAGTGGTTGGCTGCGTGGACACGAGGAGGGTGATGGAGTAGAGGTATCTCCCTCACATCGAGGTGGTCGGTCTCTGATTGTGGCCTTGCCGCTGTGGTTGGTGCCCCGTGCGCTAAGGAATCGGGTGGTCTAGATGAGATCATTGCGAGCGACCAGTTGGAGTCTACAGATTATGTGAACTCTGACCTTTAACCCAAGAAGGTTCATTGGATGGGTAGCGCTAGCGTCCCTGGTGGCATGAGCCTCATAGCCTGCTTCGAAAAATGAGGTTGTGACCATCCCCAAGGGTGTGCTTCTTCCCTCATTGGTTCATGAGGCCTATTCAACATCTCGAGTGATGAAGCGTGCTTGAGTATCTTCTCCCAAAGTGATCACAGGTGTAGGCTTCTGAGTGGCTCTGACAGCACGCGTCGAGGACTCCAGGTCTGATTGTGACCTTCCCGTTCCCAAGACAGGCCCTGCGGCGGCTGGTGGTGGCGCTACTCTAGTGAGTCTAACCATGGGGTCTACAAGTGCTGCCGTGTCATGGTCGGCCTCTCCGAGTCGAGTTACAAGTACGGATAACTCTCTATCCTCTCGTGACTTCATGAGGCTCTCTTTGATCTGTTCCCTCACCCTATCACCAGTGTCAGCAGGTCCTCAATCTCTGAGACGCGTTGGCTATGGCCTGGTTGGTGCTGCTGCCATGGACGTGTCATCGGGCCCTATCCTCCCTGAAGCCGCTTGTTCCAAGTCCCAGTGTCTCTCCGTGGTGGACTCCATCCCTTGCATGGAGGCATTGAGGGTGTTCCAGGGAGCAACGGACTACGTAGACGTGGCTCTAGATCGTCATGTGCTTTCCTCCTGGAGGCCAGAGCTCCTGGAAAGTGCCCTCGAGTTGATGAAGATGAATCTATGTTTACGACAATGGTTTCATTGCTCGGGTTGCTTTGTTGTTGACATGTAGATACCACACATGCCCTTGCTTTGGCTCATGCTCTGCAAACAGCGACATGCCATGAACAGAGCAAACTGCAAGAACAAGTAACCACCACAGAGGTGGAGGCATCATCTGCCCAGCAATCCACTACGGACGTGATGGCTATGCTAGAGGCCAAGGATAAATGCATCCCTTTCTAGAAGAGGAAGGCGCAAAGGCTATCACAGATGCATGCACCCTGGTTGAGTAGACTTGGAGTGCAACCACTGAGGAGCGCAAAGGCCTACTGCACTAGATTGCCGAGTTGGAGGAGGAGAAGGCTTGGTTATCATTTGAGCTATCGAAGCGGGTCCATGTATTGGGTGAAGCATCCCTGTTGTCGTGGGAGTCAATGGAGGCCCTGGAGGCTACCCTGGTAGATCTTGCGATCGAAGTCCTCCCTCGACCGCATGGGCTAGAGGACCTTGTAAGTAGCCTTCAGATGATTGGTGAGGCCTCATCGCTTGCACTGAACACCACTCAGGCTTATGGGAACCATTTCTTGCTTATGATGACACAGATGGTTCTTGGTCTGCTTCATGTTCAGGGTTGGTTGCATGTGGGCAAACTCGCCAACCCCACCTGGACTTACCTGTGGGGAATTGCACGATATGCAATGCACTACATGCGATATGATGGTTCACTCATGCATTCCAGCACCGCATATGGGAGTACATTAGTGAGGCTATAGCAAAGATTGCTATGAAGTGGACTTTGGGCACGAGGATGGACCTCGGTACTTAGCTTGGCGAGGTCCCCTGACAGAACAAAGACGGCGACCCTACCTCTAATGTACTGGTCGATCGGTAGGTATGATACCAAGGCCTTTCGATCCAGTCCATGTCCATGTTAGTTTGCGTGCATAGGGCTATTGGTGCCTTTTTTGTATAGAGCACTAGCTGCCCACGTGACATGTAACTAGTGTTTTGAAATAAAAAATGCAACATGCTTGCGCTGCATCCTTATCTTTATGTTTGTGTGGCAAGTAGGTACTTGAGGAAGACTGTCCCCTCATTTTGGACTGTCTTCTTCGCCGTCGCCCGTCGGCTTCAACACTGGGATGGGCAGAGGAGTCAGTACACTTCTGGGCAGATCGGCCCGCAGCAACTGACGCCTCCATTAGAGAATATATAAAGATAGAGAGCTCGGGCGAAGAGTAGACTTCTTGCTCTTTGATGGTTCGGTCAAAGTGCTGTATTGTTGTAAAGATTAACTTGAACAATTATAATTGAAGTAGTTATTCCTTGCTGTCGTAAACGAGGAAGTATCAGAATGAGTACAGTGCATTTCGTTGGGCTTGAAAATGAAGTTGACATGCTCGTCCGCTGGACCGATCCAGAAGGACCTCGTCAACAAATTCAGTGATGAGACGAAGTCCTGAAAATGCATGCTCCATCCCCCCTTCAGACGGGAGTCGATGAAGTCGGTGGTGAGATGAACTCATAAAAAGCGTGCGCTCCATCCCCTACCCTTTAGATGGCATTAACAAAATCAATGATGGGACAAAGTCCTCAAAATGCAAGCTCTGTCCCCCCGAACGGGAGTCGACAAAGTCGTAAAAAGTGCACGCTCCGTCCCCCACCCTTCGAACATGCGTTGACAAAGTCGGCGGTAGGACGAAGTGTTGAAAATGTGCACTCTATGTTGAATATATAAGCACATGTAGGTTTAATTTATTCCATAAATAAATCATGACATCATGCACGCAAAATAACAGAACCATCACAGGCATAAAAGATCTAGACATGTAAACCAGGAAACTGTATATGAACAGATCTAATACGGAGAACATGATCACATGCATCGATGGTTCTATTCTGATCGGTTTGCCGATGTAGACGCCGCAGGCACGGTGAGGATGACACGAAGTCGATGACGATTCGCCGAAGCCGAACGACGAGGAAGACGAGCCAGAGCTACAGCGAGCAGTCACGCAGAGCGCTTCCCAAAAACCTTATTCGCCCTCTCCGTGCAGACTTGGCGGCGGTTCGAGACCGCTCTCCCGAACGGCGATGCGCCGCGGACGGGACGGAGTAGACTACGTGGGACGGCGCAGCACAATGGAAGAGGCAAAACCCTAGATTGATTCGCTATCTGCTGTATGGAGGCAGCGACTCGGTATTTATGGAAGAATCAGGACGTGTGATCAGGACGCCTGCACGTTCCCCATAACTCATAACCGAAACGGATTAGTCGCGTAACCGATCCGGATTCACCGCCACACAAAACAGCAAAAGATAAAACTGCAAAAGGAAGCCGCGTCTGCGCAAGCACCTGACGCCGATTTTGGCGGACCATTCACGCAGGTGCCGTGCGCCCGCGCCACCCGCCCGCCCGCCCCGCCCGGCCCGGCGAGGCGAGGCGAGCGAGCGCGTGTGATCCTCTAGTTCTCTCCCACACATGCCTCAAGTGGCTAGGAGTGCACCATCCCTTTTAAGGTGGTCTTCCTCTCCTAGAACTAGCAATATGGTACTAAAGTTCACATGCATCCTCCTTTGCATGAGTGGGCCTTTGAGATTTAATAGGAATTATTATTTTGTATGGGCTTGGCCCACATAAATCCAACAATCCCCCACCAGATCTCAAAGTCCCACAGAGATTTGCCTGATTTCCAAAGTACTGTTTATATACCAGTGTTTCGATGGAGACCAATTAAGGTTGAACATCCACCTAGAACTCCAAGCTACACTTACTCACAACTTGAACAATGGACTACGCCTTGAATTGCAAGTTTGGTGCAAGCAAGCTTCACTTAAAGACTTAACCGATACTAGGCCGCCAGTAGGCTACCCCTCGGTTGGAGCGTGTAAGTCATACTCCTTGGTCTCTTCATGAGCTTAGTAGGAGATTTTCCCAAAAATCTTCATAGACTGCGACTAACAGTCGGGCTCATATAGGTGTGTTCTTTCAAGAACGCTCGCAGATAACGTCTTCGCTTCAAAGCCAATGGAACACATTAAGGCCTTAACCAACCCGCCTTGCGTTTCGAGAGTATTGCATCTTCACATAGAGAGGTTGAAATTACTCTCCTCCAGATTAACTAATGGCTTGTTTTTCCTGGATCCTAATTCACGGGATCTCCAATCACATAGGTTGGGTTACTACCATAGATAACTCACATGGGTCTCATACCCATCTCCTTCGATGCACTATCTATCACATTCCGTGATAGTCCCTTTGTAAAGGATCGCGAGTTTTTATCTGCTTGGATGTAATCCAAGGTTATAACTCCGGAGTTTCTCAATTTCCTGACAGACTTCAATCGTCTCTTGACATGCCTAGATGATTTCATATTATCCTTAGAACTGTTCACTTTAGCGATAACGGTTTGATTATCACAGTTCATAAGGATAGCTGGCACTGGCTTTTCCACCGTAGGTAGATCCATCAATAGATCCCATAACCATTCTGCCTCAAAAGTAGCAGTGTCTAGTGCCGCAAGCTCTGCTTCCATGGTTGACCTCGTCAAAATGGTGCATTTGCAAGACCTCTATGAAACAAAGACCACCACTAATAGTGAAAACATATCCACTAGTGGCTTTGATCTCATCAAGATCGAGATCCAGCTTGGAATCACTATAACCCTCCAAAGACCGACGGTACCCAAGATAGTGAAGTCCAAAGTTCGAGGTACCTTTCAGATAGCGCAACACTCGCTCAATCGCCTTCCAGTGATCATCTCCTGGGTTAGATGTAAACCGGCTCAACTTGCTCACAGCAAAGGAGATGTCTGGCCTTGTTGCACTAGCTAGGTACATAAGTGAGCCAATTATCTGAGAATATTCCAGCTGATTCCTAGCAATTTTCTTATTCTTACGAAGTAACACGCTAGGATCATAAGGTGTTGGAGAAGGCTTGCTGTCAGAAAAGCCAAAACAGCTCAAGACCTTTTCCACATAATGAGATTGCAAAAGTGTAATCCCATCCTCACCTCTAACCAATTTAATGTTTAGAATAACATCAGCCACTCCCAGATCTTTCATATCAAAGTTTTGAGACAAGAATAATTTGACCTCATTTATCATATTGATGTTTGTCCCAAAAATCAGGATGTCATCAACATACAAGCATAGAATAACTCCCTCACCCCCACCATAGCGATAGTATACACATTTATCTGCCTCATTGACAGCAAAGCCTGCAGATGTCAGTGTTCTATCGAACTTCTCATGCCACTGCTTAGGGGCTTGTTTCAGACCATACAAAGATTTCAACAGTTTTAACACCTTGCCTTCTTGACCTTCTACTACAAATCCATCAAGCTGTTCCATGTAAATTTCCTCATCCAGCTCTCCGTTAAGAAAAGCTATCTTAACGTCCATTTGATGAACGAGAAGACCATGTGAGGCAGCCAAAGCAAGTAGTACTCGTATTGTGGTCGGCCTAGCAACAGTGAGTAAGTGTCAAAGAAATCTTCGCCTTCTTTCTCGAGTATAGCCCTTGGCAACAAGCCGAGCCTTGTACTTTTCAATGGTACCATCAGGCCTAAGCTTCTTTTTGAACACCCACTTGCATCCTCTGTGTTTGCACCCATAAGGTCTATCTGTCATCTCCCATGTGCCATTAGCGATAATAGAATCCATTTCACTATGGACAGCCTCTTTCCAATGGTCTGCATCAGTAGATGCATACGCTTCTGAAATAGACTTGGGAGTGTCGTCCACGAGGTACACAGTGAAATCATCACCAAAGGATTTGGATATCCTTTGTCTCTTGCTCCTTTTAGGAACTCCACTGTCATCCTCCTCATGGACAAGTTCATGTGTATGTTCAAAAGGTTCAGGTGGTGTGATTGAACTAGGAATTATTTCTTTCGCCAAGCACCCCCATGTACGCAAGTAAGAAAGTGATGGTTTTCTCCCAATCCATACCTCGTATGGTGTTTTGTCCTTATTTCTGTTAAGAACTCTATTTAATACATGATTAGATGTTAGCAAAGCCTCCCCCCACCATGCCTTAGGTAAGCCCGCAGTGTCTAACATGGCATTCACCAAGTCAGTCAACGTGCGGTTTTTCCTTTCGGCAATCCCATTTGACTCGGGGGAATAAGGAGGCGTCCTCTCATGTATAATGCTATGTTCCTCACAAAATAAGTCAAATTCGTTTGAGAAATACTCTCCACCACGATCTGACCTAAGTCTTTTTATCTTTCTGTTTAACTGATTTTCAACTTCTGCCTTATAGATTCTAAAATAGTCTAAAGACTACACATAACAGAACCTAGTTGCATCATCAATCAATGTCATGAAATATCGTTTTCCACCCTTCGTTAACATGCCATTCATCTCAGAAAGATCTGAATGCAGGAGTTCTAGTGGTGCCAAATTTCTCTCCTCGGCAGCCTTGTGAGGCTTACGAGGTTGCTTTGATTGCACACAGCTATGGCATTTAGAACCTTTGGTGATGGAAACGTTTGGAATTAAATTCATACTGGAAAGCCGAGACATCAAACCAAAATTAATATGACATAGACGTGAGTGCCAAACATTAGCCTCATCATCCACACTGCCACAAATATGGTTTACAGTCTTATTGCAGAAATCTGAAAGGGAGAAGCGGAACAAGCCTCCGCACTCATAGCCTTTACCAATAAAATGTCCATGTTTAGACACGACTACTTTATTAGACTCAAATACCAACTTAAGCCCGTCTCTACATAAACGGGAGCCACTAACGAGATTCTTGTCTATAGAAGGGACATGCTGCACGTTCTTGGTGCACGATCTTTCCGAAGTAAACTTCAGATCTACCGTGCCAACACCATGAGCAGAGCATGTGACCCATTCCCCATTAGGACGGAGGAATCGGGCGACTGATAAGAAGAAAACAACGAAATATCAACACACACATGTACATTAGCTCTGTATCAATCCACCAATTGGTAGATTGACTAGCGAAAGAACAAGAGGTAAATTACCATACCCAGTCCCATCTTCGATCTTGCCAATGGTCACGTTGATAGACTAAGAAGTCATCCCACAGTGCCTTCTTTCCTTTGCGTTGTGGGCACTTCTTGGCCATATGACCGTGCTCACCGCACACAAAGCAAGTTCTATCATCCCGATTGTTGTTGTTCTTCTTCTTCTTGAAGTTGGTTGTCTGTTGGGCTTTGACAAATTTCCCTTTGTTCTTGCTTGAGGGTTTCGCACCACATTGGCACTAGGCGCCTCCATCACCCTTAGACACAGCGTCCTTTTCCCGAGCTTTCTCCTCAATTTCAAGAGACCCAACCAGGACTCTCAACAGAGTACTCTTGTCTCTTGTGTTTGAGTGTTGTTCAAATTCCTCCATGAAGAAGGTAATTTCGCAATAATACATCCACCACAAACTTGTCGGGTAAGGCACACTTCAGAGTTCGAGTTCCTTGGCAATGGCCTGTATCTCATGAGCCCGATCTACTACTGAGCGGTTATCAACCATCTTGTAGTCATGAAATTGCTCCATGACATACATGTCATTGCTGGCATCAATAGCACCGTATTTGGAATTGATTGCATCCCATAACTCCTTGGCGTCTGTCATGTGCATATACACCTCGCATGAGACGGTCAAGAAGAACACTAAGAATGCATCCAACAAAGAGAGTAGTGGCATGCTCGAATTCTTTCGCTTTTCAGCATCAAGAACACCTTCAGCTTGCCATTACTAACCTGAATACATTCATAGCAAGAAGCCACGAGTGACCCCGATCGCCATCTCTTAAAGTGCACACCGGAGAACTTCTCCGCCTCGAGCATCGGCAAATCCAGCCATAGTAAAACCACGATTGCCTACAATAAGGTTTTTGGATTGTTGAATATATAAGCACATGTAGGTTTAATTTATTCCATAAATAAATCATGACATCATGCACGCAAAATAACGTAACCATCACGAGCATAAAAGATCTAGACATGTAAACCAGAAGCGTACATGAACAGATCTAATACGGAGAACATGACCGCATGCATCGATGGTTCGTTCGATCGGTTTGCCGATGTAGACGCCGCAGCACGGTGAGGATGACACGAAGTCGATGACGATTCGCGGCCGAACGACGAGGAAGACGAGCGAGCTACAACGGCGGCGCGCGAGCGCTTCCCAAAAACCTTATTCGCCCTCTCCCGGTGCAGGACTTCGAAGGCGACGGTTCCGGAGACCTGCTCTCCCGAACGACAGTGCACGCCGGCGGACAGGACGGAGTAGACTACGTGGGACGGCGCAGCACAATGGAAGAGGCAAAACCCTAGATTGATTCGCTATCTGCTGTGTGGAGGCGGTGACTCGGTATTTATGGAAGAATCAGGACGTGTGATCAGGACGCCTGCACGTTCTCCATAACTCGTAACCAAAACGGATTAGTCGCGTAACCGATCCGGATTCACCGCCACACAAAACAGCAAAAGATAAAACTGTAAAAGGAAGCCGCATCTGCGCAAGCACCTGACGCCGATTTTGGCGGACCATTCACGCAGTGCCGTGCGCCGCGCCACCCGCCCGCCCGCCCGCCCGGCCCGGCGAGGCGAGGCGAGCGAGCGCGCGCGTGTGATCCTCTAGTTCACTCCCACACATGCCTCAAGTGGCTAGGAGTGCACCATCCCTTTTAAGGTGGTCTTCCTCTCCTAGAACTAGCAATATGGTACTAAAGTTCACATGCATCCTCCTTTGCATGAGTGGGCCTTTGAGATTTAATAGGAATTATTATTTTGTATGGGCTTGGCCCACATAAATCCAACACTCTATGCCCATTCCCTTGTAAGGGGAGCAGATTGCCACAGACAAGCCCATGGAAGTTGGGCTTAGTCATAGGAGATCGTACGATCACTAGGTGGTCATAGAAGATTGTACAACCATGAGGTGGTCGTACAATAGTTTACGACCATGTAATGCCCA
Organism: Dendrocalamus sinicus; assembly: GCA_036346575.1. Lineage (NCBI taxonomy): Eukaryota > Viridiplantae > Streptophyta > Magnoliopsida > Poales > Poaceae > Dendrocalamus > Dendrocalamus sinicus. The sequence continues at coordinate 9,298,297 of CM070663.1, forward strand.
TTAGAAGATGTACGATCATGTAGTGTTCGTGGAAAGGCTTGCGACCATATGGTGGTCGTAAATAGGCTAACGACTCTGTCATGCACATAGGAAGACTTACGAACATGAGCTGGTCATGGGAAGGCTTACGACCATAAGGTGGTTGTAGACAGGCTCACGACTGTCATGCTCGTAAGAAGACTTACAATCATGAGGTGGTCGTGCGAAGGCTTACGACCATAAGGTGGTAGTAAACAGGTTCACGACTATCATGCTCATAAAAAGACTTACGATCATGAGGAGGTCATGGGAGTCGGTCATGGGAAATCTTACGACAATAAGGTTCTTGTAGACAAGTTGACGACTATGCCATGCTCATAAGAACAGCTATGATCATGAGCTAGTCGTGGGAAGGCTTTCAACCGTAAGGTGGTCGTAGACAGGCTGATGACTATGCCATGCTTGTAAGGAGGCTTATGATCATGAGCTCATCATGGAAAGACTTGAAAATGCGTGCTCTGTCCTGCACCCTTCGGATGGGCGTCGATGAAATCTATAGCGGGATGAAGTCATGAAAAGTACGCGCTCTATCCCCCACCCTTCAGACGAGTAGGACGAAGTCATGAAAAGCACGTGCTCCGTCTCCCATCCTTCGGATGTGCGTCGACAAAGTCAGTGGTGGGACGAAGTCCTAAAAATGCGTTCTCCATCCCCCACCCTTTGGACATGAGTCAACGAAGTAGGTGGAGGGATGAATCCATGAAAAGCGCCTGCTCCATCCCCCACACTTCGAACTGGCATCAACGAAGTCTTTGGCGGGATGAAGTCATGAAAAACGCACGCTCTGTCCCTCACCCTTCGGATGGGCGTCAATGAAGTCTTTGGTGAGACAGAGTCCTGAAAACCACACACTCCGTCCCCTACTGTTCGGACGTGTGTCGATGAAGTTGGCGACAAGACAAAGTCTTGAAAACGCATGCTCTGTCCTCTACCTTTCGGATAGGTGTGAGACGAACTTGTGTCGAAAAAATATTCTTTGGTCTTTGCATGTGCAGGTCGAGCATGGAGACGATCATGATCGGTGACGAGAAAGACCGGGACTAGGAGGGGGAAATCTGAGGTCCAGGCAATCGAGGATGTTACGAGATGGTCGGGCTCACACTGGAGCACATGGAGATCAAAGGTGGATGATACGTGGAGAAGCTACGGGAGGTGCGGTCCTGGAGGCTTCGACATATGACACGTTAGGAAAGTTGGAATTTTGGAAAACCCGTGTTAGAAGGGGTTTCAGGTCCCTTGAAAATTAGTGGGCCAAAAGCCTAGTTGAGATAAAAAGGCCCAGGTCTAGTTGGACAAGTTGTATTAGGGTTTTGCGTAGAGATTGAATAGGAGAGGGAGTTGGCTGTATAAAAAGAACGGAGACGCAACGGAGACGCTTGTGCTGCTGGCCATTTTTGAGCGAACAAAAAGAAAACAATGAGAAGGGCATGGGATTCGAGATTGGATGGTAACGCTTCTGATGCATCTTTGAAGCCTTGTCCGTGATGTCCATTAGCGGTGAGGTGATTAGATAGGTGATTAGTGAGGCTAATTAAGGATTTTTGGATTATTGCATGCATGCATGTTCTTTGGGATCATGAGCCGTGACTGAGTTGAAGAAAGGAAAAACAGGCGCTATGGCCGAGAGATCAGGGGATTAAAAAATTGCAATGGTGATTTCATCAGTTTCATGCAGAGCTTTGCCTTCGTGTATTGGCCGTGACTTTTAGTCGGAATCGGGTCAACGCATTAGAAATTTTGTTCAGCACGTCATTGCCGATTTCGGGACGACGCGAGATCTCAGCTTCTCGTGTGTTCACTCTTCTCGGTTTACGTACATACCGTTGCACGCTATCAATTGGATTACCAGAGCCACACGACTTGAAGGCCTAGCAAGAAAAAGCACAAGCTATTTTATCTTTTAATATTATTTTTGTTGTGTCGTTTTCTTGCTGTGATTCACAGGTTGGATGGTTATACAATAGCAAAGGTAAAACAAACTTCCACTAGACGCTGCAATCATTCACCCCCTCTGATTGCCATCGACGATCCTACAAGTGGTATCAGAGCAGGTTAAAATGGCATCAGATCGAGATCAATTTTCAAGTAAGCCACCATTTTTTGATGGATCATATTATCTTTATTGGAAGACGCGAATGGAGGTTTTTCTTCAAGCACAAGGTAATTCTATTTGGCAAAAAGTTGAAAATACATATGAAGTGCGTTCTGTTGTTACAGCTGAAAATTCCTCTGATATTAAAACTAATGCCAAGGCTAGAAATATTTTGTTGCAAGGTTTAAGTAGAAATGAGTTTGTCAGAATTGCTCACCTTAAATCTGCAAATAAAATTTGGACCACTCTAGCGGATTACCATGAAGGATCTAAATATGTTAAAGGTGTGCGTCGGAATCAATTCAAAAAAAAGTATTCTAAAATTGAGATGAAATCTGGAGAATCAGTAGATACTCTTTTTGACCGCTTCAATAAAATTGTTAGTGATTTGCAATCTGTTGATGTCATATATTCTGATTCTGACAATGCCCGTCAAATTTTAAATGCTTTGGATATGTCTGTTTGGAATGCGTTAGTCACTACTATCAATCATTCTGTTAATATGGAAACACTCACTTTGAATGATCTTTATTCCAAGATGAAAACACATGAGATTGATGTTTTGGCCAGGATAAACAAGACTAATTCTTTGGGCTTAGTGACTAACTAAGCTGACAGTTCTTCTATTGTTTCTTTGTCTGCATTATCCTCTATTTCAGATGAACAATTAGAGGAGATTCCAGAAGAGCAGCTTGTACTTCTCTCCAATAGGGTGACCAAGGCAATTAACAACATCAGATCAAGACGGAGAGGAGCTCCAATCAAATGCTATGAATGTGGTGAGCTAAACCATATTAAGATGAATTGTCCCAAACTGAGAAGCAAGGAGGTCAAAGATAACAAGGCATTAACTCATCGCTCTCAAATCAAGATTGATCCAAACAAGAAGCACAATTATCGCACAGCAGTCAACAAGATAATTTCAGCACTTGATGAGATTGTTTTGAGTGATGATGATTCTGAAAGCGATGATAAGGACAATGGTAAGAAAGCAAAGGAGGTAGACTTCAAAGGGATGTGCTTTATAGCAAACAATGAGGAGCTCGACAGTGATGATCTTTATAGTGATCCTGATGAGGTAAAACCTTCTTATGCTGATTTATCTTGTGCTGTGCTTAGATTGACAGATGAGCTTAAGAAGTATATAAAATCATGATTTCGTTGTTGAGGGCTTAAATTCTGAAATCAGTAGACTTAGAGCTTCTATTCCGGATGATGAATCTTGTGAGTCGTGTCAAGTTTTACATACTGAGTTGGAATTTGCTAGAACAGTTAATGCATCAAACTTGGTTCAACTCTGTTGTGGTGAAAAGTTAAGACTTGCAAATGATGAAATCGAAAAGCTCAAGTTTAGCTCTTCTACATGTTTAGAGTCAAGTATTTCAAATGCTCAATCCAAAACTTGCTCTAATTGTGAACTGCTAAAAGCTAGACTTAATTCATCACAAGAAACAATTCAACAGATGCTTTATCATGAGATATCTTCTTGCTCTAATTGTTCTAAGCTTAACACTAAAATAAAAGCTTTGACTAGACAACTTAATGATTTTACTAAAAAGAAAGATTGACTCAGTCTAGTGCTTCTAAGAATCTTGTGAATGAACTTGTTAAATGCACAACTTGTCCTACTTTGGCTAAAGAAAATAAGTATCTTAAGGACACCTTAGAGAGATTTTTCTTTTGGCAAGAAAATTTTGAATATGATTCTAGACAAGTCAAAAACAAGTGTGAAAAATCATGGTCTTGGATTTAATTTTATTAAGCATGCCAAGAATAATCATCCTAAGGTTATTAAGCCTCTTGTACCTAGAAAAATTAAAGTGAAACTTGAACCAAAACAAACTGTGTTTAAATCTACTGGCTTTGTGCAAAAATCATCGAATCATGTTATAGGTGCTAGCTCATCGTCTCAAAAGAATTCTGGTAATGTAAAATTTCAATGCACCTATTGTGGAAGAGATGGTCATTTGCATGAATTTTGCTTTAGACGTGTTAAGAAAGAGAAGAACGAAAGATTGAATGCTTTAAGACAAAAACGTGCAACCTCTTTTGTTCCTAAAATAAATGCGAAAGCTACGTTTTTAGAGAACTTTTATGATGGTTTTAAATCTGCTTCACATACTAGATTTGGATTTAATTCAAATAATTCACGTTCTTTTCGGCATTATGATCATTCACATGCACGTGATTTTGGTTCTAGCGTTGTTGCTCCTGTTCATCGTGTGTCTCAGTACTGGATTCCTAAATCTTATTTCACTAACCCCAGTACTGTGAAACCGATATTTCCTATTGTGTAAGAATAGCTCATAAGGATGGAGAACATGAGCTAGATTGGGTTCGTTCTATTACATCATTGCTTGATTGGAACGCTTGATGATTCTTCACTCCTTTGGTAGCTTCCAAGAGATTGCACTTTCTAAGAGACCATGTTGAAAAGGTGATGTTGTCTTACATCTTGTTAGATTCTCAAGTTGCTGATATTCACACAAAATCACCTGATACTTCTCGTTTTGCTCATTTGCGATGTGAGTTATGTGTGTTTCATCTTATAGGATTATTTTGAGGGGGAGCTTTTGTTTAAAAATTTCAGAAGCTTTGTTTATTGTACTTGTCAAATAAATCAATAAGTCCAAGCCATTGAAATTAAATGAGTTGTTTAAATAGAGCTCTCTTTATCATATTTACTCATATACTGTGTAGCTTTGATCATGACTAGTTATTATTAATTTGCTATACTTGAACTAAAATATGACACGGCATAATACTTTGACTAGATTAATTATAGATAGTACTTTACGATGTTCATAAAAAAGGATTAGCTTGATTGTGAGTCCTATTTTAAATTTTGGCTATGAGGCTCGCATGTTTCATATTGCAATCTTTTTTATGATCACTGAATCTGGCATGTTATAACAAAAAAATGAGAAAGAGAAAATTGAAAAGATGTATGCTTCAAGCATGCCATAGTACACAAAAAGAAAAAGGCACAAAAGTGCACAAATAAAAAGAAGTATGCTTCAAGCATGCCACCATCTAAAACAAGTATGCTACAAGCATTTTATTATGAAAAGAAGTATGCTACAAGCATGCCACATGCTTATGAATTGAGTGTGGAGCAATAGGTATATGAGACTGCAAGCTCGTCTGGTTTTAAAATTTGCTTCACTTTTAGGCTTTGATTTTTTGTTGTGATATCTTATTATGCCCTTTATAGTTTATTTGGTCATTGTTGAGATGCCTGTTATTAATATAAATTACTTAATCATGCTCAAGGCTAGTTTTGACATTTCTATATGATATATGATTTTATATGATCTAGATAGCTCTACTAAAAAAATATATGGCTTGGTTCCTTTATTAAATCAATGCACAATGACTTGGATAATCTACAAAGCTTCTAGATTTTTACTCTTAGTGCTACTTCTTAGAATTATTTCTTCTTTGAATTTTCTTGATGATTACATTGCCAAAGGGAGAGAGATTTGGTGTGCTTTGTGAGATTTTGGAGAGAATTTGGGGAGAATAAAATTGCCTCTCTTGTGTTTAGGGGGAGTGTTTTTGAAGAGATTTGAACATGTGGCTTAAAATGTTTTTTCGGCTTCAGTTCTTCACTTATATCTGTTTGAAGCTAATTCATCATGCATCTTGAGGTGTTGTCAATGTATTCAACAAGGGGAAGATTGTTAGACCATGTGGCTAGGTTTAGGATATTTTGGTGATGAATAATTTAATTTATAATGATGAATATTTGATAATATTGCTTATCGATGTTGTGCGAGGTGCGTTGGCATGTGTGCGTGGACTGATGTTGGTCAAGTTGAGACGAACTTGTACCAGAAAAATATTCTTTGGTCTTTGCATGTGCAGGTTGAGCATGGAGACGATCATGGTCGGTGACAAGGAAGATCGGGACTAGGATTGGGAAATCTGAGGTCCAGGCGGTCGAGGATGTCACGAGGTGGTCGGGCTCACACTGGAGCACATGGAGATCAAAAGTGGATGATGCGTAGAGAAGCTACAGGAGGTGCGGTCCTGGAGGCTTCGATATGTGATGCGTTAGGAAAGTTGGAATTTTGAAAAACCCGTGTTAGAAGGGGTTTCAGGTTCCTTGAAAATTAGTGGGCCAAAAGCCTAGTTGAGATAAAAAGGCCCAGGCCTAGTTGAACGAGTTGTATTAGGGTTTTGCGTAGAGATGGAATAGGAGAGGGAGTTGGCTGTATAAAAAGAACGGAGACGCGTGTGCTGCGCTGGCCATTTTTGGGCGAACAAAAAGAAAACAATGACAAGGGCACAGGATTCGAGATTGGATGGAAACGCTTCTGATGTATCTTTGAAGCGTTGGCCGTGACGTTCATTAGCGATGAGGTGATTAGATAGGTGATTAGTGAGGCTAATTAAGGTTTTTTGGATTATTGCATGCATGCATGTTCTTTGGGATCAGGAGCCGTGACTGAGTTGAAGAAAGGAAAAACAGGCGCTCTGGCCGAGAGATCAGGGGATTAAAAAATTGCAATGGCGATTTCATCAGAGCTTTGCCTTCGAGTATTGGCCATGACTTTTAGTCGGAATCGGGTCAACGCATTAGAAATTTTGTTCAGCACATCATTGCTGATTTCGGGATGACGTGAGATCTCAGCTTCTCGTGTGTTCGCTCTTCTTGATTTACGTACATACCGTTGCACGCTATCAATAGGAGTACCAGAGCCACGCGACTTGAAGGCCTAGTAAGAAAAAGCACAAGGTATTTTATCTTTTAATTTTATTTTTGTTGTGTCGTTTTCTTGCTGTGATTCACAGGTTGGATGGTTATACAATAGCAAAGGTAAAAAAAGATTCCACTAGACATTGTAATCATTCACCCCCCTCTGATTGTCATCGACGATCCTACAATCCCCCACCCTTTGGATGGGTGTCAATGAAGTCAGCGGTGGGACGCAATCATGAAAAGTGCACGCTCTGTCCCCCCTTCAGACAGGAGTGGGCGTAGTTAGCGGCGGGATGAAGTTGTGAAAAGCGCATGCTCTGTCCCACACCTTTTGGAAGTGCATCAACAAAGTCGACTGCGGGATGAAGTCCTAAAAAGCATGCGCTCCATCCCCCCTTCGGACGTGCATCAATAAAGTCGATGGTGGAACAAAATCTTAAAAGCATGCACTCCATCCCCCACCCATTGTATGTGCATTGAGGAAGTTGGTGGTAGGACAAAGTCTTGAAAATGCATGCTCCATCCTCACCCTTTAGGCAGGCATCAACGAAGTTGTTGGTGGGATGAAGTCTTCAAAAGCACGTGCTTCTTATAGTCCGCTAAGGTCGCGCGAAGACCGTGGACTTTGCGCTGTGATTTTACTCCATAGAGTTCACGTGGAGCCCATGGACTCCATGTGGCAATTTATACTCCGTAGAGTTTGTGTGGAAGCCATGGACTCCGTGCAATTATTTATACTCCATAGAGCTCGCGTGGAGACTGTGGACTCCGTGCTGTGATTTATACTCCATAGAGCTCACGTAGAGACCGTGGACTCCGCACTGTGGTTTATACCTCATAGAGCTCACGCGGAGACCGTGGTCTCCATGATATGATTTGTACTCTATAGACTGGTGCTTTATACTCTGCAGAGTTCGCGCGGAGGTCGTTGACTTCACGTGGCTTTTTATAATCAGTAGAGTTTGCATAGAGGCCATGGACTACGCACAGCTATTTATACTCTGCAGAGTTCACATAGAGGCCATGGACTCCACGCATCTATTTATACTTCATAGTGTTGCCTAGGATAGCTAAGTTTCCAATGCTTTATACTCCGTAGAGTTCACACGGAGGTCGTGGACTTCGCGTGGCTATTTATACTCCATAGAGTTCATGCGGAGGCCATGGACTCTGCACGGCTATTTATACTCTATAGAGTTCGTGCGGAGGCCATGGACTCCATGTGTCTATTTATACTATGTAGAGTTGGCCAGGATGGCTAAGTTCCCAACCCTTTATATTCCACAGAGTTTGCGTGGAGACTGTGGACTCCATGCTATAGTTTATACTCCATAGAGTTCGCACGAAGACCATGGACTCCACACTATGATTTATACTCTGTAGAGTTTGCATGTAGGCCATGGACTCCATGCAGCTATTTATACTCTGTATAGTTTGTGCGAAGACCGTGGACTCTGCATAGCTATTTATACTTCGTAGAGCTCATGTGGAGGCCGTGGACTCTGTGTGTCTATTTATACTCTGTAGAGTTGGCTGGAATGGCTAAGTTCACGACCCTTTATACTCCGAAGTGTTCGTAAGGAGACCGTGGACTCCATGCTGTAATTTATACTCCGTGCTATGATTTATACTCTATAGAGTTCACACAAAGACCGTAGAGTCCGCGCTATGGTTTATACTCCGTAGAGTTCACGTGGAGGCCATGGACTCTGCACTGTAATTTATACTCCATAGAATTTGCTTGAAGACCATAGACTCTATGCTATGATTTATACTTCGTAGAGTTCACGTAGAGACCGTGGACTCCGCTCTATGGTTTATACTCCGTAGAGTTCACGCAGAGACCGTGGACTTTGCGTTGTAATTTATACTCCATAGAGTTCGCACAGAGGCCGTGGACTCCGTGTTGCTCACAGATAGGAATCGTGGACAATAGTTTGCACCTGAAAACAGGGATTTATTTGTATCATCCCGTTTGCACAGGTGAGCTGTTACAAATACGCGAGCATGCAATACACATGAGCTACATGTCCCGTTGTCGCTATGTGTAGTATCAATGGAGATGATCTACATTCCTTGTGTGCTTGAGGTCCCTCCCCTAGAGTGTTGCCAGATGAAATACCCCAGTTAGAGGAGTGCCGCTATGATGTAGGGGCCTTCCCATTTAGACTCTAGCTTGTTGACTGTCGTAGAATTAAGTGCCTTCCTCAGGACAAGGTCGCCTACCTTGAGCTCCTGGGGCTGCACGCCCTTATTGTATGCTTGTACCATCAGCCACATGTACTTTGAGACATGTTTGGTTGCATTAACCCGCATCCCATTGAGGAGGTTTGAAGACATTGCTCGCTCCTCCGTGGGAGTTGGAGTGAGGACCCTCCTCAACATAGCCTTGATTTCCTCCAGCATGACTACCTCATCTCCGAAGAGGAGCTTGAATGGTGTGAACCTCGTAGGGCACATCATCATGGTGTGGATGGACCAGAGTATGCTTTGTAGCTCTTGTGGCCATCTGCCCTTCGAGAGACCTAAAAGGCGCTTCTTGACACCTGTGGAGATGGTACCTTTGGCCCGTTTGACTACCCCATTGGACTGTGGATGTCCTATGGAGGTGTAACAAAGCTTGATGCCCATGCGTTCATAGAACTCCTTGAAAGCCATAGAGTCAAATTGTAGGCCATTATCAATGGTGATTTCCTTTGGGACCTCAAACGGGCAGATGGCATTTTGCTAGAGGAAGCGCTGCACCGCTACGAGGTCACTTTGGCTAGGGCGACCACCTCGGGCTACTTGGAGAAGTATACGAATGCGACCACGATGAATCATAGGTTCCCTGGGGCATGTGGCAGTAGACCAACGACATCAACTCCCCATTGTACCAATGGCTAGACCAACAGGATAGGTTGGAGATGGGTAGGAGGTCTGTGAATCACCCTTCCGATCCACTAGCATATTTGACACCTTCTAATGAGGTCCTAAGCGTCAGCGGCAGTGGTGGGCCAGTAGAAGCCTTGTCTGAATGTCTTGTCGATGAGGGCTCTTGGGGCGATATGGGAGCCATGGAGTCTTGCATGAACCTCGGCTAGGAGCTGCTATCCCTCGTGATGCAAGAGACATCAGAAGAGTATGGTACATGTCCCACGCTTGTAAAGTATGCCGTCAAGCACATCAAAGGTCCTGGTGTGCTACTGCAGCTGTCATAGTTTGAGAGGGTCATTTGGCTCGGCCATCCTTTGTAGAAACACGCAGATAGGTTCCCTCCAATTGCCTTTGTTGGCAATTTGGTGGACCAGAGCGGGGTCGTGTTGATCCTGTGAGATGGATGCGATGGCTAGGGTCCCAACAAATGCCCCCACCAGTGGCTAAAGTCGCTGACTCGCAGCCTTAGCCAGTGCATCAGCCTCCTCATTGTTTGCCCATGGGACAACCTTCATTGTGATGCCCATGAAGTGGCGCTCCCTCGCTCTGATAGTGGCCAGATACTTGGCGAGGTCTGTTTGGCCTGGTAGGACCTGTCAACATGTCCTGCGAGTAGGCATGAGTCAGTATGCACTAACACCCTCTATGCGCTGAGGACCTTCAGTTTGCCGAGGCCGAAAAGCAAGGCCTCACACTCGGCTGTGTTGTTTGTCGCTGAGAAATTGAGACGTGTAGAGTAGTGTAGGCGCGCCCTTCTAGTGTAGTGGCGACCGCTCCAACACCTGCCCAAGAGGTATCGTAGGCTCCGTCGGTATGGAGACTCCACATAGGTGCAGTTGGGCCGATGGGGTCCATTTTGTAATGAAGTCTACAAGAATCTATGATTTAATTGCTGTGCGGGAAGCATAGGTCAGGGAGAAAGGTGCAAGCTCTGCTGCCCACTTGTTGATGTAGCCTGTTGACTCCGTGCTATGTAGCATCTCTGGTAAGGGGAACGACGAGGGCACAGTGATGTGGTGGGCCAGGAAGTAATGCCGAAGCTTTCACTAGGCCATGACGAGCGCATATACTAGCTTCTCCAATTTGGTGTATCATGTCTTGGCTCCCTGAAGGGCCTCCGAAGTGAAGTACACCAGTCGCTGTATGGACCCCTCCTCCAAGACGAGGACTGCGCTTACTGCTACTAGTGCGATCGCTAAATAAAGCAATAGCCAAGCCTCTAGTGTTGGGGACACCAGAGTTGGAAGCTTGGCGAGATGCTTTTTTAGCTCGTCAAAGGCCACCACACAATCATCGTTCCAATGAAATATATTGCGGACATGAAGCATTTTAAAGAATGAGAGAGCTCGCTTGGCCACTCTGGACAGGAAGCGACTTGAAGTGGCCAGGCGGCCTGTGAGCCTCTGGATCTCCCTTGTCATCTTGGATGGCTCCATGGAGAGGATTGCATCAACTTTTTTTGGGTTCACCTGTATTCCCCGTCCCGACACCAAAAATCCAAGCAACTTTCCTGCTTGCACTCCGAATATACACTTGTCCAGATTTAGCTTGATGCTAGCCCATCAGAGGTTGTCAAAGGTTTCTCGGAGGTCTTGGTCGTGGGACTCGGCTCACCTGCTCTTAACTACTATGTCGTCGACATGGGCTTTGACGTTCATCTTGAGTTGGGAGGCGAGGGCGAGGGCGAGGGCCACCAGCCAGGTGAATGTAGCTCCCATATTTTTTAGGCCAAAGGGCACTCTGGTAAAGCAGTATGTGCCTCTCAGAATTATGAAACTTGTCTTTGCCTCATCCTCTGTGGCCATATGAATTTGGTGGTAGTCAGAGTATGCATCTAGGAAGCTCATTAACTCGCACCACACCATGGCTTCAACTAGCTGGTCGATCTACGAAAGAGGGTAGATGTCCTTCGGGCACACCATATTGAGGTTCATGAAGTCCACACACATGCGCCATGACTTAACTAGCACCGGATTAGCGAGCCATTCTGGGTGGTGCACTTCATGGATGACATAGACTGGAGTAGATTAGTGGCCTCCATCTTGGTGGCTTGCTGGCGCTCGAGGGACATGCGTCTCAGCTTTTGTTTGACCAGCTTAGTGTCGAGGCATACTGCGAGGCTGTGCTCAATGATGGAGTGGTCTACCCCTGTGATATTGACCAATGACCACACAAAGACATCTGTGTTATTGTGAAGGACATAAAGGAGTTCCTGCTCAACCTCTGAGGTGAGGCCCTCACCGATGGAGACTTGCCGAGAGGCATCTGTGCCTGTAGGGGGACCCTTTTGACCTCATTGTCTGGCTTGGGCTTGGGCGTCCACCCTGGATCTAACAGTGTGTGTGTGGCGAGGGTTTCACTGATGGCATGCACCTTACAGAGGGAACCTTGCGCGCTGAGCTCTATCCAGTGAGTGAGATTCTGGTCTTCGAACACGGTGACGATCCCCTATGGACCCAACAGCTTCATGCATAGGAAGTTATGATGTGGGACTACTCTGAAAGTTTTGAGTGTCGCCCGTCCAAGGATGGCATTGTACGGGTAGGGAAGATCGACGACATTGAAGGCTACGTCCTCACTTCTCGCTTGGTCGCCCTGTCCAAAAGACACTTGGGTTGCACCTGGCCAAGGGCCCGTAGAAGTTGGCTCCCAAAGCCCTAGAGTGGGACACATGGAGGCTTGAGTTTGCTCTAAGGGATGCCCATCTGGTCGAAGGCACTGGAGAACAAGATGTCCACAGAGCTGCCACCATCTATCAGGATGTGCTTGACGTTGCATCCTGCAAAACTGGCTTGGACCACCAAGGGATCCTGGTGAGGGAAGTCGACCCCCGTTGCATCGACCATCATGAAAGTGATGTCAGCCTGTCACCCAGCTCTGGGGCATTTGGGCGGGATATGCAATGACATGGTGTAGCCGACGGGCGTAGGCCTTCCACTATCATTTAGATGAAAATTCTAATGACGAACTGCCTATGATAACATTGATGGCTCGACATGGTCCACTATCGGGGGCCTATATGCGTAAAACTGTGGGGGCAGACTAGACTAGCTGGCCCTCCGGGGGCTGCTGCACATGTGCCACCACCGGCACTCTTGCCTCAAGAGCTCTGTCCCTGATGACACTCTCTCGAAGTGTTGCAATGGTCGGTCAATGCCGAGTGAGCTAGTCGCCACGGCCGTGCACCTCACACCGCAACCCCTGCTATTGTCCATCCTCATGGCCCCGTTCACCATCTTCACGGCTATGGCCTCTTCTGTGACCGCGGCCTCTATGGCCACACCCCCGGCTAGCCGAGGTGTTGTTGCTGTTCCCACCGCCTTCAATGTTGAAGATGTATTTGGGCCATTGGCCCTTTTGTTGCTTGCGGCTGGAGCCATCCTTTGAAGGATCAGGCGCTTGCTTTGACTTGGAAGCATTGCCCTAGTGTCGATGCACATCTTCTTCAGCTCTTGCATACTCCTTCATCTTGTTGAAGAGTTTTGCGACCATTTTATTGGGCTTGTGCACGTTGTATTCGGCCAATGGCCCTGGGCGAAGACCTCGTATTGCTGCATTGATGATGGTGGTCTCATTTACATCCTTGACTTGGCAACGGACTTTAGTGAAGAGCTTGAAATACTCTTGAAGCTTCTCCAAAGGCTTCTACCTGATGGCAAAAAGTTGGTCTGCATCTACCCGTTCGGCGTAGATTCCTTGAAAGTTGTTGTACATACGGTCCCGGATTTGCTCCCATGTGTATATAGAGTTTGGCACGATGGTGAAGAACTAAGATAGCGCCATCCCTTACAGGGCGAGCGGCATCCCTTCGCCTTTGTTGAGTCGTCACCCTCAACCGCTTCGATGGTCGTGTCATAGATGCGTACGAACTCCCAGGGTCTGTATCACCCTTGTACGGTTCAACGGTGGGCATTTTGAAATCTTTCAGCCACGTAGACTGTTGTAAGTCGGTAGGAAGAAGAGACTCTAGATTCACGTGCCAGAGTGTACTACGAGCGGAGGTAGGGGCCTCACGACTATCCGCCCTCTCGACAGCGACCTCCGCCGCTGTTGTCGTAGGTGTTTGTTGACTCCAAGCCTCTTGCATCTCCCGCATGGCGCTTTTGAGGTCTGCTAGCTCGCATTGCAGCGTTCCGAGAGCCGCCACCAAAGTGCCCTCCGCTGCACGTGTAGTAGGGTTTGCCAGTGCGGAGGCGCATGTCACAAGGTTGTTAGCGATGACGGATTGGGTGCCGGAGTTGGTAAGCATGCTGGTGCGGTAAGCGTGATGATTAACAGGGTTGACATGAGTGTCCAGGTTGATGGACCTATCAGCGGGAGCGTCGGGGTCGACGACCGTGCCTACGTGGACATCGTAGTCGACGGTCGTACTGGTGTGGGCATCGTGGTCGACGATCATATCAGCATTGGTGTTGGAGCTAGCTCCTCACGTCAGTGCCGACCGCTCGTTGCTAGCAATACTAGGGCATCACTACAATGGGGGTGGTGGGCCTTGAACCACCGCCCCATGTGTGCTGGCCTCGGTGGTCACTGCCGCCGTACTTCTCTTTCGCTTAATTGTCGTCGTTGTTTTTTTTGGCGCCATTACTCCTCCCAAGCTTGTAGCATGTCATCCCCACAGACGGCGCTACTATTGTGGCTATAGACCAAACAGCAAATAGGGGACTAGTAAAGTGAGTGTAGGAGAAATGAGCTATCTTGGCCCTTTTCTTTCTCAAGGCTGCATATATACATGGCCATATGGCCTTATTATAATAATACCCCTACAATGGCCTACTATGCTAGGCGTATAGGTATGTTTTTACATGTCTTATTGGGCCTTTTGGCTCAGCAGGCCAAATGGATGTAGGTGGGGGTGACCCTTACAACAATTCCATATATAAATTTTCCTCCGTTAGGCTATCCTTCATTTTTTATTTCTTTAAAATGGTATGAGGCTAACACGTCGCAAGATTTTCTTGTACTGGTTTAAAGAAAATTACTTCTAATCAATTAATCTAGATGACAAATCTATTGTACAACGAGGAAAAACTAATTCATTGCTAACCACAGAAAAGGGTTCAAATTATTCACCGAAGGAACCTCATGATTGTAGTCCAGAGAAATATTAAAGTTTTACATGTATCAGAATAATTCAACAACATCTTCATCTTTATTTAGATGTACAAACAAGGCACATGACTTAACATATGTTGTCGAGATCTTCCTCACCCTGGTTAATGCATAGCTCCCATTGTACTGGTCGTGAGATGGACATTGGCTCCTTCAAAGTAATTGCTCATTCTGGAGGTGCCTTCCTAACCAAGCTTTCCCAGTTTACAGCCACAAATACATAGATTTTGTCATATAGCTTGTCAAAGAGCCAAAAATAAGCAATCCTCCATGTCTTCTTGAACAACAGGGCACAAAAAACCATCCAGAGACCCACCACAAGTCCCACCACAAGACCAAAATAAAAAGTCATCAGCTCAAATTCTTGCTTGTTGATTCTGACATAACCTTGGATGACTGTATCATTTCCTGAACAATTCTTTTGAAGAGGAGGCCCACAAAGTCCACTGTTGCCGATGTATATAAGTGAGGGGTTGTCCGCATTGAGGGTGTCAAGTTGGCGGCCAGAGGGTATCCTTCCAGACAAATTGTTGTAGGACAAGTTCAAATAGCTCAGCGAGGTCAAATTTGATAAGCTCGATGGGATTTCATCAGAAAGCTTGTTCTTAGAGAGGTCCAGAGATTCCAATGACCGCAAGGATCCAATCTTGTTAGGAATGTTTCCGCTGAGTTGGTTTGATGATAAATTCAAATTTATTAATCCATTGAGGGAGGTGATATCTGTGGGAATGTCACCAGTTAAGGAGTTGCTAGATAAATCAATGCTCACGAAATATACAAGTGTGCGACCATATCTAAGCTGATGCCCTTTTGTAATTATTGGCAAGATTTCTCCAAACTGAGCAGCTACAGTGATTGGGCCGAAGCTAGCATCAATCTCATAGATTGGTGATGACGTGAAACACTTAATGGTCATACATTTTAGGTTTGACAGATGCCAAGGAATAACACCAGATATATTATTGTTTGCTAGATCCAAGTATTGAAGGTAAATAAGATTAGTTATTTCAACCGGAATATTCCCAGAAAACACATTGTGGCTTAGTTGTAGAACCGTCAACATCGTCAGCTCTCCTATCCATGTTGGTAACCTTCCAGAGAACTTATTCCATGCAAGATCCAAGAACTCCAGATCTTTGGCGTTCTGCAAAAATGCAGGGAATTTACCTGATAAACTGTTGTTACTTAACAGGAGGTACGTCATGGATTCGGTCTCAAGGCACTGAGGAATTTCACCCTCCAAAAGATTGCTTGACAAATCTAGATCTTCCAACTGCTGCAATTCATGGTTTGGAGACCGTCTGTATTATTGCCAGCACTAAAAATCGTCTATGAAGTGATAATATCACAGACTATTCATGGTGAGAACCGTTTCTGAAGTATCATAGACGGTTCTTACCAAGAACCGTCTGTGATATTGTGAAATATTATAGACGGTTTTTATTTAAACTATCTATGATAATGAAGTTATCAGAGACGGTTTGAATTAAAATACATCTATGATATGTTTCTCGCCTCGCAATCTCTTGAAATTTCATAATCTCTCGTTTGAATCTGAGTAGGATTCCGTTCCAAGACACCTTTAGTAAAATGGGCACAACTTTTACATACGGTGTCCATTTTCAACGTTTTTATACTCGTTAGAAAGCATATGGCGAGCCTGATCCAAAACAATGGCTAGCTTGTGCTAGTTGCCCTCTATAACCCCCAAAATTGGGCATCTTTAGCCTCAAATTTGCGTCGCAAGTTTTCGGTTTCTATTTTTACCAAAATTTTCGATCTTCCGTTCAGAATTTGGGGTTTGCCTCAACTACAAAGTTGTAGATCTCATCGAAACCTTTCAAATGAGCATATATAAGCCATATAGAACTTTGCTATTTTATCTTTTAAGACTATCTGTTTACATTGCACCGGTATATACATATATTGTCTTCGATAATTATGTATCACAAACGGTTTGTGGTATATATCCTTGATTGCTGGGCATGTCAATCCTCCCCAATCTAATCCCAACCAATAGAAACCCACCAATCCCTACTCTACGGATTATAGCACCCATTCCGCCAAAAATTTTCCCACTCCCGCCTCTCCCTCCCCTATACATACTCACCCGTGGCCCCGCTGCTCCCTCACCCTCCTCCTCTTCACGTCTCCTAGTGCCACAACTACCACCTTCCTAAAGTGCAGTGGATCGGCGAGCTCGTTGTCTCGCTCTCACGACCACCGCCACTTTTTGTCGAGGTCTCTGAATTTTGACAAGATTGTAGTGGATCAGCGTTCAAAATTTCGACGAAATATCTCCACACCATCCTCCTCCTCGACCTCGACCCTGGTGGCCCTTATGAAGTAGACAGCATGCAAGTCTATAGGCAGCAAGGCGCTGAGGAAGTAGCTAGCTACCAAGACGATGCTCAAGTTGGCACCGGCGACGACGGGCGTCAAATACAGCTCGCACGCTGCTTCTTTTATGTTCTTTCATGGCATGTTTAAGAGTTGGGTTCGTAAGATTAAGAGACGTGTTCTTGCCATATTCTTTCTATGTTAGATGGATAACCTACTCATTATCTTGTTATGCTGTAATGGTGGATTCTAATCTTAATGAAAATAGAATGTGCTATAGTGTTTGCAACTGTATTTTCATGTTTTCAAAGTGCATAGCTAACATTTCTTGAGGCTAGCTAAAAAACAGAAAAATTTAGATATATAATGAACTATCACATACAGTTTTATGGTATAAACTGTCTTTGAAGAACTATCACAGACAGCTCAAACCAAAAACCGTCTGTGATACTTGCACCTCACAGATGGTTCTATCTACCAACCGTCTGTGATGGGAAATTATCACAGACGGTTCTATATACCAACTGTTTGTGATACTTGCCTATCATAGACGGTTGGTAGCTAGAACCGTCTATTCTATGATAGTGTTCTTCATAGACGGTTCTAGTTACAAAACATCTGTGTTGTATTTATCACAGATGGCTCACAAACCGTCTATGATAACCCCCGATTATCACTGACACATAAATTCAGACGGTTCAAAAACCGTCTGTGATGATCCTTTTTGTAATAGTGTATGATGCTGATCATTCAATAATAATGATGATTACATGTTGGTGTTGGAATATGTCAAATGATAATGGAACAATTGCATTCGCATCGTGTGCACACTCATATCATGAAAGTTAATGTAAGTCCTACTTAGGTAGGAGGACAGGCTTTATGATAGGCTGAATATCAATGGATGTTTACTCAGCCATACCGGTATAGGCAATGTGATGGGCAAATGAGCATGTAGTGTAGATTTGCATTGCACTAATGAAATAAAAGAATTACGATGAGATATGTGGATGATAATATATGGAACCTTATAATTATGTTATGTTTACTGTTTTATTATGTATATGTTGAGTCTTTTCGATTTATGCTTACTTTGTTGTTATTTTTAAGTAAATGTTGAAGGTCAGATGCATAGACGGGAGTAGCACATATATTTCACGTGCAATCAATAATTCATATATCACTTTTAGCTATCATATTCAGACTTTAATAGTATATTTAGAAAGTTAGCATTGATAATGGGCCTTATTGCTAATATCTAATTGTGTGCGGATAATGCGATTCGTAGATGCTGATGATCTAAAACAGTTGTTTATCGTTATACTGATGATAGCTATCACCGCTAATATTAAGAATGCTCCTAGGCTGTAGAGACCCGAATATGCAAATCCGAACTGTCCTGTGTATTTTGCACCAGTTCAGGATTACGCTAGTGCACACAGTATAAACAAAGATGAAATATCGACTATACCACGATTTACTAAGAAAAGACTCAAATATTATTAATAATTATCAGAGTTGCGACCTTATGGTCAAGCTTATAGATAATAGCCTAAATGGCTCAAGAAACTTGCAGTGAAAAAATAGAAATAAGTGTAGTACCCATTCGACATGACCACGGGCAATCAACTGGGGAGCGAAGTCCTAATATGTGAAATCGTCGAAGTATCCTCCTTCAAATACCTCCTACTGATCTAGTCCTTCCTCAACTGAGCAAATATAGATATAGCTGTGAGTACATAGAGTACTCAGCAAGTCGTTTATAACAAAGATGCAATATAGAATGCAAGGCTTACCAAAGGATGGCTGAAAGATTAATTTTGTAGAAAGCAACAATTTAAAGGAAATATAAAAACAGATTGAAAAGCGGACTTTGAAAATGATTAATAAATAAGTAATCAAAGGAATTGAGATAAACCACAAGTGAACTGACCATTCACTCCAATAAATCACCCGTGAACGAAGATTCACGTAATGAACCACCAGTGAACCAACTATTCACTTCGCAACTTAACCCATCCAGATTTTTTATGAAAACTCTACCCCTCATGTGAAATCACTGAGCATTATCCATAACCGGGGACATGGCTATTTGAATAGTTTTACACTCTACAGAGGTTGCACAACTATACCCACACGATGTGATTATCCTCATGTTAAGGAAAATCACAACAAGCCTTTTACAATGCTCCATCTCAGCCCGATCTCGCTCGCTAAGGTTTCACCATTGAGTAGGCTAACCACCTAGTCAATAACTGCCTCCTCTTGCGCCAATACAACATCAGTAGCGAAATCAAAGTTGAGACTTCACAAATTATAATGCCAAATCTATCGCATACTAGACATGTGGTTTGCACGATAAAGCTCAGATCAACGGCGCACAAAGTTAAGTCCTTAGACATAACCCAGGCGACACATCCACATCCCTATGTGCAAATTGCACCCCCTTTACTGCACAATCATTCATCCAAGTGAAAACTATTTTTGTATAACCAACACTAATGACACTAGCCATGTCCTGGTACTCAAAATTTATAACTGTGGCAGACCACCACATTCCGATATATCATTAAGTCAAAATTAATTAATTAATCACATGTGATGATGAACCCAAGGTGACTACAAGTATGGCTAAGCTTAATAATCGTACAACCCATGTGACAACTAACAGTGCATCACTAGATAATTACTCATCGTATGGTGCAATAGAATCTTGACATTCAAATTATCAAGGAGGAATTAATCAATTTGGACAATAGCTACCAGGTACAAAAATTTTATAATAAAATAGCAATGCATAATAATTTTAAACAAAATAATATATAATAGATTTGAAAACTAGGTTCAACATGATCAAAGGACACGACTTGCCTTGGCCTTGCTCAGTTAATGGCTCTTAATCTTCAAATCTTGCTTCAGCTCCTTCGAAGACGTGATCTAACGAGAGAAAACGAAATAAAATACAAAACAAATTCAAATAAAACTCAAATGAACTCCAAAAACCACAAAACTAGAACCAAAAGATAGAACTCAATTTTAGATGAATTTAGGAAAAAGAATCAGGTCAATCGGAGCTAGGATGGAGAAGAACGAGCACTCGAAAAATCAAACCTAAGGAAAAAGGCTGAAAATTGAAAAAGGCTACTGTGTTGTGAACCGGGTGCACGAAAAGGCTGGTCTACCACAAACCTGGCTCACGGAACAGTGCACGGTGTGACTCGTTTGCTGATGCGACAGATAAGGCCAACATGGAGGCTAAGCTGGCGGCTGACTCGGCTCGGTCTACGGGTCTATGGAACAGGGGTCCTGACATGTGGTGAATTTGAAGGGATGTGGGGTGTGGGTTCGAGCTGGCACGACTGGGCGCAGACTGAGGCGACGACACGGGAACCGAGGGGTGGCGCGCGGCACGTGGCGACGAAGGAGCGAGGCGAAACGGCAGTGGCGGACTGACCGGCGACAAGACAAAATGCCAGGGCAGCGGCGAGAACGGACGATGGCAAACAGCGGAGAATCACCGGCGGCGGCAAACGACGAAGATGGGGCGATTACAGAGAACGGTTGGCAGGCAAGCTTAGACACGATGGTGAGCTCCGGCGAGAACGACGAACTCGACGAGGCGACGATGCAAGGCTTGGCGAAGACGGCTGCAGGTATGCGGGGAACGAGGGGAAGCAACGCAACCTTTTGTACACGAACGCCGAGGAGTCCGAGGTGGAGACGGCGGCAGAACCCGGCTCGGAGGTAGAGGTGGATTCCACTTCGGAGACGATGATGAACAGTGCGTGCATGCACCAATGAGCGACATGTGGCACGGCAAGGATCAGACGGCTGGCAAAGAAAGCACAAATGCACAGTGCCAGCGTGTCTGGATGCTCAACATGTGCACCCATTGACAGATCCGACAACTAAGGCGAAGGGGCTTAGATGACCGCCACATGGCCGAGGGAAGATCAAATGGCTGGGATTTAATTAGGCTAGATGAACAGTGGTATGCTTGGCCCATTACTGTTTAAAGATTTTTTTGAGGGTTTTTTATTTTCAGAAATTCAAATAAAATCTCTTGAGCTCTAGAAAAAGAGCAATTAAATCTAGAAAAATCACAGAAAAATCCTTGAGACTAGGAACTCAAATATACTTCTAGGGAATGTTAAGTTGTGTTTTGTCGTATTAAATCCTTTTAAATAATAAAAAATTAATTTAAGCTTTTATTAATTCCAAAAAAATCCAACTGGTGGATTTTATTTAAAAAACTTAAAAAAGGCTCTGAAAATCAGGATATTACATAGGCGCATGATTCGAGCATGTGCTCTCGGGCGTTTTTGGGTGTGAGGTTCGATCCAACCTTTTTGTTTGTGCAATATTTATTCTATCTCTTGTCATCCGAAACATGTTTAATATTGGATAGCCCTTTGTGGAGAAATAGGTAGGTAAATTGTTGTTGAAAGTCTTAATAAAGATGACTTCAATTCAGAGAGAATGATAGAAGTGGTATTCCGAGCTCTTTGTTATGCCGAAGTGTTACACCTCGCCGGGAGATGAACATATTAGTCTGGAGGTTAGCCAGCCACCGATGTCGAAGCTGTCCTCTGTTGCCGTCGCTGTCATCTCTAGATTCGTCGTTGTTGCTGTCGCCAACGTCTCCTCTAGATCCGTCACCGTCAATGCCTTGGGCTCCATTGTCAATTCCAGATCCACCGAGGTTGTGCCTCCCATTGGTGAAATCGGCGGCAAAGGCTTACCGATGGCACAACCCATCGAGATCGGTTGGTGGAGCCAACAAATTGGTGGCAGGCGGTGGTATAGATGAGAACGAGAGAGAGGAGAGGTGGGGAGGGAGTACCATACGGGAGTAGGGGTGAAAACGGGTCGGGTTAATCCGATCGATCCGGCACCGAATCCGATTGGTACCGAATCCGACTAGTACCGAATCCGGAGAAAAAAATATGGGTTAGGATATGGTAACAGCAATATCCGTCCGAATCCGAATATCCATTCGAATCCGATACATCTTCAAGTTTGATTTCAGGTTAGTGCTACTATTTGACGTTTCATTTTCTTTTGCAATGGTAAAATAAAATCTTCCACATTAGCTATTAAATAGTAACATCAAGTCAGTGTGTCCTACTCCATTTACTGCACTGTATGCATTCCTTACAAACAAGTAGGGGTGCAAACGAAATGGGTTAATTCCGACCGATCTGACACCGAATTCGATTGGTACCGAATCCGATTGGTATCGAATCCGGAGAAAAAAATATGGGTTAGGATATGGTAACAGCAATATCCATCCGAATCCGATCCGTTTTCACCCCTATACGGGAGAGGTGGGATAGAGAAAGGGTGAGGTTATCTAATTTTTTATTTTTTTTTAATTTATCTGTAGGGCCCACAGATGAGGCTAGAGGAGGATCTAGACACTGAAGGAGATTTCGCTAACTTATACATGCCCTTACTCTAGTTCATGGTGGTAAATGGCATGGCAATATTTAATGAAGAGGCGTCTATAAGAAAAAAGGTAAAATGTCATGTTGAAACTCAAAATTAAGGAGTGGCATGTATCTAGAAACAAAATTTGAAAGCTAGAATAACATCTATTTTGGCAACGGTGGGAGTAGCTTTCATGGTTAGTGGTTTGGTGCAACATTAAAGGTTAGTACAGAGAAATATTGAAAAAATATGCCTCTGTTCTAAAATAAGCAACGTTTTAGCAGTTAACATGATAAGAATATAGGTCTGTGTAACATCTCAATTTTTGCTTTATTTGGAAGAAATAATTTTAAATTAATTATCTCAAGTTATTTGGATTTTTCAGAATATAAAGTTCTGTTAAAAATAAAAATTTAATATCAAAATAGGTTGGAAATATTTTTCATATATTCAAAACATTATCAGTGAATTATGTGAATTTTTCTGCAATTTTTGGAATTTATTTTGTATTTTTCTGACTATTTTAAAGCCTCCTACTGATTTCTGAAATATATAAAAAAATTTTTATATCAAAACCCTTCCTCCGGCCGCCACATGTCAGCCATACATCCGTCCATCTCCGCCCGGACCGATCCCCGCCGTCCGCGCCATCCCGCCTCCCCTCCCTCTCCGTGCGCCACGTGTCGTACATCCGCCGGCTTCCCCGCAGCTAATCCTCAAAGGGATTACCTACCCTTATTGGGTAGGCAATGCCTCCCGCCCGGCCGGTTTACACCGCGCTCTCTTCCTCCCGCTCCTCGCGCGCGTTCGAGCCCGCTCGCGCGCGGTTGAGTTTCTTTTTGTTTTTGCGCTGACAAGCGGGCCCCACCTGTCAGAGACCGCCGGTCTGCGTAGGTCACTGCCAGTGGGTCCCACCTGTCAGGCCTTCGTCCCCGCGCGACCGTTCCTTCTCTCGCGCGTCGTCGCCATTATCGCGCCGCCGCCAAGCTCGCGTTTCGTCTCCTCGGCCGTTACTTCTTCGCCTTTAATGAACCGGGAGCGTCCGCTCGTCGCCGCCGTTAACTGCGCCCGTTTTCATCCGAGGAGATGCCCGTTTCGCCATGGCGTCGGTAACCGTCGCGATTACGCCGGCGAGGGCGTCGTCGGTTTTGCTCCGTCGCGTATAAAGCGAGCCCCGCCACCCTCTCACCCTTCACACTCTCCTCTCTCTTCCGCTCTTGGCGTGCGTTGTCGCCGCCGTGTTTTGCCGTCGTCGTCGAACATCTCCGTCGCCGTCGGTGAGTCTCCGCCGCACCCTCGGTGCCGCGCGCGCGCCTCGGTTCGCGCGCGCGAGCACCGCGCCCGCACGCCGCTCCTCGGTCCGCACGCGCGCGTCGCGCGCGCGCGTGCGCTTCGCGTCGCGACGCCTCGTCGACGCGCTCGACGCGCGTCGTCGATCGCCGGACTCCCGCCTCCGCACCGCGCCATCTCCACCGTTATATCCTCGATGGCTCAGATGCGCCTACGCGTCCTCATCTCGGCCGTCCACGTCCGCACCGCCTCGGCCCCGTCGCCCGCGTCGCGCCACGCGGCATCCATCCACCGGACGCCGCGTCTCGCGCCTCATCACCGCCGCTCATCCGGTCCGAGCCAACGCCGGGATCGAGCCACGCGTTCAAATCCCGGCCGTCCGATCCACCTCCGCCGACAGCCGCGCACCCGCCGCGTCAGCTCCGCCACCTCAGCCTCCACGTCAGTCCTATCCGACGTGTTATGCCACGTGGCAGACACGTGTCCGCCACGTCAGCGCCACGTCACCGAAACCGCCGCGTGCGTGCCACGCCAAGATCGCCACGTCGGCATGCCACGTGTCGGATTTGGTCGCCATGTCGGCAATTTTGTGGGTCCGTGGACTTGGTCCACCGTGGGCTGGCCCCACATGTCAGCCTCTGTAATTTATTTTTAATTCCCTTGCTGACGTCATAATTAGAATTTACTTTTGTAAAATAATTCCAAGAAAATCCATGCTGACGTCATAATTCATTTTCAGTTAAAAGATAATTCCAGAAATTATCTTTTTCCATTTTCTCTGAATTCAAACTTCCAACAGCCATAACTTGCTCATTTTAAATCCAAATTGATCCATTCAAATTTCTAAATTCATCTAAAATTCTAATCTTTCAATTGGTATATTTAGTTTCAATTTTTGAATTTTTGAATTTTTATTTTATTTTATTTATTTGGATTTCTTGATTTACGTGTAGAGACCGATTTGTCTGAGGAACTTCAAGAGCAAGCCCCGGAAAATTTCAACCCAGCGCAGGAAGGCAAGTCTCCTTTGATCATTTTGATCCTATGTTTTGCAAGTTTTCTTTGATCAACTTGCTCAAATGATTTATAAAATGATTAGGTAGTTATTTTAAATTATTGCATGCTTATGTTATATCAAGTGATAATTTGATTTAGAAAATTTAGTTAAATACCCAATTTGTTATACCTTCCATTGAAAATTGTTTACCTTGTACCATTGTCAACTTAGGATATCCCTTTGACTCAATAATGAGTTAGTATTACATCTGTTGAATTTTTAAATACTAGCAAATGCTTAGCGTAGCAAATCAATGTAATAATGCTCAAATGAGTAGCATGTTTGCTAAATGTTTTGATGAATGATTTGTTTGAACATTGGTAATGGATGTTACCATTGTTAAATGATTTGTTTGAAAAGTGGTAATGGATGTTACCACTGTTAATTTAAAAGTAAAAAAATGAATTTCAAAGGGAAAAGTTGACAAGGGTGGATGGAAGGTTTGGCTGGTGCAGTTAGCACAAGAATTTTTGGAATTGTGAATGAACCACCCTGGTCGTTTAAGGACCGACGCTTGTGTTTGTCCAAACTGAGCAAAACAGTGCAACCACAAGTCTATATGGGTACGACCTAGCTAACTAACCTATTAAGGTGTAGTTTAGATATCACCAGTGGTGTATTGAGTGCCAGGGTGTACTGGTTACTCATAGTGAGGGACAGGGTTTACTGTACTCATACGGCGCAAGAGGGGGCTCCGACTCGTGGATTCGAGTTGTGGTGAAACCTTAGCGGGTGGTATCTAGCTATATTGGAGTAGGTGAAAGGCTTTGTGATATTTTATCTGGGTCTCATGCCAAAGGAAGCATGTTGACTATTAAGATAATTGATCTCTTGTGGGTAAAGTGTACAAACTCTGCAGAGTAATAAACTATTCGAATAGCCGTGCCCACGGTTAAGGGCGGGCAAGGAATGCATTCACATGGTAGAAGTTTGATTTTGATTTCAAAATAAAATGGTTTGTCAAACTTGAGAGTGGTATAACTCTCATGATTTAAATCAGTGGTGTAACCGGATCGGGTGGTTTAACCTTCACTAAGTTATTTATCTAATTTCATTTATGAAAAACAAAGATGTTTATCAAATGGCTTTTGAAGTAATTATGTAGATTTGAAATAAATTGCTGATTTTTGCAAAAGAACCATATAGCCTTCCTTTGTGAAGCCTTGCATCTATGCACCTTTCCCAAGACTTCATGAGTACAATTTTGTACTCACATGTTGCTTTACAAATACATTAGCAGAGGATGAAGAAGCTCAAGTGGAGAATTCGACTTACGTGTCGAGTGTGGATACGGTGGATTCTTCCGGATGCTTAGGACTCGTTTCCCGATCGATTACTGTGGCGATTGATGGGTCGATTAATTTACTTTGCTTCCATTGTGTTTATTTTCGTTTTAAGGTTACGTGAACCTTTGTAAGGCAATGACCAATGTAAACTTCAGTTATTATTGTATTAAATCGTGGATGACAATGTACCGTTTTATTCTGGTTATCTGTGTGTACTAGCTTTGATCTGGGACTAGTACGGTAATGCACAGGGGGGTCCGGAAGTATCTACTCCGGGTCCCACAGAAGTGGTATCAGAGCCATCTTGACTGTAGGACGAACCCTAGGTTTTGGGAAGTTTTAAGGACTTATGTTTAAAAAGAATATATTAAAAATATATAAGCTTCTTTGCTTCTACTCTCCTCTTACTTAGTATCTTGTTTCTGTCCTCCCTTTTCACTATTTAAAAACCTTTACTGATCTCTCCTCTTTTCCAATTTGTAGATGGCAGGTTCGTCGTCATCAGCCCCGTGGGATCACTATTCTCATGGCGAGTGAGGAGCTTTGCGACTCTTCTACGGCAGCTAATGCAGCATCGAAGTACACCCAATGACCTATCTTCAGAGGCGGAACACACAGTGATGAGCACGGACTCTGGAGCATGGAGGTGTTCATTTACGCTCCAGACGGGAGGATTGACCCAGTTGAGCGTCATATTGAGTATCCACGGACTTTCTGCTCAGATGCGATCCAGGATGCAGCCCAGTTGGCTATCTCGGAGTTGTGCAGGAGGCACAAGGAGGAGTTACGACGATCACCTTTTGCTTCTTCCGACGGCGAGAGGGACAGACTCATCGAGCTTTTCCGGTGGTGGTGGGCGACCGCGCTTGTCTCACAGTGCGGCACACTCTGGCGGCCAGCGACTTACGCGAGCTCGGCGCAGAGATCGGACTTCTTCGGAGGCTGCTTACGTCGAGCTACGACCACTCCGACACTCTCCGAGCCCAGCTACTGCAGAGTGAGGTTGCCCACGCCGATGCCATTCAGCGAGGATCTGCTGCAGAGGCGAGGTAGAGCGTCTTGAGCTGCTACCACTACACCGACTCCACCGGCTCTGTTGTTGCTCGGCCCGATTCACGGGACCTCGCACTAGGCTTCTGCGAGGAAGAGTGTGCGACGCTCAGTCCGCCACCCGGCGTTGATATTGGAGGATCTAGCCGAGGACGCCGGCTATCTCGCTCCGGTTTTCCGATTTGATCGAGTCGATCACGGTCGCGTTCGCCGAACAAGCTGCCGTGGTTGTGGGCAGAGACACTTATCGATTGAGAGGAGGACCCGAGGAGGATCCGGAGGAGCGCATCATCGTGGAGGATGAGTAGTTAGTTGAGTCGATAGTACCCAAATAATTGTCCACGTTCTTAGAACGCTTTATTATATTTTGGTGTGTTGGATGGACTGTACCAAGCCTATGTGCACTTGTGGTGCAGCCATTCATAAAATTATCTTGATTTCAATAAAGCTTTCCCTAAGTGGTTGCTGGTTTCTTCTTGTGTGTTGGCTTGGGATGTTATTTAGTTTCCCCTAACCTCTTATCTATGCTAGTTCCCTCTTACCTTTGCTAACCACGAAACCGTTTCAGATGGTGAACACAAGGAACAACCCGGGCAGTAGCCGTAACCCTAATGTTCAACCAGAAGACAACATTCCACCTCCGCCAGTTCAAGCTCCCAACATGGAACAGATGATGGCCATGCAGTTGCAACTACTTCAAGCTTTGGCCCAAAATCAAGTCCAACAAGTCCAGCAAGCACCAGTTCAATGACCACAGTCTAAACTTGGGAATTTATGAGAACCCGACCTCCGACCTTTGCAGGATCTGCTGACCCTTTGGAGGCGGATGATTGGATTAAAGAAATAGAAAGGAAACTCAATTTGGCTCAATGTGCAGAGCATGAGAAGGTTCTTTACGCCGCCCACCAACTCAAGGGAGTTGCTGCTAATTGGTGGGATAACTACTGTGCCGCACATCAAGATGCCCAGAATATTGCATGGGAAGAATTTTTGGAAGCTTTTCGTACTGCTCATATTCCTATGAGTATTATGGAAATGAAGAGGAAGGAGTTTCATCAGCTACAACAAGGAAACCTTAGTGTTTCCGCATATCTGAGTAAATTTATCCAATTATCAAGATATGCACCGGAAGATGTGGCGACTGATGCCGCAAGGATCTGGAGGTTTATGGGAGGAATGGACCCCAACCTCAAAGTTCAGTTAGTCTCCAATGACTACCCTACTTTTCAACATCTGGTGAACAAAGCTTTAGTACAAGAAGATGCCCAGCGTCAGCTTTTTGATGCTAGGAAAAGGAAGTTTCAAGCCCAACAGTTTGCTAGCAGTTCCCGTCAACGCCCTACTCAACAACAGTACAACCGGCCTTCAGTGCATAATCATCCAAGGACACCCATTTCTGCGCCTCGCCCTTTGCCTCAAACTCCTAGAACTGGAAATGCAGCCCAACAACAAAGAGAATAGAAATGTAGCTGCAGGAGTGCAATGCTACAATTGCAAAAATATGGGACACTATGCCGCAGCGATTGCCCACGTAAGCGTCAAGCGGTAACCCAGTCCGCTTCAACACGGATCCTACACCAAAGCAAGAGCTCCAACTCTGGTCAAGGACGTGGAAGCCCTCGGACACCTCGGACTCCACACCATTCAACAGAGGCGTATCAATCATGTCACCGTAGAAGCGGCGGAAGATGCACCGACGTAGTTAGGTAAGTTCTGGTTAATTCGATACCAGCAATAATATTATTTGATTACGAGCTACACATTCATTCGTAACAAAAGCTTTTGCTGAAAGAAATAATTGGAATATTTGTTTGCTAAAGAACCTATGATAGTCCAATCTCCGAAAAGAATTGAGGACTAAATTGGTTAGCCCGATTGCAACCATAATTATAAATGGAGTAAAGTTCCTAGCGAACCTTATTATAATAGACTCGATGGCATAGATATAATACTTGGTATGGATTGGTTGATCAAGTATAAAGGGCAGATAGATTGTGCCAATCATGCCATTAGTCTTACCAATTCGACGGAATTCAGATAAGACATGAGGCGCTTATGCGCTCAACGAAGAACATTATGTTAACCAACTTAAAAGGGAAAAAGTTGGAGGATGTGTCGGTAGCTTGCGAATACCTCGATGTTTTCCCGAGGAATTGCAGGGACGCCACGGATCGAGAGATTGAATTTGTTATAAACGGTACTGCAGTGCCCCAATATCAAAAGACCTTATCGGATGTCGGTGACGATTTAGCTGAAATCAAGAGGCGATTCAAGAATTACAAGAGAAAAGCTTCATTAGACCAAGTTCTTCACCTTGGGAGCCCGGTGCTTTTGGTAAACAAGAAGGATGGTAGTCGGCGTATGTGCGTGGACTATAGAGCTTTAAATGAAGTAACTATAAAGAATAAGTATCCCTTACCCGGATCGACGATTTGTTCGATCAACTCAAAGGATCAAGTGTCTTCTCTAAGATTGATCTTGGTCGAGGATATCACCGATTGAAGATTAGACCGGAAGATATACCAAAGACGACTTTCGCCACAAGATATGGACTATATGAGTATACGGTGATGTCTTTCGGTCGACAAATGCCCGGCATACTTCATGAATTTGATGAATAAAGTATTTATGGATTATTTAGATAAGTTTGTTGTTGTCTTTATAGATGACATTCTTATCTATTAGAAACGATAAAGAACATGAGGATCATCTAAGGATAGTGTTGCAAAGACTCGTGAACACCGATTATATGCCAAGTTTAGCAAGTGTGCGTTTTGGTTAAAGGAAATTGAGTTTTGGGACACGTAATTTCAGCGGAAGGAGTATCAGTAGATCTGGAAAAGTTAAGGATGTATTAAATTGGACTCCACCCAAGACGAGAAAGAGATCGAGAAGTTTTAGGTTTAGCTGGTTACTATCGTCGATTCATCAAGGCTTTTCCAAGATTGCCAGACCTTTAACCCAGCTGTTAAAGAAAGAGAAGAAATTTGAATGGAGTAAATCCTGTGAGGATAGTTTTCAAGAGTTAAAGAAGAGGTTAACTTCAGCACCAGTTCTACTGATTTACGGATATTAGAAAAGATTTTGAAGTTTATTGTGACGCATCAAAACAAGGTCTTGGATGTGTACTAATGCAAGAAGGAAAGGTTGTTGCTTATGCATCAAGGCAGTTAAGACCTCATGAAGAAAATTACCCCACTCATGATTTAGAGCTAGCTCTTTGTAGTGTATGCTCTAAAGTTGTGGAGGCATTATCTAATTAGTAATCGGTGTGAAATATATACGGATCATAAAAGTCTAAAGTATATATTCACTCAACCTGATCTTAATCTGAGACAAAGAAGATGGCTTGAACTGATAAAGGATTATGATGTGGAAATACACTATCATCCAGGAAAGGCCAATGTAGTGGCAGATGCCTTAAGTCGGAAGATCCATGTTAGCAATATGTTGATTCAAGACAGTCAGTCAACTCTTCGTGAAGAATTTCAGCGTCTCAATTTGGGAGTGATAAATGAAGGAATTCTGTCTACATTAAAGGTCCAACCCACTTTAGAAGATCAGATCAAGGCAGCTCAGAAAGAAGATGAGTATGTTAAAGAAATAAAAGATAACATGAAGAAAGGCAAAGCACCTGGATTCTCAGAAGATGAAGAAGGAATTCTTTGGTTTGGAAAAAGGATTTTAGTACCGGAGAGAAAGGAAATAAAAGATTTAATTCTAAAGGAAGCTCATGAATCAGGATATTCCATTCATCCCGGAAGTACAAAGATGTATCAAGATCTAAAAGAAAGTTACTGGTGGACCAGTATGAAACGAGAAATTGCAGAATATGTAGCTTTATGTGATATATGTCAAAGGGTTAAAGCGAGCACCAACGACTGCCGGTCTTTTGCAACCTCTGCAGATACCGAATGGAAATGGGAGGAAATCGGAATGGATTTCATAACAGGACTACCAAGAACCAAGTCGGGTATGATTCAATCAGGTTATAGTGGATCGCTTAACAAAGGTTGCACATTTTATACTGTAAAGACTACCTATTCGGAGATAGATTGGCGAGCTCTATATGTCAAGAATTGTATGTGCATGGAGTTCCAAAGAAGATCGTATCGGATAGAGGAACGCAATTTACCTCAAGATTTTGGCAGAAGCTTCATGAAGTTTTGGGCACCAATTTAAATTTCAGTACTGCTTATCATCCTCAAACAGATGGCGGTGAGCGAGTAAATCAGATATTGGAAGATATGCTAAGAGCGTGTGCTTTAGCCAACAAAGCTAGTTGGGATCAAAGTTTACCCTACGCGGAATTTTCCTATAATAACATTACCAGTCTAGTCTGAAGATGTCTCCGTTTGAAGCCTTGTATGGCAGGAAATGCAGAACACCATTATATTGGTCAGAGACTGGAGAAAGTCAAGTATTCGGACCCGATGTCTTGAAGCTAGCCGAAGAGCAAGTTCGATTATACTGAGACCGATTGAAAATAGCACGCACCGGATAAAAGAGTTATGCGAGATAATCGTCGCAGAATGTTGGAATTCGCACCAGGGGATCATGTGTATTTGAAGGTGTCACCTTTAAAAGGGATGCGACGTTTCAAGGTCAGTGGAAAGCTTGCTCCAAGATATATCGGACCATTTCTAGTTATAGCCAGAAGAGGTGAAGTTGCATATCAGTTAGAGCTTCCTCCTCAGTTGTCAGATGTACATGATGTATTTCATGTATCACAGTTGAAGAAGTGCTTAAGAATACCAGAGGAATTAATATCTTTAGAAGAGGTGGATTTAAAAGAAGACTTGACGTATTCAGAATTTCCTGTCAAGATTTTAGAAGAAGCAGAGCGCTGTACAAGAAACAAGACTATCAAATTTTGCAAGGTGCAATGGAATAATCATCCAGAATCGGAAGCAACCTGGGAACGTGAAGAAGATCTTCGAGCAGAGTTTCCTGATCTATTTTTCAGTCTTTCCGAATCTCGGGGTCGAGATTCCTTCTAAGGGGGGTAGGTTTGTAACATCTCAATTTTTGCTTTATTTGGAAGAAATAATTTTAAATTAATTATCTCGAGTTATTTGGATTTTTCAGAATATAAAGTTCTGTTAAAAATAAAAATTTAATATCAAAATAGGTTAGAAATATTTTTCATATATTCAAAACATTATCAGTGAATTATGTGAATTTTTCTGCAATTTTTGGAATTTATTTTGTATTTTTCTGACTATTTTAAAGCCTCCTACTGATTTCTGAAATATATAAAAAAAATTTTTATATCAAAACCCTTCCTCCGGCCGCCACATGTCAAGCCATACATCCGTCCATCTCCGCCCGGACCGATCCCCGCCGTCCGCGCCATCCCGCCTCCCCTCCCTCTCCGTGCGCCACGTGTCGTACATCCGCCGGCTTCCCCGCAGCTAATCCTCAAAGGGATTACCTACCCTTATTGGGTAGGCAATGCCTCCCCGCCCGACTGGTTTACACCGCCGCTCTCTTCCTCCCGCTCCTCGGCGCGTTCGAGCCCGCTCGCGCGAGGTTGAGTTTCTTTTGTTTTGCGCTGACAAGCGGGCCCCACCTGTCAGAGACCGCCGGTCTGCGTAGGTCACTGCCAGTGGGTCCCACCTGTCAGGCCTTCGTCCCCGCGCGACCGTTCCTTCTCTCGCGCGTCGTCGCCATTATCGCGCCGCCGCCAAGCTCGCGTTTCGTCTCCTCGGCCGTTACTTCTTCGCCTTTAATGAACCGGGAGCGTCCGCTCGTCGCCGCCGTTAACTGCGCCCGTTTTCATCCGAGGAGATGCCCGTTTCCGCCGCGAAGCGTCGGTAACCGTCGCAGTTACGCCGGCGAGGACGTGCGTCGGTTTTTGCTCCGTCGCGTATAAAGCGAGCCCCGGCCACCCCTCTCACCCCTTCACACTCTCCCTCTCTCTTCCGCTCTTCGCGTGCGTTGTCGCCGCCGTGTTTTGCCGTCGTCGTCGAACATCTCCGTCGCCGTCGGTGAGTCTCCGCCGCACCCTCGGTCGCCCGCGCCGCCCCTCGGTTCGCGCGCCAGCACCGCGCCCGCGCGCCGCTCCTCGGTCGCGCGCGCCGCGTCGCGCCGCGCGCGCTTCGCGTCGCGACGCCTCGTCGCGGCGCGCTGACACGCTGCGTCGTCGATCGCCGGACTCCGCCTCGCACCGCGCCATCTCCATCGTTATATCTCGATGGCTCGGATGCGCCTCACGCGTCCTCATCTCGGCCGTCCACGTCCGCACCGCCTCGGCCGTCGCCGCGTCGCGCCACGCGGCATCCATCCACCGGACGCCGCGTCTCGCCGCCTCATCACCGCCGCTCATCGGTCGAGCCAACGCCGGGATCGAGCCACGCGTTCAAATCCCGGCCGTCCGATCCACCTCGCCGACACCGCGCACGCCGCGTCGGCTCGCCACCTCGGCCTCCACGTCGGCCCTATCCGGCGTGTCAAGCCACGTGGCGGACGCGTACCGCCGTCGGCGCCACCACCGAAAACCGCCGCCGCGTGCCGCCAAGATCGCCACGTCGGCATGCCACGTGTCGGTTTGATGCGCCATGTCGGCAATTTTGTGGGTCCGTGGACTTGGTCCACCGTGGTGGCCCCACATGTCGACCTCTGTAATTTATTTTTAATTCCCTTGCTGACGTCATAATTAGAATTTACTTTTGTAAAATAATTCCAAGAAAATCCATGCTGACGTCATAATTCATTTTCAGTTAAAAGATAATTCCAGAAATTATCTTTTTCCATTTTCTCTGAATTCAAACTTCCAACAGCCATAACTTGCTCATTTTAAATCCAAATTGATCCATTCAAATTTCTAAATTCATCTAAAATTCTAATCTTTCAATTGGTATATTTAGTTTCAATTTTTGAATTTTTGAATTTTTATTTTATTTTATTTATTTGGATTTCTTGATTTACGTGTAGAGACCGATTTGTCTGAGGAACTTCAAGAGCAAGCCCCGGAAAATTTCAACCCAGCGCAGGAAGGCAAGTCTCCTTTGATCATTTTGATCCTATGTTTTGCAAGTTTTCTTTGATCAACTTGCTCAAATGATTTATAAAATGATTAGGTAGTTATTTTAAATTATTGCATGCTTATGTTATATCAAGTGATAATTTGATTTAGAAAATTTAGTTAAATACCCAATTTGTTATACCTTCCATTGAAAATTGTTTACCTTGTACCATTGTCAACTTAGGATATCCCTTTGACTCAATAATGAGTTAGTATTACATCTGTTGAATTTTTAAATACTAGCAAATGCTTAGCGTAGCAAATCAATGTAATAATGCTCAAATGAGTAGCATGTTTGCTAAATGTTTTGATGAATGATTTGTTTGAACATTGGTAATGGATGTTACCATTGTTAAATGATTTGTTTGAAAAGTGGTAATGGATGTTACCTTTGTTAATTTAAAAGTAAAAAAATGAATTTCAAAGGGAAAAGTTGACAAGGGTGGATGGAAGGTTTGGCTGGTGCAGTTAGCACAAGAATTTTTGGAATTGTGAATGAACCACCCTAGTCGTTTAAGGACCGACGCTTGTGTTTGTCCAAACTGAGCAAAACAGTGCAACCACAAGTCTATATGGGTGCGACCTAGCTAACTAACCTATTAAGGTGTAGTTTAGATATCACCAGTGGTGTATTGAGTGCCGGGTGTCTGGTTACTCATAGTGAGGGCAGGGGTTTCATTGTACTCATACGGCGCAAGAGGGCTCCACTCGTGGATTCGAGTTGTGGTGAAACCTTAGCGGGTGGTATCTAGCTATATTGGAGTAGGTGAAAGGCTTTGTGATATTTTATCTGGGTCTCATGCCAAAGGAAGCATGTTGACTATTAAGATAATTGATCTCTTGTGGGTAAAGTGTACAAACTCTGCAGAGTAATAAACTATTCGAATAGCCGTGCCTTACAGTTAAGGGCGGCAAGGAATGCATTCACATGGTAGAAGTTTGATTTTGATTTCAAAATAAAATGGTTTGTCAAACTTGAGAGTGGTATAACTCTCATGATTTAAATCTGGTGGTGTAACGGATCGTGGTTTAACCTTCACTAAGTTATTTATCTAATTTCATTTATGAAAAACAAAGATGTTTATCAAATGGCTTTTGAAGTAATTATGTAGATTTGAAATAAATTGCTGATTTTTGCAAAAGAACCATATAGCCTTCCTTTGTGAAGCCTTGCATCTATGCACCTTTCCCAAGACTTGCGGAGTACAATTTTGTACTCACATGTTGCTTTACAAATACATTAGCAGAGGATGAAGAAGCTCAAGCTGGAGAATTCGACTTCTGTGCCGAGTGTGGATACGGTGGATTCTTCCCGGATGCTTAGGACTCGTTTCCCGATCGATTACTGTGGCGATTGATGGGTCGATTAATTTACTTTTTGCTTCCGCTGTGTTTATTTTCGTTTTAAGGTTCTGTGAACCTTTGTAAGGCAATGACCAATGTAAACTTCAGTTATTATTGTATTAAATCGTGGATGACAATGTACCGTTTTATTCTGGTTATCTGTGTGTACTAGCTTTGATCTGGGACTAGTACGGTAATGCACAGGGGGGTCCGGAAGTATCTACTCCGGGTCCCACAGTCTGGTTTGAATTGTCTTATTTACCTCTATTTAATTACCTTGGTAGTGTTTGCATCACATGTGTTGATTGCATCCACATTAAAGAGAACCATGGGTAGTTTGGAAAGAAGTATGTAAATATCACCTTGGAATCCTCAAACATCACTTAAAAAAGGACATTTTCCAACAGCTAAAATGCCACTTATTTTAGAATGGTACTCTCTCCATCCATATTTATAAAACGTAGTTTTGAATGGCAACGTCCATAAATACAAGGTGTATTTTATGTTCCAATGCAAAATTAGTGTGGTATTTCTTTTTTATCACTAATAAATATACAATGTTATTTGTTATTATCTACATGCATGTATTGAATATAGTGCTTAGAGACAATAATTAGGAGTAATTTAGCTATTTTTACTATCTCTTTAGTCTATGTACCAAGAGAAATTACGCTTTATAAACTTAGATGGAGGGAGTACTACATGTTTGTCAAAGTAACAGAGCTCAACTATGTTAAGGCATGGATGGGTATCTTAATCCAGTCCAATTATCCAACTACTGTTCAAGACAAAAGATACGTACGCGTTCTACCTTCATGTTTATACAGGTTAATACCTGAACTGAAATGTTAAGATGGCGGCACAGAATGATAATCTACAAAAGGGAACAAGATCAACCTTGCTTACATCCGAACCAGATGCACACTCAGTTGCTTTCTGATAAAGATATTGCGACAAATTCTTAAGGCCCTTTCATTGATGCAATACTGAATAAATCCATGGAAAGGTAGCAACAATCGACAGAACGCAAGCACACGGAATCACATACGTATATGTGACGACCCACGTTATTACCATGGGGTAATAAGGCTAGTCAACGGATTATTATTCGTTTTAGCCGATAAAACATCGCTCTAACGAATAATAAGCCCATCAGAGTGTTGCAGCAGAACAATAATTAGAGACACAACATGATATTACAAGAATATCGCCACCCAGGGCTACAGTTTATTACAACACCTCAAGGGTTTGAATATCATAATCTTTAGAAAGGAAAATATTCTAACTACTTCCTATTTAAAAACGACTCCACACGGGGTTCCGCCTTGTACCCATTGTATTCCGAGTCCACGGTATTCCATCCAGGCTGAACTGACATACTCCTAAATAAGGGAAGATAATAGCAAGAGTGAGTACAGAAGTACTCAGCAAGCGTTATTAGCAAAATGCACAGAATGCTTATCCTTTACACTTTTAAGAATATCAATTACTATTCTCAATCTCTTGCTCATTCTTATACTCTTTGTCTTCCTCAATTTCCTTCCCATGACTTATAGAAAATAAGGTTTGTTTGTTAGGTTTTGAAAGAATTCCAGATTATTAATTTAGAAAACTATTGAACATTCATATGAACAGCAAAAATCCCCATAAGTTTCCGTAATTCTCCTTTCCCGGAGACAGGCATGAATTCATGATTTGTATAGCATTGCGCAAGCTTGTATCACTTTACCCATCACTACTCTGATCCTGGTGGCTTCCCGGATCTCCGCATTTCCTTAGATGTGGTGCCTAGATTAGAATACAGTACTTTCACATCTATCTTAGTAGATTATATCTCCACCTAGTTATTCACAAGTGGCAGCCTGGAGCGGTGTACCACCCTCACTCAGACCCACCGAAAGTGATATAACTATTGGCTGGGGTGGTTTCTGACCCTCGCCCAACACCCAACTGCGTAATATATCGCCTTAGCGTACCCCGCTTCTGGTCTCTTGACCAGTCCTGGGTTCTTGCGATCCGCCTCCCCCACTTCTGGCCTACTTGCTAGTTCTGGGTTCTGCGCGGCTGTGGATCCCCCACTTCGGTGCTGGTCCGGCTCTTGTAAGTTCCTCCCCTAATTAATACTTACCTATGTGGAGAATATAATACTTTGATAGAGCTACTAGTCTGTCCGTCCTCGAACGGAATGTTGGTTGATATAGTTTGGTACAGTCTGTTCACACGGATGAAGTTTGTAATTCCTTATATTCTATTCTTATGCAGAGGTCCCAAACCTACCCGCTTGTTAGTTGCCAAGGCAACCTCTGTCCACCTTCTTAATTAACTTAGGTGGCCAACTGCTCCATCAGTTGCCATCTATCTCTTTTCTCTTATCTCTTATAGCCATTGCTCGATTGAAACCTTATTTATTTCTTTCATGCAATATGTCTACTACGACTTAATTTATGAACATATAATAAAATATGAGGTGTCGATGTGCTTGTGCTAGACTTCGCTCCATTTAACCCGATCACGGTAATCGAGGTTAATTTCGGTACACTACTCGTCATTCGACATCATCGTACTAGCGTTGTGAGATATGGTTGATCTAGTAGGTATGCCCGGCGTTTTGTTGGTTCCTAGCAATTTTTTATTACATAAAATTAATTAGATGCATGTACGAATATAACGGCAAACATTAATCCTAACCGATTTTGCGTATGCAGTTATGCCTATTTAATTTCTAATAGGTACGTACGTATTTATCCAGTTTTCTAAGTAATGATTATTCAGATAAGTTCTTCCTTCTTGGTACCGATGCTTTCCTCGCATTTAATACTTGTGACGAGTTCAATTATAAATCCAAAAGAAAATGGTTCTTAATTAATCAATTACTTCATTCCTTAATTAAAATATACTTAGGCGTCCTTATGGGATTCATAAATTTTACTTTAGTCATTTGCATCTTTTTTTACAGCTTAACTGCTATTTAAATCACCACATAATTTTAATCGCTACTCATAATCTTAACTTGACAAGTACTATTTTAACTCAGCACATGTTATTCTAATCGCCGCAAATAGTTTTAAATCTTCTGACAGCTATGAATTTATTCTAACAATTCAGAATAGTTATAAGTGGATTTCTACAGTTCATAATCAACTATAAAATTAACTAGGCATTTAAATGCGCAATAGGGGTCTCAATGATATTATAATAATTTACTTCGCTTGCGTGCAATTTCCAGCTTACAGGCATCATATAATTTATTTTTAATATCCAAGAATATTTGCTAGGAAAGTTCTATGATTTAATACTATCCAGGTTAATTTGGTATTCAGTTACAACCCCAAATGATTTAATTGGCAATACCTTAGTTGAATTGGTACGGGCTATGTTTTAATCTACTGAGGGCGCTTAATTTATTCTAGTCATTGTAAATACTGATTACTGGTGTTCTACTATTTAGATGGACTTAACCAAATTATCTGGGTATTTAAATGCCGCAACAAAATGGTCTAAGACTACAGTCCCTTAATTTAATCCTTACGCGTACAAGTTTAATTGACGATACACGGATTTAATATACCTGCTTACTAGTTTTAACCCATTGATGGTATTAAACTTATTATAATAACCTGAAAAATATTCTGGGCTTCTATGACCTAATCTATGGTGTTGAGGAGATAATATGGTCTAGTTAATCGAGCCAAATTTTGCTAAATGGTGCTTGCATGGTTTGTAGCTTTTCACTTCGCTTAGGGTTTCTTATTGGTTTGTAATGGTCAACTAACAATTGACTTTATTCGACTGACATTATTTACGTGTGTAGAAATTTAAGAATATTATGTTGACACTGATAATTTATACTAAGTCTCAGATAGTTCTTAAAGGAATTTTATTATCTTGTGCGGCTAACATTTAATTACATAGTTTTTAGGACATCCAGTGAATTTATTTACCTGTGATAACTCTTATACGACGAGATTTCTATAATACACATCTTTTAATGAGGATTCCTAAATTTCACAAAATTTAGCCTGCAACTTTATTTCTTCCTATTTTACTTTATTTTCCCCTTTTTTTTCATCTCCTCCTTTTTTTCCCTTTTCCTTTTCTTTTTCTTTTCCTCGTTTTCTTTCTCTACCTATCTGGTCGGCACCTCATTTCTCACCTCTCTTTGTCGCTCTGCCAGCTCTTCCGTTTTCTTCGCCTGATCTGGATCTCCCGCTCGGTGCCACACCGCCGGCCCCCGGCCTTGGCGCCTCCACCGCCGACTCCTCCCTGCACCTCCTCCTTCGACTCGGCTTTGAGCCGCTGCTCCGCCGTCCTCGAGTCGCCGCACGGCTTCGCCGCCACCGGCGCCTCCCCGTGGTCGTCCGAGCTGCTAGCGCCTCTGGTTCCCCTCTATGTCAGTCTCTTAGGCCTCTCGCCGACTTTGGCTCCTTGCCACCCGCTCCTCGTGCCATTATCGGTAACCCTAGGTTTAGGGCTTTTGCTTGTCGGCCCCGATTTGCCCTTCCACCTCCCTCTTGACTCACTTCTTCTACTCCCTCCCCCTCTATTTCTTCTATCATCGGCTAGTAATCTTTGTGATGGCTCATGGTACTCCAGTGATGCTATGTGACATTCGGCTAATTGCTTACTAGCTATGGACCGCATGGTTCACTCCTGAGAATTTGAGGCTATTGTTGAAATTGAATGGTGGTGCCTTAGCGGTCTGGTAGTGCCGTGGGCGCTAGGGTTACTATGCTTGTTCGCCTTGGTTCCTGGTCTCACTAATTTGCTATGTTCTTCTAGTTGATTAACAATTGATGGTGCTCTATTGTTTTACTAGGTTGCATGTGTGGTTTTGAATACTGGAATCATAGGAGATTGGGGCATGGATTACCTTTGTGGAATGGTGGTTGGGTTGATTTTGGGAAGGAACTGGGAATGGCTATGGCGTCGCTTTTCCCCTGCGTTGGCCGTGTGCTGACTGTGTGGTGGTGGCCTTCTCCTCCTACAACTTGCTAGCCTGTGGTTTTGCTCCTTGCCACCTTCTTGCTCCTAGTTGACTTGTTCTGACGCTGGTCTTGCGGTGGCCGGTGAGGCTTGGCTGTGGAGTTTGAGGGTTTGGGGATGGGGATGGGAGAGGGGTGGCCTGCAGGAGCTGTGGTCTTCTTCTCCCATCCCTTTGCTCTTGGTTGGTTTGGGGGGAATGGTGTGGGGCAAAGAGGTGGCCTTCAGCCGTGGTGATGGCTTGGTTTGCTGTTGTGTTGTGCTGGTGGTATTGGTGTTCAAGTGAAGTTTGGCTTCTCTCCTTGCCTTGCTGGCTAGTTATGCCCCCTGTGGCTTACGGCCGTGCGTTCTAGATGGTGTGTGCTATCCCTTACTGTAGTGTTACTGTAGCGACCGAATGATATTTTAGAATTTTGGCCATTTTGCCGGTTGCTATGGTATTGGGATCAATTTCAGGTTTATTTATGCCGAGTGATGAGTCTACGGTTGTGAGAGGTGCCAACTGGCCCCCGGACGGTCAGGTATCTCCGTGAACGGACTGCCCCGACCAAACTAAACTTCTAGGGCTCTGACGGCAATTTCTTTCTTTAACTCTTTTCTTTTGTTCAGTCTTTTTCGGTATTGCAATTACTGGTTCGCTCTCAAATGGAATAGTTGTGTGGTGGTAGTTCGACGACAGTTTCTAATATATGAGATGGTTTGAGTGTATTCTGACTTTCTCTTAATATTGATGTATAGATGAGAATGTATGTTACTCGAATATAATTTTTATTTTCTGTTAATCCAGATGCGAATGAATATGTATGTGATAAACTTGGTGTAAATTAAGTCACGCACTTCCTGAGTGAATACAATTGTACTGCAATTGCTTAGTTTTTGAGATGGTTATTTGGTTGAGACATGAGATTGTATATTTGTTTTAATTTGTACTATCGCTATTATGTAATGCAAATTGTAATAGTTTTATTTGACCTGATATAAGTTCTAATTGTCACTCAATGGATGTAATTGATTTTGCCATATACGGATTGTGATCAATTACTATTGTACTATGGATTGTTAGATATATTTTAATTGAGTTGAAAGTTTTTACTTGTCGTGCAATCAATTTTTATCTCACTCTAGTCTATATAATTTGGTCTTCGCCCTCACCGATGGGATTGCGGTGGTAACGTAATTATTTATCATTCGTTGGTTTCGCCCTACATAGATACACAAAAAGTTTAATTTCCTCCATATTTTAGATCATTAATTGCATAATTAATCTTGTTTAACATTGTAAGCCGCCGTTTATGGTTAATCAAAGACATGGGTCGTTACAGCATACCAAATCCAGCCATAAGTCATAGCATCCCTTGAATGTAGTAGCGAATACAGGGTGTGCCACAACAATCAACATCGTCCCATTCGATCCAGATGACCGAATCTGTTCTTAGTAATAATCGTGTGAAACTTTCTTTCAGAAAGGAAGGTGACTGATTTTGTCGGATCCCAAGTTTACTAACCTGGAGCCCTCTGTGAAAATGTTGCATTATTCCCTGGATCAGTAGATAATGCTCACAGATACAATGCTGCATCATTTCATACACGACAAAACCATACATTACAATACCAGAGTTCAAATAGACCGCGTCGGGCCGAGGTTACAATAGGGTCGTAAGGCCAAATGTCTTACAATACACAAAGAGCGGAAGCGGAAGTGTACATAAGCGGAGGGGCACAACACGCCACAGGCAAGCGATTGGGTCAACTTTGGGTGCCACTGCTATTAATCAGAGACCTGACCAATAACGGATGCACCCACCAAAACTAGCCTGGTCAACCGGACTGTGGCGAGAGGCAATACTACCGATGCCTAATCTAATATCCACCATCTTCATTGCCTTCGGCATCCTGATACTCGTGGTAGGCGTAGTGCCCTTGATTCACAGCCTCTGATGGGGGTTAAGAGCGAGGGTGAGCACACTTCAACGTGTTGCACGAGCCAACACACAGAATGCATATATCTAGTGATGCAAGGCTAAACAATGGTGGCTCGGGTTCTTTTATTTGCTTAAAGCGAATTATCAATAACCATAATTTAAAAGTCCCTATGACCTAGCATTTTACAAGAACTTATGATTTGATAATTTAAAGTATGCAATAATTCATAATGGGGTAGGTTCCATCCACCGATTACATGGTTCCATCCACCGATGCTTACTTTTGATTAGCAGGTTACATCCACCTAGATACCAGCATTGGAGTACATCCCTCCAGGAAAATTTACCCAAGTCCGGCTACATCCGCCTGATAGGTTTTCATTCCCAACCTCAAAAGTTTTTGAAATAGAACTAACTCGAGGAAGATTTCCATGTCCGCCCTTGATCGTGGGCACGTCTATTCGAATAGTTGTGTAAATACACTCTGCAGAGAATGTACATCTTTACCCACAAGAGATAATCGTCCCGACGGTTCTACATGATTCCTTAGGCATGTAGATCGAGAGACTACCACGAGGCCTTTACAATACCTCACTCTCTAGTATGTCACTCCTATGGGGTTGCTTCCATAGGTTGTGCGGGATGTCTACCATAGGTTAGCGTAGTTGGACTCCACTCTCCACATACGCTAGCCTAGGCAACGTCACCTACATCCGGTGTCCCTTTCCATGGGGGGCTTTTAGTGCCCACCTACACACGTTTGCCGTGAGATGACCAGAGAGTCTAGTAAATTATTCAGCCAAGCCTACAGTATGCCAGCTTGTGGTTGTACTGTTGTACACGGAAGGGTCCACACAGGATTAAGTCCTTAAGTTGTCCAGGCAGTTCATTCCACAAACCCTGTGCTACATCCACACCCACCGCTCTTTCCACCCGCCCAAACAGGTATAGCAGATTTTAGGGTTTTGAGAGGCATAACACAATTTAACATAAGTATTCAGCCACATACATCCCATGACTATCCCAAAACAAGTTATCATGAATAAACAATGATGATCAGGGTTGCTAGAACCCTGGACTTAACAAACTAGCATGGCATTAATAGGACTTATAACTACCATAGTTATCGTTTTTATCTAGGGCGACAATGATCATGTGAAGTTGAATCATTACCGGTGGGTATCTTCTTATTGGGTAGGCACATGGTTGCTAGCTACCTTAAGAGTAACATATTTTTGGCACATAAAATAACACATGCAATTTGTAGCAGTTGAAATGAACACATCTTCACATAAAATATAGGCACAAAATGATCAAAGTATCGACTGCCTGGATCAAGAGCTTGGGGGTCTTGTGCTGCTTCAAGCGGGAGCTCGTTCGCGTCTTCGAACTCTACTCAGGAGATCGAACCGAAAAAGCAACACAAAAGAGCGAGCGCATGATAAATACCAAATAAAATAAACAAAACTTAAACTATTTCAAAACTGAACCAAAACAGAACCATGAGATAGATCCGGATTTTAGAAAAATTTAGAATTTGGTTTCATTAAATTTGGAGCTATGGTTATGAAGTTAGGGCTTTTCAATGTTTTAAAATCCTGAAAATTCAGAAAATAAAAGGGGAGAGAGGGTATGAGCTGCTGACAGGTGGGGCCCGAGGGGAATTAAATGATGCTCGGTAATCACTGCAACTCTGCAGCCGGCGGGTGGGGTCACAAATAACCAGGTTATTACCGGATAACGGCGGCTTAAGACAGCATTATTGCACTTAATGGCCGGTTAGGGAGGTATTTAACTAGTGAAGTTAATGCCCGGTTGCTCTCTGCGCTGACTCATCCCGGCCGCAAGGGAGGCAGAGCCGGCCGGCGACGGAGAGGGCCCGGGGGCACGGCGGCGTCGGCCAAAATGGGTCACCCACCTAGGTGCGCATCTCGGGGAGGAGCGAATCGGCCAGATTCGGCGGGGCGGTAGCCGGCAGCAGGGCGGTGGCCGAGACAGGGGAAAGGGGGTGCCGGCGGCTCGGGCCATGGGGGTTCGATTCCTCGGGGGTGAAGTATACCTGGGCATCCCTGAGCTCACCT
Source organism: Dendrocalamus sinicus (assembly GCA_036346575.1). NCBI lineage: Eukaryota > Viridiplantae > Streptophyta > Magnoliopsida > Poales > Poaceae > Dendrocalamus > Dendrocalamus sinicus. The sequence continues at coordinate 9,342,968 of CM070663.1, forward strand.
AGGGCGTCAGCCGAGGCCGAGGTGGAGCAGGGTGGCCCGGCGGCGGAAGCGTGCTCGGCGGTGAAGAAGGAGACGACTCGCTGGGGAGGGAGGCGGGGTCCGGCGACGTGGGGGCAGTGATCGCGGGGTCCAGGCGATACTCCACGCGCGGGGAATTGGCTCGAGATGCAGCGGTTCACCGATGGGATCCCGGCGCTGGAATCGGGGAAGAAGGAACTTGCCGGCGGCCTGCAGGGGGAGATAAGCTAATTAGGCAGAGGAGGGAGGGAAAGCAAGTGTGAGTTCGGGGAGAGGCCGAAAGGCTCCGGACGTCGACTGGGTGGCGTTGGCAGCGGGGATTGCCGGAGAAGCCCTTTCGGCAGAGGAGGCGGTGAAAGGGGAAACTTGAGCTAGCGGTGATGGGGAAACGGAGCAGAGCTCATTGCCCTTTTATAGCGCCGGGGAAGGAACGGGACGCCAGGGGGCCACAGCGGCATGGCGCCGAGCGCGTCGTGGCGTCAGCCCTGTGCGGCCACAGTGCGGGCACTACGACCGGTGGCTGCCGGGCATGAATAAATGCGGGGAGTGCCGCTCGGTCCGATGGTCGCAAGGGGGGGCGTGGCGCAGAGGGTAAAGATGAGCGACGCCGAAGGGATGGACGTGACCCGGGAAGGACTACGGCGGCGCATGGAGGGGGAAATGGCGCACGGCCGGGCACAAGCCGAAGCAACCGGAGGACGCGCGGGAGGTGATCGGGGATACCGTCGCTATCGGGGCACTGAAGGCGAGGAGCGGCGCTGAAGACGAGGGTTGTCGCCGCATTCACTCGCCGGCACGGGTGGGTGGAAGAGGATGGCGAGCGGCGGCAAGGACAGAGGGAGGAGGGGAGGGCGCTCTGCGGCTAGAGAGAAGAGGGGAGAGGAAGAAAGAAGATGGGCGGTCGGGATGGAATGGGGAAAGGGGGATGGCCAAGATTGAAAGGGCTTTTGCATTAGTCAAGAATATATGATATTTTCTTTCTTCCCCTTTCTTCTTTTAAAAGATTAACAGCAAAGCTTCTTTTGCTGAAGTCTTCTAATTTTGGAGGTACATTTCAAACTCTAGATTTTTAAAAAGTTACTTTGAATTACTCTTTGGGAGGGGACAAGGTTTTTATTTTAAATAGCTTTTGCACTACATAACAATTTCTTTTTGAAAAGCAAAAAGGACTTATCCACTGAGAATAAAACTTTTTAAGTTCTTTAACATAGGTTTGAGATTTACAATAGCACCAAGTTTTTGTAAATGGGATGTTACAGATTTATTAATCATTCACAGATAGATCATCTACGCTACAAGCCGTCGGAATTCTGGGTGTTACTCATAAATCATGATACATGAACATTAGACAGAGCTAGATGCTCCCTAGCTCAATGGCCTTCTGGAAGCAGCAACTAATGAGACTTGTCGATGAACATGGTGCTAACTGCATATGCTTCTGAAAAAACTGATGAAGCCAGGGTGCTTAATAAACACAGGATGTGCTTAATGACACAGAGGTTTATACAGGAAATCTTATATTTTGCACACACACACACAATGTATCACGTACACGGCCAACCTAAGCTGACAAAACCTTTTTCAATCCTTTTTTTTTTATCGAAAACGGAAAATAGGCAATCCTTTTTTATTAATATTTATATAACAAACCAAATTGAAGTTAGAACTCATGTAAGCCTCTCTTCTATTGTTTCTATCATAAATCTTTTCTAGGGGATGAAAACTTGCTAGGAATTCAGTACAATGGCGGGATTTTGCATACATAGCATAGCTATCAAGTCACAGAAAACCACAGATAAAAACATCTTTCATTGAAATCATGCATTTCATTAAAACAAAGAACGATGGCACTTGCACCTTGTTACAAATAATCTTGACTTAGAGTTCAAGACGTAGTAGAGTCTGTCTTCATATGTAACTCAAGTTGAAATTGAGTCCAACTTGAAGTCTGAATCGGAATAGGAGTAGGAGAGTTTTATCCCTATATATTGGGGAGACTTGTACCCAAATTTAAAAGTAAGAAAAAGTAAGAAAAAGGAAGGAAAAAAGGGGAGCAAATAAGAGAATAAAGAAATTCAGAAATTTCTTCCGTGTTCTCTCAGATTATTTGCGATGTGTGTGTTTTCTCCTCGGATCAAAGTTGTAACAAGTGGTATCAGAGCCATACGAGATCCGATCGGAAGAAAAAAAATCCGGCGAAACGTTCGCATTTACACGGCGTCTGCTCGCGAGTATGTCGTCGGCAATCGGCATAGCTCTCTGGTGCCGGAGTAGCTGCGGTGGCCTTCACCAAGAAAGGCTTGCGTCTTTCGATGGGCTCCGCGTCTCGCCGCCGCCAGCCCTGGGAGTCTGCTCGTCCAGGCGCTTGTTCCGTAGCCTCATCGTCAAGGTTGCCACTGTCGTCACCCCAAAGTATACCTCACTCAAGCCTCTGGGAGACAGAGTGCTTGTGAAGCTTGGTGCTGCCGAGGAGAAGACAGTTGGTGGTATTTTGCTTCCATCGACTGCGCAGTCTAAGCCTTAGGGAGGCAAGGTTGTTGCTGTTGGAGAGGGAAGAACCATTGGGGATAAGAAGGTGGAGGTCAGCATACAAACCGGAGCTCAAGTTGTATATTCAAAGTACGCTGGGACTGAGGTCGAATTCAATGACTCCAAACATCTTATTCTAAAAGAGGATGATATCATAGGTATTCTTGAGACCGATGATGTCAAAGACATGAAGCCTCTAAATGATCGGGTTCTCATCAAGGTTGTTGAGGCTAATGAAGAGTTGAGTCAGGGACGTCGAGGAGATGTGTCACCGTTCTGTGTCAAGTATGAGTTTAGTAAGTCGTAATTGAGTCCGACTGCCTTAATGTTTTAGAATCTTTGTATCTGGGTGGACCAGTACCAGTTGAGTTGAGTTCCTACATACAGCTTATATGTAGAACGCTTCATGTGGAGGCGTGGCTGGTAGTTCATAATGCATTTAGACTAAAACTAGAGTATGTCATGTGCTATATATTATTGTATAACAGCTTGTGTATTGACTTGTGATGCTTGATATTTTATATGTAATTTATTGTTAACTGTTAGAAATAATAGCTAAGTAGATAAATGTGGTGACCTCAAGTATTGATAGTTCGGTAGACAGGAAGCGTGGTGATGGAGATTGCCATGCTAAAGGCCATACTATCTCATAGTTTAGGGCCTGTTTGGGACTGCTCCGCTCCAGTTTTTCCAGCTCTGCTCCACCAACTCCACTATGGAGCAGCTCCACTCTGGAGTTGGTAGAGCAGGTGGACCTGTTTGGCATGCAGCCTGACTCCAGCTCCATGAATAAGACGTTTCCCTATGAAAGGTCTAATATGCCCTTAGATTATGTTTGACGTATTTTTTTGATGTATATAAGCATATGTGAGTGAATGTTTTTGTTACCAATTGGAATATGGTAAAAAAAATATTATGATTGTAATTAATTTAGTCGAAAAAACAAAAAACACATACGTATACAATGTCTGACTCTTTTTTCTTGAAAAAGAGAGAAAAGAGCAGAACATCTCGTCTTCACGTTATGCCTAGGGGATTTCACAGATAGGATTACACGAAACGCAAAGGATTATGACTCACTGAACACTGATACAGCCGCCGGAGTTGACGACCTCCGCCGTCGCGTCATCGTCAAATAGGAAAGCGTGCCACCCAACGATCTCCAGATCCATGGCTGAGCCGTTGAGGTAGAACAAGTAGTTTGTCTCGCCAGCAGCCGCTTGCCGTCTCCCGCCGATTCCGAGAGTGGCAACTTGCCCGCGTAGTCCGCCAGTGGCCAGCGGCGACGGACGCGGCAGGTGCCTCGTCCTGGGGAGGCCAAGACCGGCGGCTTGGGCAAAGTCGAGCTTCTCAGCCGATGGAGGATCACCGGATCCGTCGATTCCGACTATCTCCTCGCCGGCGGAGCGCCCTTTGTTGCCGGATTTGTAGTGGCGGCGCTTTTTTTTTTTGCGAACGACCATGCGGGAGGAGGGAGATGCCGTGCCGGATGAAAAAAATGAAGGGTTAACGAATCGGTACGCTGGGTATGCTGTGTAACGAGTGGCATTGGTGGGTAATTTTCCCCCAACTCCATGAGGAAGTACAAAACTATAGATTCTGGACTACCCCTTGAGGAGCTCCACAAAAAACGTAACTCCACCTTTTTTCTGGAGCGGAGTTCTTGGAGTTGGACCTGTTTGGCTAGACAACTTGGGAGCAGAGCTGGAAAATTTGGAGCAGAGCAGTCCCAAACAGGCCCTTAATATGATTTAATTGTGAATGTTTTTATGTTTCTGTTATACTATTATTTATGTTATTATTATCTTAGGTGTTTTTAACCTAGCACGACCTTGCCCCTGTTTTGCTCTGAAGCTTCATGTATACTGTGGTAAAGGCTTATATTTGCACTAGCTTCATAAATTCCAATGGAGTAGAGGGTTCCTATGTTGTGCTTACCAGTGTAGAAGATGCCTAATAATAGCTGTTATTTTGAACTACTCTATCCGAAGCCACAAGTAAATGTCTGATCATTTCATTGTAGTCGTCTCCCACGAGATCGTCCATGTCAGGCAACGAATCAGTATAGATGAAATGCAGCAGGGCCCTGAAAACAGCAGGCTGCAATGGGCCATCCAAATCGCAAAACACAGAGCGCATCCTATGGACACAAAATCGAGCACTCCAAGACAAAAGAAAAACTCGAGTGCTCTTTAGCAAGTTTTCATAAATTAATACTTACTGAAATAGTATCTCCAGATTTCACACCATATAACAGACGAGTGACTTTGACGGTACCGCGTGATTAGAGTCCAGATTTCAATTCTCCAGATTTATTGAACGGGTCTCCTTGATGGCCGAGGACTTTGACCCAGTGATATTTTGGCCAAACATCTCTCCTGCCTGTGTTTATGTAATGCTTGGTTCATATGCTTCTACAGCTAGGCTCTGTTGTTCTTCCAGCGAAAATTCTGAATGGAAGATCGAAAATTTTGGTAAAAATAGAAACAAAAAACTTGCGACACAAATTTGAGGCTAAAGCTGCTCAATTTTGGGGGTTTATAGAGGGCAACTAGCATAAGCTAGTTATTTTTTTTGGATCAGGCTCACCGTATGCTTTCCAACTGTTAGACCATATGGTTAGGTTTAGGATATTTTGGTGATGAATAATTGACAATGGTTAATTTATTATGATGAATAATTGGTGATTTTGTTTAAGCGGTGTTATGCGAGTTGTGTTGCGTGTGTGCGGACTGATGTTGGGCAAGTTAAGACGAACTTGTGCCGGAAGAATGTTCTTTGGTCCTTGCATGTGCAGATTGAGCATGGAGGCAATCATGGTCGGTGACGAGGTGGACCGGAACAAGGATGGGGAGATCCGAGGTTCAGACGGTCAAGGAGGTCACGAGATGATCGGGCTCATGCTTGGGGCGTATGGAGATCAAAGGTGAATGATACGTAGAGAAGCTACGGGAGGTGTGGTCCTGGAGGCTTCAACACGTGACGCGTTAGAAAAGTCATGAGTGTGAAAAACCCGTGTTAGGAAGGGTTTCGAGTGCCTTGAAAATTAGTGGGCCAAAAGTCTTGTTGAGGTAAAAAGGCCCAGGCCTAGTTGGAGTTGGATTAGGATTCTAAGTCCTAGTTGAAGTTGGATTAGGATTCTAAGTCCTAGTTGGAGTTGGATTAGGATTCTAAGTCCTAGTTGGAGTTGGATTAGGATTCTAAGGCCTAGTTGGAGTTGGATTAGGATTCTAAGGTCTAGTTGGAGTTGGGCTATGTGTGTATATATATGCATGCGGCGGTATGGCAAGAGTTTGTACCGAGCAGCCGTGGAAGAAAAATATATATACGGCTTTTGGGGTGATCGAACGTTTTGTTTGGCATGGCATCTCTTTGATCACAAAGCGCACGACATTGTTCGGCCATCGGTCAGGCAAGTAATCTCAGATTTTGCTTAGTTGCATAATTAGGGCTTAATTTATTTTCGTCACTATCTGCATCAGCGATCTTGTTTATTTTATATCTCAAGTTCTAGAGTTCCGATTGACGTAATTCCAGTTGGGTTAGTTCAATAACTGTCGCTAGTTTATTCTGAAAAAGTTTGAGGTTAATCGGAGTTACGGATTTTTATCGAGATCAATTTTAGTAAGGATACAGTGTTCTGTCCAGAACTTTAAACAAGGCTTAAATAGGTTTTATGTTAAAAGGGGAGTATTAAAATTTATTTTTAGCTTCCGCAATCATTCACCCCCCCTCTGATTGCCTATCTTAGTGTGAATCGATCCTACAAGTGGTATCAGAGCAGGTTTATTTTTCTAATTGATTTTAACCGGTGATTAGAAAATATGTCGACGGATAGATATTCCACAAAACCTTGTGTTTTCGATGATGTTGATTTTCAGTATTGGAAAGCGAAGATGGAGGCATATATTCAAGCTCAAGGCTTTGCAATATGGGAGAAGGTCTACAAGCCTTATGAAGTGCCCGAGAATGATGCTGTGTCAGCAGCAAATTTAGCACAAGTGAAGGCAAATAGCAAGGCAAGGAACCTGATAATTCAAGGACTAGGAAGGAGTGATTTTGATCGTGTTGTGCATCTTAAATCCGCATATGAGGTATGGAAAGCACTATGTGATTATCATGAGGGTTCATCTACTATTAAAGAGGTACGTCAAGATATGTACAAAAAGGATTACATGCGTTTTGAGATGAAACCTGGTGAATCAATAGATGATTGCTTTGTCTTCACTAACCGATGAACAGCTAGAGCAACTTCCGAAAGACGATTTGGCACTTCTCTCTACATATTTCACAAGAGCTTTGCAGAATGTGAGATCAAGAAAGAGAGGAAATTTTGGTCCTCAAAGGTGCTATGAGTGTGGTGATCTCAATCATATTCGTCTCAAATGTCCAAAGTTTCTAGCAAGATTTGCAAGGGAAGAGAATGAGAAGGAAGAAGAGATGGAGAAAGAAAAAAAGGAAGAATAAAAAGAAGGCTATATGAATCGCAAGGTGGTGCATCGTGTTCTTGCCACTCTTAGGCAAATTAATTTGAGTGATGTGGACACGGACAGCGAGGATGATACTCCCAAAGGCAAGAAAGATTTAACTGGATTGTGTCTAATGGCAAGTAGCAAAAGCTCCACCGACAATGATGATCTTGACAGCGACAACTACAATGAGGTAAAACCTTCTTATGATGATTTAGCTAAAGCTGTTGCTAAACTTGGTACTTTGCTAGAAAAGAAAGATAAAAAGATTAAGAAATACGATACTTTGATTGAATCTCTAAATTCTGAAATTGCAAGACTTAGAGTTTTAATTCCTGATGATGAATCTGTGAGTCTTGTCAAATTTTACATTCTGAGTTAGAGAATGCTAGGTCACTAAATGCTTTAAACATGGATCAACTTAGAGATATAACTGCTAAATTTGATGAATTAAGATTAGCACATGACTCTTGTGATGAAAAATTGAAATGTGCTAATGATGAAATTGGAAAGCTCAAGTTTAGCTCTTCTTCATGTTTAGAATCAAGTATTTCAAATGTTCATTCTAAAGCTTGTTCTAAATATGAATTATTAGAAGCTAGACTTAACTCATCTCAAGAAACAATTCAACAGATGCTTTATCATGAGATATCTTCTTGCTCTAATTGTCCTAAGCTTAATATTGAAATAGAAGCTTTGACTAAACAACTTAATGATTTTGCTGAAAAAGAAAGGTTGGCTCAGTCTAGCGCTTCTAAAAATATTGTGAATGAACATGTTAAATGCACAACTTGTCCCACTCTAGCTAAAGAGAACGAGTACCTGAAAGATACTTTAGAGAAATTTTCTTTTGGCAAGAAAATTTTAAATATGATTCTAGACAAGTCAAAAACAAGTGTGAAAAATAGTGGTTTAGGATTTAATTTTGTTGAGCATGCCAAGAATAATCCTCCTAAGGTTATTAAGTCTCTTGAACCTGGAAAAATTGAAGTGAAACTTGAACCAAATCAAACTGTGTTTAAATCTGCTGGCTTTGTGCAAAGTTCATCAAATAGTAATGTAGGTGCTAGCTCATCATCTTAAAAGAATTCTAGTTATGTTAAATTTTATTGCACCTACTGTGGAAGGGATGGACACTTGAATGAATTTTGTTTTAGACGTGTCAAGAAAGAGAGAAAGGAAAGATTGAATGCTTTGAAACAAAAACATGCAATGTCTTTTGTTCCTAGAACTAATGTGAAATCTATATTTTTTGAGAACTTTCATGATGGCTTTAAATCTGCTTCACATGCTAGATTGGGATTTAATTCAAATGATTCACGTTCTTTTCGGCATTCTAATCATCCACATGCACGTGATTTTGGTTCTAGCTTTGTTGCTCCTGTTCGTCGTATGTCACAGTACTGGATTCCTAAATCTTATTTTACTAACCCCAATACTGTGAGACCGATGTTTCCTGTCATGTAAGAACAACTGACAAGGATGGAGAACATGAGCTAAATTGGGTTCCGGTTTTTTCATTATCGCTTGATTGGAACACTTGATGGTTCTTCACTCCTTTGATGGTTTGCAAGAGATTTCATTTTTTGAAAGACTATGTGGAAAAAGTGATTTTGTCTTACATCTTGTTAAATTCTCAAGTTGCTGATTTGCACATGAAATCGTTTGATACTTCTCGTTTTCCTCAATTGCGAAGTGAGTTGGAAGTATTACATCTTATGGGATTATTCTGAGGGGGAGCTTGTTGTTTAAAAATTTCGGAAGCTTTGTTTATTATCCTTTTAAAATAACTCATTAAATCCAAGTCATTGAAACCAATTGAGTAGTAGAGCTCTCTTTATCATATCTATTCATATGTTGTGTAGCTTTGATCATGACTGTTTATAATTAAATTGCTACATTTGAAATAAAAGCATGACATGGTGGAATATTTTGACTAGATTGATTATATTTATTACTTTGCGGTATTCATCAAAAAGGATGAGCTCGATTGTGAGTCTTATTTTAACTCTTGGCTATGAGGCCCGTATGTTTCATGTTATAATTTTTATGTTCACTCAATTTGCTATGTTATTGTTAAAAAAAGGTATATAAGAAAGAAAGAATTGAAAAGATGTATGCTTCAAGCATGCCATGGTGAAATAAAAAAGGCACAAAGGTGCGCAAAATAAAAAGAAGTATGCTTCAAGCATGCCACCATCACAAAAAAAAATAATATGTCATTATGAAAAAGAAGTATGCTACAAGCATGCCACATGCCTAAGAATTGAGTGTGGAGCAATAAATTGTTACATGAGACTGCTAGTCCGTCTAGAGTTAAAATTTGCTTCACTTTTAGGCTTTGACTTTTCGTTGTGATATCTCATTGTGCTCTTTATAATTGGTTTGGTCATTGTTGAGATGCCTGTCATTGATATAAATTGCTTAATCATATTGAAAAATTGTTTTGACATTGCTATATGATATATGACTTTATATGATCTAAATAGCTCTACTCAAAATTATGACTTGGTTGTGTTATTAAACAAATGCAACGTGACTTGGATAATCTACAAAGCTTCTAGATTTTTATTATCATTGCTCTTTCTTAGAATTATTCCTTCTTCAAATTTTCTTGATTATTACATTGCCAAAGGGGGAGAGATATGGTGTGCTTTATGAGAAATTGCATCTCTTGTGTTGAGGGGGAGAATTTTTGGAGAGATTTGGTTTATGGCTTAAAATGTTTTTTCGGCTTCAGTTATTCACTTATATCTATTTGAAGCAAATTCATCATACAAATTTGTGGTGTTGTCAATGTATTCATCAAGGGGAGATTGTTAGACCATGTGGCTAGGTTTAGGATATTTTGGTGATGAATAATTGACAATGGTTAATTTATTATGATGAATAATTGGTGATTTTGTTTAAGCGGTGTTATGCGAGTTGTGTTGCATGTGTGCGGACTGATGTTGGGCAAGTTGAGACGAACTTATGCCGGAAGAATGTTCTTTGGTCTTTTGCATGTGCAGATTGAGCATGGAGGCGATCATGGTCAGTGACGAGGTGGACCGGAACTAGGATGGGGAGATCCGAGGTTCAGACGGTCAAGGAGGTCACGAGATGATCGGGCTCATGCTTGGGGCGCATGGAGATCAAAGGTGGATGATACGTGGAGAAACTACGGGAGGTGCGGTCCTGGAGGCTTCGACACGTGACGCGTTAGAAAAGTCATGAGTGTGAAAAACCCGTGTTAGGAAGGGTTTCAGGTGCCTTGAAAATTAGTGGGCCAAAAGTCTAGTTGAGGTAAAAAGGCCCAGGCCTAGTTGGAGTTGGATTAGGATTCTAAATCCTAGTTGAAGTTGGATTAGGATTCTAAGTCCTAGTTGGAGTTGGATTAGGATTCTATGTCCTAGTTGGAGTTGGATTAGGATTCTAAGGCCTAGTTGGAGTTGGATTAGGATTTTAAGGCCTAGTTGGAGTTGGGCTATGTGTGTATATATATGCATGCGGTGGCATGGCAAGAGTTTTTACCGAGCAACCGTGGAAGAAAAATATATATATGGCTTTTGGGGTGATCGAACGTTTTGTTTGGCATGGCATCTCTTTGATCACGAAGCGCACGACATTGTTCGGCCATCGGTCAGGCAAGTAATCTCAGATTTTGCTTAGTTGCATAATTAGGGCTTAATTTATTTTCGTCACTATCTGCATCAGCGATCTTGTTTATTTTATATCTCAAGTTCTAGAGCACCGATTGACGTAATTTCAGTTGGGTTAGTTCAATAACTGTCGCTAGTTTATTCTGAAAAAGTTTGAGGTTAATCGGAGTTACGGATTTTTATCGAGATCAGTTTTAGTAAGGATACAGTGTTCTGTCCAGAACTTTAAACAAGGCTTAAATAGGTTTTGTGTTACAAGGGGAGTATTAAAATTTATTTTTAGCTTCCGCAATCATTCACCCCCCTCTGATTGTCTATCTTAGTGCGAATCGATCCTACACCAACGATTATAAAAACGTTGAAAACGGACACTGTATGTAAAACGTTATGCTCATTTTACTAATGGTGTCTTGGAACGGAATCCTACTCGAATTCAAACGAGAGATTATGAAATTTCAGGAGATTGCGAGGCGAAAAACATATCATAGATGTATTTTAATACAAATCGTCTCTGATAACTTCATTATCATAGATAGTTTAAATAAAAAATCATCTATGATACTTCACAAACGGTTCTCACCATGAATCGTCTGTGATATTATCTCTTCACGGACGATTTTTAGTGCTGCCAATAACACAGACGATCTCTAAACCTATACCGTCTGTGATTGCATTTAACACCAACGGTTTTGGTCAACCATCTGTGATGAGGCGTATAATATAAGCCTTTTTGTAGTAGTGGCATAGACATCATAATGAATCAGGAATAAATATAAATAAAGCATGGTGAATCAAACGTCATAATCAAGTGGCAAAAACAAATATCCGTCTAGCTTTTTTAACCACATAAAGCAGAGTGATGTGTGAACGACACCAACACCGAAGCTACTCCTGCTACAATAAATATTCAAACTCAACAAGGTGCCACAACATTACATAAACATCAAACAATACATTATCACACGTACGCACATTCCTGGCCTAATCATTCTCCTTCACCGGACAACCCCTCTGCTGTTTTGTGATCAAATGACCATAACTTTCCATGCTTAAACCCAAACCACATAAACCATATGTTTTCTAGAAAGTACGTAAAATTTTCCACACCTTCCTAGATGGCCAACAATCCTACAAATAAAATGATGACAACTGAAAAACACATGCGATTAGAGTTGCACACAAACAATAACCACGCCTTTTATCCCACAATATAAGTCCGGAGTACATATCTAATAAGCATATCATTTAAGTAATATTTAATAAAATTTAACCATAGTTGCTCCTATTAAATAGACATAGTACTACTCTTTCTATCAATGACAATATAATATAATTTCATGAAGTGTTACTTAAATAATGTATGTTCTAAGTATATATGTTGGACTTATATTGTAGAATAGAGGAAGGAGCTCACGTACTAGTGTTAAGTAGTATTTGACTAGCTCAAATGCTAGCTACTTGACGGCGCTCAGACATGAACCAGGTCCAGCTCGTTTACCTCCAGCACACGTTCCCGTGCGCGTATGGGCCATCCAAATCGCAAAACACAGAGCGCATGAAACTGTATGTGATAGTTCATTCTATATCTAAATTTTTCTGTTTTTTAGCTAGCCTCAAGAAATATTAGCTATGCACTTTGAAAACATGAAAATACAGTAGCAAATACAATAGCACATTCTATTTTCATTAAGATTAAAATCCACCATTACAGCATAACAAGATAACGAGCAGGTTACCCATGTAACATAGCAAGAATATGGCAACAACACATCTCCTAATCGTACGAAGCCAACTCTTAAACATGCCATGAAAAAACATAGAAGAAGCAGTGTGCGAGCTATATTTGATGCCCGTCGTCACCGCCGCCAACTTGAGCACCGTCTTGGTAGCTAGCTGCTTCCTCAGCGCCTTACTGCCTATAGATTTGCGTGCTGTCTACTTCATAAGGGCCACCAGGGTCGGGGTCGAGGAGGAGGATGGTGTGGAGATATTTCGTCAAAATTTTGAACGCTGATCCAGTACAATCTCGTCAAAATTCGGAGACCTCGACGAAAAGTGGCAGTGGCGGTGAGAGCGAGACAACGAGCTCGCTAATCCACTGCACTTTAGGAAGGTGGTAGTTGTGGCACTAGGAGACATGAAGAGGAGGGTGAGGGAGCAGTGGGGCCACGGGTGAGTATGTATAGGGGAGGGAGAGGCGGGAGTGGGAAAAATTTTGGCGGAATGGGTGCTATAATCCGTGGAGTGGGGATTGGTAGGTTTCTATTGGTTGGGATTAGATTGGGGAGGATTGACAGGTCCAGCGATCAAGGATATATACCACAAACCGTCTATGATACATAATTATCGAAGACAATATATGTATATACCGGTGCAATGTAAACATATAGTCTTAAAAGATAAAATAGCAATGTTCTATATGGCTTATATATGCTCATTTGAAAGGTTTCGATGAGATCTACAACTTTGTAGTTGAGACAAACCCCGAATTCTGAACGGAAGATCAAAAATTTTGGTAAAAATAGAAATCGAAAACTTGCAACGCAAATTTGAGGCTAAAGATGTCCAATTTTGGGGGGTTATACATGGCAACTAGCATAAGCTAGTCATTTTTTTGGATCAGGCTCGCCTTATGCTTTCCAACGAGTATAAAAACGTTGAAAACGGACACCGTATGCAAAAGTTGTGCCCATTTTACTAAAAGTGTCTTGGAACGGAATCCTACTCGGATTCAAACGAGAGATTATGAAATTTCAGGAGATTGCGAGGCTAGAAACATATCATAGATGTATTTTAATACAAACCGTCTCTGAAAACTTCATTATCATAGATAGTTTAAATAAAAAAACCGTTTATGATACTTCACAAACGGTTCTCACCATGAATCGTCTGTGATATTATCTCTTCACAGATGATTTTTAGTGCTGGCAATAACACCGACGGTCTCTAAACCTAAACCGTCTATGGTTGCATTTAACACCGATGGTTTTGGTCAACCGTCTGTGATGAGGCGTATAATATAAGCCTTTTTGTAGTAGTGATATAGACATCATAATGAATCAGGAATAAACATAAATAAAGCATGGTGAGTCAAACGTCATAATCAAGTGGCAAAAACAAATATTTGTCCATCATTCTACATACACTTGCTTTTTTAACCATATGAAGTAGAGTGATGTGTGGACGACACCAACACCGAAGCTACTCCTGCTACAGTAAATATTCAAACTCAACAAGGTGCCACAACATTACATAAACATCAAACAATACATTATCACACGTACGCACATTCTTGGCCTAATTATTCTCCTTCACCGGACAACCCCTCTGCTGTTTTGTGATCAAATGACCATAACTTTCCATGCTTAAACCCAAACCACATAAACCATATGTTTTCTAGAAAGTACGTAAAATTTTCCACACCTTCCTAGGTGGCCAACAATCCTACAAATAAAATGATGACAACAGAAAAACACATGCGATTAGAATAGCTCACAAACAATAACCACGCCTTTTATCCCACAATATAAGTCCGGAGTACAATCTAATAAGTATATCATTTAAGTAATATTTAATAAAATTTAACCATAGTTGCTCCTATTAAATAGACATAGTACTACTCTTTCTATCAATGACAATATAATATAATTTCATTAAGTGTTACTTAAATAATGTATATTCTACGTATAAATGTTGGACTTATATTGTAGAATAGAGGAAGGAGCTCACGTACTAGTGTTAAGTAGTATTTGACTAGCTCAAATGCTAGCTACTTGACGGCGCTCAGACATGAACCAGGTCCAGCTCGTTTACCTCCAGCACACGTTCCCGTGCGCGTATGGGCCATCCAAATCGCAAAACACAGAGCGCATCCTATGGCCACAAAATCGAGCACTCCAAGACAAAAGAAAAACTCGAGTGCCCTTTAGCAAGTTCTCATAAATTAATACTTACTGAAATAGTATCTCGAGATTTCACACCATATAACAAAGACGAGTGACTTTGACGGTGCCGCGTGATTAGAGTCCAGATTTCAATTCTCCAGATTTATTGAATGGCTCTCCTTGATGGACGAAGACTTCGACCCAGTGATATTTTGGCCAAACTTGTCTTTAGCTGCTCTAGTAGCTAAATTACACTGAGCCTGTGAAATCTAGGCTCTGTTGTTCTTCCAGCATGCATCCCACAACCAATCCCTTGCTCATCCTCCTCATCATCATAAGCACCGCTTCATTCTTCGCCGGTGGTTCACTACAGCCCCTGCACCGCCATGGTAGCGGCTGCAACCCCGCCGAGAGGGCCGCCTTGCTCTCCTTCAAGAAGGGCATCACGGGCTGCACTGGTGAGCCGTCCAATCTCCTCGCCTCGTGGCGCGGCCGAGATTGCTGCCGGTGGTGAGGCGTCACTTGCAGCAATCGTACCGGCCATGTCGTGGCGCTTCACCTTCGCAATCCAAACTCAGGTATCAATCATTTACCGGTATGTGATGCTTTGGTTGGTGAACAGCGATGTGTTTCCGTCGGTGATGCTTTGTTCGGTGAGATAAGTCCCTCTTTGCTTTCCCTGGAGCATCTAGAGCACATGGACCTTAGCATGAACTGCTTGGTAAGGCCAAGTAATCATTTTCCTGAGTTCTTGGGCTTGATGGAGAACTTGAGATATCTCAACCTCTCTGGCATACCATTTGTCGGTAGAGTGCCTCCTCAGTTCGGTAACCTGTCTAAATTGCAGTATCTTGACCTTGGGCATGGTTTTTCTGAGACGTACTCAACAGACATCACCTGGTTAACAAATCTACCATTGCTACAGTACCTTAGCATGAGTGGTGCAAATCTCACAGGGATAGCTGACTGGCCTCATATCCTGAATATGCTTCCATCTCTAAGAGTCATCCGTCTTGATGGCTGTTCACTTCATAATGCAAGCTAATCGCTTCCGCACCTTAATCTCACAAAACTTGAGAAGCTCGATCTCTCTTGGAATAGTTTGGACCACCCAATTGCATCTAGTTGGTTTTGGAAAGCAACTAGCCTCAAGCACCTCAATCTTCAGGGCAACAGATTATTTGGGCAGTTTCCTGATGCACTAGGAAACATGACATCCCTCCAAGTCCTTGATTTGTCACACAATTGGATCCAGGATTTGATGATGAAAGGCAACGTGAAGAACCTTTGCAGTTTGGAAATTCTAGACCTCAGCAGTAATTTAATAAATGGAGATATAACAGTATTGATGGAAGGGTTGCCGCAATGCTCATGGAAAAATTTACATGAGCTGCGTTTCGGTGGCAACCGCTTCACCGGGACCCTGCCAAATTTGATAGGAAAATTCACCAACTTGAACATACTTGACCTCTCCAGAAATCACCTCAGTGGAAGTATTCCACCAGGGATTAGGCATTTAACTAGCCTAACCACCCTTAACCTCTTCGTCAACAGCCTCACAGGAAGTATCTCACCCGGGATTAGGCATTTAACTAGCCTAACCACCCTTGACCTCTCCAGCAACCTCTTCAGTGGAATTGTACCCTCTGAAATTGGTGCCCATACAAATCTGATTTCTTTGGACCTAAGCAAGAACAACTTCAGTGGCGTGATCAAGGAAGAACATTTTGCTAGTCTAGTAAGTTTAAAGAACATAGATCTGTCTTCCAATAATGTGAAGATTGTAGTGGATTCAGATTGGGTTCCTCCCTTCATGCTGGAGTCTGCACGGTTTGCATCTTGCCAGATGGGTCCTCTGTTTCCAGCTTGGCTTCAGCGGCAGCTGAAAATCACTGAACTTGACATTTCAAGCACATCTCTGAAGGACAAGATTCCTGATTGGTTTTGGTCCACATTTTCACAAGCCATATATGTCGACATGTCAAACAACCAAATCAGTGGCAGTTTGCCAGCACATCTGGATGGCATGGCTTTTGAAGCACTCAACCTCAGTTCAACCCTGCTCACTGGACCAATGCCAGCATTGCCAAGAGATATCATTGTGTTAGATATCTCCAATAATACCTTGTCGGGAACACTACCATCAAACCTTGAAGCTCCACAACTACGAACATTCCTTGCGTATTCAAATCAAATTGGTGGTAGCATTCCAGAATCTATATGCAAATTGCAGCAGTTGGAAGATCTAGATTTGTCAAGCAATCTTTTGGAGGGTGAAATTCCTCAGTGCCTCGATATTGAATCCTTGACGTACCTCCTGTTAAGTAACAACAGTTTATCAGGTAAATTTCCAGCATTTTTGCAGAACGCCAAAAGTCTGGAGTTCTTGGATCTTGCATGGAATAAGTTCTCTGGGAGGTTACCAACATGGATAGGAGAGCTGACGATGTTGACGGTTCTACGACCATGCCACAATGTATTTTCTGGGAATATTCCGGTTGAAATAACTAATCTTATTTATCTTCAATACTTGGATCTAGCAGAAAATAATATATCTGGTGTTATTCCTTGGCATCTGTCAAACCTAAAATGTATGACCATTAAGTGTTTCACGTCATTACCAATCAATGAGATTGATGCTAGTTTCGGCCCAATCACTGTAGCTGCTCAGTTTGGAGAAATCTTGCCAATAATTACAAAAGGGCAACAGCTTAGATATGGTCACACACTTGTATATTTAATGAGCATTGATTTATCTGGCAACTCCTTAACTGGTGAAATTCCCACGGATATCACCTCCCTCGATGGATTAATAAATTTGAATTTATCATCAAACCAACTCAGCGGAAACATTCCTAACAAGATTGGATCCTTGCGGTCATTGGAATCTCTGGACCTCTCTAAGAACAAGCTTTCTGGTGAAATCCCATCGAGCTTATCAAGTTTGACATCGTTGAGCTATTTGAACTTGTCCTACAACAATTTGTCTGGAAGGATACCCTCAGGCCGCCAACTTGACACCCTCAATGCAGACAACCCCTCACTTATATACATTGGCAACAGTGGACTTTGTGGGACTCCTCTTCAAAAGAATTGTTCAGGAAATGATACGGTCATGCATGGTTATCCCAGAAGCAACAAGAAAGAATTTGAGCCGATGAACTTTAATTTTGGTCTTGTGGTGGGACTTGTGGTGGGTCTCTGGATGGTGTTTTGTGCCCTGTTGTTCAAGAAGACTTGGAGGATTGCTTATTTTTGGCTCTTTGACAAGCTGTATGACAAAATCTATGTATTTGTGGCTGTAAACTGGGCAAACTTGGTTAGGAAGGCACCTCCAGAATAAGCAATTACTTTGAAGGAGCCAATGTCCATCTCACGACCAGTACAATGGGAGCTATGCATTAACCAGGGTGAGGAAGATCTCGACAACATATGTTAAGTCGTGTGCCTTGTTTGTACATCTAAATAAAGATGAAGATGTTGTTGAATTATTCTGATACATGTAAAACTTTAATATTCCTCTGGACTACAATCATGAGGTTCCTTTGGTGAATAATTTGAACCCTTTTCTGCGGTTAGCAATGAATTAGTTTTTCCTCATTGTACAATAGATTTGTCATCTAGATTAATTGATTAAAAGTAATTTTCTTTAAACCAGTACAAGAAAATCCTGCAACATGTTAGCCTCATACCATTTTAAAGAAATAAAAAAAATGAAGGATAGCCTAACGGAGGAAAATTTATATATGGAATTGTTGTATGGGTGACCCTCACCTACATCCATTTGGCCTGCTGAGCCAAAAGGCCCAATAAGACATGTAAAAAGATACCTATACCCCTAGCATATTAGGCCATTGTAGGGGTATTATTATAATAAGGCCATATGGCCATGTATATATGCAGCCTTGAGAAAGAAAAGGGCCAAGATAGCTCATTTCTCCTACACTCACTTTACTAGTCCCCTATTTGTTGTTTGGTCTATAGCCACAATAGTAGCGCCATCCGTGGGAATGACATGCAAGCTACGAGCTTGGGAGGAGTAATGGCGCCCAAAAAAACAACGACGACAACCAAGCGAAAGAGAAGTACGGCGGCAACGATCGCCGAGGCCAGCACACATGGGCCGGTGGTTGAAGGCCAACCACCCCCATGGTAGTGATGCCCTAGCATTGCTAGCAACGAGCGGTTGGCGCCGACGTGAGGAGCTAGCTCCAACACCAATGCTGGTACGATCGTCGACCACGACACCCGCACCGGTACGACCGTCGACTGCGATGTCCACGCAGGCACGGTCGTCAACCCCGATGCTCCCGTTTATAGGTCCATCAACCTGGACACTCATGTTGACCGTGTTAATCATCACGCTTACCGCACCAGCACGCTTAACAACTCCGACACCCAAACCATCATCGCTAACAACCTTGTGACATGCGCCTTCGCGCTGGCAAACCCTACTATACATGCGGCGGAGGGCACTTTGGTGGCGGCTCTTGAAACACTGCAATGCGAGCTAGCAAACCTCAAAAGTGCCATGCGGGAGATGCAAGAGGCTTGGAGTCAACAAACACCTATGGCAACATATAACAAAGACGAGTGACTTTGACGGTACCGCAAAAACAAATATAAATTCGAGTGCTCTTTAGCAAGTTTTCATAAATTAATACTTACTGAAATAGTATCTCCAGATTTCACACCATATAACAAAGACGAGTGACTTTGACGGTACCGCGTGATTAGAGTCCAGATTTCAATTCTCCAGATTTGTTGAATGGGTCTCCTTGATGGACGAAGACTTTGACCCAGTGATATTTGGGCCAAACATCTCTTCTAGCTGCTCTAGTAGCTAAATTACACTGAGCCTGTGATGTCTAGGCTCTGTTCTTCTTCCAGCATGCATCCCACAACCAATCCCTTGCTCGTCCTCCATCATGAAATTCCTGCATACGAATTAATTAAATTCTACCATAAATATTTACTGATTTTTTAATACATATAAATTTCAGCGGACGATTAATTTGTACATTATGGTGACTGAATTTTGTACAACTACAATTTTTTACGCATGCAGATTTCGTACTGATGCTAATTTTCTAAAACTATGTTCCCTAAATTATACAGAACTACACGCTTCTACGGCTGTTAATTTTCTAAAACTACATGTTTAATAAATTTAGTATAACAAATATTTAACTATTTCTATCTAGATCTACACCTACGGTTGCTTCTTCGTCTCCTCTCTGTTTCTACGCCTGCTAATTTCCTATAACTATGTTAACTAAATTTTCTATACTAAAAATTGTACTAAAATTCTATACTAAAAATTTTCTATACTAAAAATTGTATACTAAAAATTTTCTATACTAAAAATTCTATACTAAAAATTGTACTAAAATTTCTATACTAAATTTTCTACATCTACAATTTTTAGTAACACTAACATTTGATAAAAAACATACTGCAAATACAACATACAAAAAAATCGTACAAAAAAAACCTGGATCTAGATGGATGGAATGGCTCCCACTCCTTCCTCCTCTCCTCTCCTCTCCTCCTCCTCTCCCTCTCCTCTTCTCTCCCTCCTCTTCTTCCCCTCCTTCCACTCCTCTTCTCTTCTCCCCTCCTTTCTCTCCTATTCTCCTCTCTTCTCTCGGCGCCGAGCGAACAAAAGAAATGGCTGGCTTGGGGAGGCGGCGGTTGAGCGCGGCCCTTTTTAACCCCCCTCTGTCACCTGAGCGTTGGGCGACTGGAGCTCCAGTCGCCCAACTATTAGGCGATTGGAGCACCAGTCGCCTGACGCTCGGGCGACAACAATAACTCGCCCAACTGTTACCATATTTGCCGCATGTCGCGTCTCGGTTGGGCGACTGGCTCCAATCGCTCTCCCATTGGGCGACTGGAGCCTATTTGTGTAAAAATATTTCCGCATGTATATTTCTGTAATTTCGAATAAAAATAGATTATTCATACAAAAAATTCCAATGTTGCTTGACGAGATAAAATTCATGCATAAATAATTGCAAAAGGAAAAAAGAAAAAGAGCTACCATACATGAATAAATAATTACTCCCTCCGTCCTACAATATAAGTTAGAAGTATATTATTTAAGTAATATTTAATAAAATTGAGCTATAGTTGCTCTTATTAGATAAATATAATACAACTATTTCTATTAGAGATAAATATGGCATAATTTTATTAAATATTACTTAAATAATATACCTCACGTGTTGGACTTATCTTATAAGGTGGAGGGAATAGCTCAGATGCTAGCTAGTTGACCGAGCTCACATGTGAATAGCCATGGAAATGGATTGGATACGATTGAGTAGTCTCAGATATAAATACGAATCCATATTTTTTAAAAATGAATACAAATACAAATTTGAATATTCTCGAATATGAATACGATTCGAATGTTGTAGCGAATATGAATTCGAATCAAATATGTACTTAATTCGGTCGAATACGAACATCTTCTGTAACAAATCTCGGTAGAACAAATTTATGTAACATGAACAAATACGAATCTCAGTTGGCATAGGAAACGGATCGAATACCAATCGAATGGTCTTGAATACGAATACAAATGTTCTCGAATACGAATATTTTCAAATATGGATATGAATATTGTCGAATATGAATACAAACATTTTTTAGTACGGATTTTACTTATCACATTTACGTTTTCTTAGATACGAATATCGGATAAAGCGGATTATGCGTTACTGTATCCCACCCTACATTTGAACCAGGTCCAGCTCGTTTGCCCCCAGTCACCTATTTCGTGCACGTACGGGCCATCCAAATAGTGAATCATAGAGCATCCGATGGACAGAAAATTCAGTACTCCAAAACAAAACAAACACTCGAGTGCTATTTAGCTATTTTCATAAATTAGTATTTACTGAAATATTATCTCCTGCCATTAGCCACCATCTTTCGCGAGGGAAATAGACATGCATTTTGAAGGGGAGGGACCTATAACTTTGGGAATTGGTAGTGCTCAACATCTCTATCTCCTTTTTGACCTCTAGAGTCCAGATTTCACCCCATATTTGACGCTACCGCGTGATGGTACTGCTCAACATCTCTATCTCCTTTTCAATTCATCCATTGGCGCTGATCGGACTTTATCGAAGGGTCTCCTTGACGGACGAAGACTTTGACCCAATGATATTTCGGCCAAACATCTCTTCATATGCTTCAACAGCCTGTGTTTATGTAATGTAATGTTTATGTAACATCCCATTTTTGGGCATGTCACCTTGTGCTTGTGTAAAAGTAAAAGTTTGAGTTTAATGTCAAAAGCTTATGTTTAATTTCAAAATTTTCTTCCCAACAATTGTTTGAAAATTAAAAAATTCTCAGAAATTTGAAAATCATTCTCGGACTCTGTCCCATTTCCCTCCCGACCTCCCCCTCTCTTTTGGCCCTAGGGCCCAGCCGGTCACCCCCTCCCTCCTTCCTTCTCTTCCCCCTCCCCTGTTCTCTCCTGTGCACGCTGCGCCGACGACACCATGGCGCCACCGCCCCCGGTTTTTGTCCTTCCCTCGGCGCTAGCTCCTCACCGTGGCGACGTCGATGTCGAGCCGTACTTCCCCTAGCCTAGTTCCTCTCCTTCCCTCAGCCTTCTGCCCCGCGTCACCCTCTCTCTTCCCCGGTCCCCCCTCCACGGTTTTGACCAATTAAATTGTATCCTACTTGCAGTCACCCGTTCCCGTGCGCGTATGGGCCATCCAAATCGCCAATCATAGAGGCATCCTATGGACACAAAATCGAACACTCCAAAACAAAAGGAACACTCATGTGTTGTTTAACAATTTCCATAAATTAGTACTTATTGAAATAGTATATCCTGCCATTAGCCACCATTTTTTCTGCGAGGGAAATAGTCATGCGTTTTGAAGGGGAATTGCAAGTGCTCCACAACAATGCTCAACATCTCTATCTCCTTTTTGACCTCTAGAGTCCAGATTTCTCCCCATATAACAAAGATGAGTGACTTTGATTGTACCGCGTGATTAGAGTCCAGATTTCAATTCATCCATTGGTGCTGATCGGACATTATGGAATGGGTCTCCTTGATGGACGAAGACTTTGACCCAGTGATATTTTGGCCAAACATCTCTTCTAGCTGCTCTAGCAGCTAAAATACACTGAGCCTGTGTTTATGTAATGCATGGTTCATATGCTTCAACAGCTAGGCTCTGTTGTTCTTCCAGCATGCATCCCACAACCAATCCGTTGCTCCTCCTCCTCATCATCATAAGCACCGCTTCATTCTTGCCCGGTGGTTCACTACAGCCCCTGCATCGCCATGGTGGCGGCTGCATCCCCGCCGAGAGGGCCGCCTTGCTCTCCTTCAAGAAGAACATCACGGGCTCCAATGGTGAGCCGTCCAAGCTCCTCGCCTCGTGGCACGGCCGAGATTGCTGCCAGTGGAGAGGCGTCACTTGCAGCAACCGGACCGGCCATGTCGTGGCGCTTCACCTTCGCAATCCAAACCCAGTCGATGATGACGGATGTGCTGGTGTCAATTCTTTGTTCGGTGAGATAAGTCCCTCTTTGCTTTCCCTGCAGCATCTAGAGCACATGGACCTTAGCATGAACTGCTTGATACAGCCAAGTAATCGTTTTCCTGAGTTCTTGGGCTTGATGGAGAACTTGAGATATCTCAACCTCTCTGGCATACCATTTGTCGGTAGAGTGCCTCCTCAGTTCGGTAACCTGTCTAAGTTGCAGTATCTTGACCTTGGCGAGGATGGTATTCCTGGGATGTACTCAACAGACATCAGCTGGTTAACAAATCTACCGTTGCTACAGTACCTTAGCATGAGGTTTGTAAATCTCACAGGGATAGCTGACTGGCCTCGTATCCTGAATATGCTTCCATCTCTAAGAGTCATCCGTCTTGATGGCTGTTCACTTGATAGTGCAAGCCAATCGCTTCCGTACCTTAATCTCACGAAACTTGAGAAGTTCGATCTCTCTGAGAATAGTTTGGACCGCCCAATTGCATCTTGTTGGTTTTGGAAAGGAACTGCCAACTAGCCTCAAGCACCTCAATCTTCAGGGCAATAGATTATTTGGCCAGTTTCCTGATGCATTAGGAAACATGACATCCCTCCAAGTCCTTAATTTGTCACACAACAGTTTGAACGGAACCCTACCAAATCTGATAGGGCATTTAACTAGCCTAACCTCCCTTGACCTCTCCAACAACGGCCTCACAGGATGTATCCCACAAGGGATTAGGCATTTAACTAGCCTATCCACCCTTAACCTCTCCAGCAACCTCTTCAGTGGAATTGTACCCTCTGAAATTGGTGCCCTTACAAATCTGACTTCTTTGGACCTAAGCAAGAACAACTTCAGTGGCGTGATCAAGGAAGAACATTTTGCTAGTCTAGTAAGCTTAAAGAACATAGATCTGTCTTCCAATAATGTGAAGATTGTAGTGGATTCAGATTGGGCTCCTCCCTTCATGCTGGAGTCTGCACTGTTTGCATCTTGCCAGATGGGTCCTCTATTTCCAGGTTGGTTTCAGCAGCAGCTGAAAATCACTAAACTTGACATTTCAAGCACTGCTCTAAAGGACAAGATTCCTGATTGGTTTTGGTCTACATTTTCACAAGCCACATATGTCGACATCTCAAACAACCAAATAAGTGGCAGTTTGCCAGCACATCTGGAAGGCAAGGATTTTGTACTACTCAACCTTAGTTCAAACCGGCTCACTGGACCAATCCCAACATTGCTAAGAAATATCACTGTGTTAGACATCTCTAACAATACCTTGTCTGGAACACTACCATCAAACCTTGAAGCTCCAGGACTACAAACATTCCTTGTGTATTCAAATCAAATTGGTGGCAGCATTCCAGAATCCATATGCAAATTGCAGGACTTGTTTGATCTAGATTTGTCAAGCAATCTTTTGGAGGGTGAAATCCCTCAGTGCTTTGAGGCCGAAACCATGAAGTACCTCCTGTTAAGTAACAACAGTTTATCAGGTAAATTCCCAGCATTTTTGCAGAACATAATATATCTGGAGTTCTTGGATCTTGCATGGAATAAGTTCTCTGGAAGGTTACCAACATGGATAGGAGAGCTGACGAAATTACATTTTCTACGACTAAGCCACAATGCGTTTTCTGGGAATATTCCGGATGAAATAACTAATCTTAGTAATCTTCAATACTTGGATCTAGCAGGCAATAATATATCTGGTGTTATTCCTTGGCATCTGTCAAACCTATATCTGGTATAGTTGAGGATTCTATTGTTTTGGGTCCAATCACTGTAGCTGGTCAGTTTGGAGAAATCATGTCAATAATTACAAAAGGGCAACAGCTTAGATATGGTGGCACACTTGCATATTTCGTGAGCATTGATTTTTCTGGCAACTCCTTAACTGGTGAAATTCCCACGGATATCACCTCCCTGGATGCATTAATAAATTTGAATTTATCATCAAATCAACTCAGCGGAAACATTCCTAACAAGATTGGATCCTTGCGGTCATTGGAATCTCTGGACCTCTCTAAGAACAAGCTTTCTGGTGAAATCCCATCGAGCTTATCAAGTTTGACATCGTTGAGCTATTTGAACTTGTCCTACAACAATTTGTCTGGAAGGATACCCTCAGGCCGCCAACTTGACACCCTCAATGCGGACTTTGTGGGCCTCCTCTTCAAAAGAATTGTTCAGGAAATGATACGGTCATCCAAGGTTATCTCAGAAGCAACAAGCAAGAATTTGAGCCTATGATCTTTTATTTTGGTCTTGTGGTGGGACTTGTGGTGGGTCTCTGGATGGTGTTTTGTGCCCTGTTGTTCAAGAAGACATGGAGGATTGCTTATTTTCGGCTCTTTGACAAGCTGTATGACAAAATCTATGTATTTGTCGCTGTAAACTGGGCAAGCGCTTGGAAGGCACCTCCAGAATAAGCAATTACTTTGAAGGAGCCAATGTCCATCTCACGACCAGTACAATGGGAGCAATTACTTTGAAGGAATATCTTGACAACATATGTTAAGTCGTGTGCCTTGTTTGTACATCTAAATAAAGATGTTGTTTAATTATTTTGATATATGTAAAACTTTAATATTCCTCTGAACTACAATCATGAGGTTCTTTTGGTGAATAATTTGAAACTTTTTCTGCGGTTAGCAATGAATTAGTTTTTCCACTTTGTACAATAGATTTGTCATCTAGATTAATTGATTAAAAGTAATCCTACGATGTGTTAGCCTCTCAGGGCATAATCTTGTAATTTTCAACCATTTTAAAGAATTAACAAATGAATGATAGCTGAACGGAGGAAAATTTATATATGGAGAACTATTCAGATAGAGAACTATTCACACAATTAGCACTGTAGCATAATTTTTTTTTCAAATTTAACTCTAGACATTTGTTTTTGCAAAAATAACCTCTTCCTTGAGCTCGGTAGGCACAGCAAGCGACATATGTCACATATCGTGCCACCTAGGGATGCAAACGGATCGAATACGGATGGATAATATCTCTACCATATTTGTTTTCATATTTTTTTTTCTCAAATGCGGATACGAATACAAATACGAATAATATCGAATATAGATATGGAGCGAATACGAATCGAAACGAATACGGTCACGAATATTTATCGGAATGTGAAAAACCCCTTAAACTATACATTCAAAATCAATGAAAACACATAAATAGTTTATCTTGTCAAAACATTCATGAAATCTAAACAAGTATAAGTATTTTTATCCACAATAGTCATACCGTTGTACAGATTTTAAATCTTCAAGTGGCAGTTAATTTTTTCTAAAGTTGTAAATAATTCTTAATGGATTTCTACCATTTACATGTGACTAATAAATTAATTAAGTATTTAAATTTGCATCAAAATGATTTAAACGGGAGTACATCAATTTAATCGGTACAAATTTTAATCCACCAACAATATTAAATTTATTTTTTAATAAACATTAATATTTGCTAGTGGTGTTTGTAATTTAATATGACTAAGGAACCTAATGCCTAATGGTAATGGAGGCTTATGGCTTGGTTGGGCTAGTGAGCTGGTGGCAGGGGAGATGAGAGAGGCTGACTTGGGCTAGGCAATGTTGGGCTGAAATCCTGGATATCCGTTTTTGTATTATTCGGATAATCCATATTCGTATCCGTATTCGTGGATATCAGGCCTTCTGTATTCGAATCCATATCTGACAAAAAAAATCCGTATTCGTATCCGATCCGAGAATTATCCGAAGAAAATCCGATCCGATACAATCCGCATCCGTTTTCATCCGGATCAATCGGAAACTATTCTATCCGTTTTCACCCCTAGTGCCACCTGAGCTCAATAATCTGGTAAGAGTGGTGAGCGCGGCAGACAGCGGCTCGGCTCAAGTGTTGGCAGGCCCCCATAGGGCTGCCGAGCACCCCAAGCTTGGCAACTCCTACCAAGTTTCCCTGGCTCGGCAGGAGCTACGGAGCTGCCCTAGGCCAAATAGCTGTGCGGTTGGTGAATGATGGAAGGGACAGCTGCTGTGGTCCCAAAGCAGGTTATGCGTGTGTTAATAGTAGAGTTTCACCCAAAAGGCATGCGAACCATTCATGTGCATAGAGAAAATCCCATTTATTGCTGCTGAAGAGACTTGATTTTATTTATAGGAATTTTAGCTGTTACATAGCTCTCTAAAATCTCAATTCAACTAGTACAATTTCTCACTTGATTATTAAAAGTTGTTTTTTAGTAATCAATCAACAACAAGAATAAAATATAGCATTTTGCAAGAACTATAATGGCATCATTTTACTAGTATATGGGTATATCCAAAAGAAAAGATCATGAGAGGCAGTGTTACCAGGACTTGGACATGGGTGTGAGTCAGACTCGGTCAGTGTCCGATTCAACAAACTATAGAAAGTAAGATTGTAGGATTCATCTAATATATATATTTAGGGAGGTCCAAATAAAAAGAAATCTCTTGAGAGGACTAAATCACAAAAGATCCACCTTTCCCCTTACTATATGTTCCTATCTGCTCAACCCCACCGCCTGCCCTAACCCGACCCCGCCACCTGCCCCCCAACCGTGCCGCCCCTCCGCGCCCCTCCTCCTCGCCCTCTGTGCTGCCCCTCCTCGTTGTCGCCCTCCGCCGCTCCGCGCCACCCCCTCCTTGTCGCCCTCCGCCGCTCTGCGCCACCCCTGCTTCTCGCCCTCTGCCGCTCCATGCCATCCCCTCCTCTTGTCACCACCTCCCTTGCCGGCGGCCACGGGAGCGGCAACGGCGGGATTCGATGCGGGGAGTCCAGATCCAGCAGCGGTGGCCATAGGAGCGACGGCGGCGGCCAGCCTGGCGGGATCCGGGCGGGTGGAGGCATGCTGTAGCATGGGTGGCTGGGAAACTCATCAGAGAAGAATCCGAGGCATGTCGCCCTGTGTCTAACACGCGTCGACGCGGGAAAATTTTTTGAACGTGCGTGTCCAGGTAACACTGATGAGAGGTCGATGGCATAATGACATCACAGATATTACAAAAGTTGAACGAAGTGTACACAAACATCTGTTTTATAAAACCAATCCTGATAGAAGTTCCTGCATTACTTGATTTATGTGGTAGGCAATTTACCGTGAAGTTATATATCTTTTCAAGTTTCATCAACTTCAATGATAATCTGCTGTGCACTTTGGTCCTTAGTGCAGATCATCGAAATCTTGTCCAAAATGGAAAGTAACATAAGCCATAAGCCATAGCCGTAACGAACCCCATGGCTATACATAAAGTACTCTATTATGTCACTGATACACCCTTCAACAATTTGGTAGACACGTTCAACCATGAAACTGCCCTCTGTATCTATTACAATGAAGGCAATTATTCTTAAGAGTTTTTCACTAAGACACAGGATGGCATGTGCTTTGAGATCACTAGGGGTGGCAATTCCCTTGTGGGGGCGGGCCGTGGGGAATATCCCCATGGGGGAGGGGGACGGGGACGGCCCTGCTGCGCTAGTGGGACGGGGATGGGGACAGGGGTCGTCTTTCTTCGTAAGGCTCCACGAGGATCTGTTAAATATAAAAAATATTCTTTTAATAATAGATTATAGTTGTTAATATGAAAAATTGTATTCTTTTCTTGTATATTTGACTAAAACTTGAATCTATATATTAGAATATATATTTTAAAGATATATATTTTTTAAAAAAGTATGGCTAAATAATTATAAATTAATTAATCCCCGTGGGGATCTTCGTGGGTCTAGGTCCCCGCGGGGACCAGGGACGAGGGCCATCTCACCCCGGTAGGCTTAGCGGGGCTGTGCTAGCTGGGGCGGGCGAGGCATCCCGGGACCCCCGCTGCCCGCCTCGTTGCCACCCCTAGCTATCATAACAATTGTCCCTTTCATCATTTGCCAATCACATAGCTATGTGACCTGCTACCGAGCCAGGGAGCTCGGCAGGAGCTGATGAGCTTGGGGTGCTCGACAACCCTCCAGGGCCCATTGAGCTTGGGGACATGACTATTTTTTGTAAAAAAAATAGGTGTTCGAATGCTAAATTTGGAGAAAAAAAATGCTCTACAATGCCAATTGTGTGCACACTTGTGCAAATAGAAGATTATTATCTAAATCCTTGCAAGGCTTTTACCGTGACAATACCTATTTAAGAATGCCACTCTACAACATTTGCTCCACATGCGACAGGCACTATTGGCATGCCTTCCCCTTCGTGTGCTTTGCGGTGCCCATTAGTGTTCCGGTAGGCGGGGTTCCCGTAGTCTACGCTCGCTTGTCGTCGCCGTGCAGTGCTCCTCCCATTCCAATAGTGCTTCAGCAGGTGAGCATCAATACGATGGACACGACGCAGGGTGTACCGGGGTCCGGGCATTCCGTCAAACAGTTGGCGTGCTGCTGCGGCGTCCCTCACCCGCGGAGGGGGTACACGTACATACCAGCAAGAATGAAGGCTAGTGACGATGCAGGACTCGTGGGTTGGTCGTGAGGCGGTGGTAGCATGGTGGCTGGCGTGTGTGGCAGTGGTGGCGGGGACAAGACAAGGGAGTAGGGGACTGAGGAGGCGTGACATCGGGGACTGTGGTAAGGGACTGAATATTTAACAAATGGTTTGTAAATGATATTCTTAAAAAAACTTATTGTGGTAGAAAGATAAGCAAAGATAATTGAGTTGTCCTTATTCTTAAAAAAAGTAAATTGCACCATAGCATCCTCATCTTGTATGGTTGTATAACTTAACTCCCTCAACATATAAATTACTTTCTTAGTCCCTTGCGTCCATTTGCAGGACAGGCTGTCCTAACAGGACAGTATGGCATCTACACAAGGAGAATAACATGAAGAACACCATAGATAAACTACCGTGCCCAGAAAACACCGTCTCCGCCATTTTCCACCCATTTTTGCATCTCTAAAGTGTAATACACTGCTACAGAAAAAAATCATCATAGACGGTTCAAAAACGTCATCATAGATGAATTCATCAGCCGTCTGAGTTTATGAGTCAATAATGATATGAGGTCATCACAGACGGCTTTAGAATCGTCTGTAATGCAGACTATCACATACGAGACTATCACATACGGTTTTTACTAAAAACCATTTGTAATTGTTAACTATCACAGATAGTTTTTAATAGAAACCGTCTGTGATACATGGTTTATCATAAATGGTTTCAACTAACTATCACAGACGGTTTGTAGTTGAAACCGTCTGTGATTCATGAGATATCATAGACGGTTTCTACTACAAATCGTCTGTGTGATATTCTTTTGTTTTCTAAATCTATTTCTATTTGTTGGCTAGCCTCAGGAAATGCTAGCCATACCCTCTGAAACAAGCAGAAACATAGCATCCATTTCACATTCATTTCAGAAATAAGAACATCCATTTCACAAATCAATTAACTGAAATGAAATACATTAACCATCCATGAACAAATACACATATGTACAATTAAGCTCGATCTGTTGTAGTTGGAGACAATTGACAAGTGAAACATAGTGAACAAGATTAAACAACCTAGTGAACCGCAAGAGAGGGGAGAGAACCGTAAGATGTATATGAACCCAAAACCCTAGTTAGCCATCCATCAATTTTGTAATTTCATATCTAAGCATCAAGAACGAGAGGGGAGGGGATTAGATGGCGGATATCACTAGCAATGAAGGAGAGGCGGCGGTAGCATCACCTTTGTGTCACGATAGTGACACTGGATAAGACATTCTTACGACAAGAGTGTCTTGTGCAGTGAACCGTGGTGTCACAACCAGAGGCGGAGGAGCTAGCTAACGGTGGTTGTTGGCGTCGTTGAGGGGAGGATGCAGGAATAAGCTAGGAGTAGTCGGTGGAACTCATGCCTGCCTGCTGGTGGAAAGGGAGAGGGGGAGTAATAAGGGGCGAGAGGTGGGAGGATCCTGCACCTGCCGTTCGATGCGGAGAGAATGGACAGGCAAGATTGAAATCCTAGGGGAGATTCCATGGATCGGTGTTGATATCAAAGATGGTTTGCTATACAAACCATCTGTGATAATGCAATATCAGAGATGATTTGGTATACAAATCGTCTGTGATAACGCTTAAAAATGCACATCCTACCCCCGCTTGTTAATATTTTAATGCAAGCGACCCTTAAACTTCCGCACTGTTCTGGCTTTATGTGCAACACGGTGTACAATTTCTTGATACCACAAACTCAATCTCTTTTAAACTGTTGTCTCCCTCATCTTCTTCACCAGATTTCTTAATAATGGCATCTAATATTCTTTTGATCTCCTTCCTCTCATCTATCTATCATGAGTTGTTCAGCCGCAACCTTACACAGGTGGCCAACAACTTACGTCTGGAGTAGCTCCTCCGCTCACACCCTGCTCTCCTTCCTTGAGTCGTTTCTATCCGTCAGCTGGACCTCATCATCCACTGTCAACAGAGGTGTCTCTTTGCCGCTCAGGAAAGGGAAACCACCCTTAGTCTTGTTCTTCTCTTCAATGTATGCAAAGCAGAAGAAGCTCTTGCAGCAGCGGAGAGACACATGGATAACCTTGCCGACCAAGCAGAAGTGGTAGATTCTGAGGAAGCTTATCATGGCATCCTCTTTGAGATTATGGGCCATGCTAATGATTTGCCTGGGCTAGAGGAGGAAGTGGAGAGGGCAATGACAATCTTCACGGTATTTGAGAACGCAGCAGCTGAACCTCCAACTCCAAAAGTAGAAGAGGAAGCATATGAAGCCCAAAAGACCAAGATCTGGGAATCTCTTTTCTTGGACTTTTGTAATAAATTTGACTTGAATTTGTCTTTTGTAAAAGTGACTGGTCACACTTATCTGCTCCAACTCAATAGCTTATGTAGCTCAAACATAGACGGTTGTAAATAAAAACTGTATGTAATATTTCATAGATAGTTCTAATTAAAAATTGACTGTGATAATGGGAGACATCACAGACAGCTTTTAAACATAGCCATCTGTGATAGTTTCAGAGATAGTTTTCACCATGAACTGTCTGTGATGAGGCGTCCAGTATAGCTTTTTTGTAGTCGTGACAATTCATTTTCTAGTGATCTGGTTGGTCAGTTACTTTGTAAAATGGTATTTTTTTTATTATATTCATATGGTTGCCATTGTGTTTTCATCTATTTTAAAAATTGTTTGGTTCATAATAGATGATTATGTGTAAGTAGTTACCCAAGGGCTAGGGGTATATAAGGTGCTCTTGTTATTTGAAGAGATGTAGGGGATTATTCTTTCATGTATAGTTTTGTGTAATAATTTCGTATCTAGTGTTTGCTAATCTCGTGACCTCAACACTAGGATCCTGGAAGACCCCAAGACATCGGAGGTTGAATTCAAGACATTTAAATTGTGATAGTGGATTGCGTGTCAGGATCCGAAATATGATTCTGACCTCTATATCTGTACCGTGTTAGTCCTAGATCAATTGCTAGCACACATATCTAACATTGACATATCATATCCATACACGATAAATTTAAACAGGTCAGTACATATAGATAACAACCAAACATACACCTACACGATGAGGTTTACAACACATAGGCCAATTGGCCAAATAGTTAATATGATATAAAAGGTTCAACGGAAGCGAAGATAAAAGAGACATAAAAAACCAGCGAGTATACCTTAGCCCATCCACAGGCAAATGACTGCGGTTAAACCTAGTAATCGACATCTTTGTCGCTAAAACCCGCTGCGTAAAAGTAGCCGTGCCATGGGTCTTCATCTACATTATTTGAATATGTTTAGCAAACAATTATGAGTACAAAATTTGTACTCCGCAAGACTTTTAAGCAAATGTTGTATATTATGCGAGGCTATATCAAGAGAGTTGGCTATTCTACCAAGTTTTCTATTTTTGTACAAAACGAGCTTCCATTTGCAATAATATATAATAGATTGCAATCGGAAGTTGTAAAAGCATTTGACAATGATAATTAAATAATAGTAATGTATAACTAATGACAAATAAATTAAAAGCTTGCTGCCCTGAAATAATAAAACATTGGCAAACCCTTTGCCAACCAAGTTATGCTTGGATTTCCCATCCATACATACCCCAAACCAATTTCAAAATATAAAACTACTAGTGTGGAGGTTTTGCCAAGTCATCCGTGGCCAGGGATATGGCTATTCGAATAGATTTACACTCTATGGAGGTTGTACAACTTTACCCACATGACATGAACGTCCCATTATGTTAAAACATGTCATGCGATACCATCGATACCCAATTTGAGAGTCTATGATAGAGCCTATACATTGTTGGTCCTAACAACAGCTGTATTATGATACCTTCTTAGGATATGGTGAAAATGCTAAAGTACCATCCATGCAAGTTCTAACTTGTCCTTTTCACACAAAATAAATGACATTTAAAGTCTAATGCATTCTGTGCATAGACTGAATCTTCTAGAAAATCAGAGACTTCTTAAGCTATTTTCTCAGGAGTGATCTGCTCTTTGAGAGAAATCATGGCGGTGGCTGCCTCCAGGTCGAAAGGGGGTGCTGCTGCCGGGATGGTCTCAACCTCCATCAACGCGAGCAGCTGCTCAGAACTCTCCCCCTCAACCGACGCAAAGTGGGCTTCAGGCTGTCCTTTACCATCCTTCTTCTTCTGGGCTTGGAAGGCATCAATGATATGCTGCGGTTCCTTACAGATCCGTGACCAATGCCCCCATTTGCCACACTTGTAGCAACCTTGGTCCTGTTGGCCATAGGTCTTGCCACTCCGCTTTACCTTGCTTATCTTTTTATCATTCGGAGCATCTGACTTGACATTCTGGGTAGCGGCCATACCCTTCCTCCCCCTTCTCTTCATCAAGGGCTTTCGCACCTTGTAGCTCCCGGCGTTGGCCTCACGGCCAGTGGAGCTCCCCGGTGGTTGAGTGACGTAATTCTTGCGGAGAAGTTAGTTCTGAGCCTCCGCAACCTGCATCATATCAATCAATTTGGCATACTCCTTGTAACCATCTTGACGATAGTTGCGTGCGGATTGAACTGCATTGGGGTGGAAGGTGGATAGGGTCTCCTCAATCTTCTGCTCATCTGTGATCTTCTTGCCACAGAGTTGAAGATTGGTACAAATCCTGTGCAAGGCAGAATTGTACTCCCCGACTGTATTAAAGTCGGCAAACCTCAGTCTAATCCACTCTTGTTCTACTTGAGGAAGAATGGTGTACTTTAGCCTCTCAAACCGCTTCTTGTGTGCGGTCCAGAGTGCTAGTGCACTCTTCTCTGCCATGTACTCATTCTTGAGAGTGAGGCAGAGGTGGTACCTGAGAAAATGAAGTGCCTGATCATTCTCCTCAGGAGTGGGTTGGGCGTCATGCGGTCCGCCAATCCCAATAGCTACACAGAGCTTCCTAGCTCCACGCACTATCTCGACATCGGAAGCCCACGTCAGATAGTTTTGGCCATGCTGGGCCAACTCCTCGAACTCTTGGTTCGTGATGCCAGTCATCTACATGTGTATGAAAGGAATAAATAAGTTTACTGCTGGTAAACATGCACATAATAATTTACTGTGGGTAAATAAATGGTACAAAAGATTCTCGTAATGTTTCATAATTTTCTATGAATTTTCTATAAATTTTATTGCTAATTTCAGTGATTAAAAGCAATTTTAAGCAATTACAATTAACCAAAACAGTAAATAAATATAGAAAATAATAATGGCAGAAATAAATATGCTTCAAATGCTAAAAATAATTCAAAATTCGGATTCCCGAGGCCCTTTTATGCTAGAATATGAATTCTTCAGCGAATTCTGCAATTTCCGAGGGTCTATACGCAAATTTTCAGTTTAGAGAAAAATTTGGCATAATTTCCTGATTTTTCGAGGCGTTTTCTGCAAAATTTGGGACCCGTTCGTAAATCTAAGGACCTATTCATAATTTTCAAAATTACAAAGGCCTTTTTGCAAAAATCGAAACCCATATGCAAAATCCGAGGGCTGATCGGTAAT
Organism: Dendrocalamus sinicus; assembly: GCA_036346575.1. Lineage (NCBI taxonomy): Eukaryota > Viridiplantae > Streptophyta > Magnoliopsida > Poales > Poaceae > Dendrocalamus > Dendrocalamus sinicus. Next base: position 9,378,007 of record CM070663.1, read on the forward strand.
TTACAGAGTTTTAGGGGCTCTTTTGCAAAGTTACCAGCCCCACCCCCCAGTCGGGCTTTTCCTCCTCTGGCCCTTCACGCCTTGGCCCATTTGGCCCGTTCTTCTCTTGCCAAAACGGCCCATTCGGCCAAACGGTCCACCCGACCGACTTAACCCCACGGGCGGGTAGGGTTTCTCTGCCCTCTTTCTTTGTGGTGGCGGCGGCGGCCCGGGCAACGGCTCGAGCGGATGAGGTGACGCGGTGGGCTGGTGGCTAAGCGGCGGGTGGCTGTAGACCGACCCGAGGCAGGCGCACGTACACATGTATGGCAGGGACACCCTGACTAACACGATAGTTACTGGCGGTGGATTATTTTCAGAGTTTCACTACTATAGAAAGCCTAATACTAGACGGCCAATCACAGATGGTTTGACAAAACCGTCTGTGACCGACACTAACACAGACGGTTTTAATTTGGTCACCGTCTGTGTTGGTGGCGTCGGAGAAAACGAGTATCCCAGACAGTTCTTACCGATGAACCATCTGTGATACTAAAGTATCACAGACAGTTTGTATTAAAAACCATCTGTGATAATCTGGAATTATCACAGACGGTTTTTTTAATAAAAATCGTCTGTGATAAGCTGATTATCATAGACGGTTTTTAATACAAAATCGTTTGTGATAATCTCAGGATTATCACATACGGTTTTTAATAAAAAACCGTCTGTAAACCGTCTGTGATAATGACGCTAGGCATTTATTACGCTGCTCAGAACCACATCTGTCTTCATTTCGATCCAGATCTAGCTGGTGATGCACTCTTTCGCTCAGGAAGCAAGCTAGGCGATTTCAGGCCAATTAATTTGGTGGGAGGAGGCAGAGATTGAGCTTTGAAGATTCATACTTTCCTAGTTGCTCTAGATATGGTTAGTAATGAAATTTATTTTTCTTTACATTACAATTTAGATCTAAGTAATTGGGGAGTGTTATTGAAGATGGTTTGCAAAATTGTTGGTTATGTAATAGCTGTTGTGTTTATAATATGAATTAAGCCAGCAAAGCCTAAATGCATGTGGTATATATGTAGTAATAATTAATTAATTTAATTTTTAATACTAAGTTGTTATATATATACATAACGTAGGATCGAAGCTGGATGTATGCCGTGAACCGTGTGAGTGAAGAGTACATTAATGGCGTGTCTGCTTTTACAAGAGCTGCCGAGGAGGATATGCTGAATAAGGGGGTGGAATATATGTACTGTCCATGCACTGATTGCGAGAATTTAAAGATGTTTAAGAACCGAGGGCAAATTGAGAGCATTTGATTCGGAGGGGTTTCAAAAAGGGTTATACTGTTGGACCAGTCATGGTGAAGTCAACGATCATATGCCGCCGGATGACATCGCCGATGAAGTGAATGATATGCCACCGGATGTCATCGCCGGTGAAGTGAATGACATGCCGCCAGATGATGTCGAGCCATTGGCCCGCAAATTCGTGCTTGGCGAGCCGCTGGTTGAATCGGAACGCGCCTCCAAATCCTAGCAATTAGTTGCCAGCAATTGCACAAGTGGTATATGGAACAGTCCAATAAGCCAGAGGGAGAACGGCGCTCAGGTATCACTGTCAAATTTGCGCTGGATCATTTACAGCACAATATTCAAGAGTGTGTCTTCGTGGTCACCTTTGAGGATTTATTCGATCTTTACACGCTCAACGCTCTCGACGCCTCACTCATTCGATGCTGGACGCTGTAAGTGTGTACAATCACAGTCTCCGTTCATGTCATACCAATAAATGTCATACATAATTTGTTGCTTTCGTGTGTGTATATATATAGACACATGCTGACTAAAGCTAGATCAACCAAATCATCATCGGTTGGTTTCTTGGACCCACACTTGGTCGCCAAGCATACCATCGACGAGGATACAGCCTTCGTCAATAGGTACATTGCAGCAAGACTGCTGGCTTACCGCAATAAGGAATATGTACTTATGCCCTACAATCAGAACTATCATTGGATTTTAATAGTAATTGTACCAAAATAGAACAAGGTATATTACCTTGATTCCCTAAGTAAGAATAAAATGAACTTCACAGTTGTCAGGCAAGTAATCGATAGGTAAGTACATTTTCTCCATACATACTTATATTGTACTCTTTCTTTTCTTACGAATGACTAAGGTCAACTTTTTCGAATCACGTAGGGCGTTCGCGATGTACGTTGCAAAGGCAGGTGTCTCGATGCAAGGGGCCAAAGGCCTGACACATGCTCGAAATTTTAAGTAATCGCTATTACACATTAATTAATCCTATGCAACAGTTGGTAGAAATGCCTCTTGAATTAACATATTCCATTTTTTGCAGTGCCACCAGTAGCTGCCGAGCAACACATGTGGATTCTACGTTTGCCACCATATGGAACTACTCCTCGATTCCTCGAGGATCACCAATTCCAAGGTTTGTCAATCTTCCCATAATTACTTCATACTTATCACGTTATATATATACGCACATTGATATTCCTATCGACAGACTGTGTCCATCCCATCAACTGCATTGAAACAGCCCGACCTTTCACGAATTCGAGGAGAGTTGGCGTACTTTTTAGTTGCTGGAGCCATAAACTCAGAAGGAGGGTTCCACTGCGCACAATGATTTTTTATTGCTCTTATCACTCCGGAATCGAGGTCTCACGAAAGGAACAGATACATAATCAACAAACTTTGTTAGGCTGTACAAGCAATACTTGGATGCCAATCCATCAAGTATTATTTGTGCAGCCTGACAAAGTTCATTGATTATGAACTGTTCCTTTCGCGAGACCTCGATTCCGGAGTGATAGAAAAATAAAAAATGCAATGTTACCATCTAAGTGCAAATGCAACGTACATCTTTTGTAATTGTATATTTGTTAATGGATATTTTATTTCATTTCAATTAATTGATTTGCAAAATGGATGTTTTATGTTTGTGAAATGAAGTGCGATGTGAATTGGATGTTTTATGTTTGTGAAATGAATTGAAATGTGAATTGGATGTTTTATGTTTGTGAAATGAATTGAGATGTGAATTGTATGTATACATGTGCGTGTTGATCTGCTTGTTTCAGAGGGCATGGCTAGCATTTCCTGAGGCTAGCCAATAAACAGAAATAGATTTAGGTGTAGAAAAGAATATCACAGACGGTTTGTAAGTAAAAGCCGTCTGTGATTATCAGCTATCACAAACGGTTTTTACTTACAAACCGTCTGTGATAACCTTCTATTATCACTGACCCATAAATTCAGACGGTTCAGAAAACCGTCTGTGATGACGTTATGTTTCTGAACCGTTTGTAATACGGTTTTCTATAGTAGTGTGATTCGGTGTCAAAGCCTTTGGCCGGGTGGCGTTAATTTTTTCCCCGAGTTTGGTTCGATGTTAAAAGTTGCATATGTTCGTATTTTGCAGTCCCATTCAAACTATATTAGTGTGGGGCATGTGATGCTGAAAGACGTAACATGCTCTATTGCGTGGCTATCCCTTGCCTTTTCTTCATTAAGAAGTAAATATCGCATCCAAGTACTATACGAAATAAGCTTCAAACTTCTTACCGGGACCTCTAACAGCACATCAATTAATAAGCAAATTGAGCCTGCGTCTAAAATTGTAGACCTGTTAAAGGCATAGATTATTTTCTTCCTAATCCGTTTTGGTCTGGCATGCATGTATGCATAGAAGTTCTCCTTTAATTTGTGATAACTGTCCCTGCCATGCGAGAGCCAAGGCCATATAATGTTGCCATGCCTTCAAGTGCCTGCATAGAAGCTCTCTCTCCTTTAATACGAGCAACTCTTTGTGATTAGTGAAAGTCTCTTCGTGTATGACAAATTATTACTCCCTCTGTCTAACAAATTATTAATTTTTCGTGTATGACAGATTATTTTCAGATTTCGATTCGGTGTCAAAGCATCTGGCTGGGTGGCATTAATTTTTTTCCCTAGTTTGATTCGATGTTAAAAGTTGCATATGTTCGTATTTTGCAGTCGCGAGGAGAGAGAGGTTGGCTTACCCGCCGGATATCCAAGGCGTTTCAAGGTCGAGGAGGCCGACTAGAGAAGGTGAATAGACGGTTTTAAAATTCTCTTTGACTAAAACTAAGTTTATAATGCAAGCGTAAATTAATCCAGTTTATCACAAATAAGGCCTAAATCAACTAGATTCACCTAATTGCACCAACAACTTAGATCTATATCAAAGTTTGCAACTCTAGGATGACAAGCAATCAATTTAATTTTATGAATATAGATTGTTTGAATGTAAATTGAGCAAAAAAATTACAATGACACTTTTCTTTTTATCGTAGTGTTCAGAGACCTGCCGATTTTCCTAGTCCAAGTTGAGGTAAGCCCAAACCAATTGGATCGGCTCCACGAATTACGCCTTCCACCTCAAATCCACTAGCAGTAGCTCTTTCCCGCTCTGGGTAGGTGAGCTCCAACCTTCACAACACGCTGGGTCTTTTCACAACCTTCTTTGAGAAAATCACCGCACATGATGCCGCCAACACCGTCTAAAAGTCGGTAACCTCTAAGAGTAACAAGTCAAACTCTTTGCTTGACACCCACTACATGCAATGAATGTACAAGCTCAAGTGGATACAATATCCACTTCTAGACGCAATACACGCAATTAGAGTCCTCTCTCCTTGCTCACAAGGTACGACACATGCACAATTGAGAGGAGAAGTTCACACTAGCTCAAAAGAGTGAAATAGAGTGCCAAATATTGTCGCCCAACAGGCCAAGGGGTATTTATAGCCCACACCACAAAAACTAGCTGTTGGAAGTAAAACCCCTAAAAAAAGAAACCCCAGTAGTACCGTCGTTATATGGCCAGTACTACCGCTCTCCTTATAACGGTCAGAAAAGTAGCCATTATTCAGCAATTTTGGTAGTACCGCCACACAAGGTCCGGTACTACCGCACAATGGTAGTACCGCTCCACACATATGGAACTAGCGATTCACAGGGGAGGAGAAAACCTTCCAACATATGTCTCTCTGGAAGAAAACATACCCTACACAAGCGATCGTACTGCAACTCCAATAGTACCGCTCACACAGAGTCGGTAGTACCGCTCGCACAAAGACGGTAGTACCGCATAGCGGTAGTTCCGATTATTATGAAAAGTGCATATATTTCAACAGATTTTGCAAAATATATTTGCAAACTATAATATCATGCACACAAGGATCAATCATGATTCCCAACAAGTTGCAAAACACATTTACACACTTTTGGAATCATGATACAATGTATAGGTACATGTACTCTTCACGTTTACAAAACACATTTGCAAACCTAAGTCACATGCTATAAGGATTGTGTATGAGTTTTAACCATTTGGAAATATGAGCCTTATATCATAAGGAGTAAGAAGTATGGACATCAAACACTTACAAAATATATTAGCAATGTATAGTCCCATGTTGTAAGTATCATTCTATGAAGAGCTAGAGCAAGCAAGATTGAGCTATCAACATATAATGAGACTCAAGTTACTAGATATGACCTCTTTTAATAGTACGGCAATTTATACTAACAATTCGATCTTCCAACTAAGCACTAAGATCGGTAAAATACTAGGAACACATCCTTAACTCTAGCAAGTTATACCTTTGCGTTGAGCATCCTCTTGAAACTTGATGATGCATATCTTCACTTCAAGTCCCGGTCATTATCTTGATATGCATCAACCCATGATGCATCATTTACTTGAACTTCATCAACACATGATATGTTTTTACTTAACTTGATGATCAACTCATGATCACATCCTTTTGAACATGCATCAACAAATTATGCATCCTCTTCTTGATGGCCTTTAACTCATGAAACCATCCTTCATTCTGAAACTTGACTTGATGATCTTCAATATATGAAGTTATCCTAAGTCATTCTCATTTGTAGAACCTAACCTATTCATTCAATTAATGGAAAAATATTAGCCCATAAATCAATTATTTTTAATTGCCAAAACTTCACCATTAACTCATAATAGAGGGACTAGATTCTACAATATTTCCTTTTTGATAATTCATGACAATCTCAACACATAATGAGATAGAAAATGATTTGAGAGTATACAACATGTACACAACATTGTATATTCTAGGATAAGCTTTCTAAGCAATTAACTCATTTGAATGGAAGTGTTTGTCTTTGAGAATAATTGCTAGCAAAGCTTACTCTTTCGATTATTATTAATCATCCAACCATTAACACATAATGGAAGAATTAGATTTATAATATTTTCCTTTTGATGATTGATGACAACCCAATTATAATTGATTTAACTTAAATCAATCATGAGTATATATGAACTACACAAATTTTATATATTCAAAAGATATGTTTCAAAATAAAGATTCTTAATATGTGTTGAAGGGGAACATGGATCAATACTAATGAAATCACAAAATATAGAGTGAACTCCACCTAAATGTGTGCATAGAAGAATGTATAATAAAAATATATGCACATGTTCATTTTAGACTTTTGGTGTAGTTCAATCTATATTTTGTATCAGAGGAATGTACTAAGATATAAGAATATGATGTTAAATGCATACCTTCATAATTTTTACCTTTTCATCCAAATGAGACTAATCAATATCATAATCAATAAACGAGTTAGTCTCACATTTGTATTTATCATTAATCACATCTAAATATGACTAGGAAATATCATAGTTAATAAAATCACCAAAACTAACTTAATGGAGTTTGAACTTACAATCTATCCCTTTTTGGTGATTGATGACAAAACCATTAACACTAATAGCATTTGGGTGAAAATGAATATATGATAGGATATTAAACTATTCATGTATATCACAAAGCAAATGCATGAGAGAAGGTAAATGATTCTCCTCGTTTTGATATTTTACACTATTTAACAATGCTATTATACACTCTTCTCCCCCTTTTGGCATTGATTACCAAAAAGCAAGAAAAAAAAAGATAAAGCCAAAATGGAGACTTGATAAAACATTGATATTTAACAATCAATCCATCTTAATTTTAGTCATAAAGAGTATAAAAATAGATACATATGACCAAGTGGGAGTTTGAAGTAACTAAAGAAAAAGATATTTGAAACACATTCAAATAACTTACTCTTGAGAGCTCCTTGAAGGCTTGGACACTCCAATTGAAGTTTCAGATTCTGACATTCTAATTGAGTTTCAAAAGCTCATTAAAAATTGACTTACAAAAGTCTAATAAATCCGATAAAATTTGTCAATATAGATTAATAATTGAGGATCAAAAGTCATAATTGCAACTTCCTCAGATTGTGAGCTCACTTAAAGATACAAAAATCACAAATCTGCTCAAAACCATGCAGAACTCTGAATTTTCAACATTTGACCAAAGTGAGAAAAGGATATAACTTTTTCAAATCAATTTGAAATACGTTTTTAAATCAATTTAAATGATTTCAAATTTTGTAAAAAAAACTTTTGATTCATGAGGAATTTTTTCAACAAGAATTTTGGAAAAATAAGTTCCCATTTAAAAATTATGGCAAAATGAGCTTTGTATGCATGAAGAAAGATTGATTTTGCATCAAAAACTCAAAGTCCAACCGAATTTGAATTTCTTGGAGTTTCTCACTCTCTTAGCTTTGTGTGAGATAGAAATACTATTTCAAGCTAAGATATACAAAGAAATCTAGCTCAAATAGCCAAACTCAGTATATGCAAGAATAAGTCATTTTAGGTTAAAACTAGTTTTTGAATGAGATTCAAATGAGTATAGCTTTTCGACAGATGGTCTTTTGCAAAAATCTTGAACTAGCGAAATGTTTGAAATGACTGCCCCTTTGAGTTTTGTATTGACAACTTTTTTAGATACTTAATAATTTTTTATTTATGAAGATATGTCATTTAATCCAAAATCAAGATCATATAAGATCATTTTGGGGCCAAATTATCCTTTTGGTTTCTAGAATAGAAATTTCTACTCAAAAGGCTTTGAAGACATTTGAAATACATATTTAAGTACTTTCATCTAGTTTTTCATAAAATTTAGTACTTTAAACAAGATATTTGATTTTTTTGGCCAAAAGGGCTCTTTTGAAATACTGTGTTTGCATATCATTAAATTTTCACTCCAGGAACACCAAATGAAGCAAATGAGAATGAACACATTCATTCACAAGATCCATAAAATATTTTCGGGAAAATAGGTAAATAGTTTTCTTAATATTAATACTTTATCCCTTTTGTTTAAGTAAGCCCAAAATACTACATAAGTTTTTCACAAAAAAAAATCTCCCTTACACAAGGGTTCATCTTGGCATTTCTTTCTTCTCTTTTAACACACAAAGGATTCTTCTCGATCTTGTTTTTCTTCTCTTTTCACATTTCTTCCTTTAAACTTTCTCTTCTTATGTCATCTAGCACCAAGAATTAAGATGTCTTCTTTTCTCCATAATAAGTGCTTTTAACCTTTTATGGTTCTTATGTCTTTTCCATGGAAACCATGCACCACTTTTATATTTATACTATTTATGATGACATTAGATACCATTCGTGAAAATGAATGATACCAAGTTGAAGGACCGAAATGGCAACAGAGGGGGGGTGAATGGTGCCTTTTAGAAATCGCCCCAAGTACTCACACATGAATTTTCTTCTCCGATTGCTATAGCAACTATGAAGATAGAAGAAATCCGTTCACTGGAAACCGAGAACATATTTGCCGAAAGACCAAAGATAGTCACAAAAGAGGCAAAACCAAACCGTCAAGATCTTCTCTGAGGAGCAACCTGAAAATAACTTTCTCTGTCAAGGCAAAGAAAATCAACTGAAACAAATCTTTGGCTGAAGAACCAACTGCACTAAGGAAATGATCAAAATTAGATCATTTGCACCAAGGAAATGATCAAAAACTGAAACTACAGACTACGGCAAGGAAATGACCAAAACTGAGACTGCAGACTACCAGGAAATGATAAAAACTGAAACTAGAGACTGCAACAAGGAAATGATCAAAATCAGACCAACTGCAGCAAGCAACTGATCAAAAACTGAAACTATAGACTACAGCAAGTAAATGAACAAAATCAGCCGATTGGAAAGAACCACAGGCTGAAACTGACTGAAAAGAGTATGCAGATTGTGCTACCAAAAAACAGTATATAGTTATGCTGGCAGAAATATGAAAATAGCTGAAAACTGCATAGAAGCTGAAATAGCTGTCGGCTGAAACCTGCAGTTCAGTTTTAGCAGCCAGCAGGGAGTAGAATGCAGACCATAACCTGTAGAAAATGCAGATTGCAGCCTAAGACTGCTGCTGGCCAAAAACTACAAGTACTCAATTGAATACAGAGAGCAGAAAACTGCTAGAGACACCTGACCAAAAACCGAAACTAGAGACCAAAACCTGACTGCAAGCAAAGCCGAAAATAATTGCAAAACTGAACCCTGAGAAGCTGCAGATTACTGAAAATAGAAACTGAAAGTTCAATCTGCAGTTCACTGCACTCGGCTAAACAGAGGAATCTAATCCGACAACAGAAAGTACAGCAAGGGAGACAAAAAGCATAGAGAAGATCGAAGGATCGCAGCTCAACTTGAGTCACTTGACCAGCACTTCAAACTAAATAGCAAGCATGATCTAAAGAACAAGAAAATTCAGTCCAAATAGCAAAGAATCGAAATCTGGACAAAAATCTAGACATGAACCGAAAAAGTGAGTAATTACCAAATTACTCATCAACCTTGAATCGTCTGCTCCTGAAACTTTGAAACTCAGCTAGAAATAGACTCAGAAGACGGAACCACACAAGAAATTCAAAATTCCACCTAGTAATTCAAGAAGCCAAGGTTACTCTGACTTCTAACCCTAGAAAAATCAAGAACAGAGAATGAGATAGGCATTCAAATTGCTAGCAATTCCTGAATCTATTGCACAAAATGTCCTTTGCTCAAAACAGGGAATGGTTTCTCAACAAACACAAAAGGCAAAATCACTTTTTCATTCAAGAAATCAAAAGAGCATGATTCCTCTGCTTCCCCACACAGTAAACCCTAGAAGTACAAGAAAACAGAGGAACTTGAGCGGAGATCATTTGAGATGAAAGCTACAACCGAAATCTTTTTCTCTCGAGACAACTGAGCAAGATGGCCTAAAAACCTTATCCCAGTTCAGAGAAGATCAAGTTGCACTTTCTTGAACCAAGGAACAAATCCAGGAGAAGAAAGAGAAGCGAAGAACCAAAACAGAAAAGAGAGAACTGAGACTCAAACTCTGAAATGAAGAACAAGACGGCACATCATCTCAAACACAAACATTTTCATATTGATCTTGATACAGAGAGAGGAATGCTTATACAGAATGTTTCTTACAGCCATCTCTCCAAACAAGAACGCACACTCAAGCCAGAGAGCAAGAACTTAAGAAACCATCTCAACTCATTTCTGTTCACCCAGACAAAAGCTAATACACAACCTGCTCTCTTCACCAACTCTCAACAGAAAGGAGAAGCACAAAGCAAAAGAAACCCTAACAACCTCTCCAAAAAACCTAACTCCTCTCACAAGCCATATATCCACCAGGTGCACACCACCTCCATTTATAGTGTTTGTTAACGGGTTTACAACTCGCTTTACCCGCTAACTCAAACAACTCTTGCGCTTTATCCATTAGCTCAAAACCAAATCCGCTTCCTTTTATGCAGCCCTGCGCTTTTACCAAAACGTCCCTCCTGCACCTTCTGGGAAGCTTCCTCATTTCTTGCCGTCCAAGCCTCGCAACCACCTTGAGTCCTTGCCGTCTTCGGCACATCCCGACTGCTCCGACCTCAGCACCACCTGCGCCTAGTCCGGTCATCCCGTGCCTCGCCACGACTCCGCCTCGATGTCCTGCAGCCATCACAGACAAGAAACACATCACATAGCACCGTTCGAGATAGTGTAATCACACAATTGCATCAGAGAGAATACTTAAGCACGAATTAGCCCAAACCTGTCGAATCATAAGAATAAGCACCCTGACTAGGTTGGACCAGGTCGACCGAAGCTCATGCAATGACATGGCACGAACCACACAAACCAAACTTAGACTTTCCAAAGCACGTGTTAATTACTCATCACACACACGGGGTCACCTCCACATGGTCTCTCAATCTCCCCCTTGATGAGTATATTGACAAACCCAGAAAAAGCGTAAAGTTGAGTTTGTTTGAAAATGAAAAAGAGAGTCAAACATGGCCTAAGAAAGAAGCAAAAAGGAACCATGACCATGTTGACAATGGGAACCCTAGAGCAAAAACAGAAAGATCAAATTATTCTCCATAGCTCCATAAAGGTCCTAAATGGCTTTTTCTCCGCTATTCTCCTCCTTTTGGCAATAAAATCATCAAGATGCAAGGAAGAGAATAAAACATAAGGATGGATGGGATGGCTGAATATTATTCAGTTAAAGCATGATGAGCCATGAAGATTATCCAAAATGACCTTGAAGTATTACACCAAGCCATAACATATAAGAATGCTATCAAGATCATGACACTATATGTATAGACAAGCTAAGCCATATAAGTCATAATCTGAAAATTAGTCGAATTTCTTAGCATGTCAAGTCAACCATGAATATAGTCTAGCTAAAGATATCCAAAGATGATACAAGCCATGTCAATAATCTAAGTGGAACCAAGAAGCTAGTATTGAGTCAATTTAGAATGCTTACAAGTTCAAAAATGAATCATTTATTCAAGCACTTTGATCTTTTGATAATTAAGCAAATTTTGCACAATTGACATATTTTTCCTTTTAGAAACTCATGATTGTTTCCAACCAAGATTTTTGTGTAGTCATGTGCTAGATCTCAAGCCTTATGCGACCACTCCAAGCGAGAAGCTTAAGAAGATGATCTTGGTCAACCAAAACTCCCCCTGAGTTCATGCCTAGTGCAATGGCAAGCAGTCTCATGAGAAAGAATTGGTGAGATCAGTTTTTTCGCACAAAAGAGATCTTTTTACTTTTGCTGATTTTAGTTCAAGAACAAGAGGTCAATCAATAACTCATGCTTCATAAAAGAACTAGCATAGCTCAATCTACAACTTAATAAAGATTCAAAACTCAACTTAGCCTATTTGACATAGCATGAATCATAAGAGGATAACTAAAGACAGACTAGTCTCAAGAGCTAATATGACATGATTTAATTCAAGTTGTGCAGTTTAATCAACCTATCATGGCAAAGACTGGACTACACATATAAAGTCATGATAATTCTAGCAATTAAGCATAGATCACGCCAAGATGTAATGCATTGTAAACATGTCATAAACGGATAATAATCAAGGCTCCATGTAGTTATATTACAATGCAGAAAGACATGAAATGCAAGAAAATCCAGCTCCCCCTCAACATGTGATGCATTTTTAGTTCAAGTTGAGTTATGACAACATTAAGATCTAGAAGTTCCCAAATGAACTCCCCCTGAACCAAAGCAATAAAGCAAGAAGCTGGCAAAGAAATCAAAAGGCAGTCCTTAAAGCATAGACAAGATATAGAGTATATTATGGCTCAGACTGACTCTCATCTACCCCATATGACTCTAGGACTATCAGCTGATCATCTAACACACTAAGGAGCAAACACGTACCCTGTCTACCCAAGGGTGGCCCAACCCTTGTTAGAACCTATAAGAAGTGAGTGAGCTCAACCTAGTGAGAACAGAAACAGCTAGTAAGCAGCATCCTAGAATCACAAGATGAGAGAAAGAAGTCTAAACAACTAGACGAGAGAAAACACTCTAATCTACGCTAGGAGGACTAACCCAAATGCACCCATGTGGAGGTGATCACATGTTTTTGATGAGTAATTGACTCTTGTTTTAGATAGTTTGAGTTTGGTTTGGGCACTTCCTGCTAAGTCGTAGCCTTAGAAGTGATCGGAATCGCTTTCTATGCAAAGTCGTAGCTTCTAGCTGTGGTCGTAGGCATTTTCGACCACTCTGGTCGTGGTCGGAAGCTTGCTAGGCAGGTTACAACCACGTTGTCGTTAATCGGGAGCCAGCCGGGTCGTTCACGACCACACAGTCGAAGGTCGGAGCCAGTCGGGTCATCCTCGACCAAGTTTGCCGTGGTCGAATGCCGCTACGACCCCGTTGTAGCAAGCTGCGGTCGAAGTCGGCGCTTAGACTTTCGACCACGTTGAGTAGTCAGAAGCGCTCGACCACGTTATTGAGTGATGCGGTCGATAGTCGGAGAGTTCGACTATGACCACGTGGGAAGTCAGCGGACTTCGACCACGTTGTGAAGCCGTCGTATGAGGTCGTATGCGGTCGGACGGGCTTCGGTTGCGGTCGGATGCGACTGTGACATGGTGAGACATGGTCGGAAGCTCTCGAGAGTCATGTATGTGGTCGTAGGTCACTTGTAATCGGTCGTATGATCTCCAGAAGCGGTCGTTTCAGCTGGGGATCGGTTGTATGGTCTTGTGTTGCGGCCGTAGACCTTGTGCACTTATTAGTTTGTCATTCCCACCGATCGTATATGGTGTATGACGTTTTGGAGTGTGGGTTGAGTTCTCTTTTTCGATGCAAATGGATGTTACCCTTGTCTAGTGCGGTGCTATGTGAAGTTTTGTTGTCTGTGATGGTTGCAGGATCTTGAGGCTAGTCGTGGCGAGGCATGGATGACCGGACTAAGCACAGGCGGTGCTGAGGTCGGTGAGCGGTCGGGAGATGCCAAAGACGGTAAGGCCAGCGAGGTAGCTGCAAACCTTGGACAGTAAGGCAAAGCAGGAGGAAGCTTCCGGGAAGGCAGCGGAGTGGCATTTTGGAGAAATGCAGAAAGCTGCAAACGGAAGCTATGTCTCTGCAAAGCACCGGAGTTGTTGGCGCTAACGGGCAAAGCAGTGGAGCTGTTGGGTCTAACGGGTAAAGCACTGGAAGCTCGTGGGTAAAGTGAGTTGAAAACCCGGTGTTAGGTGGGGGTTTACGGGTTCCCCTTCGTTGGTGTGTGGCTATAAATAGAGAGGGTAGAGCTCGGGAACCGGCGAGATCCTGATCCCTGAGTTGCTCTGTTCTTCCTTGTTTATTTGTGTGTGTGGATTCTCGGGATGGAGCAAGTGTGCTCATGTATCTCCCAGTTGGAGTGGCTGTAGAAACCTCCATTATCAATCATTCATCTCTCTTCCTCTATGTTGAGTTTTTGTTCTGTGAGGTGTTTGATTGTTTTGTTTGTGCTTTCTCTGCGTTATCTTTTCCCATGTATGCATGAGAAGCTGGTTCTCAGTTGTGCTCTGGCCTTCCTGATTTGAGAAGAGTTCTAGCTGCCATGTTTCCTCCTGCTCTGAACTGGAAATTATACTCAAGACCATTTGGTCAAGTCATTTCCGAGAGCAACGAGTGGTCAGAGAAATCTCTGCTTGCGGTCGTGTACCTTAACAGGTTCTCCGTTCTTTGTTCGACACCATTTCTCTGCTATGATTTTGTTTTTCGGTCAAGTCTTCGACTTCATCGGTTGTTCGATCACATGTTGGTCTACGACCATGTATTTTTGACCAGAGAACTAACTTGAGTATTCGATCTCCTTCTTCATAGCTCTCTAGCTATCGGAGAAAAAGATCTGTTGGGAGTACTCGGGGAAGTTTGAAGGCACAATTCACCCCCCCTCTGTTGCCATTTTGGTCCTACAATTGGTATCAGAGCCGGTTAGCTCTCGTCTATAGATCTTAAATGGTCTGTGAGCCATGGCGACGGATAAGTACTCCATCAAGCCTCCGATCTTTGATGGCATCGATTATCCGTTCTGGAAAAGCCGGATGGAGACATATATCTAGGCTCAAGGATATGCCATCGATATGTTGTTCCTGCCAATGAGAACATCAATGCCGGGAATATGGCTGATGTTGAGGCGAATGCAAAGGCAAGGAACATCATTATCCAGGGGTTGAGTCGTAGCGAGTTTGACCGCATATCTCATCTTTCGTCCGCCTTCGATATTTGGGAGACCCTCGATGCTTACCATGAGGGCACCACCCAAATAAAGACGGTGCGACAGAACCAGTTCAAGCGAGATTACAACAAGTTTAAAATGCTCGCTGGCGAGTCCCTTGATGAGTGCTTTGCGCGTTTCCACAAGATCTTGAGCAACCTCCGAGCGGTCGGTCTCACATACCCCGACTCGGATAACGCTCGACAGATGCTCGCTGCACTTGATCTGCGTGTTTGGGAGATGAAAGTGACCACCATCAAGGATACCACGGACCTCTCGACTTTGACTCTTGACGCGTTGTACTTACGCCTCAAGACTCACGAGATTGACATTGTCTCTCGTAAGTCGAAGTCGCAGTCGATGGCTTTGGTCACCGATCCCACCTTGGCTTCTGGATCTTCCTCTGATTCGCTTTGTGGTTTCTCGCTTGCTGCTCTCTGTGACATGACTGATGATCGGTTAGAGCAGCTTGCGGATGAGCAGTTAGCCCTCCTAGCCAGAAAATTTTCTCATACTTATAAGAGGAGGAGGGACAGAAAGAGAGGAGGACCCGTGATTTGCTTCGAGTGTGGTGGCCCCAACCACATTCGGGCAAACTGCCCCAAGCTGGAGAAGGGCAAGAACGACTACGGCGGTTCGGGCAAGAACGACTACACCGACAAGAACCGCAACAAGAAGCCTTCAGTCCATGCCCAAGGAAAGAAGAAGTTCCGCGACCTTGGCAAAGCCAAGAAGCTGTTCCACCGCGTCCTCACCGCATTCAACGTCCTCGACCTCAGTGAGGTGGAGGGATGGAGTGACGACGACGGGACAGGTGACCAAGACCCCAAGGGCAGCGACGACTTCTCTGGCATGTGCTTCATGGCCCTTGAGGGCGAACTTAGCGACAACGAGCTGTACTCCGACTCCGACGAGGTAAGCCCCACCTACGATCAGCTTAATGATGCTTTCCTTAAGCTAGGTAGATTCCATGCTAAGTCTAGGGCTAGGTGTACTGAGTTGGAGAAGGAAGTAGATAGACTATCACGGGAGCTTACTTCACTTACATCTGCTCCCTCCCGTGATGATTGTGATACTTGTTGGGCTCTCTTGGGTAATATGGAAAAACTAAGGACCTCGCATGATAGTTTGTCCTCTGAATTTGATATTGTTAAGGTGGATAATCTTAGTCTCTTGGCTGAACTAGAAATGAGTAGGATTGCTTCTATTTCATCTACTACTGTCGAGACTAGTGCATGCACCTCATGTGAGGATAAAGACAATGCTTTTAGAGGTCTTTATACCATGCTTCTGGATCTGCCCGAGTCTTGTAAAAATTGCAATAAGCTGAAGATGAATCTAAAACGGGCAGACCATAAAATTGCTGAACTGTAATCTTCACTACTTGAGCCCATTACTTCATGTTTGAACTGTCCTAAGTTAACAGCTGAACTTGAATCTGTCTCAAAACAGTTTCAAGAAATGATTGACACTAATAAGAAAATGGCTCAGTTTGCGACTAAGGACCCTGTTAGCTCACCATGCATTAGTTGTGATAAGCTAAAACTTGAACTCATTGCTTTGAATGAAAAATGTGTGAAGCTAACTAAGGATCAACTAGTGGAGCCATCAACTCATTGTGATGTGATTGCTGGTGTGGGGGAGAAGCCCAAGGGTAAGGTTGAGACGCTTAGCGACGTGAACCAAACTACTAGCAGTAGGACTGTCCACTCTGAGTCGGCTATGCGTGCACAAGCCGTTTGTTCCTCTGCTGTTGGTTCTTCTTCTTCTACTTCCTTACCTTCTGCTATTCCCTCTTCTCCCTGCTCTTCTTGCACCTCTCTCTTTCGGGAGTGTCAGTACCTGATGAACACTCTTGAGAGGTTTGTAGGAGGCAAGAAGAAGCTTAATCTTATTCTAGACCAATCCAAGATTTGCAGATTTAATCAAGGTCTAGGATACGATTTCTATGAGAACATGAGGAAGTTTCCACATGCCGTACTCAGACCCACAGCACCAGGTGTGATCGAGGTGGAGTCCAAGACCGAGAAAGTCCAATTTAAGTCAGCGGGCTATGTCCAAGGGATTTCTGACAGCAAGGTGAGTCCTCCTGCTACTTCGGCCTCTCAGAAGGCGAAGCCTCACCGTGCTACTTCTACCTCTCAGAAGGTGAAGTACCACTGCACCTTCTGCCAGAAGGATGGACACCTGATCGATCGATGCTTCAGGCGTGCCAAAATTGCGCGTAGAGACCGTGCTGAGGCACTTAGGTGTATTCAGGGTCAGCCCCAGATCCTGAGTGCCCCTAAGACCAGCACGAGGTCTAGGTTTGCTTCTAATGGGTTTGAGCAGCATCGAGGACTTGGTTTTTCTGAGCTTTCTGGTTTTCGTCCTCATGCTCCCTTTGGTCGTGACTTCCGCCGTCCTGAGGGTAGATCTCGTTTCCCCCGTCGAGATGGCTACCCGCGGCGTGATCAGCATGTTGCTCGTGCTCCGACTCGCTCTCCCGTAGCAGTCGGACCTAGCAACAGCTTCGGGTCTGCACACAGACCTTCTGGCTTGTTGAGTGACAGAGAGCGTAGGGTAAATAGAGGTCAGTCGTGCTTGACTACTTCATCTGCTCAACGTGTTACTCAGTATTGGGTGCCAAAATCACTCTTGATGTATCCCATTACTGAGTCTTTACTCTCTGTTTGACTCAGGTTCGCCGGGCTGGGAAGGGAGAGGTTTGGCTCGTAGACTCCGGGTGTTCACGACACATGACCGGAGATTCACGTTGGTTCTCTTCCCTAGCCCGCGCTCCAGGTGATGAGACAATCACCTTCGGAGACGCTTCGTCTGGGCGCGTCATCGCCAAAGGTACTGTGCGCGTTAATGATTCATTTCTTTTGAGAGATGTTGCCTTGGTTAGTAAGCTGCATTATAATTTGCTTTCGGTTTCTCAGCTTACCGATGACGGTTATGAGGTGAGCTTCAAGAAAAACGCTTGCAAAATTCTTGATTCTTCGGGTAGTCTGGTTTGCGGGATTTCTCGTTATGGGAGGATCTTTCATGCTGATTTTTCTGAGTCTTCTGGTGATCCTCTCGGTGTTTAGTTGCTTCAGAGTCCCGTGACTTGACTTTCTGGCATAGGAGACTTGGTCATATTGGATTTGACCATTTGACCCGAGTTAGCGGCCATGATCTCATTCGTGGTCTGCCGAAACTCAAGATGGTCAAAGATCTTGTTTGCGCTCCATGCCAGCACGGCAAGATGGTTGCCGCTTCTCACCTTCCGATCACAGTTACTATGACCGATGCACCGGGACAGCTGCTCCACATGGACACTGTTGGACCAGCTCGAGTGCAGTCAGCAGGAGGGAAGTGGTATGTTCTTATCGTGGTCGATGACTATTCGAGGTTCTCTTGGGTGTTTTTCATAGCCTTGAAGGATGAGACGTTTACCCATTTCCGAGGTCTTTTCAGTAGGCTTTCTGTTGAGCTTCTGGGTGCCTTACGAGCGATCCGCAGTGACAATGGCACGGAGTTCAAGAATTCCTACTTTGAGAGGTTTTGCGACGAGACAGGTGTAGAGCACCAGTTCTCTTCTCCGCACGTCCCACAGTAGAATGGCGTCGTGGAGAGGAAGAACCGTACTTTGGTTGAGATGGCTAGGATGATGCTCGATGAGTACTCTACACCGACGAAGTTTTGGGCTGAGGCTATTGCGATCACGTGCCATGTTTCCAATCGAGTTTTTCTTCGAGCACACTTGCATCACACTTCTTATGAGTTGAGATATGGGCGAAAGCCCAATGTCTCCCATTTTCGCGTGTTTGGTTGCAAGTGCTTTATTTTGAAGTCCGGAAACCTAGACAAGTTCGAGTCACGTTCTTGTGATGGTATCTTTTTGGGTTACTCGACTTCTTCGCGGGCGTATCGGGTTTGGAACTGCGAGTCTAGTAAGTTGGTAGAGACCTGTGAGGTGATTTTCGACGAGGCCAGTCCAGGGACTAGGCCCGATATCTCAGGTTCTTTAGAGCAGTCCGAGCCCATCTTTGTGGATGATGAGGAGGATGGAGATGAGGGTTGTCTACCCGATCCAGTCACTCATCCTCCACCCCCTGAGGTGCCTTCTTCCACCGCACCTCAGGGAGATCAGCCCATGCCTTCCGTTTCTTCTGGAGCTAGTGGCTCTGTTCCTACCTCGTCAGCTCACGAGGTAGAGGCCACTTCCTCATCTCATCCTGGACCTCCACGACATATCCAGAAAGACCATCCTTCCGAGCAGATTATTGGAGACCTCTTTGAGCGTGTCACACGCTCAAAGTCTGGCATGTCACATTTCTATCTCCATTCTGCCTTTGTAGCCACCTTTGAGCCCAAGGATGTTACTCATGCTCTTTCCGACGAGTCTTGGGTCAATGCCATGCATGAGGAATTAGAGAATTTCGAGAGAAACAAGGTCTGGTCGCTTGTTGAGCCCCCTTGAGGTCACTGATATGCATCATTTTTGTAGTAAACTTTTATATCTTTACCCTGTTATTAGTAGTGCAAACTGCCATAAATTCATGAATTATATAAATTTGGCTTCCAATTTGGACTGTTTACATGGGTTTATACTTTGCTTGTAGGTCGGCGCGAGCCAGGCGCAAAATCCACAGAAAATCAGCATTGAAGGAGCTAGGGTTGCGAAATCACCAAAGAGAAAGGACCAAAATGCAAGTTTGCCGGGAAACCCTAGCCGCCTGTGCACTGGAAACCCTAATGCCGCCGCAACTATATAAGCCCAGTTGCTTCATTCCCAGGGGGAGCCGGTGACCACCAGACCCCAAGCCGCAAGCCTTAACCCTCATCAGTTCGTCTCTCATCTCCCTGACGCCTCCACCAGATCGATTCTCCACCGAGCTCCAACACCCCAACATGCAGCCGCCCTAACTCCCAGCGAGATCCCCATTTTGCTCGCCGGCCATCTTCCAAAAAGGCCTCCACCAGAAACCGAGCTCACCCCATCTCCACCTCTCGATGGCGCCAAACACTCCTCCATTCCAGCCGCCCATATCCCCTGCTGAATCCCCTTGCTGCCGACCAGATCTTCACCAGCAACTTCCCTCTACGGCCGGATCTGCAGCCACTTCTCCGGATCTACTCCACTTGCACCATATATGTTCTTCTTTGCGTGGGATCTGCTTGGTCCTAGCCGGATCTGCTCCGTTTTCAATTACTTCTTGCGGATCTGCTACCCCTACATCTTCTACCGAGTGGATCTGCTGTTGCTGGCCTGCATCCCTGCTTCTTCAACCTCTACGGCCATCTGCTTCATCTGCACTGCCTCGACTACCTTGTTTCATCTTCCACGGCAGATCTGCGTCTTCCCTTGCCGGCGTCCACTACAGATCCTCTTCAACAACCGAACTGCATATATTCTGGGTTGTATCGTCTCTGAGCTTTTAATTGATACTGTGATGCTTTTGTTGAGATGCTATCGTGTCAGATCTGTGATGTGCATGTGATATATTTTTGTGGATCTGGATGCTATGAGTGTTGTTCATGAACATGTTTATCTGAGAAGCTTTTGTGGATGCGACATCTTGGTTATGTTTATGAATATTTCTTTATGATTTAGTAGTATTACTTAGTTTGTTGCCTCTACTTCTAGGGTGCTTTTCTTACTGTGATATTGATATCATCTTCCTTGTTAGATTAGATATTTCTGCTAGATCTAATATCTTACATGCAGTGCTGTTAATTTCTGTTGGTAAAAAGTAAAAAAAATATTTTTAATACCATGCTGTTGTTATGTCATTCCTGAGTTAGCCTTACTTCCTTGTCTACTGCACTAGATAAGCATGCATTGTAGTTGCTAGTCTTTATCTTTCTTAAGTATTTGTCTGTTATGTGTGTTTGCTGATTAGGGGTGGGGATCATAGTTCTGAAGCCGGCCTTCTTAGTCCTCTACGCCTCCTTCTTCTTATCTCTTATCTTCCTCTCTCCTTTCTTTAGTTCTTCTCTCTTCTTTCTTCCCTTCTAGTTCCTGATTATCTTTCCTTCCTAGTTACATCTCTCTTCTTTTCTATTCTCAGTCTAAAGCACTCCCCTTTTAGTTCTCTGCTGGTCTTCTAGTCTTCTAGCCTAATCGTTTCCTAGCCTACTTCTCTGTTCTGTTCTTTCTCTTCTTTTAGCTCTACCCTCTTTTGTTCATAGCCTGTCTTCCGTCTGTCAATCCTCCAGTAGAGTAAGTTTCTAGGGGTTCTCTTTTATTTACCCCTTCCAGTCCAGTAATTCACATTCATAGCTCCTTCATCTTTTCCTTTCTCTCTTGGCCTCTCAACAGTAGTTAGTTTAGTTCTTCTTTTATCCCTTTTATTCCCAGTTCGTGAGACTTAGCTTTAGTCGAGCGTCTTGTCACCGGTACTCTAGTCCCTGTGCAGCCCGTACACTTGTGGGTGTGCAGTTTTGCACGATCAGTCACAATGTCATTGGGACTAAGTGGGTGTTCAAAAGCAAGCAGGGCGAGGATGGGGTGGTTTTGCATAACAAGGTTAGACTGGTAGCTCAGGGCTTCTCCCAGGTTGAGGGTCTAGATTTTGAGGAGACCTTTTGATGTGATGATGGCCCGATCTTCCGAGAGGTACTGATAAGTCGATTGTGGAGATCTCGATGTTGATGATCCAAAGGCTCCGACCAAAACAGATCGAACTCCTTGCAATCACTACACCACTGCTCCGTTGGTTATCAACCGTGCCGAACACGGTTGACCTCGCCAAGAAGGCTATCTCCTGCAAGCGAATCGAGAACACAAGCAAGAGAGTTCAAGATGCAATCTGAAATATTGCAAATAAAGATTAAGTTCACAAGTTGGGGATCTTCAACCGAACATGCAGCGAAACTGCTAAGCAGAATAAACTCTTAAGAAAAACCCAAGGAAAACTAAAGGGGTGCGGCCTCCTTAAATAGGGGAGGGGGAAGCCACACTTATCTAATGTAAAGGGATGTGGTACTATTCCTAGTTACTGTTCACACGTGTGGTACTGTTCACATGAACAGTACCGGCCCAAATAGCCTAAGTTACAAGGCCCTCGGCCCACTTTGACTCGGACTGGAAAAGTGACGTGGCTTGTTTCGCAGTTTGTGATCTGCTCGGGTGGAGTTTGGAGGTGAGACTAGATCCATCTGAAAGTAGACTCCAAGATCTTTCCAACGAGTACTCACGGGCTCCGAGAAGCCTTCTGGATCAAAAGTTATGGCCGTTTGAAGTTGGCATCACTTAAATTATGAGGTGAGCTCGTTTCAAAGAGATTTTACTTTATTTGATAAAGAATTTATGATATTACATAATGAGAGTTTGTTGCGTTTGTTATCATACACCAAGATTTATGATCAAGATCATGCAATACGTGACACTACACATTTGTAGCTTCAAGATCAGGGGGAATTCATTTGGGAGCTTCTGGAGCTTAATATTGACATAACTCTACTTGAACTAAAAGTTACATCACATGTTGAGGGGGAGCTGGATTTTCTTGCATTTCAGCATTTTGTATTGTAATCTAACTATATGGAGCCTTGATTATTATCCCTTCATGACATGTTATCAATGCGTTACATCTTGTCATGACTTGTGCTTATTTGCTAGATTTATCATGACTTCATATGTGTAGACTAGCTTTTGTCATGATAAGTTCATTAAAATTGCTCAATTTGAATTAAAACTTGTCATGCTAGTTCTCGAGAATAGTCTTTCTCTAGTGATCCTTTTATGATTCATGCCATGTCAAATAGGCTGAGTTGAGTCTTGAATCTTTGTTGAGCTTTAGATTGAGCTGTGCTAGGTATTGATGATACATAAGTTAGTACAATTATTTATGAATGCAAAAAGATCTCTTCTGTACGAAAAAACTGATCTCACCAATTCTTTCTCATGAGACGGCTTGCCATTGCACTAGGCATAAACTTAGGGGGAGTTTTTGATGACCCAGACTATCTTCTTAACCTTCTCGCTTGGAGTAGTCACATAAGGCTTGAGATCTAGCACATGACTAAACAAAAATCTTGTTGGCAAGACCATGAACTTCACAAGAAAATATGTCATTTGTGCTCAATTTGCTTAGCTACAAACAGAACCAAGTACTTGAACTAATGTTTCACTCTTGAGCGTATAGCACTCTAATTTGACTCAATACTAGCTTCTTGGGTCCGCTTAGCTTATTGACATGGCTTGCATCATCCTTGGATACCTCTAGCTAGACTTTCCTCATAGATGACCTGACATACTCACAAATTGCACTAAATTTCAGATTGTCATCTATTTGGTCTAGCTGGTTTATATATGTCTTGTCATGATCTAGATAGCATTCTTTGAGTTATGGCTTGGTGTAATATTTCATGGTCAAATTGGATAATCTTCATGGCTCTAAATGCTTAGAATAAACAAACTTCAGTCATATCATGTCATATTCTCTCTTTTGCATCCTTGATGTGTTTATCTCTAATCCTTAAAAAGAGGAGTTCAAGGTGATGGTGCATCCTACACTCCTTCCCTTTTCACTGACATGTAGGGCCACTTTTTTTGGCTGTGCTCGCGCGGGCTTCACTTCAAAAATTCCTCACCTACTACGCCTCTCTCTCTCTCCCACCCACCTGCTTTTTTCTAAAAAAACACCCTCTCTCTCCCTCTCACCGGTTGGATTTTCTAAAAAGAATCTCTCGCTCTCACCGGTTGGAGGCGGAGGTAGGAGGAGCTACGGCGGCGGCTGGCTCGGAGAGGAAGGGGGCGGAGGAAGGAGGAGGCGCGGCTGCGGCGGGGGAGAGGAAGGAGGCGACCGGGGGGGGGGGGTGGCGCCGGTTGGGGGTGGAGGAGAGGAAGGAGGTGACGGCGGGGGCGGCGCCGGATGGGGGCGGAGGAAGGAGGCGGCGCGACCTCATCTCACCGGTTGGGGGCGGAGGTAGGAGGAAGCGCGACTGCGGCTGGCTCGGAGAGGAAGGGGACGGAGGAAGGAGGAGGCGCGGCTGCGGCGGGGGCGGCGCCGATTGGGGGCGGAGGAGAAGAAGGAGGCGACGGCGGCACCGGTTGGGCGCGGAGGAAGGAGGCGGCGCGACCTCCATCTCACCGGTTGGGGGCGGAGGTAGGAGGAGGTGCGGCTGCGGCTGGCTCAGAGAGGAAGGGGGCGGAGGAAGGAGGAGGCGGATCTTGGTGGTGTCCGACGCGGATCTGACCGAGCCACGAGGATGGAGAGCGAGCGCGAGGAGGGAGCCGCAACGGCGAATGGCTTGGGAGGGGAGGACTACGTCGTCGTGAAGGCCAGCAAGGAGGGCCACGCCGGCGCTGCGGCAGCGGAGGGCGGTAATCACGGGGATCTCGCCGGCGGGGAGGCGGCGGGCGGATCTGGGGCCGCGGTGCTGGGGCCCGGGAGCCGGCCAGGGCGCCGACCAAGGTGCGGGGATCGCGGGATTCTGGTTCTTTGGTTGCTCTGTGGCGCTGTGTAGTGATCCATTGCTGACGATGGGTGTACCTCGCCGCCACCTTCCCTACCAACTACTCCCCACGTTATGCAGCATCCAAGGCAGGTGTGTCAGGCCGCTGCAGCACATGAGTATTATGACGGGGACGCAGCGCAAAAAGGGAGGACGCAATGGGAGCGAGGGAAGGGAAAGGGCGCTGCAGCCGCCGCAGGTGTCCGAGGTGGCGGCGCGGCTGCTGCGGTAGGCCCATCTGTCCAGGAGAGGCTCCGCGAGGCCATCAAGGAGCTGCACCGGCACCACGTCTGGCGAAGTGGGGAGTAGGGGGGAGGAAGTGGCGGTGCTGGCACGGAATCGTTCCTTGTGGATAAATTTATCGGTCAGTTTAGCCAAATGTGGTTATAATTTTGCTGAACTCACTGCATTTGATCCGTAGATTTCCAACGATTCATGTTGATTCGTCTTGATTTGTTTCTAACGTGACTACATAATGTATTACTATATTTGATTCCTCTTAGTTTGTTTATGTCCAGATCAATTATATTGAGTGTAAAATTGATGATTTTTTGCCTATGCGGAACTGTTCGGTGATCATTATAGATTCACTTAGCATGATAGGTTCCTACATTAGACAGTTTGATATTATGTGCAAGTATCCACCACTACGTTTGTCGAGAGTCATTCAGCTTTTTGCTTATGGATATGGGAACTTGAGAAGATTGGCTGAAATACCATATTAAATTAGGTCCACCTTCAGAATGTAACGGTTGGTTTGCTGTCTTATTTTAGAAAGGAAAACCGGTGCTGTAGGTTGGAAAAACAAAAGTGAAATTTAATTGCTCTCTCTTTACTCCTTTCATCTATATTTATTCCACATAGTAATTAGCTTAAAATATATACAACCAGTGTGTTAGAGCCATTTAATAGAGGGAAAATGGTTATATAGGAGTGTATACAATATCAGGTAGTGGTTTATTGATAAAATCCATTCCATTGTCGCTATACACGTATATGCAGTCTTCTAGCATCATGCATGCCCTTCTTGATGTATTCTAATGTATTCCTTATAACGTACTTGCAGGATACGTGGTTGGTTTTATGAGGTCAGTGATGATAGATATGCTGCAAAAACATGTATGGATGAGCAGCTCAATATGCACATAGATTGTCAATTTGGGTCAGTTGCTTGCTACCTGATTATCCTCAGTAGTTTTATCTTATCCTTCAAGTGCTGAACTTTAGAATAATGGTCAAGTGGTTAATGAGATTTTAATCTCAGAATATTTCTTAAAGCAATTTGGCTTTAGAGCCTTATTAACTTGTAAATTTGGGAACTCTTTTATTCAGTTTTTTGTTTGCTTTTGAACGGTCCCTTAGTCTGTTAGATGAGATAACCTTCTTTTCTCTATACATATGTATTGTATATACCCATACTCCTTATTAAGAAGATATGAAAGAAGAAAGAACAGTCAGTATTCAGTGATATTTTGGACTTCCCGCTTCTTGATTGGGGAATGTATCTTCCTGAATTTATTTGAATTATCTAATAATTTGGAAGGCCCGGTTTTGGTGATAGCTATAGTGTTTGTGGTTCAAGAAAGATTAACACAGCTAGGTTGCAATGGTGCAAGGAATTCATTTGAGCTTATATTTTGTTTTTCGCTAGCATATCAGAATCTTTAGCAAATATATATGCATGGAATGGTTATCGTTTAATTCATGCTTGGCACATCTGGTGTGAAGTGAGTGGCCGCAGGGAGTGACAATAATGTGCCACGCAGTCAAGCTGTTGTGGACGCGTTTGTGGACCAGCGCCGCCCCAAACCAACCGACTCTGCTGCATTGGCAGGAAAGGATTAGGAGATCAATTAAGTTAGGAAAGATAATATTGGTTAGGATCCTTAAGATATAGTTTCCAGATTCAGTTTTTTTTAGATAATGGAACAAAGTTCCAGCTTCTACTTTCTGGGGAGAAAGTACACAGCTGTTCAATACAAAACCGAGCACATAGGCTTCAACTCCACAAGAAATCAAACTACAAATAAAGAAAGGTGAAGAAAGAAGCTACGCTTCAATTCTATTCCTAAATTTCCAACCGAACTTCGCAAAAACCTCCATGATTACGGTCTCCAACAATCTGCATCCATTTTTGAGATTTGATCTCGCCTCTTCTTTATGTAGTAGGGACCATTGTCGAATCCAATATGTTGCCCTGAAGATAACCTGCAGAAATGTATTAGATTTAGAATTATTGAATACCATATCGTTTCTATTCAACCACATAGACCAACATAAAGCAGCAGCTCCTACAAATATTTGATTTCTAAGTTTTGGCCGAATGGCATTCAACCAAGAATCAAACATGTTCGCAAAACTAGAAGGGGGCTGAATTCCAAAGGTGATATAAACGGTATTCCAAATAAATCTTGCAAAGTGGCAATCAAAGAAAAGATGTTGTATCATCTCCATAGAGCTACAAAAACAACAAATGGTGCTACCTTGCCAATTCCTTTTTGCTAGATTATCCTTTGTGAGAGTAACCCCCTTTTGAAGGTACCAAAGGAAGATCTTAATTTTCAGAGGTAACTTAATGTTCCAAAGGGGAGTCTTTTGGGGAACTACCCCTTCTTGTATCACATACATATAAAAAGAACGAACCGTAAAAGTACCCTTGTTACACAAATCCCAGATAAAAGAGTCCTCTCCACTTGTAAGGTTTACTGAAAATATTTTGGTCACCAAATCAAGCCAAACATCTAGATTAGAGCCAACCAAGGCCCTCCTAAAGGACACATTAAGAGGTATAGAGCTTAAAGTATGTGATACCGTGGCGTCTTTTCTCCTCACAATTCTATAGAGTGCGGGATATGCAACACTAAAGGGTTTGTCACCTATCCAAGTATCCTCCCAAAATCTAGTTTGGGACCCATCACGAACACGGAAGTGACCACATGCAAAGAATTGATCCTTGACCTTCATAAGGCCAGACCAAAAATGTGAATCCCTCGGTTGTTTTGTAACTTGGGTAAGAGTTTTATTGGACAAGTACTTCCTTTTAATAAGGCTTTGCCAAACACCCTTTTCGTTAATAAGTTTAAACAACCATTTGCTCAAAAGGCATTTATTTTGGATATCCAAATTTTGGATCCCCAATCCTCCAAATTCTTTAGGCCTACAAAGAATACTCCACTTAGTGAGTCTATATTTCTTTTTATGTTCATCACATTGCCAAAAGAATCTGGAACGGGAATAGTCTAGCTTTTTTAACACACCTCTGGGGACTTCGAAGAAGGAGAGCATGTACATGGCTAGACTAGATAGAACTGAATTAATCAGTACTAGTCTCCCTCCTCACGATAAGAGTTTACCTTTCCAACTACTCAGCTTTTTCTGAAATTTTTCCTCTATGACCAACCAATCCTTGTTCGAAAGCTTGCGATGATGCATGGGAATACCTAGGTATCTAAATGGGAAACCCCCCGTGCCACAACCAAAAAGTTGCGCATATTCATGCTCACACTCCTTGGCCTTGCCATAGCAAAATAACTCGCTCTTATGGAAATTGATTTTTAACCCCGAAAGTTGCTCAAAGGTACTTAAGACTAGCTTAAGGTCTTTGGCCTGGAGTATATCATGATCCAGGAAGAGGATAGTGTCATCCGCGTATTGTAAGATTGATAGACCATCATCGACAAGGTGAGGAACAACTCCACTAAACTTTCCATTAGCCTTGGCTCTCTCAATTAAGATGGCTAACATATCAGCCACTAAGTTAAAATGAATTGGTGACAAGGGGTCTCCTTGCCGAAGTCCTTTCTTAGTCTGAAAATAATGGCCAACTTCATCATTAACTTTAATGCCAACACTGCCACCCTTAACAATTTGTTCTATCCAATTGCACCATACAGAAGAAAAGCCCTTCATTCTTAAAGTTTGCTGAAGGAAGGACCAATTAACCTTGTCATATGCTTTCTCAAAGTCTAGCTTCAATATAACCCCATCTAATTTCTTCCTATGCATCTCATGAATAGTCTCATGTAAAATGACAACGCCTTCCATAATGTTCCTACCGGACATGAAAGCGGTTTGTGAAGGTTTTATGACTTTTTGAGCTACTAGAGCTATTCTATTTGTCATTACCTTTGTAAAAATTTTGAAACTAACATTCAATAGGCAAATTGGCCTAAATTGTTGTATCTGTTTTGCCTCTTTTTCTTTCGGTAATAATGTAATTATTCCAAAATTGAGGGTGTATAGTGGCAATTTACCCTTATGGAATTCAGCAAAGAGAGCCATGAGGTCACTCTTAATAATATCCCAAAAGGCTTGATAGAACTCAGCCGGAAATCCATCTGGGCCTGGCGCCTTATTATGCTCCATTTGGAAAATGGCAGCTTTGACCTCCTCCTCCAAGAATTCCATGGTTAATAAATCATTTTCCAAATCGGATACCTGTGGGATATCATCCCGCATAGATTCCATCATGGAAAAATTATTACGATCTGAAGCTCCAAAGAGGTCCTTATAATAATTGGTGATAAACCTTTTAAGATTCTCATCCCCTTCTATAACTCCCTCTTCTTGCTCAAGCTTGAAAATTCTAGTTTTCCTGTGTTTACCGCTTGCTACCAAATGAAAATACTTAGTATTACAATCGCCAAATAACAACTTAGTTGTCTTGGCTCTTTGATACCATTTGAGCTCCTCTTCCCTTAAAAGGGAGACTAATCTCTCTTTTAAACAGTGTTTCAAATCAAGCTCCATAGGGCTTAGAGTTTGAGTTTCTGCTTTCTTATCAAGCTCATCTGTTTTCTTAATCAGCTCTTCCTTCTCCTTTTTATAAGTACCACTCACATTCTTAGCCCAACCTCTTAGGAATTGTCTAAGACATTGAATTTTAAATTGCCATTTTTGTAGAGGTGTTTTCCCCCTTTTCTCTTTGTTCCACACATCAGCTACCAACTCCGAGAAACCATCCCGCAACAACCATCCGAGTTCAAATTTGAACATAGGTTGTTTTTTAATATGGGTACCATCACCCATACTAAGCAGCAATGGGTTATGATCTGAAATTTCCCTATTTAATGCTTGAACATTTGCTAGCGGAAATTTAGCCTCCCACTCTGTACTTACCAAAATCCTATCAAGTGTCTCATAAGTTGGTATATCCCTAGAGTTTGCCCAAGTAAACTTCCTATTCGAAAGTTCAAGCTCCCTTAAGTCTAAGCCATCAACAACGGCATTGAATAAAAAGGGCCATTTATCATCATATTTATCATTGTTTTTCTCTTTTGGGCTCCTAATTATGTTGAAATCACCACCGATAAGAATCGGATGTGTTTCTTTAGAACATGTTTG